>OY284413.1:204546328-205771328 GCA_958301585.1 Merodon equestris | reverse complement strand
GGGATTTGCGTATATTCGTATAGAAACGGAAAGCTTCTTAAATACGATTACAGGTACATGTTCTTTTGCTTCAGTCATCGAGGGCCAATTGACCGTAGACCATTTCATGTAGTGAATAGAGGATGATGAAAATTGAAGTAGGCACAACCTTGTTGCTACTATATCACGTGCTTATGTATTCTGACTGAGTGTATCACTCACTCACCACGTACTGTATTCAATAATTTCGGATAAATTGGCTGATTGTGCAGAGAACCGAATTGCGTCATGGGAAAATCTCAAGTTATCGATCTTATTGATGTTCAGTTATAAGACAGCTCAGTGTGGTCCTTCTCGATGCCTCTTATAAGCTCACGAACGTCGAGTGGGCTAATACGTAGCACAGGTATATATTGTTAATTTTTCATTAAAGGGGTTGAGTTCATTGTTGACATTTCACTTTATTTATATAATTTAAGAAGGAATTAATGAATCACTATGAAAATAATTTAACCTTGATGGTGAAATACATATCATACAATCCTAAAACGAAATTGATGATATTCGGAGACATAAAAGTCAGCCTCTCACCTTTACGTTACAAAATCCCGGAGACCTATTCTGGATGATAAGAGAAAAGACACTTAGCTCACACCAGAGTACACCATGGAGAAAGAATTTCCGTACAATTGGATCAACTGTGATGTCTACAGCTCCAAGCCGTTAAGTCGCTTGTGACCCTTTAGCGCCACTATGATAATTGCTGTCAATTATCAATCGAAGCAAATCACTGTTACTTTGAGACTGTAAGGCAGAAATGTTGGTAAATGAAACCTTCTGAGCCGACGATTGACTTCGAAATTTGAATTGCCCACCCACTAGAACCATTGTATTCATCTAGTTTTCTAAATACATAGATGGAGGGTTGCATGTATGGTAGGTGATTGCCCTAAAATATCGCGACTGTATTACTTGAAAAGCAGTCCTGATTTTTATCTTTGATATTTTCCGAAAAACGAAAAGGCTAATGGTGTAATTGCACGAGCGACCACGAAATAAAAATTCGTGATGTTATTCGTGGATTTTCAGTACACAATTAGCGAAAGTATGCCGTTGTGTGTGATCTTCCATATTCAGGTCTTCTGCCAACTTGCTGTTTGTAGGCATACTGGCCAAGGTGTAAATGCAAATACGGTGCAGGGTGGTTTTAAATAGGTCTTTATAATGCCTATCATCGTCTTGAGATCAACCACGAGTTGGGGCCTTGTATTGGATTACACTTTATTGAGGTGTTGGTTATAAAGAGGAGAGATAACTGCTTAATACTAAAGTTTAACATGAGTAGGCTTATCTGCAGAATATAGACGATGATAAGTGTAGCTTTTTTATTCCACACATATTACTTCAAAAATTGTAGGATGTGTAACAGGAACAGGTTCATCTTAGACTAGAGCGAGTGGGAGTCATTTGTGGAAAGGTCATAACCGGTCACAAAAAATTTTGGGGAAAAAAATGGTGAGTCTTAAGGGCGTTTGTCATGTCAGGACAAGAGACATGCTGCACGTGGCATGACCCAAAGGGAATCGTCTACCGTGAGGTACTACCAAATAGCTAAACGGTAAATACTTACGAGTACATCTACTCCGAACAACTATAGAGATTGTGCCGAAAATGGCGTAAATTGGTGTTACCCTCATTTCTGTGCTACTCATGCTTGAAAATGATTTTTCAGAATGTTGATATACGAGGATTGTCCAGAAAGTAAGGTGACTCGAAAAATATTTATTTATCCATCAATATCTACTTTTTTCCCTTTCAGGGGAAATTGCTCAGATATCCCCGAAACACTTCTGATATCCTTTTTTTTTATAGCCTTCAGCGATGCGGTCCCTATCTCCTCAGTCGTGACAAATCTCTTGGGGAAGAAAAACAAATCTTAGGGAGGCAAGTTTGGTGAACAAAATGGCATTATTACGACATTGTTTTTGGCCAAAAAACGACAAAATTGACAGCTGGTGTTAACAAATAGCATAGATGAGAGTTCCACTATTTTCATAATAAACCTGAGGACGTCCCTTGTAGGAATTAAGCTGATCACCTCAGGAGTCATAATTTTTCTGAGGAGGATACGCTTCTTAAGATGGCAGAGGGCAGCACATCCACATAGTACGTGCTCTGCAGTTTCCTCGTCCTCTAGACAGAGACCACACTCGGTTTCAGACGAGATGTTGATTTTGTTAAGATGATATCTCAGACTACAGTGTCCGAAATGCTATCTGACCAGTCTTCTGATATCGACTTTATTGTATTTGGGGGCCGTATGAGTCTCTTGAACGCTGTTCCAAAAATATAGGTGTTCAGATTTTTCCCACTCGTCTAAGAGAAAATTTATCTTTGACTTAGGGATTTCGCAGAAATGTTCGGCAACTATGAAACTTTCGCTGAAACCTTTCCCAGCGAGTTGGTCGGCGATTTCGTTGCCTTTTATGCCCTTGTGACCTGGTACTCACCAGAGTTTGACCTTGTTTAATTTGTCTAGGCCCTGCAGGGCATCGTCGCATTCCTTGACGGATTTTGAGTACTATACGAGCCCAGCGCTTTGAGCGCTGCCTGACTGTCTGAGAATATATTGATGGTTATACCTCTTATGCCAGTTTCTAAATTTAGATTGACGCAAGTAAGGATGGCGTATAGTTCAGCTTGAAGACACTAGGACAAAGTCCCAGGGCCTTCGATATCTTCGGATTTGGTCCAAAGGTGACAACTTGAAGACATCTATGTACCACCTAAGCTCTTAGACATTTAGCAAGGGATCGCCGCTTTCCTAAGCAGTGCGGTTTGGGATCAGTATCTCAAATCTTTTGTCAAAAGTGAATGTGTGTGGTAATGCGTCCGAAACTGTGGTAATCATATCGAACTCAGGAAGGTGTTGTAGAATGGACATGCTACCCAATGGTTTCTGAGCAGAGGAGTCTGATGTGATCAAGGTCAATACCTAAATATTTGACTTCTTATGAAAATCCAATATATGTACCGTTTAGGGAGACCGAGCAAGGTATTTTCCTCCTTTTGTAATCGGGACTAAGATTGTCTTATTTGGGTTTTTCGATAAATCGTCTCTGCTACACCAATAAGGGATAAATTGAAGTGATCACCTTGCATGCTAAAATATTTTCCACATGCGTTACGATGCAGGGCATTCTCAGTAGATCGTTCCTTTGCGGTATGCATATTGATTTGGATGCAGAGATGCTTGATTTTCTAATATACCTCTCATATGAGGTTCTATCAGTTTTTGCACTGTTTTTAGCAGGAAAGATGTAAGGTTATCAACCGATAAGATTTTTGTCTTTCACTTAGTTTTTCAATATTAGGGATGAAGCTTACAAGATTGACTTCTTTCCAGATCTGAGGAATGTATCCCAAGTTACAAGAAACAGGGCCTAAAGAGTGCTAGAATGATGTCTAGACCTCTCTGGAGGTTAGCAGGAAAGGCACTGTCCTTACCTGGAGCTTTGTAGGGTTTAAATGAGCCAATTGCCCATTGTATGTGGTCGTGATGCTAACGGTGCAATGGTACTGTTGAGCGGAAAGTCTGTAATTCAAGTCTGTCCATAGCCAAGAACAATTCCTGTACGGAAAAATTGTGTAATAACATCAGTTGTGAATGAGAGATGATCAAAAACGCTGACGAAGGCATAACACTCGAAGCGTAAGATCATTTCAAAAATCATACTCTGTGTGTGTAACGGTATGGAAACAAAAAAGTTACTGCGAACTACAACCAACGCGACAAATTCAGTCGACTGTCTCAAAAAATTCTATCTAGGACAACTTCCCCCGGAGAGTAGTGAACGAACATCTTCGACAAGAACCATCTGCACCGCGTCCAGGTTGTGCGACAAACACCATAAGAGCGTACACTCTTGAACCTGGCCGAACCCTAAACAAAAAAAATATACATATTAGCTTTATCAGGGCTGAAGTGTCTACCAGGGAGGCTAGACTTTAGCTAGACTTAAGCTAGACTTCAGCTTTACTATCGATGTAATTTGTGACGCTGGGTAGTAGAACCAGAGAATTGTGCGTTAAGAAAAGCCTCCAAGGTTTTCATGCGACTGACAGTGAAATTGCTAACCCGAGTTCATTTGTGTGCTTCTAGAATTTAATAGAGTCGGGCCGCGGATGGTAGTGAATCTACACTTTCGCATTGTTTCCTCCAAGATCTTCTCTTGGATTTCCTCAATTCGAGGTCGTATTTTGTTACAGCAAATCTAAAATCATCATCTTCGTTCTTTTAGCTCCGTTGAATAGAGATCTCACCTATTTCCTCAAAGTTTCGAGCTGTGCATTCCACCAAGGTACGCACTGCTTGTGTATATCTATTTTGGGTGCACAGCTGTTTTTGAAGGATGAGATGAGTGCTTTGTTTAATTGATAAGCCGCTTCTTCAATGTCATCCGACGATTTGATGGATTTAAGAAGCGTGTATTCCTTGATGGCAAGTTGAGCCTGGAAGGGGACCCAGTTGGTTCTTTCTTTCCTGCGTTGCTTTAACATTTTCATCCGTCAATGAAGTCATGAGGCTTCCAAACCTGGCATAGGCCTTAACATCTTCCCGGCTTTCTGTTCTTATAAACATTTTTTACTCCGAGCAGAGTCGCCAAATGCCATAGCCAACGTTTCAAGAACGTTGGACCAATTACTTTTATTTTCCACACAAAATTTAATACGGTTTCTTCGTTCCTTTTTTCAATAGCAAGAAACCGTAAAGCATACCAAAACACGTCTAACCTTTATATCTGTGAAAAAAAATAACAAAATGGCTAGCAATGTCAACAATGATTAGAGGCCTTGCGTATCAACATAACAAAAAAAATAATTGTAAGTAGAATGTACATATGTACTTAGTTCGTGAAATTCAAAAGGTCAACTTATTTTTTAAATAAACCTTGTATCACTTGTTCCTGTCGCTGTAGAGCTCGCTCGATTTGATTAAACTAACTCTAAGAAAAACTCACCGCTTAACCATACTTTAACCACTTGATAAATTTTTTCTACGATGGCGTAATGAGTTCAAACCAACAAATGACGAAGTCCGAGAATTCTCAATAACAGTGGCGTATACCTACGCAATTGTTTTAAATAAATTAAATATACAATTCAGGGAACTCACTTCAATTTTACCGCAAAAACGACGTTAGAATACAAGGCCTTTAACAAAATAGCGTGACCGCACATTTTTATGTTGAGTTTTCCATAATTAGGAATAAGTTTGATGCAACGATTTCACTGATTCGCATCATCATGATTTTGCCATTTTTCACACAATAAAGAAACCAAGGCTTATGCGAACAAACCACAATCTATTCTCCGAAATAGGCATCATTTCTGCCGAAAGATCATCATAAAAAAACAAAAGTCATAATCACAGCAGATACAGATGCCTATAAATATGGATGTTCATATGTACCGAACATACATGTACGGAAAAGCTATCATTAAGAGAAAAATCACGCAAGACACCTTACTCGTATAAGACGCCAGAAAATTCTAAGACAAAGCACTTGGCTAACTATTCTAAAGGGAACACCATGGTTCAGTGGATGATGACCTCTGATATGTATAAAATTATGCTATTATCCCGGCAGGTCCAAAATATGTTAAAAAGAATTTTGTAAATTTGCTTGTTTAAGGTGTGATATTTGTTGTATTGTTGATAAGCATTTTTTTCCGTCTTCTGCCAAACAGGTTGCAGGTTACGATCATGGATTATTAATTTGTTTACAAAATACCTTAAGCTAATTTTAAAACGGATTAAATAAAGAGCAAACAAGTTCTAGAAATGTTGAATATACGAGTCCACCAACGGCATTATGAAAATATTTAATCAGAGGACGTAACAATTCGAACCATAAATAGTGGAGTTGCTGAAGTACTGGCATGTCAACTACTCCATGTCATGATGTTTTGAGTACGAAATGTGCAGCAACAACATTTATTTCAAAATTGTCTAAACTAACGTTCGGTCGTCCCAGTTGCTTTTTCATTGCTTTTTCATATATTTTTGGTAAAAAATATTTTTTTTTTGCCAGACCCCTCTGAGTGTTTCTTTCGCTTCCCATAAATAAATTGAAATTTATAAGCCGTCGTTCTGCGTGTATTGATAACAACACTGATTCCACGCCAAACTACCAATTTAACAATTGGTATTTTTAAAGATGTACACGAGACTGTTTTGCAATATTTTTGTTATGAAAAAAAGTACAGAACGAAAGTGAAAACTTTCTCCATTCTTCATAATATATGTACATCAGGTGTCAAAAGTCTACGCTCATAAATTAAAAAGAATTCACACAACAGAGTTATGCAAATATTAATAAAAAATAAAAAAAGACTTTAGTAACTTGTTTGATATTCACGATGTTTAGGCACTTGTCTGAGTCTTTTTGGCATGGAATTAACCAGCGAAGTAATCTCTTCAGTAGTAATTTTATCCTACTCCTATTTTTGTTATTTGGCGATAGTTTTTGCCTTCTTTGTAGAATTTTCCATTTTTTTTTTGTTGCTGCATTTTCAAATATACATATTTCTTATATTAAAACAAAATTCATAATTCACTCAAAAAACATGCCGAACAGCCGATTCATATGAGATTATAGGACTTATCATTGCCGTGTAGATCCAGAGGACCTTTTTCGGCGATAAGCCTCATGTTTTGCAAAGCTGAAGCGCTTTGATAGTTTTTGACAAAACATGCTTTGAGTACTAAGCTTTCTTGAATATCGGAATGGGAATGTCATTTAGCCACATTGCGGGCAGCTCCTGTCTACGCTAGATTTGACACATTGTTCGAGGCCTGCATCAGCGATTAATGTCCCGTGCAGTATAAGTATTGCTTTGATCCACAAAATCAGCAAGTCATCTATGCCATGCCGTCTAGCAATGTTACAAATGCTGTCGAAAGTAGCGTTATCAAAAGCTCCCTCAATGTCGGGGAAATGCCCAGCACGTACTGGGATAGTTCTCTTCATGGAAAAAAGTTAACTGGCTTAGGCCCAGCATGTACTCTTTTATTTGGAGTGCGCATTTAATTCTCCTGACTATGTATTGAAGCTCAGTCTCGCAGGATTTTGCGCGCAAATAAGAAAAAACTTCTCTAAAGAGAATACATTCAAAGACCAACTTTACGCACATCCAACTCAGCATGAACGCCATTTTCGGCGATAGCACCGGCCATAGCAGGACCCCGACCACTTCAAGCTCCGTTAGTTTGAGAGCCTGACACGCTCTTATTGGGGAGTTGATCGTCACCAATAAAAGGAGAAATGTTAGAGGCGCATGTCGAAAGTGCTGGTCTGCTTGTGCCTTTTACAGCAGCCTTTACCAGCCGCCGACGCTTTCTGCGCTACGCGCCGCGCCGGCAAGAAGGGCCGCAGATGAGAGGGTCGGATGGGTTCCGTGGATCTAATCCTCTTAACTGCTTTCCCTAGAGGTTTGTGTTCATCCTTCGTGCCTTCGGCTGTGTCAACCTCTTTGCACGATTTTCGGGCACGCTTCTTTCCCCTTCTTTTATGGCGCTTAGCAGTGCCATTACACGCGATTTACTTCCAGAGTAAGCTTAAAGTTTTAGTAAGAGAAAAAAAATCATAATGGTAATACAGAGGACATAACTCCATGAGTGAAACTCAAATTAATTTCTCGCCAACTAAATAAATCGCTAGCTACATGCTTGCAAATCTTATTAGGTATACATTATGTCATTAAGCATCAAATTAAATTGATGAGAGCCAATATCGTTACTTGTTCTTGAGGTATACGGGGTGAAAAAGTTCACGGGCATATGTACACACGAATATAAAATAAGTTAACTTAGATATATAAGCTAGCTTTAAGTATTTTTGTCTAGCGCGTAAGATAGTAATAAACTAAAATGAAATGAATAATAAGAAACTAAGAAAGTAAAGTGCGATCAGAAAGAAAGAGTTTCAGAAGTATTATGGGGACCAAAAAGGTACTGGTATGAGTGTATAAATACTAATTAAAACTATTATGAAGGCAGAAATGCGGACGTATAAAAAAAAATATTTCGTATAATTTGCAGTATAATAATATAGAGTTGCACGTGCGAAAAGTTGCCCTTCGAATGCATCCTCTCTCGAAAATGCAACATTCTTATCAGCGCGGAAAATACTGAAGTAACACTGCGAAATCTGGTTGGAAGAATTGAATGCGCACTCGAAAGGAAAGAGTACGTATTGGGCGCAGTTGATCACAGACCAGTGCAGTGATAGGAAGTGTTTCGGCTTGACTTACAAAGCAAAGCAAAATAGACAATAAACAATACAAGTGCGGACTTAAGCGAACATCACCCAACTATAAAGTTAGCACGGTGGTAGAGCGTCGGACTCATAATCCGAAGATCGGAAGATCAAATCCCCATTCGGGAAAAAAAAAAAAATTTGTTCGTGTTTTTTTCGTGTTTTTTCGTGTTCTTCTGCTACTAACAGTAGTAGCAACAGTAGCGAGAAGACATGTCGGGAGACGGCGGGGGAGGACCCGTTCGTCAGACGGAGTCGGAATCGGATGATTTATCATCCGATTTCGCAACGCCGGCCGCCGTAATGAAGAGGCGCAGAAGGGTCAACTCCAGGCCCAACTTAATTAAGCGCCCCTCCCTCACCACTTCGACTGAAAAGCTGCAGGTCGAAGCGAGGAAAGGGGCGCCATCATCACCACCATCGACGTCCGAAGCAGCAGGACAAAAACAGCAGCAAGAAAAGAAAATGATCCCCGTAGAAGCAGAGGTCGAATACCTCTCCGATGGTCGAGAAGGCCGCTACATGGGGGACAACAACCCCTTCGCGGCCCTCTTAAGTTCGGCTACGGAGGATGAGCGTAGTGCACTGGATGAGCAAGAACGCTTCCTGCGCGCCCAGCTGCAGGCCGTAGTAGAAAAAATTAAGGCGTTGCAGAAGCTGAGAGAGGAGGCAACAACCGCCGAAGAAATAAAGCAGCAACAACAACAGCAGCCGCAGAAGAAGCAGCAGAAACAGAAGCAGCAACAACAACCGCAGCAACAACAACCGCAGCAGAAGCAGCAGCAGCAACAACAACCGCAGCAGCAGAAGCAGCAACAGAAGCAACAGCAGAAACAACAACCGCAGCAACAGAAGCAGCAGCAACAACAACAAACGCAGCAGCAGAAACAGCAGCAACAACAACAGCCGCAGCAGAAACAACAGCAGCAACAACAACGACAGCAGCAGAAGCAGCAGCAACAACATCAGCCGCAGCAACAGCGCCCGAAAAAGGAGAAAGTGCCACCGATCCTCACCTATACCACTGCCTTACGAGAAACCATCGATCTATGTAAGTATGCCATTGGTGTAGGTAATTTTGAATTTAAATGTTTGGGCCAGAAACGCTATGCTGTTCAGTGCAAGACACTGGAGCAACATAAGCGTATTAAAAGCCTACTGAAGGAGTCAACGACGGAGTTTTTCTCCTTCACTCCAAAGGCCGAGAGGTTGCGGACGATGCTCCTCAAAGGCGTGGAATCTATCACAGATCCCGAGGAAATGCTCTCAGAGCTCAAAGAGTTCGAGAGTGACGACCTCAAATTCGTGGCGGTTAAGCCATTTTCCACGGTGAGCTCCCGACGGGAGAAGCGAGTGATTCCCTTCTTCGTGGTACAGCTCACACCCAACAGCAAGCTGGAGAGGTTAAGGTCCATTACTTCCTTGGCTTCCCAGCGTGTAACATGGGAAATATTAAAAAGGCAAGGAAACATTTTGCAATGTATCCGCTGCCAAAGATTCGGGCACGCCGCGTCGAACTGCGAAATGCAGCCTCGATGCGTTAAGTGTGCAAAGAATCACAAGAACGAGGAATGCGACCTTGGGAAAGACAAGGTGGCGGACAGAGAGCAGCTCGAGTGTGTCTTGTGTCGGAACCGAGGGCACCCTGCAAACTATCGGGGATGTCCTAAGTTCCAGGACATCAAGAAAGAAAACCTGGCCCGTAAGCAGAAGGTCGAGGAGAAGCGTCCCTCGGGTCGCTTCCAAACACCAGCCGTCACATCCCAGTTGACCTACGCCCAAATGGCGGCAGGTTCGGGCAAGACGGTACAAAAACCCGTGGCTGTTCCTAAAGCCCCATTGCCTGTCTCTAAGGCACCGGGGGCCGAGGTGGATGTCTGTTCGATCTTGCTCGCAATCCAAGGGCAGATTGGGCAGCTCCAAAAACAGATCCAGGAAACGGCGACCCGAGTAGATAGTATCTGCTCACTTCTGCCGGGCCTAGCGCACCTAAGGTCATGATGGGTACGCTGGCAGAGAGACACTTGAAGATCCTATCGGTGAATGTAAATTCACTGATAAGGATCGAGCGACGAGCCGTACTTTTTAACCTGTTGCAGGACGAAAGCCCCGATGTACTCTTGGTTAGCGAAACAAAGCTAAACCAGAAGCACAAAATCCGGCACAGTTCGTATAAAATAATTAGAAGAGACCGACCCAACGCTACTCAAGGCGGAGGAGTTGCGATCTTCATTAAAAATAATCTTAAACATAAAGTCATATATAGCGGTGAAGTGCGGAGGTTCCAGGTGCTAGAGGCCTGTATTGTGTGCATTCCTCTCCGAAACGGAAAGAGAATGTACATTGTATCAGCCTATGCACCTGAAGCACCTCAACCCAATATTTTTATCGCAGAACTCGAGACACTCTTTCGATCTCTGCGCTTGAACTCGGTAGAAAACTTCTACATTCTGGCCGGCGATTTAAATGCCAAACATAGTGATTGGGGAAATAACATTCCCAACACTAGGGGGAGCCTACTAAGCCATTGGTGGGTTCTTCACAACATTGAATATAGAGTCAAGTTGCTCGCAACGGATAGTCCGTCGTATCCTAGGAGCGGCTCCTATCTGGATCTAATGCTGATAGACTCTCGACTGAGACTGACAGACACGAACGAATGGTCTATTAACTGTCTACGGACCATTGTATACGACAGTGACCATTGCGGACTATGTGCCGTGATCACAGTACCTGACGAGTTCGCGGAAATGGCAGAGTACGTACACACGCACCCCTACGATTACAGTAGGGTGTGCTGGCCACGCTTCGCCAATTCCCTGACGAGAGCGCTCACTTCGAGCGCCTCCTTCCCACCAACTAATAGGAACCTGTCAAACCACGAGATTGACAGGTATCTCAAAGAAATGGACGATATCATTAAACAGACTATGAACAGTACGATACCACGTCAAAGACAGCACGATACCACGAACATATACCGAAACGCGACAATCGACGCACTGCACAGACAAAAAAGTAGACTCCTGACAAGACTCAAACTCTTGTACAGGCGGTTTACCGACAGACAAAACTCGGAGGTCAGGACACTGAAGTCACTGATTAAAAATCTCCAACAATTGATCAGAGAAAATTACAGAATATCTGTAAGTTTGCATTGGAACAACAGAATTCGTGCTGTAAAATCCAACAGCGCGAGTATGTTTCCGCAAATAAATAAAATATTTCGGAGAAACGATCAGAATGACATTCAGGATCTGAAACTTCCGAGAACGTCAGACAATGAACGTTTGCTACGGACAGTTAGCATCGATCCAGACAGCGCCATTCTGGATGAAGACTTTTTCGTGATTGAGGATCCTCAGGAGAAGGTGGCGACAGTGGGAGCTGTTTTCCAGGAAGTGTACAAGGTGAATGATAGTATTCGCCCGAACCATGACCTGGAGAACAGAGCCCTGCTTCATCACTTCTACCTTAGAAATGATTTCGATCATTGGCGATCCGAGAATCTTGGTTTTACCAGGTTCAATGAAGATTTCATGGCAAGCAATGCCATCGCCAGTGAGGGGGCTAACATCCTGTTCATTTCGACGGAAGATCTCCAGATGATCTTTCAGTCATTGAAAAGGAAAAAATCCGTGGGTATCGACGGCATATCCAATGTTGTGCTTAGGCACCTTCCACCAATGGCTGTAGAGAGGTACGCCATCCTGTTCAACAATGCACTGAATAATGCATATTATCCAGTGCATTGGAAGACAGCGGTGGTGCAACCAATCCCCAAGAAGGGTAAAGACACCTTTAACCCGGCAAATCTCCGGTCAATAAGTCTCCTTCCGAGTATTAGCAAGGTCTTCGAGAAGGTGATCCATAGGGCCCTGGCTAAATGGGTTGTGGACAATAAAATCATCCCGGATAACCAATTCGGTTTCAGAGCGGGGCATGACACTATTCATGCCGCGTCGAAGCTTGTGTCGGATATCCAATGGAATAAATGCCAGAACCAATGCACGGGTGCCTGTCTGATTGACTTGGAAAAAGCCTTCGACACCGTATGGTTAGAAGGTCTTTATTACAAGCTCAGTCGGCTGGGCATAAGTAAACCACTACTATATATGATTTTTGACATGTTAACCGGTAGAAAGTTCGTTGTGAAAATTGCCAATGTAACTTCTACCCAAATATTTGAAATCAAAAACGGACTGCAACAGGGTACGGTAAATTCGCCGATCCTTTTCAGCATTTACCTGAGTGATCTACTTGTTTCTCTACACCACTCAATAGCGTACGCAGATGACCTAATCGCGTACAGATCAGGTCCAACGATCGACGTCATTGTTACTCTTCTGCAGCGTGACTTCGAAAAAATTCAGCAGTATTGTGATGACTGGAAGTTGAAAATCAACTTCCAGAAATCAGAATCTATATTGTTCAGAACGCCTTTGTCTAGGGCCTCTCGGGACACTAGAAAAAATTGGCGCAGGTTCTCTATCTTTGGGCCGGACGGGCGTCCACTGGCGAGACAAAGTGTAGTCAGATACCTTGGGATCGTGCTGGACCAGTATCTATATTTTGACAAACATGTAGATGCTGCTCTGGCGAGGGCCCGGGGCGCTTTCGCTCTGACAAGATGGCTGTTTCATAGCAGCCAACTTGATTCCAGGGTGAAGGTAATCTGCTACATGGCCTTAATCAGGCCCATGGTTGCCTATGGATGTCCCGTCTGGTTCAATGTGAGAGCCAGCTTAATGGAAAGGATTCGGGTGTTTGAGAGACAATGTCTTAGGACTTGTCTTGGGCTACATAGGACTCCCGAATCTGAGTACACGAAATTTTACCCGAACGAGGTCCTATACAATAGGGCCAGGATTGTACGGATAGATAATTTTCTGATCAAACTGATTCGAAGCCACGTTGCAAGAGCAATGACTTCGGTCAATAGCCTGATCTTCGGGGCTTACTACCCCAATGATCTATATCACGAGAGAGTGCGCCTTAACGGCTTTGTCCCGCCAGAAGCATTCCTCTATCTAGATAGATGTGGGCTGATCCAGGACAGATTGGCGTTACCGCTAATCTTCCACGTGGGTCGCAATTCCGTGGAGCGGCGATTCCTCTACGGACCCGATGTCGCGCTCCGTGAGCCCGAGCGCCTCAGGTTCTGTAGATCGGTCTCACGCCGGGATCGAGGAGACGTAGTCCGCCAGCATCAACGCTTTTGGTGGCTGGAAAGAGCTCCGTCAACGGACACCTTGATAGGAGCAGCCTCTTCAAGGCAAGGCCTGCCCAACACCAATGGCAGGCTTGCATAGGCTAGGGTAGGGTAAGGTAGGGTAGGGTAGGTTAAGGTAGGCTAGGGCAAAAACGACAAAAAAAAAAAAAAAAAAAAAAAAAAAAATTAAAAATAAAAACATAAAAAAAAAAGATATATATATAAAATATATATAATGTATATATTTGTGTATATATATTTTAGTTAAGTTAGAATAAGATAGGTTTAGTTAGGTTTAATTAGTATAAGGTAGGTTTAAGTTTTATATAAAAAAAAATGATCATATGCTAAGTTTTTTAATAAAAAAAAAACATTTTTCTTAGCTTAAGTTAGTTATAATAATGTTAATAGTAAATTTGTGTAGATGTCGAAAGACATAAGTATGTTTCAATTGTTCTGTTTGTTTTAGAGTGTCCGCCTAGGGCCAGTAAGATAGTTACATTTGTTAAGATAGTTAAGCTAGTTTTAAGCATTTTTGACTAGGGTAAGATAGATATAAGTTTATATGAAATAAAAATGAATTGAATTGAAAAAATTGAAAAAAAAGTACGTATTGGGCATTGTCGTCGACATTGAGGGCACTTCTGATATCGCTACTTTCGACAGCATACGTAACACTGCTAGGCGACATGGCACAGGACATTTGATCGCTGACGTAGGCCATGAACAATGTGTCAAGTCTGGCTAAAAGAGGGGCTGCCCGCAAGGTGGCGTCCTGCCCCCGCTGTTATGGTGCATCGTGGTCGACTCTCTGCTCGATGCTGTCGATGCCTCTGGAATGTGTGCCTTGGAGGATGATGTTGCTGATCTATGCAAAGGTGCCTTTGGCAAAACATGGGGCTTATCGCCGAAAAAGGTCCTTTGGATCCACACGGCCATGATAAGACCGATAATCTCATATGCATCGGTTTTTTGACGGAACAGGCTAACACGCAAACACGTTGTGGCATCTTTCACCAAACTCCAAAGAGCGGTTTGTCTCAGCCGTCCCTAGCACACGGGGTACTGCTCTAAATGCTATAATGAATCTTCCACCCCTTGACATATATATCAGAGGGTGCGCACTGAAAGCCATGCTTCGCCTTAAGAGAAATGGTTTTTGGTACAACTTGCTTTGGAGTGACAGTGTACTTGCGCGAAAAATATCCTGCGACCCCTGTCTCATGGATATGCCTTCCGACCTAATGACACCTGCCATCCTACTGCGCTATAATTTCACAGTCAAATTTCCATGGCGTCAGGACTGGCTCTGGCCAGATACTGAACATGGAATGGACTTTCTTCGAATTTTTACAGATTAGCTCCTTACTTTTCTTCGGACAACGGGGAAAGTACAATAAAGAAAGGTGTCTGTCTGGTAGTACAATTGGCCAGTATTTGCGTCTGAATGTTCAGACAGATATTAGAAGCCTAAAAAAAAAAAAATATACAATATATATGTATGTATATGTATATAAGAGGTCTGTTTAAAAAAATAAGTTTTTTTTTCTGATTTTCCTTGAAGTTTATTTATTTATTCATCGCCAGAGCCTTCCTAAGTCCTCGAAGTATTTCTGATATGCGCTTTTTAGTATACATAGATTTGAGCTCTTCCAGAGATGCGGCCTTTCTCTCCTTAATTTTGCTAAATCTAAGTTCTTTTAAGTCTTTTTAGTTTTCGGAAGAGATAAAATCTCAGAGGATCAAGTCCGGTGAAGACGATGATTGAGACATGATAAGGGTTTTGTTTTTGGCCAAAAAGGTACCACAACCAACGATGAGTGAGCATAAGCATTATCCTGTTGCAACAGCATTTTCCTACAAGTCCGAATGTTTTCTCTTTTTTTCGTATTGTTTTACGCAAACGATGCATAGAGTAAAGCTATGCCACCTTCCGACAAGAACTCATGATAAATCATGTCAAGGCTGACCTTCACGTCATTCAACAGCTCCAGAGCGATGCTCATTTTTTTTTTGTTTTTTTAATAGCGGGCTCCATAACAATTTTTTTCAGTGCTTCAACGTTTTCATCCGTTGTTTAAACCTTCTCGGCCATCTGTGAAGAACTTGTACCACTTATAAACACTTTTTTTGCTCGCCAAATGCAACAGTCGAGAACACGTTAAGTACGTTTGAGTACTTAATTTTGTTTTTCACAGAAAATTTAATACAGATTCTTTTTCCATTCATTTTCCGCCTATTTTTTTCAATAGCAAAAGATCGCCAAGAACACAAAAATATGTACAGCCATCTGTTTAAAACAGCAATCGCTGGCAACGTCCACCAATATATGCTAGGGGGCATGTGTACTGACATACCATAAAAAAATTTAAAATCGATTGTACGTAGCTCGCAAAATGTAAATAGTCACCTTAATTTTTAAACAAACAGATAATTGAGAAAAATTTCGTCTCTGACTATTGTACAACATATTGTACCTAATATGTGCTCTTCACGAAGTGTAAAAAATCTACTAATAATTCCTTGATTGGAAGGTATATTTCCAGGAAATACTCTGCTCGTTTATTGAATCCAAGGATCCTATTCAACTGAAAAATGTAGTAAAATGAATCTTAATGATTTCAACGACAAATTACAAAATGATAAACTACATTCCCAAAGGTATGTACATGTTATCCCAATCGTATCATAAAACAAGGAAGCCTTCGACGGTAACTCGAATTTAAATATCTTTCTTTCCCGCTGACATGAATTACATTTCAATTACGAATTGAACTACATGAACTCGATTCTGAAAGAAAATATCCTATTTATGGTATCCTGTAACGAGAATTTGAATTGTTTTATTTTCCGCATTTTGAGTGCCATTCAATAGATTCTACAAACGATGAATTCAATGTTAATTGAACACGTTCAGTGAAAATTACCGTGACATCTCAATCAATCAATTATAATTGAGCCAAGCTGCCGGTCGTTGATTTCAGAGAAGTGTCACTTATCCATTGATCTTAAAGACGTAACTTTTTGTGGAATTTCGTCTTTGATTAGCGACTCCAATGCGGTACGCTGACAACTGCAACCGGTTTTGTTGGAAAGCACGAGGGGGCCTATGAGAACTCGACCAGTTACAATACAATTTCATTTGCATAACCGCAAAACTATAATGACTCGAGGGAGACATTTCATTTCGCTCTGCACCCTTTTTATACAATGGCCACAGAATGTGTGAACACGTTCACTCTGCATTCCATTGCATTGTACGGAGGCGTATGTCTCACGAACTGGATTTAATTATGAACAGGTATAGAAAACCGCTGAATAATTAGCATCTAATAAGTAAACAGGTTGGAGTATGGAATTCGTTACGAAAGAAAGACCGGGTTTCACTGAAATTAGATTCTTTTGTAAGCTTGACAACTCCTTGTCTTCATTTCGCCTGATCACAATGAACCACACTTTTTTAATATTCGTTACATTTATATTTAATGTCAATAAGAATAATTGAACATTGTCATAACTTATCCTAACACTGTTTTGACGTCTCTTACAACCGGGCTTGAAGCATCTTTATCCATATTTCTCTTTAAACTTTTTTTCCAGTTAAAGCCGCTATCAGCTCGGGTGATATCTCGACGCATTCGCCATACGAATTGATATATTTGCAATTGGCAGACGACGATTGAACTGGAGCAGATGGTTCGGCAAGAGTCAATGCACCACCTTCCGGAACCGGAATCACCAAATTTGATGAACTCGAACTAGCCGGAAAACTGCGTACGGCCACAATGAGCACGAGAACGAGGCAAATGAAGTTGGGCACTTTCAACGGAGACATCGAGAGTAACAACACCAAAGATCAGATACAGAAAAGATACTGACATTTCAATTAGATAACTATCCGAAGGAAGGTGCTCATGTGTTTCCGAGTAAACTCGTTTCAGTGTTCACGTCGAATTAATGTTATTATTGTCGGTATGCATATGGGATCCGCTCTCGAACCCTCGGGCTAAGTTAGTGTGATGAAATGATGAAGTTGGGTTTGAGTTTTTAGGGAAACTTTTAAGACAATGCAGTTAGAAAGGAATTAACGTCTCCGACTCACGTGAGTGTGATTTATTTGTTGTATCGTGGGTGGCTCTTCAGGTTTTTATTAGCATCGGATTGTTGTTTCACGAAAATCATTAAAATACGCTTTCAAGGTCTAGATTGGGCGTGATGGACAGGTGTCCGATTAAAATTCCCAGAATCTATCTGCATAAATGCGTGAATTACAATATAATAGAATATAATTATTTCCCACAGCCGGATCTTATTTTTATAATAAAAGCGCAAAATTTATTCATAAGTTAACCTACTATCCACCTACCATAGATGGTATTAGATGGATTGCCTAGACTTCATTCGAACAAGGCTGGGAAACTATTGCATATGAGACGCATGTCAACTAGGTTTGGTAGGAATGGCATACAAAGACGTCGATCCAAAATCCCCAAAATGTAATAGCTTAAAAATAAGCCAAAAATTACAGTTATCGCGTGAACAAAGACAAGTATTGAAATCGTCACTCATTCGTAAATTTTTAGAAAAAATCGCGAATGAGAATCACCTTTTATTGGAGACCAAGCCTTATGTTGCCTGACGATGAAGTTTGCAGCAGGTATGATGGCAAGAGTCTTTGTTCTAATCAATGCATCAGGAATTTTCGAAAAATAGTATCAGTATGTCTGAATTTATTGGTAACAGATTCACACATCCTAATACATTCATATTGTGGTTTTGAAGAGTTAAGAAACTATCGGGGGGAACTGGAACAATATAAAATTGAACTGACTCATCTCAGGCCTTGTTTTGGAATACATTTTAAGTATAAAAATTTCATCAGTTATCTGATCATTATCTTACTAAAAACATTTATTGCTCCCATCCTTACTCACGCCGAGACAACAGACTCATGTAAGTACGTTATTGGTGTTGGCAATTTCGTCTTTAAACGTATAGGCGAGAACCGCTATGCTATCCAATGTAACACACTGGAGCGCCATAAGCGAGACAAGGAACCATTAAATGAGACCACAAAACAAATGAGCTCTTTTCATTTACCCCCAAGACCGAGAGGCTGTACACGATGCTCCTCGAAGGCGTGTACTCGATAACCGACCCAGAGAAAATGCTCTCAGAGCGATGATGACCTCAAATTCGTGGAAGTCAAGTCGTTCACCACGGTGCGGCCAGACGGGAGAAGCGTGTGTTACCTTCCTTCCTGGTCCAGCTCACACCCAATAGCAAACTGGAGAGGCTAAGGACCATCACTTCCTTAGCATTCCAGTCTGTAAAATGGGAACAATTAAGAAGACACGGAAGCATTGTACAATGTATCCGCTGTCAAATGTTCGGACAAGGTCGTGGATAGAGAGCAGCTCGAGTGCGTACTCTGTAGGAACCAGGGACACCTTGCAAACTATCGGGGATATCCTAAGTTCCAAGACATCAAATCAAATCTGGCTCGTAAGCAGAAAATTGAGGAGAAACGTCCCGCAGGCTGCTCACGAACATCAGACGTTACACGCCAAATGACCAAATGATGGCGGCTGATCTGATTCAGACGGTACAAAAGCCTGTGGCTGTTAATAAAACCCTTGTGCTTGTTACTAAGGAATTCGGGCTATAAAACCCAACAGCGCGAGTATGTTCCCGCAAACAAATAAAATATTTTGGAGAAAAGATGTGAATGACATTAAGGATCTGAAGCTTCCGTGAACGTCAGACAATGAACGCTTGCTACGAACAATCAGCATCGACCCAGAGAGCGCTCTCTTGGATAACGAGTTCTTCGTGATCGAGGATCCCCAGGAGAAGGTGGCGACAGTGGGAGCTGAATCCCAGGAAGTGTATTCGGTGAATGACAGCATTCGCCCAAACCGCGAACTGGAAAACGGAGTTCCACTTCATCACTTCTACCTTCAAAATGATATCGATCATTGGCGATCAGAGAATCTTGGTTTTACCAGGTTCAATAATGATCTTATGGCAAACAATGTCGTCGCCAGTGAAGGGGCTAACACCCTGGTTATTTCGACGGAGGATCTCCAGATGATCTTCGAGTCATTGAAAAGCAAAAAATCCGCGGGAACCGACGGAATATCAAAGTTGTGCTCAGGCACCTCCCACCAGTGGCTGTAGAGATGTACACCATCCTGTTCAACAATGCACTGAATAATGCATATTATCCATATACTGGAAGACAGTGGTGGTGCAACCAATCCCCAAGAAGGAGTCAGGCGCCTCTAATCCGGCAAATATCCGGTCAATAAGTCTCCTTCCGAGTTTTAGTAAGGTCTTCGAGAAGGTGGTTCATAGAGCCCTGTCTAAATGGGTTGAGGACAATAAAATCATTCCGGATAACCAATTCGGTTTCAGAGCGGGGCATGACACTATTCATGCCGCGTCGAAACTCGTATCTGATATCCAGTGGAATAAATGCAGGGCTTGTCTCGGGTTACATAGGACACCTGAATCTGAGTACACGAAATTTCATCCGAACGAGGTTCTATACAATAGGGCCAGGATTTTACGTGTGGACAATTTTCTGATAAAACTGATTTGAAGTCAAGTTGCAAGAGAAATAACTTCGGTCAATAACTTGATCTCCGGGGCTTACTACCCCAACTACTTGTACCACGAGAGGTTGCGCCTTAACCGCTTTGTCCAACTAGAGGCTTTCCTCTATTTAGATCAATGTGGGCTGATCCAAGATAGATTGGCGGTACCGCTAATCTTCCACGTGGCCAGCAATTCCGTGGAACGACGGTTCCTCTATGAACGCTTGCCCTCCGCGAGCCCGAGCGCCTAAGGTTTAGTAGGTCGAATTCACACGGAGATCGAGAAGACGCCGTCCGACAGCATCAACGTAACAATAATAATAAAGTACGAAAAACTGTTTTTTCCCTAGAGGGGACTCGAACCGACGACCTTCCGATTACGGGTCGTGCGCTGTACAACTGCGCCAACTCGGATATTTTCTCTGACACTACACAAGCTGACACTACATATTCCTTCACTGGTCTGTCATCAACTGGAACTGGAACAACTGCTACAACTGTTATCAGTATAATGAGCGTTAACTTGAATTTTAGCACATTCTCAACATCAATTAATTAGAACGTTTTTGACCGGGAATATTCAGCGGCAATTCATTTACTGGATTGGATCAATTTCCATTACAATTGCTAGTATTTAAAAAATTTGAGAATTTTAAATATCCGCAAAAAACCTGATGGCTATTCAGCTACACCCTAAACATGAACTTTAAAACAATCTAATAAAAGAGTTTATTAGCTTCGTATCGATGATCTGGCTACCTACCAACAGCCTCTTTATTAAGCGTTAAAACTTGTTCTAAGAGAAGACGTATGCTTACCCAATCGCCAAAATGACTTAATATGCTAAAGTCGAGAGCCGAAAAATTCAGTCACTGTTTTGAATCCACGATGTTGCTACCATCTGTGTTAAGTGTTCTTCTAACACTTTTGGTGATTGTGTTATTGGCCGCAGTCAATTGTCAGCATGATGTACCATTCGTACCAGCCGGATACCTACCAGTAGCGAAACCTAACGATTTCCGTCCACCATTACCTTCATTAGCTCCGAGGGTATACATATCACCTCATGGTTATTTGAATATATACACTTTGAAGACCGTAACGGGATGAGAGTTGATTTGTGAATTTTATGTACAACTGTTTCTGTTAGAAATAAAATAAAGAAAAATATTATCTAAGTATGTACTTTTTTGGCTAATTTATTTTTATTTTATTTGTAGTCTTCGTCAAGTTAATCTCCAGTATCAGTCAAATATTGTGACAGTGTGTGCTAGTTCAGCTGCCAGATGGTAGATAAAAATGGATTTGACATTTTCTACAGAGCGTATGCTTACCTTGGCCAAAGGAGAAACGGTGTATCGACTATCAAAATTGAGTTGTTGCGAAAAGCAACCTTTTCGAGGATAAAGATTCATGGTTCAAAACAACGCGGAGTTGACGTTGATTACCCATATAAGCTAACGAAATATTTTTATGTTAGACCTAGGAGCTTTGGGACTATATTTGATTTTAATGTTTCGTACTCCAATTCAGGTTTTGAACATTAAAATAAGAAAAGAGATTCTTGGCCGTGACGGGTCTACCCAAACTACCAACATCCCATTTGGTAACCCCCACGACTAAAGAGTAGTGGACTAAAGACAGCTTTCAAGCTTACTTGTTGCAAAAATTATTACCGAATAAAAATGGTGAACACTAAATAGACATAGAATAACTCTGGTCGCAAAAAACTTATGAAATAGTGAACATGCACACGATTATATAAGCCTTTTTGAAAAAAAGCAATCCGACATTTGAGATCTCTTGCAAACCTTACCCGACTTTCACTATGAGATAATTATACATATATGACTGATTGAAATCAGTCCAGGATTGATACCATTCTTTTTTCACGAGATATGCGAGACGAAAAACTTTCTGCAACAATTTTGGAGTATGGAATTGTGCGTTTAAGGAGAC
The DNA here is from genome assembly GCA_958301585.1 of Merodon equestris. Lineage (NCBI taxonomy): Eukaryota > Metazoa > Arthropoda > Insecta > Diptera > Syrphidae > Merodon > Merodon equestris. The sequence continues at coordinate 205,749,258 of OY284413.1, read as the reverse complement.
TGTTCCGGAGTGGACATCAGAATTGATTCTCGAGATATACGAAGCAAGGAAAGTTCATACAAAAGAAGGTATGGACACAGGAACACAGTAATTTCTCTATAAACGATTTATTCTAATCTCTAGGTTCCAATTCGTCAGATGCCTGGCACTGGGACAGGGCTCGAGGGTACCGCATGTTAAATCAATATTGTCATATACGAGGATGTTGCTATGTTGAGTTTAACCTTGGCGTGGAGCTAGTTTAGTTTTCTAATGACGATTATAAAAAATGTTTTGTGGAGTTGCTGATAATGCAAAGGTAATGCGGGTTGATACTATGACGGACACAGTCGGAAGTCTCGGTCGGAACAGTGAGACTTTTCCATTGACATGACATTGTCATCCCGTACAGCTTGTCGAATTTCTTACCAGTTAATCGAAACGCGGAACAGTCCATCTCTGTAGACATTGCCATATAACATACAGCTTGAGAGTCGACAAAAAGCGGTACGTTTCAACCTAAACATGAGTCTTCTGTCAGAGATCTCCTGGGCCCATCGTTGATTTTTCTAGCCCGAAACCACGCAGTCAGGAACCTGTTCGATTTTTCACGACCAATTTTAGGCGTTCAAGCAATATGGCAGAGAAAACCTTGTACGTAAGGTTAGAGAGACTTTCTCCTTTATAGATGGCTTCCTTGTTGGCACTTTGGCAACGTCTTTATTGCTATTCTATGGCCTGCGCAGATTGCGTCGGATCTTGGCTGGGTTTAGGGATATATCCTTCACGACTGCAGTTTAGTGGTGATCATATCCGAATCTGATGTATTCTCGTCCCAACTTAGACTGCACAAAATAAAAGTCTGATGTGATACTGACTCCGCAAAAGGTTGGGAGAGTGTCTGGCTTCGATTGGAGCATGAATGATTTGGTGATGTTGAGATGGGCGAATCCTGTGCTGGCTATTAAGGATTATGACTCCCACTAGGGAGTCCACTAGGCTAAATCCAGTTTCTGATGTGGTATTGTGCAGGCTATACTTTCCTACAACTCGCTCGAATATTTTCGACTCAGCCTCACCTTAAAATTTCTTAAAGTGGTTAAGCTTATAGTTGGGGTATTGAACGCATGTTCTATCTAAAAGTCATCCTTGTGGCGGTTGTTTTTCTCTTTTGTGGTGTCATGAATGAAAATTAAAATTACGTGCTCGAGAGCAGTTTGCGTGCGGATCGTTGTGAGAATTTCCACAGAGGTTTCCAAAGTAGATGTTGTCCTTGCACCTAGTTCATCCCAGTCCATTCCAGCTATTCGAACTGCCTTATTCTTATTAATACGTTTCAGCTGTCCTAAATTTCCGTCTCGATGTCCATCTCTGAAAGAAATTTATATCAATTAACATGTAGTTTTGTAGTGTTTTCAACTATCGCAAACTATAGGTAGCTGCAAGGACGACCTTAATTTTAGATTTATAATCATGTGTACATAGACGGGATAGCTGTACTGACTAATATGTAGCATGATCTAAAATAATTTAAAATTCGAAGCAGTTCCACCATAATTTTTCCGTGATGAATGCAGACCTACAATATATTAATATCACAAATTGTTCGATGTATACCCTTAAATAGAGTTTACTTGACAAATATACTTCAAGATAGAGGAGGGGGGTACTGTGAAATACAATTTCTAGCTGTTGTGGGGATCAAAATCCCATTGCATACCAAAGCAATATTTACAAAGTCATAGTGCTTTAAGAACAGACAGTTGGAAATGTGTCGATTTTGAATACACAGCTTAATTGTTTAGAATGACGAAATGGCGTTGTTGCTGCTCCATTAAGATATGAAAATAATATGCAAACTATGGCAAATCCTAAATTATGTGAAGGGTCTTTTGAGTAGCTCAAAATTTGTTTGTGTATAGCGGCTACGTTGTTTGTTTATTTTGAACTGTTAAATAGCATATGGTGAATCACTGTGAGTAGTTATAATATTTAAAACATAAACAAATGCTAAAATTGAAATTCAGTAAAGGAAGAGGTAATTTGGAACCCCTTAATATCTCAGAAACAGACAGCGACATCTGTCCAGTAACTCTGTAATTACGTTGAACTGATATCACAGAACGTATTCACCGCCACTAGCGGCAATTTTGCATCGAGTTTGATCCTCTCATTCAAAGTTGAAATTTTATGTCATCCGCAAACTTTTTCTTCGTCTATTCACTAATATTGTCAAAAGTTTTTATTTTAGTCTAAATAGTGGGTGTTAAAGGAAGTCTGTACGCATAAGTTCAGATTGTCACAGATAAGGTTTAAGATTTATTTTAACTAGTCTTAATTTTCTTATTATTTGCTAACATAGTAAGGTTTTAAATTTGGAACCCCATGGGTGGGGGGGGGGGGGGGGGGGGGGTAATATTGAACAAATCACCCGCAAAGCATTTAACATGATTTTTTTTTTTTGGTTTCAGTCATGCCTCGAATCCAATTGCCACCAAAGCCGAAGTGGAAAAGAAAAAATTGGACCAGGAATAATAAGTAGTAAGGGAGAAGAAAATGGGTTACATTTTATAGCGTCCCAAAAATGACTCTGCAATGGTTTGTGAACAGTGACGAGCCTCCTAATGAAGTCTTAAATACTACTTTAGCAAGAAGACCTTTCCTGCTATTTCACCTTGAAGAAAGCCTTGTCTCATACATTTTCGTTATGGAAAGTAAATTGTATGGATTAACCGGTCAGGATGTTCATAAAATGGCCTATCAGTTGACTGTGAAAAATAATATCGAACATCCATTTAGAAATAACATAGCCGGTCGAGCTTGGCTTGATCATTTGTTATTACTCCATAAAGATAAACTTTCCATTCGATCACCATGAGAAACTTCCAACACTCATGCTCAAGATTTCAATAAAGAAGCAGTGGATAAGTTCTTTGACATCCTCGAAGAAGAATTCCAAAAACATAATTATCCTCCAGAGAGAATTTTTAATGGTTAAAGTAATTGGTCTGCGAGGGAAAATATTGTACAAGTAGGTAGCATAACTGCGGCTGAACGTGGATCATTGGTGATAGTGGTATCAGCGATGAACGCAAGTGGCATATTTATTCCACCGCTGCTGATATTTCCAAGCAAAAACATGGCGCATACATTGATGAAATGAGCTCCACCAGGAAAAGTGCCATCCATCAAGATGGATTCAGGCAGATCTGGACTGGTTTCATCATTTTGTTGATAAAACCTACCCAACCGAAGCCGCACCCATTCTATTAATTCTTCACGGCCATTATTTACACACACGCAATTTGGATATTTTGATGGCAGCTAGAGCTAATAATGTCACAATTTAATAATGTCCACATTCAACACACAAGATGTAACCTCTTGACAGGTCTTTCATGGGTCTCTTGAAAACCTACTAGAGTGATGAAATTAGACAGTGGTTACTCAATTCCAACCGGATGTTGACTCCATATGAAATAGCTGAATTGCTGGGACGTGTGTATCTCAGGTCCCAAACTGGAGCTATTGCTGTGAATGGGTTCAAAGTAACTGGTATTTATCCGTAAAAAGAAACGTATTTTCTGAAGCCGACTCTATAGTAAGCTCAGGTAGGACCTCTCTTCAACTTCAACCTATTGATGATGACCCTCATCTACCGTCTTCTAGTATGAATGTTGCTATTCAAATGCCATAGACAGAACCTCAACCAAGTCCTAGTGGGCAGGCAAATAGATCTCCCCGAAAGTGATTGATAGCAATCCTGTTGTCCTTCCTGAACATATCTTACCGGTGCCGACACCAACACCAAACAATAAAAAATCTGACAGATGCCGCGAGTCATCTGCCGCTACTTTATTGACTCCCTTATAAATAGCAACTTGAAGAGTCAATCAAGTCTATAGCTCAGAGAGGTAGAGGGCGGGGAAGAGCTCGTGGATGTTGTGGTAGGCAGAGAATAGCAAACTCTTGTAGAATTCCTCCGAACAGCCAGGAATCTACAGGTGACACTGTAGTGTCAGAAAATGCCACCGCGCAAGCCCAGTTTAAAAACCAAGATGACGCTTGTTGCATTTTCTGCTCTGAAAAGTACTCCAACGATTAACGGGGTGAACCTTGGACTCAGTGCCAATCATGTGAGTTGTCTGCACATATTGAATGCTCAAGATGTGACGCAGAATATTATATATGCGTTTTTTTGTAAATAAGAATTGTCCATACTTGTAATTTAGATCCGTTCCATAATACCAGCAGCAAAAATGTGTTTGGAGCACATTTTTTTCATTTTTTCAATAAAGCCAATTATTTCCTATAATGGATGGTTTCATTTTGTTAATTCGTGCCTAAAATAAAGTTAAAAAGGTTTTATCTATATGAAGCCACTTTTCGAGATGATTAGTCAAATATTTTTGTTAAAATACGTACTCAAAAAACAAAGTACGGTTCCAAATGACCACCCCTTCCTCTACTCTAAAAGTAATTGACTTTAGAAATTCCGACATAAATCATTAAATCTGTTAGCGTGCCGCAGGTAATACATTCTTTTTGGGGCCGATCTAAAATCTAGATGCTCCTTATACCATACATAGGATTTAATATAATAATAATGGGGGAACCGTCTTGTCCCATCTTTAGTTAAATCTCCTTAAAAAAAAGGGATTCTTTATGACTCCCTTTTTGCCACCATTTCTCGAAAACTTTTGCGCATTTTACAGTAAGAGAGTACTCGTATTACAAACAAACTGTCAATCAAAATAGGTGAACAGGTGGAAGGCGTAAAGGTTTTAAAAGTCGGGGTCGAGAAAAAAAAAAAACAGATTTTTCTAATTACATACATTAAAGTCATGCGTCCAAAATATTTGAAATTTGGTATGAAGTTAATAGACTTGCATCGACTAAAATGGAGAATGTTTACCCGTTACGTAGCAGGTTGATGCAGGTTGCATCAAGGGATAAGAAATGGTAGTTTTCGTGCACATCCTGATATGTAATTTAGCTTTTCGCGATCTGTGATAGTACTGTGGCTGTAAGTAGAAAATATAAAAAATCTGATGATCATTCTGTACTAACATATTGTGATTGAGACCTCCCTAATGTTCCTGAGTGTGAAATAGCGTCCTACGCCGACGATACTGCAATTTTTTCATCGCATCAATTTAGTCTTAATATTGAGACAAATATTCGGAATGCATTCGAAATACTTTTCAAATATTTCACTAAATGGAAAATTAAACTGAACATTGAGAAGATCCAAGCTATCTTTTTTACTCGAAAGAGAAGACCTTGCCATCTTCCAAGTTCTTATATTTTACTAAACGGAACCAACATCGAATGGAAAAAAAGTGCTAAATATCTCGGAATACATTTAGATACAAAACTAACTTTTGGGGAGCATGTTTTGAAAACTATACATAAAGTAAATATTACCACCAGGATGCTCTACACTTTTATCAACCGGAAATCTTCGCTCAATCATCAAAATAAAATTATAATATATAAAGTTATCTTTCAGGCAATTTTATTATACGGTTGCCCAGTATGGGGAAACTGTGCTAATTGTCACCTAAAACGCCTACAGGTGGCATCAAACAAGGTGTTAAAAATGATGCTAGATCTGCCTCGATATCATTCGACTGCTGACTTACATAAAGTAGCGAATGTTGAAATGATCTGCAATAAAATATTAAGACTCACTACTAATTTCCTGAACAACTGCCAAAACGCGGATAACCCTCTAGTGAATCAACTATCTATGTAATCATAGCTTTAATTATATATATATATATATATATTTATCTATTGGATTGTTCATCTGTTTATTTTCATACTCTTCTATTTATTTATTTATTTATTTATTTATCTATTTATTTATTTATTTATTTATTTATTTATTTATCTATTTATTTATTTATTTATTTATTTATCTATTTATTTATTTATTTATTTATTTATTTATTTTTTATTTATTTATTCATATCAACACATTTGTGTATTCATATATATGTATGTTGTTTTTTTTTTTTTTTTTTTTTTTTTCCTGTTTTTGTTTATATTGAAGGTTTTTGTCGTCCTTTCCTTCAGATCATTAATAATTTAAAACATTTTTTCTAACCTATAAATAAATACTTCAGTAGAAAGATAAACATTAATTATCAATCTCTGTATGTAAATTGTGCGATAGAAAACTGTACATTATAGACGAAAATAAAAAATCTATCTATCTACATATTGTGATACCACCGCTTGACATATACGAGTATATCAGAGGGTGCGCACTGAAAGCCATGCTTCGCCTTAAGAGTAATGGTTTTTAGTACAACTCGCATTGGAGTGAAAGTGTACTTGCGCGAGGAATATCCTACGACCCCTGTCTCATGGATATGCCTTCTGACGCAATGATACCTGCCATCCTACTGCGCTATAATTTCACACTGAACCTGGAATGGAATATATTCGCATTTTCACAGATGGCTCCATGACTGGGCAGGCATCCGGCGCTGGAGTTTTCTTTGAGCGCGAAAACATTCGAGTGAACTTCTCGTTAGAAAAATATTACGCAACCCCAATGGCCATGCACTATGTTGTGAAGCACAGGTGGAAGGGAAAAAGCATATGCGTTTGCAGTGACAGCCAAGCTGCACTCAAAGCTGTGTACAACACTCTATCCGACTCCAAATTAGTGCATGAACTCAAGACCTTTTTGAACAAAGTGGGAAGAATCAATTCATTTAGGGTTGTATGGGTCCCAGGTCACACTAGGATCCCAGGAAACGAGATCTCAGATGAACTCGCTAGAAGGGGCTCAGAGGAGAGTTTCTCAGGACCTGAAGCCGCCTTAGGTCTACCTGCTTCTACGGTCAAATCTGACATCAACGACTGGGTCTTTAATGCACACAGTCGTAAATGGAGGGATATCCAAGACTCAGGATGACTAAGTGCGTACGCCCTGATATCTGCAGGAAGTCCGCAACATTTTTCTTATCCTTAAGGAGAAATGATTGCAGAAGGTTTACGGGCGTCATTAAGGGCCATTACACTTTTGCCAAGCATCTTGCATGTTGCGAGGAGTATGACGCAGCAGAATACTTTCTCTGCGACTGTCCCGGCTTCCCTCGCGCACGGTGGCGTACCCTTGGGGCCGACGTGGTGTGTGCCGAATCTCTTAGCTCTACATCACTGAAGCCCCTCCTCACTTTTCTCCGGACAAGGGGGAAAATACAATTAAGACAAGGTGTCCCGCTGGTAGTCCAATGGACCAGTATTTGTGTCTGAGTGCTCCAAAAGATAGTAGAAGCCTCCAACAAACAAAAAAAAAAAACATATTGTGATAAGGGTTGATTTTGTTGCTGCTTCATTTTATAGTATTTTTGGAACTCGCGGAACAGCATTGCCATTTTATTATAAAAAGGCTTACGAGTAGACTCGCACAACAGTTACAAATTATTCGATTTTGAAAATGGTTTTCGACCTAAGCCAGCAATTCAAACCATAGTGACTACTATTCGCACCAATTTCACACTATTGAACATCAAGCCATCTATCCGTATGAATACAAAGTAAAATATTGCTACTCTATCCGCAAGTGTTAATGAAGACCCATTTGTCCATTCGTCGCCGTTAACTGCAATTGTGTTATGAGTACAAGGAAGATTTATGGCAACGATCTTAGTCCTAAACTGTACAAAATACAGCTCGTGCAAGAACTGAAGCCCAATGACCTGCCACATTGATTTATCAACTCAAATATTTATTTCTGCAATTTCACTCTTTCTTTTTCAACAATTTTAAAACCAAACGCTGTATGAATACTATGAATGTTCATAGATATCTTTCTTTGCCTACGTAATAACTTTCTGGTTTTCGATTATATCTACAAAAAAATTGACAAATTTCCGAGAACAAATTTGCGTATTTAATTAATTCTCTAAATGTTATAATTTCTCCTATTTAAAATATTTGGGTGGCTTTAAAAATACCATATACTGCTATTGGCAGTAATTTGAATAGCAATTATTCACTAGCCGTAAGCTACTTGATTCAGCTTTGAATTGTTTTGTAACTTTGCGCAACTTTTGGACAAACTAAGAAACTTATGTAGGCTTTAAAAAATATTTCATGTTAAAAATATCTGTCAACGGAGGTTAGCGCTTATATTGTATGTACTTTTTTGTGAAGTACAAGTGGAGTGAAGTGCCATGTTATTATTATGGTAAACCTCCAGATGAAAAAATTAATTTTTTTTTCTGAATATTTTCTTGAAGCCCGCCAAAAAACCAAAACAACTTGAATTGAATGGCCCGAAAGGTAATTTTTAATCCATAGCAGAAGCGACTCATCGACACCATAAGCACGCATTTTCGACAAAAGAGCCTGATGCCAAACTCTGTCTTTGATTACTACTTGCTTCGGTTGGACAAATGTTTTTGAAATATCGAGCGCAACAATCCTGCTTTCGCAGAAATGGTGCAAAGATTGGTTTCACTTTTCGGTGAGATATGCCATCAGACCACCAGTGGACCAGTTGCTGCGGAAACTGTACTGCTGTTCATTAAGAAGTTTCTTTAAGCTTTCAGAAGCTGACGATTTATCAGTGTTTCCATGATCTTAGAAAGAAGGACTTTAGTGCTATGGGTCAATAGGAGGTGGGAGAAGAAGATTCGCCCTTCTTAGGGACGTGCAGAACAAATGCTATTTTCCATCAGTCGGACAGAGACCAGAAGAGTAAGAAAGATGAAAAAGCTTACGCAGTGGCTTTGCCAGCGTGGAAGAACACCTCTTCAGAAGTATTGGGGGAATACCATCGAGGCCAGTGAATTTGTGAACGTTAAGAAAATGGATTTTTTTCCCATGGAAGATTCTACGCTCCCAAGTAGAGGCGGAGATAAAGTGCAATCCGCGAGCATTGAGCTGGCTGCCAAATGTGCGACTAGTTGATTGGCTTTGTCTAAGGAGCTGACAGCTGGGATGTCGTTGAAAATGAGCGTAGGAATTGAGGACGAGGTAGAATTCTTTATATTTTCATAAATTACCAAAAGTTTTTGTTGCCTTTGGGCCAATTTAACAACTTTTGCCTCAACCTTTGGTCATGGAAGAATTTCAACCATTTCATTTACAGTCATTTCCGGTTCGTTTAAATTTATTCCGGCTTCCCTTCCTTAAACGGAAGGTTATAAAATAAAATTTTGTAGCGACAAGGACGAGCAACAAGGAACGCTCGGTGTGAGCCAAGCCTATAACGCTTCGGGGGATTAAAACCCACTCATGTCAACAAACGGTGTGCAGTGGAACATTTTCAAGTTGGAAATAAAATAAATAAAAAAACTGAAAATTGTAGGTAATACTTTATTTTGGGAAAATGTACAGTCATGTTACGTATTTTATTTTTTAAAAACAATATCTTCTGAATGACGCCCGTTTTTTTTTCAAGGATTGTTATTGTAAACCCTTGACTTTAGGTATCACCACAGGAAGGAGTCGCATGGTGTGAGGTCCGGAAAGCGAATTGGCCAGGGTATGTCTCCATACTTGCTGATCCATTTGTTCGGGAAAATAGCCCTAGTTGCTCCACTATTATCCTTGCTTTGGTGTAACACCGTCTTGATGAAATAGCGTTCTGTTTTTGTACCCAGGGAACAACTGCAGTTGCGGCAGCAGAAACTAGTCCATCATTCGGCAATACACTTCAGCAGCGACTGTCACTTGTTGGTTAAAAAAAAATGGGCCATTTATTCCTCGGGGAGAAATGGCACACCATGCCAGCGTTTTGGGCAATGTAAACGTTTTTGATGGCGTTCTCTAGGGTTGTAGTAACACAAGTTCTATTTATTTACGTAGTCTTCGATATGAAAATGTGCTTCATCACTTCAACAATATGTTGCCATATTGTTATTCGTTCGTGTTGTTGGAAAATATTCGAAAATTGTCCTTGCGAAGGTTTCCCGCACAGAAAAGTAATTTCCTTAGATCTTCCATTTGGATTTGGATTTTGAATGGGTGGAACATTTGTTTTTTTTTCAAAATAACGTGCACAGTTGATTTTTTCATACCGTAGAGGCCGCAATCTTTCTTATGTATTTACGCGGATTTCGTATAATTTCCTGCCGAATTGTAGCGGCCTGTGCTGGCCTCGCTGTTTATGTTGATGGTCCCGGAGGAGTTCTGTTCACCATTCTCCCTTCTTGCCTAAACCATTGCACCCACGACCAGATAATTCGCGTGCTTGGACCATCACTTAGTCTGCGTAAATAGAGGTGAGTATAAGAATTGCGATTCGTAAGAACCAACGATACACCCGCGAATGCGCGGTATACTCCCGATAAACGACTCATCGCCCACTTAATCCCGTTGGTTTTCGAACATTCGAAATTTAAGGTTGAAAATTTCCCGATGGACACCCTTCATTTCATCAGGACAGCGCCAGACCATACACATCAATAGTGAGCGGGAGCTGATTTTGAGGTTCTTATGCATCCACCTTATAGCCCCTACCTAGCACCAATTGATTACCACCTATTCCTGTCAATGGTGAACTATTCAGCTGGTATAAAATAAGCCTCAATAGAGGTTTGTGGAAGACAATTGTCCGAGTTTTTTCCCTATAAGGAGAGATCGTATACTCATATAAATCTTACAAAAAATGAAAAAAACTCGTTTTTTTTAAGAAACATGTATTGGCCTAAATCGTTTATTCATTTAAATTAAGATATAAAGTTAATCATAAGTTCAAAAGTCCATAAGTTTGAACTACGCAGGTAAGCTATTTTTAAGTTAGTTAAGATATTAACACTCGTTTTAAGAATTGTTGTCTAGTATAAAATAGTTCAAATAAATATTACTAAAAAGAAATATTTTTAAAAAATATTAATATTGAAGATTGCATGTGGCACATGGCAAAGAAAAACAAATTTGTGAATTTACCTCTGCTTATGGATTTTACACACATTTATCGACAGATGAACAAATGGTGTGCCGCTTTAGTCGGCGTTCTTTGAAAATACCTCTCAAATGAACACTGGTTTAAAATGTGGTGTCTGGCGCCCAACGATGGATGATCTTCTTTATACATTGTATTCTCCATTTTCCGGTTTCTTTGGAAAAAAAATACGTAATTTTCTAGGGAATTAAATTTTTTTTACTCGAAATAAATAGTAGCCATGGGCTTCTACACATTTCGTTCATCTTTCAAATAATTTATCAAAAACATGCCACAAAAATTGCTTCTCTTTCGCGACAAAGCCATTTTCCAACTTAGTCGAGATCGTTATACGCGCGTGAGGTGATAGTCAGATGGCGCCAAGTCTGGGGAGAACGGCGGCTCAGAGTGATGTCCCATCCAAGCGAGTCTTTCACGAGTGTGAGACGGCATGTTTTCGTGTAACGAAATCACTTTCAATTATTGCGTGGTTTAAATTAATCGTTCGTTGACGAAAGCGGCTTCGTCACCCGTCATCAGCATTTCACAAGTACTTTGCGATTTTTTATTTGACGTTCATTCAACTCGTGTGGGATCCATTTACCGAGTTTTATTTATTATTATTTATTTATTTATTTATTTATTATTACTATTACTATTATTATTTTTTTTTCTTTTCTAATTTGGGGTTTTTTCGTTATTTCCCCAGTTTTTGTTTTTCGTTATTTTTTCCTATCATTGTTTAATAATGTGTCATTTCAGTAGAAAAGTTTCCTAAATAAACTATATCTCTGAACTATCATTGTAAATTGTGCGATAGCCAGTGTAACTTAAGAACGAAATAAAGAATTTCAAATTTCAATTGACCGAGTTGATTGATCTTCCCCATTGCTCGTAAATGTTTGCTGATTGTTTCTTGCGACTCATTTAATACTTCTGTTAATTGCCGTTGAGTTTGAGTTGGGTCATCATCCAATAACTCTTGCAATTGATCGTCTTCACATTTTTGTAGTCTGCCACAGCGCTCACTGTCTTTCACACTGAAATAACCACTTTTAAACTGTCGAAACCATGTCTCCTATGTTCTATTTGATGGAACGTGTTCACCATAATTATATTTCTGCCAACAAACGATGTCTTTCAACAGCCTTTTTCCTTTGAATAAATAAGAGGGCAGAGACATGATCACTGAACGATAAAACAAAGACACTAGTTTTTGGCAGACTAAACTTGTGCGTGTGTAGATTAATCTCAAACGAACAAAATGACGTAGTATGTATCAAATTAAAACGCTACGTATTCTTTGCTGGTGCCATTTTTTAGTTAAGCCTGAAAAAAACTTATGAATACACCTGGTACAGGGTGCGCCATCTCATATGGGTGGATGTAAATTTCGAATAATTTCAACAATTCTCAACCGATTTTGGAAATTCAAAAACTTTTATTCAATTTAGACCTTTACAATTTTTTTGATTAATTTTTGAAAACAATATCAATTAAATGACCGCCTTTATTGCCGATGCAAAAATGGGCTCGTTTCCGCGCATCCATGACATTTTCGAGCATTTCGGTCGAAATTTCTGCGATTTCCGAACGAATGTTTCTTTTGAGCTGTTCTATTGACCTTTTTTGACACCAATTTTCCAGGGAAGTTCTTACGCAAAAGGTTCATTTTTTTGTCCGCAGTATGCCATGTCGCGCCGTCTTGTTGAAATCAAAAGTAAAATAAGCCTTTTTTACGCATTTTTGGGACCACATAATGGGGCAACATCCACCAATATCGATCGCCATCCACTGTAGCGCCAACTTTGAAGAAATACGGTCCAATGATGGTTTTAGCGCATACACCGGCCCAAACAGTAACTTTTTGATCATATAGCGGCTCTTCGTGAATAATGTGAGGATTTTTAGAAGCGACAATTTTGTTTATTAACTGAGCCAGAGAGCGTAAAGTGTACCTCATCGGTCATCAAGATTTGCTGCCAGAAGTCCGGCTCAGCATTAATCATTGCAACGAAATTTTGTGCGTATGCTAAGCGCCATGGCTCATCTTGTGGTAAAATTCTTTGAGTTATCTGCACTTTGTATGGATATAAGTGAAGATCGTCCTTTAAAATCCTCCGCAAAGTGGTCCCGCTGATGCCTAACTGCTGCGAACGGCGCTGATATGACAAACTTGGGTCTTCTTGAACACTAGCCTTCACAGACTGAATAGATGAGTTTGAACGCCGTAGACGTGGCCTAGGTTGCTCACGAGGTCTTGCCACAGAATCAAATTGAAAAAAATTCGAGGCCCAACGACGAATTGTGTCTTTTTTGGGCGTAACACGATCACGATATTTTGCACGATACACATGTTGAGTTAGCACAATCGCGCGTTCATTTTTAATGAACATTGAAACTATTTCCGTGCATTCTTTTGGTGTAAAGCGATTCACGGTTAAAATTGTACTGAATTGGCCTTTCCAAAGTGCTATGATATATGAAAATTGGTTGACAATTGTTGAAGTTATTCGAAGCTTACATCGACCCGTATGAGATGGCACACTCTGTATAAAGGTTGTTCTGTAAATGTTTAGTAGTGCATAGTCCTAAATGGGTCAAATTAGATGTCAATACAAAACGAGACGCTTAGGTCCCCCTTTTTGTTCTTTGCAGCATTATACCAAGGGTACTAGCTGTCGTATGAGGTATTTTTAATCAAATGATTTAGCGTCATTTATATCAGAATGCACCCAGGCATTGAAGCATTATATTGTACTATATATCTATGTATTTACCTGGTTTTCAATAGAAGATATCATTGCTCATCGCTATGGCATAACAAATTATGCAATTAATTTTCAACTCCCGCCTACAAATCTCCGTGACAATGCTTAAGCATGATCATTTATTGGAAGACACAAAACGTTAATTCAATCCGCCCACTACTGGTAAGTGGTACCTTGTTAACATAATTGTTAGATGGCTATCATTCAATTCAATAACGTTGCTGCAAAGTAAAAATATACTTTTTTACCCCCAAGGCATTGGCTCTAAAATTAATGAGAGTGTAGCTGAATTTAAATTTCCAGTTTAAGCCCCGAGCAGTTAAATCAATTCGATTTGAATAATACTCGGAACCCTCATAGCACTGACAAAATTCCAAACTTTCGAACCCCATCAAGTGGCTATAAATCAACCATGTCACAGATAAATGTACATGTACAGATATACCGTATCTGCCGGCAAATAGCAACACAATTTAATTCGTAATCGTGATTGTTCCATCATCGAGTAATTATATGTTCCATGCCATCCATATAACCTTTGCAAAGCGATTGCAAATCGTGCTTGATCCTCGGTGGTCAATTAAGAAGCGTAATTAAATTTAATTTCATTGGTATTTACTCGTATCGATACACAAGAACAAGTTTGGCATCACCCCGAATACGTGTCAGTTGAAGGACACATTTGTAGCTGATTCTTGTCTTACTGAATCGTATGAAGACTAACTATCGTTACTAAGTGCTTTTGTTTATGAATATGTAAGTCAACTTAAGAGTAAAGATAGTGTGCTTAATTGCCTTTTAAAAAACCCTTAAAATTGTTATTTTTTTACTTGTTATTCAGATTACCCAGCTCTAACTGAGACTCGATGCCATGCCATATTACCCACTAAGCTACGGTGTACTTGCCGACTAGATGTAAAAAACAAATAAAACAAGACAAGTGTGCACCTTATCCTACATCTACTTATTCGTCAATTCGTCTTCATTGCTGACTGACTCATCCTCAACTCAATTAATGTCAAATAGTTTAATAAAAACCAAGAGCTTAAAATTGTTAAGATCTCCATGCGTCATCAAACAATAATGGTCGTACGACAAAAAGTTTCGATAACTCAAGAAATATATTTGTGAAAAGCACAACATTCAAATATTAGAGAATTTACAATGCTGCCTGGACACCACCGGATGGAGCAGCGCGCAACCAAATTAATCATATTCTGATAGAAGAAAGACATCATACCTTACCTACCTACTACAATAGATGTCGAAGCATATAGATGATTGGATCCCTTTTCTGACCACATCCTAGTCATCGTCAAAATGAAAAACCGATTTCAAATTCACCGAAGCGGAACACACGAATGTATAAAAAAATTACAGTTGAAAAGTTAAATAACCCTTTTATCTAGCGGTGGTACCAGGACGAAGCAAAACATGTGGAAGCAGTGTGGTCAGCAATGAAAAGTGTTGAAAACAAACTAAGCAAAAATTTCAAGGCCAATTTTGGTTCGACAAAAAATGAGAGGAAAAAGTAATATTCTAAGACGTCGACCCTACGAAAGGAAATCAGCCGTCTCCTTCGGGATAAAAAACGACAATGGCAAATAGAAAAGAGTGCAAGCATTCAGAAATCTTGAACAGCGAAAAGGAAACCAGGCTAGATCAGAATTTATACCCAACGACAATCAGGAACTCGTCTCGTACAACGTATAGTTGCAGCCCAATAGAGGAAATATTACGATAAACTGCTTAATGTACATGGGGTGCAAGCAGCAATGGAAAACGGTGTTATCCATTATACGGCCGCAATTAATTAAATATGTTAGAGAAAAATTAACAGAGAAGTTACATGGACTCATCATAACTATATGAAAAAATTGAAGTATACCCGAGGAATAAAAAAATTCCGTCATAATTCCCGTACTTAAAAAGAGTGACCGAACATAATGTAACAATTACCGAGAATTATCTCTGCTATCAAGATGTTACAAGCTGCTGTCAAGTATTCTCTTAAAATGACTGATATCATATGCTGTGGTAATATTCGTGGAACACAGGTGTGACTTCAGGAGGAACCACTCGATATGTGACAGCTAGAAAAGAAATGGGAATTTCACGAAAATTAAACCGATCGAAATGTGGCATGTCTTTGTAAGGCTTCAAGGAAAACAAAGGACAAAATATAGTCTTCAGCGAAAATTTGTCACCTTGACGCAAGCACGTAGAGATGCTTGGCAAAAGTGTAATGGCCCGTGATGACGCCTGTTAGCCTTCTGCAATCATTTCTCCTTAAGGATAAGAAAAATGTTGCGGACTTTTTGCAGACATCAGGGCGTACGCGCTTAGTCATCCTGCATCCTGGATATTCCCTCCATCTACGACTGTGTACGTTAAAGACCCAGTCATTGATGTCAGATTTGATCGTGGACGCAGGTAGACCTAAGGCGGGTTCAGGTTTTGAGAAACTCTTCTCTGAGCCTCTTCTAGCGAGTTCATCGGAGATCTCGTTTCCTATGATTCGAGAGTGACCTGGGACCCATACAAGCCTAAGTGAATTTAGTCTTCCGACTTTGTTCAAAAAGGTCTTGAGTTCATGCACTAATTTGAAGTTGGATAGAGGGTTCGACACAGCTTTGAGTGCAGCTTGGCTGTCACTGCAGACACATATGCTTTTTCCCCTCCACCTGCATTTCACAACATAATACATGGCAATTAGGATTGCGTAAATCTCCGTTTGGAAGACAGACGCATATTTTCCTAACGAGAAGTGCAGTCGAATGTTTTCGCGCTCAAAGAAAACTCCAGCGCCTGATCCCTGCCCAGCCCTGGAGCCATCTGTGAAAATGCGAAGACATTCCATTCCAGGTTCAGTGTCTGGCCAAAGCCAGTCCTGACGCCATGGAAATGTGACTGTGAAGTTACAGCGCAGTAGGATAGCAGGTGTCATTGCGTCAGAAGGCATATCCATTAGACAGGGGTCGTAGGATATTTCTCCCGCAAGTACACTTTCACTCCAATGCGAGTTGTACCAAAGACCATTCCTCTTTAGGCGAGAAATAGTTTTCAGTGCACACCCTCTGATATATATGTCAAGGGGTGGAAGATTCATCATAGCATCTAGAGCAGCTGCCGGTGTGCTGGGGAAAACCTCCGTACAGCTGAGACAGACCGCTCTTTGGAGTTTGGTGAGTGAAGCCACAGCGTGTTTGCGTGTTAGCCTGCTCCACCAAACAACCGATGCATATGAGATTATCGGTCTTATCATTGTCGTGTAGATCCAAAGGACCTTCTTCGGCGAAAAGCCCCATGTTTTGCCAAAGGCACCTTTGCATTGACAAAAAGCTGACAGCGCTTTGGTGGTTTTGGACTCAACATGACTAGGATGACTCCCAGATACTTAGTTTCCTTGGATATCGGGATGGGAATGCCTTTTAGCACCAGCTGAGTAATGCCAGTATTTTTCGTCCTTCTCGTGAAGCGGACGACATCAGTCTTAAGAGGATTAACCGACAGCCCATTTCTCGTGCACCAGTCTTCGATCACGTCTAGCGCCGCCTGCGCTTTGAGACAGACATTCGCTAAACATGAGCCGACAGAGAGAACAGCAACATCATCCGCATAGGCCTGGGCATAGATTCCAGAGGCATTGAGAGCATCTAGGAGAGAGTCGACCACCATGCACCATAGCAGCGGAGACAAGATGCCACCTTGCGGGCAGCCCCTGTTTACTCCAGACTTGACACATTGTTCGAGGCCTGCATCAGCGATCAGACTCCTCCGCTCGGAAACAGACCAGCCAAGTATACCATTCACATGTCCATTCTACAACACCTTCCTGGGCTGGATATGATTACCACAGTTTCGGACGATTTGAGATACTGATCCCAAACCGCACAGCTTGGGAAAGCGCCGAGTCCTTGCAAATGTCTCTCGTGAGACACAGATGGCTACAAGATGTCGGTGTTGACGCTGGCATCTTTCGACCAAATCGAAAAATATCGACGGTTCTGGGAACAACTTCTACTGTCTTCCAAGCCGAACTATACGCCATCCTGACGTCCATCAATATAAATTTAGAGATTGGCATAAGAGGTATAATAATCAATATACTCTAAGGCATTCAAACAGCCCTCAATGCGTTGGGCTTCATAGTACGAACTGCAGGACCTAGCCAAAAGAAACTAGGTCAAACTCTGGTGGATGTCAGGGCAAGAAGGCATAAAGGGCAACAAAATCGCCGACTAACTCGCTGGAAAAGGTTCCAGTCAAAGGTATATAGGTGCCGATCCTTTCTTCGAAATCACCAAGTCTAAGACTAACTTCCTCTTAGACAAGTGGGAAAATTCGCAACACCTACACTACACAGTGTTCAAGTACTCCAACAATCGAAAAGATTTATACGGCACCTGTACAAATACCTTTTTAATATCTTTAAATATTATGGAGTCGATATCGGAAGATTGGTCAGCCACCCTTCGGGACACTTTAGTCTGAGATATCATCTCAACGATATTAACCTCTCGTCCGAAACCGAGTGTCGACTCTGTCTAGAGGACGAGAAAACGACAGAGCACACAATATGTGAGTGTGGTGCCCTCTGCCTTCCTAGGAAGCGTAGTCGGATCAGCTCAGTTCCTACGAGGGACATCCTTAAATTTACTATTAAAAACGTAGAGGAACTCCTCGTCTAATTGGCAGGCACAATGGATCTACACTGAGATCCCTTCAGCAAAATGATAGGACAATAACGGCTCTAGCTTTCCCTGATCTGTACCTTCTGGGTGAGTAAATATTTATGAAAAATACAGAAAGCTCAATAATGGCAAGAAAGGAAGTAGGTTCAGAAGCTAATGAATAGAAAATTAAATATATGGTCACTGACTGACTAGGATAGATCCAAACCTCGCATCTGACTGTACCTACTCGACAAATGCTTTAAGGTATTGAACGAGTTCAAATATCTGGGTACCATCTTCGCGATGAAGGAATCATTATTTTGTCCCGCAATTTCAAAATCCATATTTACAGATCCATAATAATGCCAGAGACACTCTACGAATGTGAAACTTGGTGTCTAACTAAGAAAGAGGAAGACAGAATTCGGGTCTTTGAAAATAAAGATTCGTATGGACAATTAAGGAAGCGAAAACCAGGCGAATGGGGTCAAGAGCTCGAGGAACTCTATTCAGCGCCAAGCATTTTCCAAAAATGAACTCTCGAAGAATCAGATAGGCAGATCACCTGGAACGATCAGACAGCGGACGAACAGTCAAAAGAATTATGAATAGAAAAGCCAAGGGAAAAATACCGCCAGGAAGACTGCACCGTAGTTGGGAGGACAATATACTCAGCGAAATTCAATTAAAGGCAACTTATTTTCCGTTGAAAATAATAATAAAATTGATTAAAATATATGTAGTACTATTTAAAAACTCATTGAAGGCAAATAAAATCATTTATTTAGGCAAAGAAAATAATTGACTGAAACAAATAAACATATCTTTACTTAGTTAAACAAACAAGACTTAATTTATACTGCGAAATTCGATTAAAGGCAATGGTAAAATAAAAACAGAAGAAATTTCAGTATTATTATTAATTTGATTTAATTAATTAAACACGTTTTTGAACTCCTAAACTGGAATTAGAGTCCATTCCGTTGTAACGGCCTTGAGTAAGTCGTCCACTGAAGCAAATTTACGCCCGCCAGTATATACACGACGAGACAGATTTCCCCACATGTTTTCGTTCAGGTTTAAATCCAGTGAACGTGCTGGCCACATGGTCTGAACAGACCATGTCATGTGTTGTAGTCGGCTAACTTTATGTGTGGGCTAGAAAATAACAGAGATATATGGAAACACTTAGGAATGGGAGGCTTGGCGAAGAAACTCTGTTCCAAATTTCCGGTAATAATTATAATAAATAACAGAAAGCAATTTTCTTCACATTTTAATCACCCTCTGCATTTTCCCTGAGGCTCGGGGTTTATATTGTCTGATTCATTTGGAAAACATGTCTAAAACACGACTTTTCTGGAAATAGATAATCTAACCGATTGTTAAGCCTGCTGTTAAAGACTTTTTAAGTGACTTTATACGATCAGATCATAGCAGATTTTTTATCGGAGCTAATATTAAAGGTGGTTCGACCTGGCTACGCAGCAGTGCACAACCGCATTTTAGATGTGGCATACAGGTGAAGAAGGAGCTCAACCACCTGGATGTGCGGCACTAGAAGCGGCTGGTTAAAGATCATCTGAATTGTATAAGATTCTTGGCTGAATTGACCGGAGAGCGCCGTCTTGGATGATGATTTCTTTGTGATCGAGGATCCTCAGGAGAAGGTCGCGACAGTGGGAGCTGTCTTCTAGGAAGTGTATAAGCGAATGCTAGCATTCGCCCAAACCACGACCTGGAAAACAGAGTTCTACTCCATCACTTCTACCATAGAAATGATATCGATCAATGGCGACCAGAGAATCTTGGTTTTACCAGGTTCGATGACGATTTCATAGCAAATAATGCCGTCGCCAATGAAGGGGCGAACTACTTGTTTATTTCGACAGGTGATCTCCAGATCACAGGTGGTCCTGTTTAAATGGGTTAAGGACAATAAAATCATTCCGGGTAATCAATTCAGTTTCAGAGCGGCGCATAATACTATTCATGCTGCGTCGAAACTCGTGTTGGATATCGAATGGAAAAAATGCAAGAACCAATTCGCAGGTGCCTGTCAGATTGACTTGCAAAAGACTTTCGACACCGTATGATTAGAAGGTCTTTATTACAAACGCATCAGGCCGGGCATAAGTAAACCACATCTATTTATGATTTTTGATTTCTGTTAACCGGTAGAAAGTTCTTAGCGAAAATTGCCAACGCGACTTCTACCCAAACATTTTATATAAACAACGGACTGCAACAGGATACGGTGAACTCGCCGATCCTTTTCAACATTTACCACAGTGATTTGATAGCTTCCCTTCACCATTCAATAGCGTACGCGGACGATTTCATCACGTATAAGATAGCCTCACCGCCAGATGGCACCAGTATCGCAAGAGCAACTTACTATCGTGTAGTATATCCTAGGAGACGGCTACTGTCGAAATTTCAGCCGCATCGGACTCGTAGTTTTGTTTTGAACGCGTGTGGAAGCGGGAGTGTCCGCGGATTTTAGAAAAATGAAAAAAGAGCAATATTGGTCGGTGATTCGATTGTTGTTTATGGAAGGGAAATCGCGCAGCGAAATCAAAGAGCGTTTGAATGCTGTGTACGGTGACTCTTCTCCTTCGATGGCGACCATCAAAAATTGGTTGAACGAGTTTCAACGTGGTCGCACGTCGGTTTTTGATGAGCCACGTCCAGGTGCCCCGAAAACGGCTACCACGGAGGATAACGTGACAAAAATCCACGATCTCGTATTGGCAGACCGCTGATTGAAGGTGCGCGAGATAGCTGATACAGTAGGCATTTCAAAAGATCGCGTGGGTCATATCCTGCATGAAATAGCATGAGAAAGCTGTCGGCGCGATGGGTGCCGCGTTTGCTCACTCCGGACAACAAACGCAACCGCGAGACCACTTCAGAGCAGTGTTTGACGCTGTTTAAGCGCATTCCGAAGGAGTTTTTGCGTCGTTTCGTGACAGTCGACGAAACATGGATCCACTGGTACACACCAGAGACCAAGGAACAGTCGAAACAGTGGACTTAACCCGGCGAACGTGCTCCGAAGAAGGCGAAGACTGTCCCATCGGCCGGAAAGGTGATGGCCACCGTTTTCTGGGATTCACAAGGTGTGATCCATATCGACTACCTGGAGAAGGGCAAAACGGTCACAGGGCCGATTCGACGCCGAATTGAAGAAAAAACGGCCTCATTTGGCGAAGAAAAAAGTGCTCTTTCGCCATGATAACGCACCGGCTCACACCTCCGCCCTCGCCACGGCCAAATTGGTCGAATTGGGATACGAACTGCTGCCCCATCCACCGTATTCTCCAGATTTGGCCCCGTGCGACTTCTTTTTGTTTTCGAACTTTAAAAAGTCACTCGCCGGGCAGAAATTTCAGTCGAATAAGGAGGTCATCGCCGCCACGGAGGCCTTCTTTGTAGATCTCGAGAAAACGTATATGCTAAGTTTTTTTTAAAATATAACTTTTCTTAGCCTAAGTTTCAAATTTATTTTAATCATTGCAAATTAATTGTAAGGCCGAAAGGTATAATCTTAAATTGTTTTACTTGCTTCAGTGTGGCCGTATAGGGCCAGTAAGGTATTTTATGTTAATTGTTATTCAAGCTAGTTTTAAGCATTTTTGTCTAGGGGAAGTGTGTTCTTAAAATATAAGACCAAAAATGAATGAACAACAAAAAAAAGGTTGTTGGCTCAGGTCTATTTTCATCCCGAATTGTTGCACTTTCTAAGAAAATTATAATCAAGCATCAAATTTCCATTTTTCAGAGTGAGCGGCGGAATGTTGAACTGAATATTATAAAAAAACTTTCCTTTAATGTCGATTTGATCGCCGCGCCGTTAAATCCTTCTTGCTGAAACTTTAATCTCTCATCCGAATTATAAGAGTCAAAATATAAATATATTAAAGTGTCAAAGTGGATTTATTATTATGGCGCCTAGTGCGTAAACACTTTAATAAAGCGCCCGAAGATATACTGCAATTTTAAGACTCTATGGTTCTCCCTAAACGTATAAGACATTATTTGAAAAAGCTAAGCGTTCTTTGCAGTTCATCAGTGAGAGATTCCTACAAGTTTTGTACACACACACACACACACACACGCGAATTTGCATTAAAATTCAAGAATGTGGTACACATCTTGTAAAGACTTCCTGAAGCATTAAAATGTCCAGGGCAATAAGCTTATGTCATGAATATTATGACATTTCGTGGAATATTGCATCTGAACTCTATAAAAAAGTAGCGAATATATAGGTTTTCAGGACAATGTAAAACGGCATGCCTGCTAATATCTAAATACAATTCAAATATAATCAAATGATATACGCAATGAATAGCTTCCCTATGCATTGCAATTGTCGGTATTAATCATATCGCTTTCGAAATGAATATTTCCAGATACCCATGGCCATTGATTTTGATGTGCTTTGTATTCAGATATGCATCTTCGATTTAGTCACTTTTTCGCCATTAACATGCAAAGCAGTTATACGTGAACCACCGTGACGTAGACACTATCCTTCGGCCGTTAATTAGGAATCCACGAGCATACGTCTGTGGCGTATGGAGCCGTATGCACATGACTCCATCGTACGAGTGAGTAAGAGTTGAATATTTAAAAGCATAAATGATCAGCGAAAACAAAGCAATAAATTCCTTCCGTTTGGCATTGAAATAGGCTATTAAGAACTAAGATGAGGAATAAGTATTCAAAATGTGTTTCAGAAGCGACGCTAATCTTTATTATCGTCGCTTTCGTTCCGCCGTCTGATTCCTTCTAGGAAGAACATCTCATCTGACCTTTAGCCGTGAAATATAAAACGATCTTAAGGTCTGAGTAGAATTCTAATCGATCAGTTCCTGTCTTACGTAGCTTGTATATAGTCACACCCAGTGAAGGGTATTGCAAATTACTCTCAAATGTATCGCACACTGCATTTTAGGTCACAGTACAACCACGTCTCCTCTGTCCACGTCTTTCTTGCTTTTTTCAAGAATACCACACAAGACCAGTTTGCTCGGATGCCACGATACATTTTAACCGATGAACAAGCAGGTTTTCCTACACCCGTATATCGTCTTCGCCTTCACCTGCATCGAACAGAGAAACTTTAGATACTTTTGTTACTTTCTGTCCAATCAACCGTAACTGCTTGCACATCGGGTATCTTGTAACTTGACTTGACCTTTGGCTAGATCTTGTGACACATATTGCAACTAAAATGCCAAACTCGATGAATCACGCATATGATAACCTCATCAGCATAAGGTGAGCCGATCAAGGACAATACTAGTTCAAGATGCCATTGACATAGCGTTGTCGAGCACGTTTCGGTATTTTTAATCTTCTAAACCGCATAGATTAGATACGTAGACACAAACAGCATCATGGATCTGGTTAGTGGAGAGAATAAAAAAAAACATCATCCGACGATGATGGTTCTCGGTAAAAAGCAACTTGTCGGGGGAATTGACCCGCAGGCATTCGAGCCAATAGTCGTCGTCATATTTACACAAGTTTGTCTTCGACGAGGCACTCATTAAAAGCCGGTCAATGAACTATCCCAAAGACAAAACAAAGGAGAATCCCTATGTACATAAGCGTATGCATATGTATGTATGTAAAACCAGAAGAGACCGACGGCATGGGCGTGCCATCATGAGACCAATAGACTATTTATGAGCCACGACCGTACGAGCATACGAGAAGTTGATTTCAGCAATAATTCCATGACGTAGAATATCTACAATTGGACTGGTCCATGGCTCGCTGGTAAGCCAACTCTCGTAATTGGATTAACTCGAATCCATTGTCAATTGAGCGAACGCGAACCGCTTTGGAACAATTGTTGCAACAATAAAATCAAAAGAATGCCTCGTAAAGTCAATGAGTGGGTACCTGCTCCAAGTATCTATTCGCGGTCTAATGCACAGACAAGTCAGAGCTACGATGCAGGCACCAGGAACTCGCTTCATGCACAATAGAATGAAACGCAAAAACTGATACTGGTAATTGTGCCGTTCAAGGTAAAGCCGTTTCGAATTCTTTGCTTTCGATACACTTCTAACTCGATCTTGATACAGTCTATCGTGGGCTTATGTGGTTCAATATGCTTTAGGTTGTTGTGGGCTCAAGCTTATGGAAGTTTGCAACAAATGCGCTTGCGTTGTATTCTAGAAGGCGTTGTGGTAGAATAACTTGTTACTGTGAGTCATCGAAAGACCTTGTCTTGGAGGTCGGTTTCGTATGGACATGTGACAAGTTGTCGATTTTGACATGAATACTAATGAAGCCACTTCGAAACCGCGTCTATGCCTCGCCTCTGGGTTGCATTGAATAACGTGTTCATGGTTACCAGAATCACTGCGTTCGCTAATTCAGGTTATTGGGTCTATCATGTTTGCTAATTTTCGTAATATACTTGTTCCAGAGTCACATGTGAAAGCCTCAGGCATACTTGCAGTTCTGAACGAAATACCTTTCCGTTTTCTATTTTAATTGCCAGTCAAGTTGAAGTCACTTAAATGTCTGTTAAGAACCTCAAGGTATGTTGCAACCTTTCCATCAACCAACTGCAGCATGATGTAGGTTCCTTACGGAAATATTGGTCTTAGTGCTTAGGACAAGTTCTAAAGCTTCTAAAACAAAGAAATATTTGTTTGAAGTGTGTTGAAAAAATTTGTTGAAAATAATTTTAAAAGCATTTTACTCCTTGCCAGCCCGAATCACTTTTGGAACTTGAGCTTAGAATAAAATTTTGTGAATGGCTGCTTTTAATCTCAACCATACCCTCAAAACGGGTTCCAATATTTTGTTTTTTATATTCTATTGATTGTTTGATCTTCGCGCAAGCTCCCGGCTGACTAACATACGAGGTTTGTTCAAAAAATAAGGTGACCCTTTTGCCTTTCTCGAATAGCATTTATGTATTCACCAATATTTATTTTGTCCCCTTTAGAGTAGTCCCCCCTAGATATAATATATTGATATAATGTGACAGCCTTTTTTTCTAATCCCCAAAGCACTTCTGATATGTGCTTTTTGGTATAGCATTGATGAATATGGTAGCTGAGACATAATTACGATTTGTTTTCAGCCAAAAAATTACGTAAAAGAAACCATGAGTGAGCAGGTGCATTATCGTGATTCAATAGTCATGCATTTTTTTTTCGGACAAATCCGGACGTTATCTTCGGTCTGCTTGAAGCAAACACCGCATGACTTCAAGGTAATATTCCTTAATGACTGTACGTTCTTCCGGCAAGAAATCATGATGAACTACGCCCTTGCAATCGAAGAAAACAGTGAGCGAAACGTTCACATTTGACCAAATTTTGCGTGCTTTTTTGAGTCTTGGCTATTTTGGCTACTTCCATTGGGATGATTGCGCTTTGTTTTCGACGTCGTAACCATATGCTTCTTTTCTTATGGCCGTTCTAAAATGTTTTCTTGTAAATTGAACGGTCTTACAGCAAACGTTTCAAAAATATCATGGTTTGAGCCAATTGATAAGCCAACATGATTAGCACTGGTGCCCCAAAGCACTATCACCTTCGACTTTCTTACGGCTTCTGAGGAAACGATTATACCATTTATAGGTCCTAGTTTTACTCATGATAGATTAATCAGAACCAACATTCAATATTCTAAGGGTTTACAGCATTTTATTTTAATCTTATCGCACATATGAGTGATGGGAGCAGTTGAAATATCTAACAAAATACGGACACTTTAATAAAACCCAAGAACCTACTCGTATAATATTCCTGTTACTTTTTGTACAAACCTCGTAATTATACTTTTCTAGTTCTATTATTCTGAGAGCGCCGTGGCGCAGTGGGTAGTGTGTCGGCCTCTGACGCATAATGAGCGAGTTTGGATCCCGATAACACCAGCGCCATCGAATGTTCATTATGCGGCTTCTCTCCTCGGCGGGGTATTGGCAAAACCTTCCGTAGTACACTTGCCTTGAAAAAGCTTCTCGGCGCTCGCCGTTCGGAATCGGCATTAAACTGTAGGTCCCGTTCACTTGTGTGAAAAAAAAAACAAATCGCACACAACATAAGTGAATGAGAGAAGCTTAGCTCTGGCTCTCCGTGAGCTGTAACGCCATCTAAGAAGAAGAAGTTCTATTATTCTATGGTATCTACATCCTAGTTTAAGGGGAATCACCCATTTATTGCATCAAAATATCACCAAATGTTTTTTTTCTTTATTGTAAATTTATTGACAGTAATGTTTTACTAAAACCGGAATGTAGTTACTCCGATGATTATTATTATTGTTTTATTACTTCTTATTGTTTTTGTTCTCTTCTTATTTTCATGAAAAGAATGTTTAAATCATACTTAAAAAATATAATATTTAATGTGTTTAATCTGCCTTACTGTCCCCTAGGAAGGCACTTTAATTTTATTTCTTAATAACTAGGGCCTTTCGACTTATCTGATCCATCAAAAAAAAGTCATGCACTCCAGAATTGCGGAAACTTTCGGTAGAAGCCTGAAAGGTAGGAAAAGAATCAATGGCAGCGATCGGAAGAAGAATTGGCAGTTCAAAGATGGTTTTTGGAGCCATATATGCTTTTCATAGGACAGGCGCTTATCAAAATCCCGAGTGAAAAAAATAGGAAGAAAAATCATAGTAAAGGAAGATTACATAAATTTCGAAAGCTCATCCCTTCTTGACTTCTACAAAAATTAAAGAAGTCGTTGGGGCTCAAATCAGGGGAAGTATAAGTAAGACGCCGCCCAACAAGGAACTTGATTCCAACTACACCATTAAAACGGTTAAGCATGGGGGAGGGAACGGCAAAATTTAGGGTGTATTTTCTTCTTATGGTATATGTCCTGTAGAGCGAATCCAAGGCAAAACTGACAGATTAACATATGTACAAGGACAGACTAAAAGGTACAATGTAGCCCTACCGCTTCAAACGCATGCATCAAGAAATGTCAACATTCTGTCAATTTTGTCGATCCCCTACTCCTAGTAGCTGGTATAATCAATGATATTGAGTTATTGAGAATTTGGTTCGCGGAACATAAGCTGGCGGTTAGCGATAAAACTAAAGTTAGGTTCTTCAGTCTTACCACTCATGGGTCTTCAGATATCGAGGTCATACTCCATACTTCTAAGTGTGCAAGGTGTTGCATGCATCATATTTTATCTCCTGCCCAATGTTCTAAAGTATTTTTTAACGTGAAAACGTAGGCCATTTTTAATACTTAGGTGTTATAATGGACTGAAATGTGGGTTGGTTTAAAAACATTTTATGTTTAAGGCATTTTCTGCTCTGTACTATTCGTTCCTTCCACCGACTTAACAATACTTGTCTTTTTAATATTAATTTTTTATGCGACATTTCATTCGAAATTATAGTAGAGTATAAGCTGTTGGAGAAGTGCTTACATGAATAAATCTAGTTTAGTTGCAATATATTCTTTAGGAATCCTTCTGTAAATTGTAAAATGGGGATAATGATGAAATAAAAAAATAAATAAATAAACAATTTTCCCAGCACGACAACGACTCTAAACACACCCTGCGAGTAGTAAAGGAATGGCTTGTTGAGGAAAAAAATTAATGTTTTAGAGGGACCAGCGGAAAGTCCCGACCTAAGCTCCATCGGAAATGTATGGGTAGACGTAAAAAAAGGGCCTGAAGTATGTTAAATCAAAAAAAGTAAGAATTAAAAACTAATCGAATAAATAATGTTTATGTTTATTTATTTTATAATTTAAAATTAATTTTTAATGTGCCCATGCAAGAAAAAAGGTAATCAGAAACACTAAAGGCAAAAGCAGCAACTTCTAATCCTCTGACCACCACGGTATATGAAGATATAATATTTTAAAATTATAACTTCCAAAAAATTGTTTGAAAACAAAATCTTAAGAAGAATCTATAGTGTCGAAATAGTCGCGAAATAGGCGAATGGAAAAGACTACACAATAGAATCGCTAAGACTAAGTTGTCCAAGGCGCGTAGGACAAAAGGACGGTGGACTAATAATAATCGAACAAACAAAGAGTGGAAAATCCATACGAAAAAAAAGCCGCCAGAAAGGCTACGCCGTATATGGGAAGACAACATGAAAGGAACATACTCGTGACAGGGAACTTGGCTAAGGGTTGTCGATGATAACTCTGAACTTCCGAGTTCAATAATAGTTGAATAATAATTCTAATAGTTTAACCTACCTTAAGCAGCTTTATTCTAATCTTAATACAGGATGCGCCATCTCATATGGGTCGATATAAACTTCGAATAACTTCAACAATTGTCAACCGATTTTCATATGTCGTAGCATTTTGGAAACGTCAATTCAGTACAATTTTAACCATGAATCGCTTCATACCAAAAAAATGCGCGAAAATAGTTTCAATGTTCATTAAAAATGAATGTTCGATTATGCTAACTCAACGTGCGTATCGTGCAAAATATCGTGATCGTGTTGCACCCAAAAAAGAAACAATTCGTCATTGGGCCTCGAATTTTTTTTCAATTTGGTTCTGCGGCAAGCCCTCGTGAGCAACCTAGGCCACGTCCACGGCATTCAAACTCATCTATTCAGTCTGTGAAGGCCAGCGTTCAAGTTTGTCATATCGGCGCCGTTCACAGCAGTTAGGCATCAGTGGGACCACTTTGCGGAGAATTTTAAAGGATGATTTCCATACAAAGTGCAATAACTCAAAGAATTTTGCCACGGCGTTTGGCATACGCACAAAATATCGTTGCAATGATTAATGCTGAGCCGAAATTCTGGCAGGAAATTTTGATGACCGATGAGGCACATTTTACGCTCTCTGGTTCAGTTAATAAACAAAATTGTCGCTTCTGGGCACCGTAAATCCTCACATTATTCACGAAGAGCCGCTATATGATCAAAAAATTACTGTTTGGGCCACTGTATGCGCTAAAACCATCATTGAACCGTATTTCTTCAAAGTTGGCGATACAGTGGATGGCGATCGATATCGGTGGATGTTCGCCCATTATGTGGCCTCAGAAATACGTAAAAAAGGCTTATTTCACTTTTGGTTTCAACAAGACGGCGCGACATGTCATACTGCGGACAAAACAATAAACCTTTTGTGTAAGAAGTTCCCTGAAAGATTGGTCTCAAAAAAGGGCGATATTGACTGGCCTCCGATATAGCTGGATTTGACTCCTCCAGACTTTTTTCTTTGGGGATACTTGAAAAGCAAGGTGTATGCTAACCGAAATGCTCGAAAATGTCATGGAGAATGCGCGAAAACGAGCCCATTTTTGCATCGGCAATAAAGGCGGCCATTTAATTGATATTGTTTTCAAAAATGAATCAAAAAGTTTTTGATTTTCCAAAATCGGTTGAGAATTGTTTAAGTTATTCGAAATTTACATCGATCCATAGGAGATGGCGCACCCTGTAAAATCAGGTTGAATAGCACTCGTGGGATTCATTCCGACCGGGTGTTTTCGACTACTTGGATGTTTCACGTTGAACACTAAATGCTGATGATAGTCAGGTAAAGTTAAATGAATGTTTTAGTAGTGTGTTTCATTTGTAGTGTGTCTTTGTTGACATGGAATCATAAAACCTACGTTTTCAGTCACATTTCAAAATTGCTCGCTGTTCTTTTCAGATTGATCTATATTTTCAATTACTTATTCTACCCAGTCTACTGGACCTTAACGGGCGGTCTAAGTTACACTTAACAAATTTAGATGTCTTTCGAGTACTATACTTACTATTTTTCTTACGAGTATCATGTGTTCAGTATAAAAATTATGAAAAACAATTTTCAATTTTTAATAAAATGAAACTAAATCTAAAATTACATCCAAGGACATTTCGAATCTACCTAAATCTATCTTAAGCTAAGTTGGTCCCGACTCAAAAGGGAACCATGATGGAGTAACGTTCGCTAGCCACCAAAAGGTCTACCACTGACGCTCGAGATCTAAAATCTTGTGATTAGCTACTCAGCATTGAAGGTAAGAATGATCCAGTTTTTAGAAGAAAACAATTTTTTTAATGAGTGTCCATTTGGTTTTAGTTCAGGTCGTGCTGCTGAGAAGGCCCTTTTAAATTTCTGTTCCCATATTTATAAAGTTTTTGATAATAGAAACCTGAATGCTGCGCTTATTGACACTGCCTATCACAAAATACTTTTGAACAAATTATATAAATGTGGCCTTAGAGGTAGTATCAACTCTTGGTTCAGGGCATATTTATCCAGCCGAGTTCTGAGATTAAAAATAGATGGTTAGTAACGTTTAATGCGCACTGTGTCTGTAGGCGTTCCTCAGGGTTCTGTGCTATGTCCGTTACTTTTCTTAACATTTATTAACAATCTTCTTCTACAAAAATATAACAGCAAAATTACAGCATTTACGGACGATATGACCTGTGCCATTATTGCAGATTCTGTTTTAAATTTTTCTACCAAGATCAATTATTACCTTGAAGTATTAAGTCACTGGTTTAAAGTGCACAAATTAGTCATTAGTGATAAAATAAAAATCATGCTTTTTAATCCTAGTGGTATGGTATTAGACTATGGACCTTTTTTTCACTTTGAGTGTGGTAATACGGAAAGATTCAAGAATTCAAACACTTCCATTTCAGCCTCTAGTTCTCAGGCATATTTTGAGGAATACAAATGATCTGATAAATGCTTTTACGTTGAGAAAGTTAAACACCTTAATTACCTCGGTGTCCTGCTCAACTGAAATGTGAACTGGTCTGACCATACAACTATTCTTAAGAAGTATTGCATGGCAGCTGCTAGGCAAACTTTCCTTTTAAAATCATACTGCCTACGGAAGCTTCTTATATGTATTTACTATGGCTTAGGTCATTCTAAGCTTGTAGTACAGTAGAATCTCGAAAAGATGAACGATTCTATAACTTGAACAGTTCGGAAAGATGAACGTTTTTTCCCTTCCATTGAGGTGTTCCTAAAGATGAACGCGACGAAATTCGGGTACTCGTAAAGATGAACACTTTATTCCCTACTGAATTTTTCCTTCTTTGTATTAAGTTCTCGTGGCACGTTTAGTTCCGTTATTTATTTAAGTTACGGTTCTTCGGCACGTAAATTCTTCAGTTTAATGTGATTATGTATGTGTTTTGAATGGAAAGTGAAAGGGAAAGTAAAGTTTTTAAGCCTTGAGCAAAAGTGCGCTGTTTTAGAAGACATAAAAAATGGAAGATCTTATCGAAACATTGCCAAGAAATATGGAATTGCTGCATTAACAATTGTTGGAATAAAAAATAAAGGTAAGGCTATCACTTCGAGAGTGCTTGAAACATCGATTGCTGGATCGAAAAAACGCAAAACATTGCATAAATCTGAAATGCCAAAAACGGAAGCCGCTTTGTATAGATGGTTTTTAAAGCAACGTCATCGCCATATCCCAGTGTCTGGTGAGATGATAAAAACCAAAGCCAAGGAATTGCACACTGTTTTCAAAGAGACAAATTCATTTTATGCGAGTGACGGATGGATAAATAAATTTAAGGCTAGGTTTGGAATTCGTCTCCTATCAATCAGCGGAGAAAAACTCAGCTCTAACAAAGACGCTGTCCTGCCCTTTAAACGCAAACTGGAAAGGACTATGGCTGATCTTGGTATCACTCGACAGCAAGTTTATAATGCAGATGAAAGTGGTCTGTTCTGGCGAATGGTTCCAAACAAAACATTTGTTCACTCTGGCGAGAGATCAGCACCTGAAAGAAAAATGGCAAAAGATCGCTTCACATTTTTGGTGTGCACAAATGGAACTGGTGAGCACAAATTAAAGCTTCTGACCATTGGAAAAGCAAAAAATCCCAGGTGCTTCAAGAATTTCAAGCCTCCAATGACATACGCCAACTCAAAGACAGCATGGATGACAAAAGACATTTTCAAGAACTGGTTTCATAAAGAATTTGTTCCTCAGGTAATTGCATATGATTTAAAAAAGGTAAGGATGCTTTAAATGAATTTAATTTTTGAAAAGGTAAGGGAGTTTACGAAGAATAACAACCTGCCAGAAAAGGCCTTGCTCATTCTTGACAATGCTCCAAGTCACCCACCTGCAAATGAACTTCAAAGCGATGATGGTTGCATTCGTACAATTTTTATGCCTCCAAATGCAACACCACTTATGCAACCAATGGACCAAAATGTAATAAGGCTTACAAAGTTGCACTATCGTACAAGTCTTATGTCAGATGTGATCTCCAAAGGACGTGATGTGGAGAAAGTTTTAAAAAATTTTACGTTACGTGACGCTCTAACATGTCTTCAAGGAGCTTGGGACAAACTAACACCGGAAGTTATTGAAAAGTGTTGACATGGGTTGTTTACATTAGAACCTTATTGTTCTGATGATCATGATGAAGATATCCCTCTTGCCGTCCTGAAACAAAGGATACATTCAGAGCAAATCTTCCAGCTTTCGACCACCACGCTGAACATGCTTCAAGAAGTTTTTTCCTGACGTAAGTCAATGTTTGTATCCATTGAAGTTACCTATAATTTATTATAAACAATCAAATTTTATTAAAAGGTTCAATTAACAACAAACGACGTAGAAAAATGGAACGAGGATCAGGCTTCTATTAATTCTGATGGTGAGAATGAATTGACCTCAGAAGAAAGTGTCATCGAAGTAGCCGAAACAATAAAGCCGGCAGAAGCCATTTCAGCTATCAATACATGCCTCAAATTTGCGGAACAAATGGAAGAGAAATTATCCACCCTTTTAATCTTGAAAGATTTACGACAAAAGGCAGTGATGAAGCTTCTTTCGGAACGACAGAGACAGTCAACTATAGAACAATTTTTTTATAAAAAATCCTGAATAAGAGCGTGTTTTTATTTCTCATGAAGTTATTCTTTTGTTTTTGTTATATTTATATTCTTAATAAATAAAATGAATTGTTTTTTTTTTAATTGCAATGTTTTTGATGCATGGCTGTATGCCTTACTCTAAAAAATGTTCGATGTTCTGAAAGATGAACAATTCGGAAAGTTGAACGGGGCTTGTTTTATATCTGTTCATCTTTTCGAGATTCTACTGTATTTGTAATAAAAATATGCAATTTAGTTGCTTACTACTTTTTAGAAAGCTTAATATTGGCACATTTATTACTACACAATTCTAAAAATATTGTATTTTTCGAAAAATCTGGTTATTTATTAAGCAGAAGTTCTTCCACCTATCAATTTCGAATTAATAAACAAAATTTTCAAATATTTTGCCAATTTTTCTCTGTTGTTACACCAAGACTATTTAACAAGCTTCCTTATAATATAACGTGCATTCGAAATAAATCATTTTTATTTAAAAATCCTGTCTTTTGAATTTTAATTACGAAGACATTCTTAATTTATTTCGTGTATTGACCTAGCTGAGCTGTTTATATTATTACATTTTATAATTTGCTGTATATAAAAATAAACCTATTCACACTTGTACCCTCTATCTTGTTTGTTAATCTCCATTGTATTTATAGCTGCTTTCAATTCTATTTTTTTTTTTTGAGCTACAGAATGCAGATTACTTTTTAATTAATAAAATTTTTAATTAATAAAATAAATAATTTAATAGTTCTACTAAAATGAAGACGCTCCGCGATGTTACTAGTTCGTGTGATGTCTTGGTCGTAAATTAGCGAAATTGCACAACTATCTTGGTTCAAACGGATTCGATGAAGATGTAGGAATGCCTCCGATGGGCTAAAGTCGTTATGGCGGCCATTTTCATGATAGTGAAATTTGGAGTAGAACGCACTGGAAATTGAATGAAATCATTGTTCTCGCTTTATGATAACGAATTAACTTCAGTAGGTAATTTCCATTGTCTCATTGACATACAATTTTGTGCTGTCCGATTGAGGAATTTGATACAAACTCAGACATGTCCTGAGGCAAGCACTATCAATCATCCGAATCTTATTAATCTGGCGTGCTCCCACGTTGAACCACACCGTGCAACCATAAGTAATGCCGTATGAGAGCTATATAGCAGATAACCTTCACCCTTCCATCGAGTTGACTGTTATAAAACAGCTCATTTGCAATGGCAAAATCACTTTTACCCCGAGTTGGTACAACATCCACATATTTATTAAAATATCAAAACGGATCCAACCAGATATTTAAATATCTAACTACACTTTTGCATATTAGTGGCTGTCCGTTTAATCCAACAATCTGGTTTCCCTAGAGGCCCTAAGCAAAGGCGTTTTAAACCGAATTGTTTCCGACTTCTGGAAATTTATTTCTAATTTTCAGTGCACGAAATACCGCTGAATCGTGTCGAAGTCATGTTACAATTGACTTGCAATAGTCTCAGTAGAGAGCCGTCTGCGTAGAGAGCCTAGTAAATCACATTTATATCCTGTTGCAAATTATTTCTAATACCTGGCAATAATTTGTATTGCAATTTTTGATAATAAACCGTCTAAGAGGAAGCATATCGTTAAGCATGTTCAACAGTGTTTGCTTATGCTTATTCTATTCAACTTACAGGAAGTCCCTCTAGCCATATACATATATTCAAAGACTTCTCCCAAGTCATTCAGACAAGCAGCTGTGCATTGATTTCTGATTTTGCATCATTGGTTATCCTAAACGAGTTTAGACGCAGAATGTATGGTATGGTATCCTGCCGAGCTCTAAACCGAATTGATTAGCCGTTTACTTATTTACATATCGGGATATAACGGGTTCTCAACCAACCTAGCAAAACCCTCGCCCGGTTCCAATGCACCACTTCAAATTGCCTGTGCCACATGCTTAATAGCCTTTTTGCATTGGAATATTAAATACCTATAATACTTAAACATTTTAACTTGATTTTCATCATTTCATCCGCTTTTGATTGAATTCAGGACTTTGTCTCCCTCCGGACTAGGGTAATACATCTTATAAAAAATCACCTTTCTCTGTTGCGACTATTAGGTATTCTACAGCTGAATGCCTCTGTACTCTATATAACTAACATTACCAACTTAGGCTCCCAGGAGTCAGGATATAAATGAAGTCGGTTAACAATTTATTAGAATTGCTCATAAACACCCACTTTTCGTCTTACTTGTGATAAAGGGTGTCCAGTGGAAAGTGTTTAAATACGCAAAAAATGCGCATCATCCTCTCCAAATGATTCGAAATTTAAAGTAAAATTTCCCGCTGAATACCTTTTATAACGAGATAAGAAAGGTCATTTTGAAACGTTTAAAGCACCATGGTACTTTGCATTTAACTAGCTTCCAGAGCGTCATATCTTTGTACTCAAAACTTTTCAACAATAATTGACATTCACGGGAGACAAAATATTGAGAGTTTAGGATTTTCCTCTTCTCTAATACCCAGACCGGGATTGATGTTTTAGCATTGTTCGTGTTGCCGAAGAGTGCGAAATTTAATTAAATTTTGATACCCAAAATCTGGCGAGAGCATGCTCTACTGACCAGGCTGGGTAGGGTAGGGGAAACCAAGTGAATTCACCTGACGTGGCTCGGTGCCTAATGTGCGTTGAACATCATATCGGAATTTTTAATCCGCAAAATAAGAAGTCGGAAAATATGGCCTAAACATGATGCCACAAAAGGAATACATTTTCTCTCGATCAGTCGTTGAAGTATTACCAGAGTTTACTCGATTGGAAAACCGTTAAACATTAACTACTGCCTCAACTGCAATCAGTCCAAAGGTACAGCCTTTCACCTAAGTTGTGTATGCCCAGCTCTTGCGACGAGAAAAGTTGGCAGCCGAGTTCAACCATTTTTCGATTATTTGAAGGGTCTAGCTCTGATCACCGTGCCACAGTTGGTCAAGTATCAGAACTCGGTCAAATAGATTATCTATCTTAGGCCTATCCTTCTTTTCGTTAATCAAAATGGTGCTTATCGTTATTCGGCCTTTTTCCAGATTTTAATAAAGCATGGGAAGATTGTTTTCGTAGGACTTATGCAGGCTTTAAAGATTTTTGTAGACATTAGCTTTCAATTAAAAGGTTTGTTGTGGGTGAGGCTTTGAAGACGCTTCTGATGGTAAGTTGACAGTATTCTTATTAATTTTAACCAATGTTCCGCACATGCAATGAATGAAGAACTTGAGGTGGAAGCGATCGGCCTCGATCCTGTTGCAATTTAAGGTCTTGAACATGGTGTGCTTAGTCGCCTGTACCAAGCCTTCACTATGTCCTTGACATACCTATATACAGGGTGCCCCACGAGCAGTGTGCCAAAAAGCTAGAGCGTGTAGCCCTGGCCAAGACAAGAAAAAAATCGTACGGGAGGTGGGGGTCTATTCCCCCCGTTTAGCCGGGAGAGGCAATTTTCTAAAAAATTGACTTAATTTGGAAAACAAATTATTAAAAATCAACAGTAACAGCCACAATGCCGCGATATACTTTCTTGTAAAGCCAGAAACCTCTTCTTTGATCTTGGTTTTAAACGAAGCTGTTGTAAGGAATAGTTTTTGAGAAATTAATTTTCAAACTCAAAATTTTGAAAAAAAATTGGAAAAAAAAAATTTCGAACTACTTTTTTCCAAAATTGTATGTAATTAAGTACTATTTTTTTTTTTCCAAAATTCAATTCCCTTATTAGTTTTTAGTTAAAAACAGAAAACCGGATGCAAAAATGTCTTGTAGTTTTTGAGAAATTAAAAAAAAACCTGAACCATTTTTTTCTAAGAAAAACCTTTTTTTTTGGTTTTAACGCGGCTGGACTTGTAGGCAAATTAATGTATGAAAGATTAACCTCTTTTTTATTATTTTTAAAAAATTCGGAGTTTTATTATAATAAATTTTCAATATGATCCCCATTTTTTAGAAGTCAAAGATTATATCTTCTTCTAATGGCTGCACATTAGTCTATGTTTGATAAATTTTCCTGCAATTTGACTCCAGCGACTTCAATCCGTTGTTCCAAAGATACTATTTCCACTTCGTAAACATAATTTTTCATGAATCCCCACACATACAAATCTAGAGGAGTTAAATCTGGTAATCTAGGTGGCCATTTCGTGGGGCCCCTTCTTCCGATTCAACGGTCACTAAAATGATCATCCAGCCAGTGTCTAACCCGTAAGCTGTAGTGTGCTGGTGCTCCATCTTGCTGGTAGATCAAATTATCTGCTATGGCCAAAGGAACGTTGTCCATCAAATCGGGCAAAAGGTCTCGTAGGAACTGCAGGTATGATTCTCCCTTAATAACGGCATTCAAAAACCGGGCCCCGATTACAGTTTGTCCAACAATACCAAGCCAAACATTACAGCTAAAGCGGTGTTGTGATTTATTTTGTTTTTTGTTGTGTGGATTGGTGCTACTCCAATGATGCATTTTGTGTGTAATTGTGGAAGTTAGTAACCCCATCTCTGGTAAACTGTGCTTCATCCGTCCAGAATATCCTTGCAAAATAGTTTCGTTCAGTTTCATCTCGAAGCAGTAATGATCGACAAAACTCTGCTCTCAAAAACTTGTCGTTTGAGGTGAGTCCCTGAACTGGCCTAAAATGGTACGGGTGTAAGTTTTCGGTATGAAGCACTCTCCATACTCTAGATTTGGGCACTCCAAGCATAATAGCCATCCTCCTTGTACTAAGGGAGGGATTGCGTCGGACCAAATTCAAAATTCGGGTAGAACCCATCGGCGGCGGGCGGACCCAGCCGAAATTCGCAGGTCAGTTTTCAGGCGTTATCAATGAAAAAAAAGAATTAATCCAGGGTTATTCCAATAGTGTATCACTTTATTGTATCCTCATAAAACTCCGAATTTTTTAAAAATAATAAAAAAGAGGTCAATGTTTCATACATTAATTTGCCTACAAGTCCAGCCGCGTTAAAACCAAAAAAAAAGGGTTTTCTAAGAAAAAAATGGTTCGGGTTTTTTTTTAATTTCTCAAAAACTGCAAGACATTTTTGCATCCGGTTTTCTGTTTTTAACTAAAAACTAATGAGAGCATTGAATTTTTGAAAAAAAATTACTACTTAATTACATACAATTTTGAAAAAAAATAGTTCGAAATTTTTTCTTTTCAATTTTTTTTCAAAATTTTGAGTTTGAAAATTAATTTCTCAAAAACTACTCCTTAAAACAGCTTTATTTAAAATCAATATGAAAGAAGAGGTTTCTGACTTTACAAAAAGGTATATCGTGCCGTTGTGGATGTAACTGTTGATTTTTAATAATTATTTTTCCAAAATAAGTCAATTTTTTAGAAAATTGCCCCTCCCGGCTAAGCGGGGGGAAATAGACCCACCCCTCCCATACGATTTTTTTCTTGTCTTGATTAGACCTACACGCTGTAGCTTTTTGGCACACTGCTCGTGGGACACCCTGTATATTGCAGTAATTTTGTTAACTGTTGGTTTTTCAATTCTTGATCTGTTCCTGCCAAGTGCCCTTGTGAATGTAGCGGTGTATGAATCCCATGAACGCTACTAAGAGTTTACGATCAGTTTTTGGGCGTCGTGTTGACCAACTGAGGTTCGATAACGTTTGGCACAATATCGACTTTTGTTCGCAGAATTTATTTGTTGTGCGGTAGTCTTTGTCTTCTACGGGGATATTAACGTAAGATCCATCCAACAAGAAGTGTCATTTTAAATTTGGCTCCATTCACTGCTACGACTTTTGAGAAGAATTTGGAGGTTATCAAATATGATTCCATACGTCTTGTGCTAAAATAGTGAAAATTCACTACGAAATCGGGGAATATATCGCCGTACTATTTTCAGTCGTCATCAAGCGCCTTTTTTGACAATTATAATGAACTTCTCGCTTGTCGTAAAAGGCGACTAAAACAAAGGTAAACAAAAATGACATCTAGGCAATTTAGAAAACACCAAGGTGAGCCTAGGCACAAGTGTACATGCAAATCAGTGGGCTGACACGACTGGAGATCACCGGTGTTGTAAGAGTAAGATCAAACAAAAAAATATGGAGCATGCCCGTGTCACAAAAAAAAAGCAGGCCGAAAAACAATTGGTGCAAAATGCAAAAACACCAGCATTTGATTGGCCTCAGCGATGAAGTAATCCCAAACCGGGAAGCCTGCCGCTACTTTCTGAGGTCAAACCGGCGGACCCCACAAGCGGACCAGTAGGAATGCAGTTAAGTGGGAAGGTTATGGTCCTACACTTCTGACCATAACAACGCCGGAAAAAGGAAAAGAAGAAGATAATGAACTAAATCGACAAATTTGATTGTTTCGGTCAAGTAAGCTCTATGGAAACTACAAGCCGTGTTCGTTCGAGCTCATTTGAAAATATCGCCGACGCAGCTGTACCCTTTTCGAAATTATAAGAGGAATGTGCCAAAGTGCATTTGCTTTGCATAAATCTTGGTCTACATGCTTATAAGATCCAGTTGTTGCAAGGACTAATTGCAGAAGGTAATGAAATTTTAAACAAAATTACGAGTATTCTGATTTCCATAAGCTTGGCGAGTGACAGTTTGTTGCGATTTCTGGATTGGGGGTGTCGTTTGGGTGTTAGTCGCACAACTCGCCAAATTGTGCTAAAAAAATTACCAAAAGTGATAATTTGTACGCAAAGCTGAGGCTAACACTACGGATATAGCATTATATTATCAACTTGCTTTCTTTGACTGAAATGTAAAAATTTTGCGTTTTTCTGCAAAATTAAAATGATACGGGCCTCTTTATGAATTTACTTTTATATGGTTTCCAGCGAGATGATGGCTTACATTAAGAAAGCATTAGGCTTTCACCTATTAGTTTCTATGTACGTCCTATTAAGCGATATATGGCGCAATTTTTTATTCATTTTCCGTCTATTTTATGGGGCGCGTTAATGTTTGCTTATATGTCTGTCTGGGCGTTGCTCAGCAACTTAATATTCAATGTAAATTAAACGTTTTTAGAGATTGATGCAGTAGCTTGAAAGTAGTCCAGACTGACCGGACATACAACTACTGGGGTTGATTCATTCGTAGAATTTCTTCACCGGCCTCTTAATGGAGAAAAAGAGTCACAGTACTTTTACTCCTCGTTCGCAGTCCCAATAATTAGCCTTGAATGCTCCGACGAAATTCGTTTTGGTAAAAATAGGATTTCGAAAACAAACATTTCACTAAATACAATGACGTCAATGCAGAGAGTATGTGCTCAGCAGTCTGAAGGTTGTCCGACCACATCGACCTGCTTAGGCGTTTTTATAACCAAAGGCAAAGCATGGTTGAGTGAGATCAAATCAAAGATGACGCCCGCTGAAAGAGGAGGCCCTCAACCGAATTTTGTGACAATTCATTGGGTGCGAAGGATTTGTTCGCAAGTGCATTGGTTTTCCTGAAAATACAACATGCGTTCATATATAAGTCAATTGTCGTGCGCCATATAAATTGAATTGTTAGCTCAACCTAGAAGCATTGCAGAATTTAATAAAACTAGCTTGATGACATTTTCAAACTTAGCATTATAGAATATATCTGAGCTGGAAACTTAAGAGGTCTTCAGGAAGTCAACTTCGGATTTACATTTAGCAAAGATTTCCAATCTGAGAAAATATGTAACGAGCTCTGTGAATAAGAAAGAAGTGAAGAAGCTTGCTCCCTGATCCAGAACACACCTAGATATCCAAACCTTGTTGTGTCGATGCAGTTTGTTTTTTTTTATTTAATTAATGAGACCTGATTTCCACCATCCTATGATGAACGTGCCCACGACACCCTTGCCTTGGCATCAGTCCCTTCTGTTGCTGAATCTACAAATTTAGGTCTTCACCTAAGGAGTGCCTAGGACTAATAACAAATAAAACATTTTTTTCGAATTTATATTTTCTCGAAGAGATTCACTTTATTCCATCCTTAGCAAGTACATTCAATCAAATTTTCAAAAAAATCCCGAATAGATCATCGAACTTTTCATCTGTATCTGAACAACTTCACAAATAGCATTTAAATAAAATAGAAATATTAATCGCTCTTACATATATATATTATTAAATATATTTTAAGATCTACGCAGCAATTGCACTGGGTTTGGATGCCTCGGGATCTTTCGCAACGGCTTCGACGGCCGAGGGGGTGACAATAATGACTTCGGGTTTCGATTCGGCTGGTGCTGGACTGACTTCTGCGGGGAGAACTTTCACTTGAGATTCTTCAACGGCGACGGGTTTCGACGCGGAATCAACGGCAACTGGTACGACTGCAGAGGCGGATGGTTCTTCAGCTGCTTTTGGTGGTGCTCCGGCATTTGGTTCGGGTACAGGTTCGGGCTTTGGTTCGGCGGCTGGTTGAGCAGCTGGCACAGCGGCTGCTGGAGCGGCTGATTCAGCAGCTGGTGCAGCAGCTGGTGCAGCAGCTGGTGCAGCGGCTGCTGGAGCAGCTGGTTCAGCGGCTGCTGGAGCAGCTGGTTCAGCGGCTGCTTCAACTATGGGTTTTGCTTCGGGTTCGACCGCCTTTTCGACTGCTGGCTTGATTTCAGCCTCTACTGCAGGTTCCACGGTTAATTTTGCAGCTGGTTCAGCGGCTGGCACAACTGGAATGGCTGCTTTGTCTTCTACCGGCTTGACTTCAGCTTCTGTGGCGGGTGCTGGGGCTGGCTTTACTTCTGGTTCGGCTGCTGGCTTAGCTTCTGGTGCGGCTGCAGGACTAGCTACTACTTCGGCTGATGGCTTAACTTCTGCTTCGGCTGCTGGCTTAGCTTCTGGTTCGGCTGCTGGCTTATCTTCTGGTTTGGCTACTAATTCTGCGGAAGGTTTTACTTCAGGCGCTGCAACTTCAACTATTTCAGCGGCTGGCTTCACTTCGGCACTCTCCTTGCTTCCAGACTCAGCCGATTTGGACGATTCGTTGCTCTTACTCGCAGCGCTATTAGCTTCGGCTTTCACAGGTAATAACTTTGTCTTTTCAACTGATACACTCTCTACCGATTCTTCAATCGACGACGAATCCTCCCAGGATGCGTAAGGACGACATTGCACAACGGCAACCAACAGACCAAGCGCAACGGCAAAAACAATTTTATTCATCATACTACTGAGCTGTGTGTGACCAATTTCAAGCGAGCGCACCGTTTGACTACGACTTTAAAACTGTTTTTGTGACTGAGAAAAGTCAAATATTTTGTTTTTCAACCGGTTCTCATTGACTTGACCAGAAACCAGAAATATATAAGAAGCAGCGTTGGGAAGTAGAAGAATACTTGTTTGCCTAGGCAAAAAATTGCATAATACATGAAGCATTCTCTTTTGGATCTGTGTTTTTATACACACGAGTGCGAGGCTCTGAATACTGATTATCGATGATTAAAAGCAAGAAAAAGAAAAATAACAACAAAAACAACATGACAGACACCGATACATAAAAGCAAGAAAATTATCGTTTTTTCTGCTTTGGTTTGCTTCATGACATCTCGAGATTTCAAGTCGCGTTGGAATGGCCTAAAGTGGCCGCGTAAGTACATAGGTCCATTAGGCATCTTGTTAGTGTGTCTTTGTATCTTAGTGGTCGCTCAGATGATTGTAACTTGTTGTTGTTATATTTGATTGGTATAAGTGCGCTACGGTGGTACATAAGATACAAGCATAAAAGTGTGTTAAGGTTTAAAGCTCGATTCGATTCTGATGATCGTGATGGGCGTTTAACATTCTGAAGATG
This sequence comes from Merodon equestris, assembly GCA_958301585.1. NCBI lineage: Eukaryota > Metazoa > Arthropoda > Insecta > Diptera > Syrphidae > Merodon > Merodon equestris. The sequence continues at coordinate 205,706,289 of OY284413.1, read as the reverse complement.
TTGCAGTTGTACGATCTCTAATTAAATATTTAAATGAGTTGCATCTTTGGTTGCAATAGCTTGTTGGATTAAAAGATTTATATCTTTTTTTCTTCTTTATTTCATATTGGTTTGGATTTTGTTCAAGTAGGTCGATTGGGCAGTATAATAACCTGAACTTGACAGTGACTCTTGGAGATGGTTTTCGGGTAGATAAGATGTACATGCACATGTCCATAGATAGACACTCATTTAGGTTTCAAGGCATCATTAAATGGCTTTGATTTATATAGAGAAATGCGGACAAGTTTCTTATTTTATGATAATTTGCTTGATTTTTGACTCTTTATTGCTAAATTTAAATTATTGACAAAGTATCAATGTACTTCTGTCGTACCAATAAAAGACTGGTACCGTTACCGTTCAAATTAAGTCGATTTGCAGAATAAACAAATCGGGTCGCTCAAGGGCGGTAAGTAAGCACGTCCCACCACCACGTGACAGCCTTAAGCCGATCTCATAACAAGACATGCAATTGACAGGCACTTTAGGGATTTCGGGGTTTTCGGTTGAAATCTATTTATATTTTTTGAAATGCGCATATTCCTGGGTGTTTTCGGTCATAAACATATATATATTGTATACAAGTGGTTCTTAAGAATATGATGTGTTTAAGATGCTGACTGGTAAGTGGTATATTCGTGCGTCATTGAACTTCAGTATCTACCGATGGCCCACTATTATGAGTGATTGATATTATTGCATGGGCATTTGGGATCTTCTTGTATACTTTGCGGTTTTGTGAAATCCACTACCACTCTATGCGAGGCTTATAACTTGGTCGTATTTTTTGTACATCATTAAGATAACCTCTTGTTCGTACCTACAGACATACATATATTTGTAACCTAATTCCAAAGAACTGGAGAGTTTTTTTCTTTCCTTTCTTTCATGAAACTCCACGTGGAACGATCGAAATGCGCCAAATTGTTTTGAATTGATTTTTCGGCGATTTTTTTTTCCAAAAATAACGAGGACATAGTTAAAAGCATTTTGAGCGAGCTGGATGTTAGATGGGAGTATAGTCCGGGTTAAGTTGGAGTTCATTCAATAAATCTTTCGAGCCATCACGATCACTAGTCTTTTGCTTTCAGTGCCGCAATCTCAGTTGCTTGAGACCACTTCCCATCTATTCGCGTCTTTGAAATGCAGTCTTCCTCTACTGCGCTGTCTCTCAGGGTTGAAGGCTACAGAGCCTTCAGAACGAGATTGAAGTGTTTATATCAACTGAGTCGCTGGGTTCCAAGACACTTAATTAATCGATGTCAATAGCCGACCGAAGATTAGAGCAAATTTTTCCTTGTGAATCGGCCAAGGGATTCTTCGTCCAATTCATCCGTTAGGGTCGATATGTCTGCTTTTTATAACAGAACCTGGATGATAAGGGCTTATTATTCTTGGTTTTTCAAGTAAAGGTTTCTTACTAAACAACAACTCGTATCCCAAAACAGCGACTTATTCCAGCCCAAATGACTCCGCAGCTGTCGAGCCAAAGTAGATGAAGACCTTAATTATTATAAAATAAGAAGTGTTGTTTCAAAAACGATCGCATCTGGACCTCCAAAATTTCATCTTCATCTTCATTAGCAATGAGTGATAGTTATCGCTGGTGTTAAAATTTCACTGAATTATTAACGTTATCGTTTCACATCTCTCGTCAAAACATGGCTATTTTGCGCGACATATAACATATGTATTCCGAACGTGTGATTTTTGGAAATGATTGGCGTCACAGGTATCTAGTTTTATACAAAAAATAAAGCTTACTTCAATGTGCAACGAATGATTCACGCATGTTATTCACAAAATACAGCTGGAATTATGCGAAATCGTGATGAGAAATTTCACCAAGAGAACTTCTATTTGTAGGAAAATTCGAAGGAGTTATTTAGCATATTAAAATAAAAACATCAAAACTTTTTATAGAAATGTTGTCTTCTCCTGTTGATTTCAAATGACACCTCTTGTTGGTTTACAATATAGTTGCACGACATTAACTTTTTTCCCCGCCTCTTTTTTTTATAGTTCGTGCAAGTTGAAGAGTGTACGCTCTTATGGTGATTGTCACACAACCTGGATGGGGTGCAGATGGTTTGTGTCAAAGTTGTTCGTTCACTACTCTCTGGGGGTGGCTGTCCTAGATAGGATTTGAGAGATTCGACTGTATTTGCGTTGATTGTAGTTCACAGTAACTCTTTTGTTTCCATGTCATTAAGGTGTTATATTGGAAATGCACACACAGAGTATAAATTTTGAAGTGATGAAGTGATCTTATGCTACGAGTGTTATGCCTTCGTCAGCACTTTTTGATCATCTCTCACCTTATGATGGTGCGCAGCTTCCATAGATATTTGGCAAAGACGGCGATATAAAAGTCGTTATAGAAGTCATTAAAATTAAAAGAATCCTTAAAATGGGTGCTAGAAATTAACCGGGCCGATATTTTTTATTATGAAAAAAAGAAAATGTGTATTTAAATGAAATTTAAAATACTATATTATCCAGAATTTTGCCTCGCTAGCCACCAATATTTTTCAACTATCGGAGAGGAAACGTCGGTAGAGCATCACTTTAGATGCATTGCATGAATTGAAGCATTCGCCCGCTCCCCTTTAAAGTTATCTCTTTTAGAAATAATTTACTTACGCCAGCGCTTTTTCTAATCCTCGAACCATTTCTTTAGCTTCTCGAACGATAGCTCTTCCAGCTATTCGGTCTTTATCTCCTTTTTTTTTGGCAAAAAAAATTCGCAAAAGCCACGCTGAGTGAGCAGGGACATCATCACTCTCGCCACAAAGATGAATGAATTGCTTCACGCAACTGGTGCATAACCTTATTGAACGCACGACGTAAGCGAAGAAAATGCTGAGCATAACTTTCACATTTGATCGAACTTGCTGTGCTTTTATCGGTCTTAGCTCTTTTGGTCGCTTCCATTGTGAAGACTAGACTTCGGTTCCGCCGTCATAACTACAAGGTGGAAATATTAATCACCCTATCGGAAGATGTTATAATTTTTGCAAATGGCGTCAATCATATTTGACGTTCGTGAAATAGACAGCTGTAGTATACAAACAAATAAGCAATGGAGCGCTATACTCCCCAAGAGCGTCGAATAATTGGGTCGATTTTTTTGACCAAAAATCGGTTGGTGGTGTTAGCGCAACGCGAATGTCGACATCGATTTCCTAATCGTGTCGCGCAAACTGGGCAAACATTCCGGCGCTAAGCTACTCGACTCGAACAGACTGGAACCACGAAGGGCGTGGCCGCCACCGGACCGGTCGTTCAGCCGAAAATATCGCGGCAGTGGCTGCCGATGTCGCTGAAAACAAAGAAACAGATTTTCCAGTTAACTGAAAAAAATGCAAAGGTCCGAATTAAGATTTCCATCACTCAAAATAATTCTTTTAGGTATTAAAAAAGTACAATAATTCAAAAAAAAAAATTGGATGATTAATTTTGCGCCACCTTGTAGCTATGACGGCGGAACCGAAGTCTAGTCTTCACAATGGGAACGACCATTGTTCAGCTTTTTTTGGCAGATCTGGATCGTTAGTCAAGTCAATCAAAAGCTACTGATCTACACTCATTCGATGGCAATTCGGGTCAAAATTTAATAATTTCCAAATAAACTACGTTTCATTTCCAAAATATGAAAACCGATATGTCAATAACCTCAGCAACTTCTCCGATAGCACTTCTCCATAATACTTTTCTTCACTCGTCATTAACATATTCTCAGCCATCTGTGAAGAGCTTGAACGATTTATAAATAGCTTTTTTTGTTCAGAATAGACTCGTAAATTGCCACAGTCAACATTTCATGTACTGTGTGCCAACATAACAGAAAAAAAATGCGAAAATAGAATATACTTAGCCCTCGAAATTCAAGAAATCCCCTTATTTTTTGAACAAACTTCTCAAGGTTTTCGCCTTCCTTTTTTTAATCGGCAGATATTCAATGCAGCGATTGCTGTGGGCTAGTGATCTAGTGAGTCATAATGACAGTGACAACATCCTCAAATTTTGAACTTTGTTGTGCTTCTCAGTGACGTACCCATAGCTCTCTCAATACTATTTCCCCAAAACAATATAATATTTGTCCAGTGAAAGCTTGTCAAAATTCACCATTCCAATTTAGCAATAAAATAGCTTAGTTGTAGTCTGAGTCCCATCTAGACATTACAATAAATCTACTATTTTGAGTTAAATTCTACTAATTCTTCGACAAAAGTAAACTTTTTGCCATGTATCGGGGCAATTGCCAAAGGGTTTCTCCCCTAAACTGTTCTATCGTATCAAAGGCTATACATCTGTCATCCAGAGATAAGAATTTAGAAAATTTCAAAATTTCCTTTTGCAGCAAGTGATTTTAGAAATACTTGAATGTCATAGTTAGTAGGTACTCCATCGCCCATAGATAAATCGCCGCCAATAATAAATACTTAAACGTTAACACACAGCACCATGCCTTAGCTGGTACCTCTTTTAGACGGTTACATTATTGACATGGCTCTAATGACACGCTCTCCGTTGCTACTTCATACTTCTAGGCAGTTACTAGTTGGGAGGTGCCGAGCTATATCAAGATAGCATTTTTCTATACTACAGACAACAAAGACAGTCAGAGGTTTAGGCTAGTCCAGACCAATAGTGTGGTATGGCTTGAGTATATAACGTATGGGCCTGCCAACCAGGTGGATCCTATTCTCCAGACTTACACAGGTAAAGTAGCTGTATGTGCCACTTTCTCTATTCTTGTCAATAACGAACAGAGGGAAGAACGGACAGATTTGCGGTGGATGTCTTCTTTCGTCCCGGTACTTGATAAGCTTAAACGGATCTTTGTTCTGATTGAAAAATCTTTAATTTAAAGAAAAAGGTTTAATCTTGAACATGGAGACAAATATGCTTTCGAATCCATTGAAATTTGATGCCCTCAAAAACAAACCTAAGCCAGGTTTCTAACAGGGAAAAATATTTTTTTCTGACGTCATGATCGTGTTATCGTTTTACGGGTATTTATACAAAATATGTGAATCATTCAATCAACCGGATAATAGGCACACACATACCCTCTTTGGTTGATTCCCAGTTGACAGTGCTCATTAGCTGCTTTTCTACTCCATGGCCTTCACGGTCAACTTCAAGTGATTTTATGGTTCTGCTGTTATTAGCAGCGAAGTGCTTAGAAATTAATTAAGTGAATAGAACGACTCTTGCTATCGGCTATTTTCGTCGATTGAGGAAGTAATTGCGAAACCGATTTGTCTTGGATATTTCGTAAATATAATAATAATTAAACAATTGAGCTTAACGTATGACTGTTGTTGCTTTGGTGCAGAGACCGTACAGTGAATAATAGAATCGTAGTTGCACCTCGGAATGTGGAAGTGCTAGATTAGAGTCCCAATTAGCGTCATGGTGTTCCGTTTGGGAACGTGCTTCCGAATCTATAGGCGTATCAGACGTATTGGATAGGAGTGAAAGCTACTGTAGATTCATCTAGTAGAATTTAAAAAAAAGATTAGTTCGCGGATCCATTTGGTAAAAAATCAATATTTTTGAATACATTGTCTGGCACTTGCCAAGAATGGGCAACTTTAGAGTAAATGTTGGCAACAAAATGTGTTGCAGAGGATGTAGCTCTCCGACTACTGGTGCGTAACATTAGTAACCTTTCTTCTCTGTTTAGTAAGTAGGTCAAGGCTGACTAATTGTAGAAAATGTTGATGAAGATTTTCTTTAAAAACTCTTAATGGAATATAAGCTGGTTCCGACATGCTTGGTAAGAGCTGATCCTTTCATAGCCAACTCGCAAACACTCTCATTACCTTCAAAATTAATGAAACAAAGTTGTTCAGAGGCAGAATAGTATTATTCCATTAATAAGGATATTGCAGCAACCGATTTGAAGCCGCATGCTGTCGGTACATGTAGTGATATTGGGCATAGGATGTTTCCAAATGAACAATTCATGAGCAAACGAAACGAACGTCTTTATTTAACAGAGGGGTCATGCGAGTACGTCTCCGTTTTTCATGGCTTAGACCGCACCGCAAGTATTTTGGCTCGTGGTGTCAGGATGAATGCGAATGCTTACCGCGAATCTGTTTTTGAACCGCTTGAAAAATTTAGGCGACCCAGCTTTTCGGTGATAAGAAATGAACGTGTCAGCAAGATTCTGCTCCAGCACACAAGGCACTTACCAAGATCGGTTAGGAAACAAAACCAGAGTCAATAGTAGCAATTCCGCATGATTATTCTATATTGGAAATTGTTCAGACTAGGGTCGATGGTTAAAAATACCAAGGTGTGAATTTTCTCTATTGAGATTGGAAGCAGATTGCGCAGTCTCACGTTCTTGCAGCTTGCAGCTAGGTTTCTTACCGATTCAAGACTATACTTCGCTTTAAAAGTTAACATTTTATTACAGGCAAGGAAGGATATGTTTGGTTCTCTCTCTACCGCAATTCGCTATGCCTGAGAATTGGAATGATTTCCAGATGCTTAAACTCGTGGTTGACCATTCAACTCGATGAAATAAGACTCTGCTTTGTGATAAACAGTAGCATTTCGGATCTCCTTTGATTCACGTCTAGACTACAGGTCGTGGTCTAGCGTACCTTATCCAGAGAGCTCTCCATGATTTGGCAATCGAAAACAAAAATCAGGCTCAAAGTGTTTCTTCTTAATCGAACCCAAAAATTGAAATTGGAAAATCCTTCTATAAAGTACTCGTAATAAAATGTAGCTCATGAGTTCCACAAGGAAGTCACTTAGGTGCTTTATTATTCGTTGTCTTTATTTATGATATTATCTTTCTGGTAAATCATAACACATTTGGTTATAAAGGGTCCGCCATCTAACGTTTTTTTTTTTTCAAGTAGTGCTTATTTCGTGAATGGTAACACTTATCTCATGTCTGATTTGACAGGTAATTAGTTTTATCCTTCCGCTGAACGAATATGGTTGTGTATACAGTAAGTCAAAGTGAAACTCGTACATAGGTGCATAATTTCATATTTTAGGTAAGAACAAAAGAAAAATTAACTTTATTCATTTTTTTTTTTTGTGAAACATAACTACAACTATTTATCTCAAAGTATATAAAAAAGATTTAAGGATTAAAATAAAACATAATATCAAAAATAAAAGTTTTTCTTTACATCCATACAAACACACCTCAAAGTTAAACTCGTACATAATAGAAAAAGGCAATTGTTTTTGAAAATATGTACACTAAATTGACAAAAAATCAAATTCTTAGTACTTCGTGGGCAATCCTTTGTTTGATTTTACAGCTGTCAACCTATTTGGCATCGATCTTACAAGTTTTTCGCAATAGGATGGTGGTATGTTATTCCATTCATGCAAAAGAGCTTTTTTAAGATCATTCCGGTTTGAAATGTTATGCTCTCTTATTTTCACTTCCAGATAACTCCAGAGGTTCTTAATGACGTTAAGATCTGGTGATTGTGGGGGTGTTTCAACCACTTTTGGGCAATTATACAGCAACCATAGTCGTACTTTCATGGCCTTATGTTTAGGGTCGTTGTCCTGATAAAACTGAAAGCAGTTTTTTAGCCCTAGTTTGTCTGCACTAGCTCGTAAATTTGTCTTTAAGATATCTAAGTACTTATCCTGGTCCATGATTCCCTCAATGAAATGTAGATTCCCCGTTCCGGCTGCCGACATATAGCCCCACACCATGACCGACCCTCCACCGTGTTTCACAGTTGCTCGTAGATTCTTCTCCTTCAGCTCTTCATTAGGTTTCCTCCAAACAGTAACTTTACCATCCGACCCAAAGAGGTTAAACTTACTTTCATCACAAAATATAACTGTTTTCCAGTACTCAAAATCCTTTTGTTTATTTGCATTTGCAAAATGCATCTTCTTTTTTTTATTTTGCTTGCTTACTAATGGTTTTCTCACATCTCACATCCAAAGATGTTTGTCCGCGTTGTCTACCCAATCTAATAAATACTTAACGTTTCAAAGGAAATAAGAGGACTATCGATACGTACAAAAAGCACAGACAGCTATGATGTCATAAAATAAGAAGCGAGGGAAAGTACCGTTATGAATTTCAGGAAACAATATGACACAAGTCTATTGTACGAGTTTAACTTTGAGGTGTGTTTGTATGGATGTAAAGAAAAACTTTTATTTTTGATATTATGTTTTATTTTAATCCTTAAATCTTTTTTATATACTTTGAGATAAATAGTTGTAGTTATGTTTCACAAAAAAAAAATAATGAATAAAGTTAATTTTTCTTTTGTTCTTACCTAAAATATGAAATTATGCACCTATGTACGAGTTTCACTTTGACATACTGTACGCTTGAACAACGCTGGGAAATATTGCGACATTACTTTGAAAATCATGGTAATGTTGCAGAATGTGAAAAAATAAAAAAATCATCTTTTCAGATGAAGCTCATTTTGATCTTGGCGGGTATGTAAACAAGCAAAATTGTCGCATTTGGGGCACAGAAAACCCGCACGCATACATTGAAAAGCCGGTGCACCCAAAACGAGCCACTGTTTGGTGCGGATTTTGGTCCAGAGGCATAATTGGGCCATTTTTCTTCGAAAATGAGCAAGGAGTGGCCGTTACAGTCAATGGCGATCGTTATCGGGCCATGTTGAACGAATTTTTGTTCACAAAAATTGAAGAGGAGGATATTGGCAACATTTGGTTTCAACAGGAAGGCGCTACGTGCCACACAGCCGAAGCTACACTAGATGTTTTGCGCCCTGTTTTTGAAGATCGCATTATCAGCCGCAGAGCTGATGTCGTTTGGCCACCTCGGAGCTGCGATTTGACACCGTTGGACTATTATTTGTGGGGTGCCGTCAAAGATAAGTGTTACGCCGACAAGCCAGAGACAATTGACGCTTTAAAGGACAATATTCGTGAAGCCATTGGTGAAATACAGCTGCACACAATCGATAATGTGCTTAAAAATTGGACCGATCGTGTAGGCTACTGCATGGCCAGCCGAGGCAGCCATTTGAATGAAATTATTTTCCATTATTAACCGGAAGGATTGTACTTTCAAATAAAAAAAGAAATTTGAGAAAATATTCAGTAGTTTTTTTATAGCATTTTCAAAAAAAAAAAAAGTTATTTGGCGGACCCTATATAAAGAAATTTTGTTATAAGAAGAGGGTGATGTATTAGCTGCTTGGTTTTCAATGTTCTCATTTTGACAGCTCACATATGGCTCGTGATTAGCGTCACATGTGCTAATGTCAAGCATGCTCACTTAGAATTGTCATTTCATTATGAAAAGTCTTACGCTCGAAAAACACTTACAAATTACTGAATGTCATTATCATTCGTGCTCTGTGAAAAATGTTTCGGGCACTTCGACCATTTTACCGCGATTTGTTTGAATGGGATGCCAATCAGGTTCAGTTGAAGGTGACAATGCATCCTCCTAACGTTACCGTTTGGTGTGGATTTTGAGCAGGTGGTGTCATTGGTCGGTGCTTTTTTGAAAACAACGTTGAAGAGGTAGTTAGAGTTAATGGCTAGCGCTACAGAACGACCATAATCAATTTCTTATGGCCTAAATTGAACCATATGGATCCAGATGACATGTGGTTCCAGCAATATGGCGCTACGTGCCACACAGCGAACGTCACGACTGAGATTCTGCATGAACGATTTGAGGGTAAGGTTATCTCTCGAAGAGGTAACGTGAATTGGCCACGCGATTTGACCGCGTTAGCCTTTTTCTTGTGGGGTTTCCTGAAGTCGCATGTCTAGATGAATATAACACAGGACATTGCTTAAGTTTAGGCAGATCTATGTGGAAGAAAATTGAACCACCCGGATCCATACAACTATAATTATCCGAGGCGGGCATTTCAACGATGTCATATTCCGTACATAATGGCATATATGGCCTTTTTACATTAAAATACATTTTTATTAATACCTCACACAGTTTGTCTTATTCCATTTCAACACCTACCCGCCCTTATTGAACAACCCTTTATTGTATATCCTCCCCTTATTGTATATACATATAGGGTGAGCCAAATGTAATGACAATGAAAATAAGACACGGTGAAAAGTTGAAAAACGATTAATTTTTCTACATAGTCTAACAAGTCAATACATTTAGTTAATTTTCTCTCTGCATCCCGAATTCCCTTAGAAAACAACTCTTTTTCTTGGCCCTCTCAAAATGCGAATAAGGCTCGAAAGCCTGAGTAGTTCAAATCCCGTTTCTTAAATGGCAGCTATCGCAACTGCGGCAGCTTGCCACATCTTTTTTCTTTAACTTCCGCCATATTTTTATTTGATCTGCGTTGTAAGATCCCAAAATAGTGCTTCCCTTCTGCTAATATTCCACCATTATTACTCCTTCAGCGTCTCAAAAAACGGAGGTCATTATCTTTTCTGAAGAACTTGACACTTGAATTGAACTTGAACTTGAATTTCTTTGACGGATAGTTGTTTGGCTTCAGGATCAAAAATGTGAATCTAGATCTCGTCTATGGTAACGAAAAGTACAAAAACAATTCCTGATCTGCTTGCAACTTCTCGAGATTCACTCTCGAAATATGTATATGCCTGATGGTTACTCTTAGATCTGCCAACACTATATTTTCGCTTAATATGACTTCGGTAGACATATTTTTTCAGGCAGAGGTGATAGCTCTAATTGTGTTTTTCTCCATATTTCGATGTTATCCATTCGACAGTCTGTAATCAAACGAATGTACCTTCTGGGAATTGTATATAATATTTTTATATAATTTTTTACACTAGCCAATTGGATATGTAGCAAGCAAAAATATGCATTCACTTCATAAAATTAGTTAACACCTATGTAGCTCATTATAAGTATTGTTATTATTACAACCGCAAGTTCAGAGCCTATTGCGATGATAAGCGTTAAAAAAAAACACTTAATAGTTCACTTTTTAAAATTACTTTAAGTAAATTATATGGCCAAAAAGCATAGTTTAAGTTGTTCTGTGTACTTTAGAATGTTCGTAAAATTCTTTAAGTTAGTTTGAAAGATTTTTGTCCAGGGTAAGGTAGCTCTAAGTAAAAAATTAATAAAAATGAATTGAAAAAAAAAGTTCAGAGCCTCGTTGACAACCCTTCGCCAAGCTTCCCTATCATGAGTGTCTTTGCTGTTCTGTTTAATCTCTTCTAAGTTCATCCATATATTGTCCTTTCACTTTTCCACTCACTATTTTGACTATTCGTTTCGTATACTTTTGACTGATCGCCCACTTTCCACTCGCTGTACATGCCCTGAGCATTTTTGCCTTCGCAATTTTGTTACTCGGACAATGCTCGGGGCCCAATAGAGCTCCTCCAATTCTTGATTGTGTAGTTATTGTACCTATATCTCAATTCATCTGCTTCTTCGTCCTATATAGACTGGTTAAAACTTGTTCTCAAAGGCTCGAAATCTGTCTTCCTCAATCTTAGTCAAAAACCAAGTTTCACATCCACAAAGCGTCGCTGGCGATTGAGTATATACGAGGGTGGTCCGATAAGTACTTAGCCTCACCACCAGATGGCGCCAGTATCGCAGAGCGACTTATTATCGTGTAGCACGTTCTAGTAGACGGCTACTGTCGATCTCATCGGACTCGTAGTTTTGTTTCGACCGCGTGTGGAAGCGGGAGTGTCCGCGGATTTTAGAAAAATGGAAAAAGATCAACATCGGTCGGTGATTCGATTCTTGTTTTTGAAAGGGAAATCGCGCAGCGAAATCAAAGAGCCTTTGGATGCTGTGTACGGTGACTCTTCTCCTTCGATGGCGACCATCAAAAATTAGTTTAACGAGTTTCAAGGTGGTCGCAAGTCGGTTTTTGGTGAGCCACGTCCAGGTGCCCCAAAAACGGCTACAACGGAGGATAACGTGACAAAACTCCACGATCTCGTATTGGCAGACCGCCGATTGAAGGTGCGCGAGACAGCTGAGACAGTAGGCATTTCACAAGATTGTGTGGGTCATATCCTGCATGAAATTTTGGGCATGAGAAAGCTGTCGGCGCGATGGGTGCCACGTTTGCTCACTCCGACAACAAGCGCAACCGTGAGACCACTTCAGAGCAGTATTTAACGCTGTTAAGGCGCAATTAGAAGGAGTTTCTGCGTCGTTTCGTGACGGTCGACGAAACATGGATCCACTGGTACACACCAAAGACCAAGGGACAGTCAAAACAGTGGACTTCATCCGGCGAACGTGCTCCGAAAAAGGCGAAGACTGTCCCATCGGCCGGAAAGGTGATGGCCACCGTTTTCTGGGATTCACAAGGTGTGATTCACATCGACTACCTGGAGAAGAGCAAAATGGTCACAGGGCTGTACTATGCCAAATTATTGGGCCGATTCGACACCGAATTGAAGAAAAAACGGCCCCATTTGGCGAAGAAAAAAGTGCTCTTCCACCATGATAACGCACCGGCTCACACCTCCGCCCTAGCCACGGCCAAATTGGTCGAATTGGACTACGAACTACTGCCCCATCCACCGTATTCTCTAGATTTGGCCCCGTGCGACTTCTTTTTGTTTCCAAACTTGAAAAAGTCACTCGCCGGGCAAAAATTTCAGTCAAATGAGGAGGTCATCGCCGCCACGGAGGCCTACTTTTCAGACGGGTTAAAGAAGTTGGAGCATTGCTGGGTCAAGTGTGTCGAGCTAGAAGGAGACTATATTGAAAAATAAATCGCCATTTTTCCAAAATTTTTGTTTTTCTTTTGTAGGCTAAGTACTTATCGGACCACCCTCGTAAATAATAGATAAATAAATAAATAAATAAACAGTGAAGAGGAATTCTCCCTTGAGGTGTATTCCTGCTCATGGCCAGGTTTTTCGGAGCAAAAATATAAGTCTTTTTTTGAATATGAACATTTTTCGCCTGCTAATGAATGTTTTTTTAAAAGGTTACTGAGGTCTCTGTGAAAGTCTAAAAAAATGGGCCAAGAGTTCTTACCGCGCTACCTATTTCAGTAGATTTATCAGGTTGTTCAACAAATTTTATCATCCGACCAAAAATTACGCTATTAGGTTCATCGCTTTATTTTCTTTAAAATGGTCCCACTTTTCCATAAAGACGTGTGAAGATGTATAAACCTGTTTATATACTTATAGCTGTTCAAAGTTGGCGTATCATATTAATTTTGTACAATGCAAAAACTAGATTATGTACAAGTGCTAAAAATGTATAAGGATTCTTCACCTTCGATTAGATGAGTAGAAAGATGGCTGGGCATTTAAAAGTGGTCGTACAAGTCTTAAAGTTGATCCCCATGAGGCACGTCCAAAAGTGCATATTGATGCAAACATACAATATGTGATTATGAAAGATTGTCGGTTAATCAAGAGAGGACAATATTTTTGTTGAAGTTTTGAGTTACAGAAAGATGTTTGCAAAATGGGTAAAAAGGATTCTGTACGTCGTTTTATCACTTGATGTCAATCCGGTGCTTCGCCTCCAAAACATGTTAGGGTCCAGAAATCATTTGGGATGCAAAAGGTATTTTTTTTATGGATTAACTCTAGATTAGTAAAATAATAAAATAAGATTATTATTATAATCCTTGGATCAAAATAAGTGAAAAAAATGGATTTTTATCCAGATAACGCACCCTCCTACACAGCTCAAAAAGCCATTGCTAAAATCAGTGAATTAAGGCATGGACTGTTGCAACATCCACCCTATTTGCTAAACTTTCTTTTCCCAGGCTTGTTCTCAAGCTTTACGCTTTAAAGAATACATACATGAAAAATTTCAAACGAAGGGGTCATAGCCGGTGTGGAAACGTATTTCGACGATATTTTCGAGTTTCATTGCAGAAATGGAATCGGTAAATTAAAGGATCATTGAAACAAGTGTATTTAAAAGTTCAGGGAGATTATATTGAATAATAAACTTATTGAAAAACATTGAGCTAGATATGTTGAGCGATTAATGGGCTCAAAGCAGTAGTGTCAAATAATGTCCTTAAAATGAAGCATGGGAGGCTAGTGCGTGTTAAGATTCATAACTAACTCAAAGTTATTTGCTCCAGCACTCGAAAAAGGTTTCATTCAAATTTCTACCAACTTCGCTGTCGATGTGTTCAATTTCGATTTGCTTTCTTTATTAGGAATAATTGGTGTGACCCTTGGACAATGTTGTTAGTGGCAAAGATTTTATTAGTAGGCGCGTAGTCAAATAATTTTTATGGATAGCTATGAACAAACTGAGTATCTTGTCCTAAATTATTCGAATTTTTTTCGATTTAAGTTATCTTTGTACAATTTTATCGTTTGCTTAAAATATCAAGATTTCATTACTTTTTCGCTCAACTTAATAAGTAAAATATACTTCAGTCGTTTTTAAATTAGTTGTTTATTCTGACAGACAATAGGTGAGGCATGCGCCGACAAGTCGTCTCCACAATTTCTAATTAATTTTACGAATAACTTTAGCGTCTCATGGTAAGAAATAAATATTTCGAAAATTGTTAACCTCATTCACATACAATACCTATAGTAAATACAAAAAACAAATAGAGGAATATAAAAATATGCATCATCTGTTATGACATTTCAATGAGTTCTTGCTTAAAAGCTTTTGACAAGCCCCATTAAAATTATGCAAAAAAGTTGGGACAAAAACAAGTAACAATTTATTGTTTTCTAGAATTGTTCATTGTTTTAGAAAAATAACAAGCACATTTGCAATTTGGATCGTTTTTTTCAAAATTGACCAAATCTACTTCGTCCTGTTTTAAAGATGCCAATTAGAGCGATAAATTGATAGAGCAGGTAAAGGTCGGATAAATGTCGAAATGCACGCTGTCTTGCTCCGCCGTTATATATGTATACATATATGCATAACTGTCGTAGAAAAACAACCTACTTGTGGCATCGATTTGAATTTTAATTTATGTTAATTACTTTCTAAATGGGGATGATAGTCTGATAATGTGCAAAAAAAATCAATAAAGTCGTAATCTGATCCAACCGCTCAATATCAATGCAAAATATCTTTCGATATAAGTATATTTATGTAAAGTAAAAATTTAGGAGCGCCTGAGAGATCATTAGTATAACGAATTTTATGCGAATCCGTCTGTTGTCATTTTGTCATTTATAATTCGGAGACAATCAGTATTAATGGGCAAACGGACAGACCATGCGGGTAGATGGTAGCTTGACCTCTTCCTATTCGAGTAGTTTTAGGTCAGCCTTTTATTAAATTGGTGAGATTTTCTACATTCCTATCAGCCTCTGTTTGGTTATTTTTTATTTACTTACTCAGCCCTAAGGAGTTATTCATATCCTCATCTTAATATCGAAACACAGTAATTATACGTAAAAGAGGAGATATCGAAACACATTGGTTTTGAATGCCTATAGAATATAATAAGAGAAAAACACGCAATCAGTCTGCAGACAATCTACATTTTTGTCATTCTGCTTGTGAAGGAGGCTCTACATCTCACAGTACGTCTGAAGATGGCTTAAGGGCTGATGGGCAATCCTAACGAGGTGCATACGAGTAATACGATTGAATTGTTGAAGAGGAGGAAAAGAATATAATTTGCGCCATAGCTCCGCTTATTAAAAGAGGTAATAAATTAGAGAAAGGCAAGAGAAATTGCGACGATGTTCAAGTGGTTCACTCTGTTGCCTTAGGCAAGCCTGCTTAGAAGATGCTTGGGCATTTCGCATCGATTTTTGCGATCAAGAATACGAAGTCATACATAATTTTCTTTCAATTTCGGTGATGTATATACGAATGGTTGCCAATCATGGCTAAAGCTTGAAGGATTGTATTTCTCTTTAATGAATGAAGATAGCACTGAGTTTTTGAAGCATTTAATTCTACGCTGTTTTTGGAATTCCATTGTTGTATGTCGTTAAGAGGACATACGCAGTCACTTTATTTTAATGGCCATCGGCTGGGCTGCAAGACTGAAAACGAATATAAGAAACTGAAAGAAACTGACTATCATCATAAAAGGAATGTATTAAGTAAAAGTTCGCAGCTAAGAGACCATTTATCAAGAACATATTACTGGTGGCAGAATAAGTTTAATTTGAACCACTTTAAAAATAGTTCCTAATTCACTGAAGAATACTGAAGAATGCAATACTTAATGCACGCTTTTCTAATAAAAGATCTTGATGCCAAACTTTGTGAAATGCCTTTGAAATGTATACATTTCTCAACGAATTAACGGAAACTGAGAGAAGTAGAGAGAGGTTTCACCTTTGCTATGAAATCACCACTGGGCCAGTAGCCAGCTATTGAGAATTTGTGTGGTTCAAAATATATCATAATTTGTCTACTTATCAGCATTTCCCGACCTTTTAAAGAAGACTCGATAGCAGGACGGCGAATTATACTTACCTTTTTTTGCGACTGGATGGAGACTGTTTTCCATCGCCTTGGAAGGAGACCAGAAAAGTTTATACAGCGAGCTTGCTTACTTAGGACCTGCTCCTCAGAGCTAATGGGGTAATTTCAACTGGAATATCAGACATGTAGAGCTGAGATCCTCTCTAGCTCCCCTCGCTTATAGTTAAAATATTTTAATTGTGACTTTTCAATTTGTTTACTTATACCCATAATTGTGATGTTTGTAGTTATCACGGTCTCTCAAAACTCTTTTTAATAATTTAAAATAAAAAAGAGAAAATTAGGTCTGTCTATGACTTCTTCCCTCTCTTCGTGTTTCTTTACTTTAGACTTTAAGTCTAAGCCCACTGCAAAATTAAGATCTGATATCGTGGCTAAATTGGCATCTGTATTACGGCTTCTTAGCATTTATTGAGAGAGTGATCAATCACGTATATCCTAAGATTTATAAGATATGATCGGAGAAACGCATGCCCGATAAATTTAACTTCTTTTTGCCTGCGCCAACTATAGTATATCAGTCAAATGAATTTCGCCTACAAACACTTCTCGGCTATCGGAGTGGAATTTACCCAGCTACTGAAACTTCAAAACTTAACGGCGTCATAAAACGAAGAATGAAGAAAACTATCCCTCGGATAATTCAGACCAGAAAACCAACAATCGACGAGCTTTCCAGGACGAGACGATTTTTTCCAGGCTTAATCAGCTACAATATAGATACTTTTCAGACCCAAATGATCCGCAAATAAGGTCTTTAAAATTGGTGATCAAAAATTTCAACACTCACTAAAAGAAAATTAAGTAAGAAATTATTAAGCTGTAAGTATAAGCTGTATAAGTCGAAACTGGCGTAGATTTATATGAGGTCGAGAGCTTGGTTAAATAGGTTAAAGAAAAGAAAATAACACTGTGAAACGAGTTTCATTTTAAGGCGCGGTATGATACTATTCACGTAGCGTCAAATCGAGTTTCCGACATTCAATGGAATAAAGCATAAAACCAATAGAGATTCGAAAGCCTTCGGTAGGACAAGGGATCTGTTCCACAGCAGTCAATTTGACCGCAGCTGGCTCTTATAAGGATCATCATCGCGTATGGTTGTGTTATTTAATGAAAATGATTTGCCTTAGTGTCTGTCATAGAATATACAAGAGTCCCAGTTCATTTAGTATTACTCTAAAAAGGTCCTGTGCAATGGAATAGGCCTAAACAATTGACTTGTTAAAATGACTCGAAAGTACATCACACACGCAGAAGCATTTCTCCACATTGATTCCGAAAGCCTAAGGCAATATAGAGATTGTATTCTGGTAACTTACCACCGCCACTGGGGTTCCGGAGACAAACAGCTCATCTGCGCCGGGTACGTTGACAGTGCTTATGCGCTAGAGTACTGCAGTCGTAGACTGGGACCTCGCCGATGTTGCTAAACCGCACACCAATTTTCATCGTCGTCGGGTGAAAACGCTTTCCAGATCTGTGCGTTTCTCGAGTGAGATCCTTCTCACTGCCTAGTTCTTAAGTTAGATTAAGAATAACTAGGGTCTTTTTTGGAGGTAAGGCGTGTCATTATGCTTAGATGAACCTGAAAGTAACTGTTTTTTTTCATAATTGAAACGTGCACAAGGGGCTATGACTACCCTTAAGTGTCAAGAAGTCAAGGCACAGCACGATCGACTTCGTGATATTGTGGATACATGGAATTTTAAGCACATGAAATTAAATTCCGGGTTGGAACAGTGGCCATATTATGGTTGATCTGTGTAAGATGACAAATGATCTCCACAAGACCCTAATGATGCGGGTCCTTTGGTATTCGCCTGTGGTTGTTCTGAGACAAAAATTCGCTCTAATTGATCTAGCTTGTGTTTATGGAAAATTAAAGAGGTTTAACAAACCGTACAGGTTGTACAGCGTCATGACATTTAATTATTCAAAACCTATAATTTTGAGGGGTATTGAGGAAGTAGGTCCTGCTTGAAGATGTCCAAAGCTTAATCCCCAATTGGGGTGAATTTAGAAGTTAAGCTTAGTTTTAGATTAGTAGAATTTTTTTATGTTATTGTTAATTTCTTCTCTACATCTATAAAAGAGAACACATTTTCATGTTTGTTAGCCGTATTACATGGGACAGTTTTTAGTATCCTAGAGCTTTAAAATCCATTTTAAATATGTTCTTTTAACTGAAAAAAAAAACCTTTTTTATATTTTACACACATATTGCTACAAAATGGCCGAAGAGATTTGAAAATGACTTTATTCTTCATATAGTACATTTCCGGGTGAAGAAATTGAGGTATTAGTCATTATTCTGTGATTCTTAAAGGGAAGTAATAAGCAAAAACATAAAGGGTAGGCCATCTAGCGTATTTTTTTTAATCAATGGTTATTTTGACACTGGCAGCTATTTCCCGCTCGAAATCTTGAGAGAACATTAGTATAACACCTCCGCGGAAAGAAATGAGTCGCTTTACACTTGAACAACGTTGGGAAATATTGAAATCTTATTTCCAAAGTCAGTGCTGTGAAGCCCAAACAGTGCGTTTTTTTTAAAGAAGTACCACGACTGCGGTACGCAAGTTTTTGCGAAAACTTCGTGAACTAGTATGCCAGCGGACAACACTCATGGTCCCCGTCGGGACCGTAGAGTGCGCACAGATGAGAATGTGGCTGCTGTGGCCGAGAGTGTGAGACTCAATTCCCGAACATCAACTCGCCATCGATGTACAGCTCAACATTTCACACACAACCTTGAAGAGAATTCTGCACAATGATCTCGGATTATTCGCTTATAAGGTCTAATTGACTGCGCAATTGAAGGCGCGCGACCATCCGCTTCGTTATCGCTTCGCAGTTTGGGCCTTAGCTTGAATTGGACAACGATTTTGGGCGAAAAATCAACTTTTCTGGCGAGGCGCATTTTCATCTCGGCGGCTACGTTAACAAACAAAATTGCCGGCTCGGAAAACCTGCACGTTATTGTCGAGAAGCCAATGCAATGCAACCACAGAGAGTGACAGTTTGGTGCTGATTGTGGAGTGCAGTCATCATTGGATCATTTTTCTTCAAAAATGAGGCTGAGAACAACGTTTCGGTTAACAACGGACATTTTTTTATTGAAATTAAAGACATTTTGGACGACCTCTGGTTCATGCAGGGTGCCGCGCGATGCCACACAGCCCATGCCCCAATCGATTTTTTCCGCGTTAAATTCCCAAATCGTGTTATCTTGGTGAATTGGCCGCCTCGGAGCTGCAATTTGACCCCTTTGGCCTTTTTTTTGTGGGGAATCGTGAAGGACCGATGTTATGCCATCAATCCGGAAACAATTCAAACACTTAAGGCCAGTATCATCGGTGAGCTACAACCCGAAACCATCAAGAATGCCTTGGAAATTTGGGGTGACAGAATGCGTTACTGCGAAGCCAGCCGAGGCAGCCACTGGAACGACGTTGTACGAGTATTTCATAATTCGTAGGTCATTCCAATCAACAGTCCACCAGTAGAGGGCGAGCACATTCATGATTATCAAACAAACCTTTTTTTTCTTCTTTCTTTGGACTATTGTAGGTTTCTTATTATGTTTATACTTGTCTAATATTGCATATTCATTTATACCTATGTACTGTATGCACATATGTATGCATCTATTGAAGGACCCAGCAAAGCGGGTAAATCCATCTAGTATCCATCTATGGAAATATCAGGTTAAATGACGAACAGATAATGAGTAATCAAATTCTATTTTCCCATATAGACAACACATTACAATTTCGTACAACGTTGTCGTTGAACTTGATCAATTATTCTTCTTCCGAAATATCAGTTCTATGCTAACTTTGTTCTTCTTGTTTTCCTTTTTCCGGCGTTGTTATGGTCAGAAGTGTAGAACCATAACCTTCCCACTTAACTGCATTCCTACTGGTCAGCTGTGGGATCCGCCGGTTTGAACTCAGAAAGTAGCGGCAGGCTTCCCGGTTTGGGATTACTTCATCGCTGAGGCCAATCAAATGCTGGTGTTTTTGCATTTGTTTGCACCAATTGTTTTTCGGCCTGCCTTTTTTGCGTGTTGAAATTGGAATGTTGATTGATAACGCCTTTTGGACGGGGTTCAAAGGATCTCTCCTTTGAACATGGCAATACCAACTGAGTCGGTCGCGCTCTATATTTCTTGTGATGGTTTCTTTTACGTGGAGGCTTCCTCGGATCTTTGAACTTCTAATTCTGTCACGCTTTGTTACTCCCGCTGTCATGCGAAGCATCTTCATCTCAGTTGCCGTTAATTTGCTCTCATACTTTTTGTGCATTGTCCAGCATTGTGAACCGTATGTGAGCGCCGGACGTACAACTGAAGTGTAGAGCCTTCCTTTCAGCTTAGGGGGCATTTTTCGATCACAGAAGATGGCGGAGTTTTCCCGCCACTTCATCCACCCTACGCTTACGCGATGTTTGATGTCGTCATCACAAGTTGCTTCTCTATTAATCATAGATCCCAGATATTTAAACTTTTCACACTTGGGAAGCACTCTTCCATTCAAGTAAATGTCTGGAATAGGCTGATGAGGGTCAGAGAACGGGCAGCACAGATACTCTGTCTTCTTTGAACTAATACGATACCCGTGTCCCTCAAAAATGTCCACCCACACATCAAGTGCTCGTTGTAGGGACGCCTGATCATCACTTATAATGGCCCCATCGTCAGCAAAGAATAGCTGGTGCACATTGGGGTCCGTCACTTTTCCTTCAAGCAAGCAATCAAGGACTGCTATAAAAAGCAGTGGGCTGAGGACGCTCCCTTGGTGTACACCGACTTTGATTGCGAACTCTTCGGTGACTCCTGCGGTGCATCTTACTCTTGTCGTTGCTCTCTCGTACATGTCCATAATTACTCGCATGTAGGTTTCTGGAACTCCTTTTTGTCTTAGCGCTACCCATAAAAGATCTCTTGGTTGCCGGTCAAAGGCCTTCTCGAAATCAACCAACACCATATGCAAGTCCTTTGAAGAATCACGATGCTTTTCCATCATGATCCTTATACTTTGGATTGCATCTGTTGTTGATTTACCCGAGACAAACCCGCACTGGTCATCAGATAGTCGTATTATTTTCCGCAGTCGGCTATCTAATACCCGTTCAACGATCTTCATGGTGTGCGACATCAGCTTGACAGAACGGTAGTTATCACAATTTCGCGTATCACCCTTTCCTTTGTGCAATGGAAGAAGATAGCTTTCCCTCCATTGATTAGGCATAGTGTCGCCTCTCATAAGTTTGGAGATAAGAACCATGAGCCATCTAGACCCGATGTCTCCCATCTTTTTCCAGAACTCAGAGGGTATCCCGTCCGGCCCAACAGCTTTTCTTTTCTTGGAGTTTTTAACCGCGTACCGAACTTCTTCGACTGTGATGTCGGGTATTTCGGCATGATTCGGGGCGGCTCTTGGAAAGTACACTCGGGGAAACTGTTCGTTCAGAAGTTCCTCGCAATACTGTCGCCATCTGTGGAGAATTTTTTCGTCTTCCACAAGGAGTTGGCCTTCAGCATTGTTAATAAACTTTGGGAAACGAATCTCCTGAGCATTTCTTCTTCTCTGGGCGGCTATCTTAAAGATATTTGTTCCTTTGTTCAAATTGTTTTGTCGAAGCTCCTGGGTAGCCTGGTTCCTGTCAGACGCGGAAGACGATATTTCTTCCAACTCCTGATAGAGGCCTTCCATGCTTTTCGCTTTGAATTCGGCGCATTTTTTCTTCGCGATACCTTTGCAACATCTATATACCTTTTCACGGCGAGCTTTTTCCTCTCTATTAGTAGAAGAGCACTTTGACCAAGCTTGGAAAGCCATTTTCTTTTCGTGTATCACTGCTTTGGCTTCGTCTGTCCACCACCAGGTTTCTTTTGCGTGTTGGCAGGGGCCTTTAGATGTTCCGAGCAGTGATTTGGCTTTCTCCAGGCCAGATTGTTGTAGGGAATCCCACATGTCTTGTGCTCTGCACTCCTCATTACCGACCTCATCGATAATGGAAGAGAGGTAGTTTTCCATGATGGTAATAAAAGCTTCGCCTTTTCCTTTATCCAGCTTATACCACTTGATTCTCTCAGACACCTTCGTTTGCTGCTTTGACTTCTTTCTCGCATCCATAAAAAATTCAGTCAGGAGGAGACGGTGTTGAGGGGCGATCGCGTCTCCCAGGATCACTTTGCAATCTTTAGCTCGTGGCTTCATGAAACTGGATACCAAATGATAGTCTATTTGAGTTTCATTTCCGCCGCTGCTATAAGTGATCAGGTGCCGGCTTTGTTTGACGAACATGGTATTTAGCACTATAAGACCGTACGACTTGCACATGTTTAGGATATCTTCACCTGAAGAGTTCCTGGTGCCGTATCCCAGCCCTCCGTGGTAGCCTTCATAGTCTTCGCTTGTCTTCCCGACATGTCCGTTTAAATCTCCCCCAACAAACAAAAGCTCTTCCTTTGGGATGATTTTGACAAGGTTGTGGAAATCTAGCCAGAATGCATCTTTTTCTTTTTGTTCGCATCCTACTTGAGGGGCATATGCGCTTACGATGTTCCACACCTCACCATGCATCACCAATTTGAGAGCCATCAAACGGTCACTGGACTTTGAAATGGTTAAGACGTTGCCAAGTAACTCTGCCGCAAGGATGATGGCGATTCCGTTTTTTCCTTGTTCCAATCCATAGTAAAACATCTTGTAGGCTTTTGTTTTAACGTCCAAGAAACGTGCCCGATTACCGGTGTTTCGCCATTTCGTCTCTTGTACGCACAGGATGTCTACTCGCCTTCTAACCATCATTTCTTCAAGCTCATAGCTGCGCCCACTCATGCTTCCAACGTTCCAACTCGCGACTCTTAAATGTGGCTTACGCCGTTGCATTACTTTGCTATCCCCCGGAAATCCTATAGCTCTGACCCGAGCATTGTTGCTCGTCCCAGGATCACGACCATTAGTAGTGCCTGGCGGGGTAGTGCTTTTCCTTTTAGCGTTCTTTTCCATAATGCTACGGTTTGACCGTTTTCATTCTTCCCTTCCTTTTTGACACGGGCATGCTCCAGATTTTTTATTTTTTGATTGATCTTACTCTTACAACACCGGTGATCTCCAGTCGTGTCAACCCACTGATTTGCATGCACACTTGTGGGGCAGTTTAATGGTGGTATATGTGTCCCTAGGCTCACCTTGGTGTTTTCTAAATTGCCTAGATGTGAGTTTTGTTTACCTTTGTTTAGTCGCCTTTTACGACAAGCGATAGGTATCGCTGCAGGAATATTCTTAACCCGTCCCTGCACGAGTATTTAGAAATCCCTTATACTAGACAAAAATGCTTAAAACTTGCTTAAATATTAACTGACATAAAATACTTTACTGGCCCTATACGGACACTCTAAAGCAAATAGAACAACTTAAGACTATGCCTTTCGGCCTTACGATGTGCTTGTAATAATTAAAATAAATAAACAACTTAGGCCAAGACAAGTGATATTTAAAAAAACTTGGAATCAGATCATTTTTTTTTTAACAAAGAAACTTATAACTAAGAATAATTTAACCCTATCTTAACTAAAATATATACCTACATTTTTTTTGTTTTCGTAATTGTTTTGTATTTTTTTTTTTGTATTTTTCTTTTTTCTTAATTAAAGCTAAAACTAAACTAAACCGACCTGCCACCCTAGCCAGCCTTAGCCTGCCCTTACCTACTCTAACCTAACTTACCTTAGTCTATGTAAGCCTGCCATTGGCATGTGGCAAGCTTTGCCTTAAAGAGGCTAACCTATCAAAGTTAACCACTACGCAGTCCGCTCCAGCCACCAAAAGCGTTGATGCTGTCGGACGACGTCTCCCCGATCTTGGTGCGACACTGATCTACTAAACCTGAGGCGCTCAGGCTCGCGGAGCGCAACATCACGTTCGTAGAGGAGCCGCCGCTCCACAGACTTACGGGCCACGTGGAAGATTAGCGGTACCGCTAATTCATCCTGGATCAGCCCACATTGATCTAAATAGAGGAATGCCTCTGGGGGGACAAAGCCGCTAAGGCGAACTTTCTCGGGGTACATGTAATTAGGGAAGTAAGCCCCGGAGATCAAGTTATTGACCGAAGTCATTGTTCTCGCAACGTGAACCCGGATCAGTTTTATTAGAAAATTATCCACCCGTACAATCCTGGCCCTATTGTTCGGGTAAAATTTCGTGTATTCAGATTCGGGTGTCCTATATAACCCAAGACAACTTCTGAGACATTGTCTCTCAAACACCCGAATGCTTTCCATTAAGCTAGCTCTCACATTGAACCACACGGGACATCCATAGGCAATCATGGGCCTGATTAAGGCC
Organism: Merodon equestris; assembly: GCA_958301585.1. NCBI lineage: Eukaryota > Metazoa > Arthropoda > Insecta > Diptera > Syrphidae > Merodon > Merodon equestris. Next base: position 205,681,482 of record OY284413.1, on the reverse strand, counting down.
ATGTAGCAAATTACCTTCACTCTCGAATCAAGTTGGTTGCTATGAAACAGCCATCTTGTAAGAGCAAAAGCGCCGCGGGCCCTCGCCAGAGCAGCATCTATATGTTTGTCAAAATATAGATACTGGTTTAGCAAGATCCCAAGGTATTTGACTACATTTTGTTTCGCCAGTCTTTCCTAGTGTCTCAGGAGGCCCTAGACAATGGCGTTCTGAACAAAATAGTTTCTGATTTCTGGCAGTTGATTTTCAACTTCCAGTCATCACAATACTGCTGAATTTTTTCGAAGTCACGCTGCAAGAGAGTGACAATGACGTCGATCGTTGGACCTGACCTGTACGCGATTAAATCGTCCGCATACGCTATTGAATGGTGAAGAGAAGCTATCAAATCACTGAAGTAAATGTTGAAAAGGATCGATGAGTTCACCGTACCCTGTTGCAGTCCGTTGTTAATATCAAATGTTTGGGTAGAAGTCACGTCGGCAATTTTCACTACGAACTTTCTACCTGTTAACATGTCAAAAATCATATATAGCAGTGGTTTACTTATGCCCAGCCGACTGAGTTTGTAATAAAGACCATACGGTGTCGAAAGCTTTCTCCAAGTCAATCAGACAGGCACCCGTGCATTGGTGCTTGCATTTGTTCCACTGGATATCCGACACGAGTTTCGACGCGGCATGAATAGTGTTATGCCCCGCTCTGAAACCGAACTGGTTCTCCGGAATGATTTTATTGTCCTCAACAAATTTAGACAGGGCTCAATGGACCACCTTCTCGAAGACCTTGCTAACACTTGGAAGGAGACTTATCGACCGGAGATTTGATGGGTTAGAGGTATCTTTACCCCTCTTGGGAATTGGTTGCACCACCGCTGTCTTCCAACCCACTGGATAATATGCATTATTCAGTGCATTGTTGAACAGTATGGTGTACATCTCTACAGCCAGTGGTGGGAGATGTCTGAGCACAACATTAGATATTCCGTCGATTCCCGCGGATTTTTTTCTCTTCAGTGACTCGAAAATCATCTGGAGATCCCCCGTCGAAATAAACAGGGTATTCGCCCCTTCATTGGTGACGGCATTATTCGCCATGAAATCGTCATTGAACCTGGTAAAGCCAAGGTTCTCTGATCGCCAATGATCGAAATCATTTCTAAGATAGGAGTGATGAAGCAGAACTCTGTTCTCCAAGTTGTGGTTCGGGCGAATATTATCAATCACCTTGTATACTTCCTGGAAGACAGCTCCTACTATCGCCACCTTCTCCTGAGGATCCTCGATCACGAAGAAATCATCATCCAAGACGGCGCTCTCTGGATCGATGCTAACTGTTCGTAGCAAGCATTCATTGTCTGACGTTCTCGAAAGCTTTAGATCCTGTATGTCATTCTGATTGTTTCTCCGTGTTTGATCTTACTCTTACAACACCGGTGATCTCCAGTCGTGTCAACCCACTGATTTGCATGTACACTTGTGGTGCAGTTTAATGGTGGTATATGTGTCCCTAGGCTCACCTTGGTGTTTTCTAAATTGCCTAGATGTGATTTTTGTTTACCTTTGTCTTAGTCGCCTTTTACGACAAGCGTGAGGTATCGCTGCAGGGAATTCTTAACCCGTCCATGCACGGAAATCTATGCTAACTTTGTTATATGTATATCAATATTTGTGGGAAGAATTACTCGTCCTATTGGGTGAAAGTTCCGGAAGTTCAGCAGAAAATATTGTTTCTCTAACTGATATATATAGTGTTCGAAGACCCGGATCATTGATTCACTGCCTTTTGCATAATTTATACCATTCATATGGCTGCCTTATGTGCATTTCGTTTAAGGAATTGCACCTATACTCGTATAATATTCACAAAACAACGACCAGTTTCCCTTTTGGTACCCTTGAAAACTAATGATTACAAAATATCTCCAATTAACATGTGTAATAAAAAAGCTATCAAATCAAAATGACAATAATTTAATCAGTTTAATATAATTCATTACGCAATTACGTCGAATAAAACTGAGTTAATATGTTAATTTGCTCAAGAGATATGCGCCATAAAAAAAGTTCACGAACGTACCCACACACACAGGCTGTCTCTAAATACAAAAGATTCGTATTCTAGATGTGCCATGAAAAAAAAAGCAAATCGCCAATTAAAATTCGTTGCAGATGAAATTAGTAAAGAATCGACAGCAATATCTCAAGTAATACGAGGCGAAAAAAAGCTCAGCAACGCACTCACATGTGGACATACAGTTGTCATTCTAAAATTGTCAGATTGGAGGTATTTGGCTCAATGTGTAGTTAATCATTACCTATTTTTAGGATCCAAGCTATTGTCATATACCTATGTACACTAATGAGACAGTAATGGTTTTACATTTTTCGACAAAGGGCTTTGCTACTTAATTGCTTCTGACTAAAAAAAAAACTTAAATTGGCAATAGTTATTCGGCGCCTGACCTCATTCCTAATTTTGTTGGAACTTATAGCGTCGTTAAGACGATATTTTTCCTCACTGTTGGTGCCATTGACCACCCATCCCCTTTAACTAACCCCACCATGATATCATATAACAGCTTTTGACACTGTTTACACTTTTTTGATACCAACAATCTCAACTACCTAATTATCGAAGAAGCTGTACGAGCTCATCATCGTCGCACTGCACAGCCTGAAGAGTTTGTATTTTGCACCTTGCCAATGACCAAGTCCGTAGAACAAGATAGCAAGATGGTTGTCTTTCTATTCATCGGAGTTCCAATAAAACTCTCTTGCAGTAAGAATTGTACAATAATAAAGCAATATTTTTTTAGATATGGGATTTAAGCCTCGGTTCCAATTAGACGACCCTATAGAGGCTCTTTGCTGGCATTAAACAGGCCGTAACAAGGAACAAAATAACTTGAACTATCTAAACCTAAATAAGCTTAGATATTAAGCTAATGTTATGAGGGAAAAATTAAGGAGAGGGTAAATGGTGGAGGTAGGTAGCATTTCTGAGACATTTTTTGGTGAGATGCAGGTTGAAAAGAACGGAGTTTGCTTCGTGCAGCATTCTGGACACTGGCTCATGGTAGTCCTGGTTCGTTCAATGGGAGTTGTAGCGGAAGAGAGCATGGACCGAAGGTTATTAGGAATATACCTACAGGAGACAGCCTCAATGCGCGCAATGTGGTTACCGTAATAGGCGGACCAAACTTGACTGCGTAAACGTAACATAAGGATCGGAGAACAACATTTCACAAAGTCGAGGGCGGAATTGGCAGGTTGAATAATGTAATCGAAGTGAAGGCGAAAGTTAAGTTCTCGGTGCCAGATATCACCTTCTTCTTCTTCTTAGATGACGCTACAGTCCGTTGTGAACCTGAGCCTCAACCAACAAGCGTCTCCAGCTGGCACGATTTCTGCCAGTTGATTCCAATGCCGCACTCCTAGTTGGTTAAGATTCTCTTCCACCTGTGTGCGCCGCCTTAGATTCGGTCGTCTTCTGCTGCGTCGTTCCTTCTCCCCCACTCTCCGTTTATACAAACGGGACCATAGACTGAATCCAGAATTTTCCTCTCGAAGGGCATCCACATCCGTTTTCGTTACGGTCCAGGCCTCTATGCCGTAAAGAGAGACCGGATGATCAGTGGTTTATATAGTTCTACCTTGTTTTTTCGAAAGAGAGCTCTACTACTCAATTGCCTCTTGAGCCCAAAGAAGTCAGAGCAATTCTGTGTTTGATTTTAGCGCTGGTGTTGTGGCCCAAGGTAGACGAAGTCCTTCCGGCAAGACGCCGGTGTTGTGCTTCGTTTTTGAATGAGAGCATATATGGCTTTACCCTCGTTTTCCGAGAGACCTATTTTAGCCGCTTCGGTTTCAATGCTTTTGAACGCTTCGTTGACGTCTCGCTGTGCTCACTCAATTATGTCGATGTCATCTGCATACCCAAGCGATTGTGCAGACTTGAAATAGCTCGTACCTCTTTTGTTGGTCAGTGAGTCTCATATGATTTTTTCAAGCAGAATGTTGAAAAAGTTGTCAACTTGTCTAAGTCCTTTTTAACATCAAAGGTCTTATTTAATTCGCTACGGACCTTAAGGGAGCAGCGAGAATTCTCCACTGTCATCCTGCACAATTGGACGAGTTTGGCAGGGATGCTAAGACTATACATGGCTCGGTAAAGCTTGTCCCTATGCATGCTTTAAATTCAATTTAATTCAATTCAATCCAATAGGAATTCGATAGGAACCTATAAGATTATCCACAAAGGCTTCCAAGCGTTCACACAGTATGGCAGAGAAGATCTTGTACGCGATGTTAAGGAGACTTATTCCTCTATAGTTGGCGCAGTTATAGGGGTCCCCCTTTTTATGGACTGGGCAAACAATGTTGACATTCCATTCATCGGGCATGCTTTCCTCTGATCATATTTCACAGATGAGCTGATGCATGCGCGCTACCAATTCATCTTCAGCCGCGTTGAATAGTCCGCGGCTTTATTAGTTTTAAGCTTCGAAATTACATGCTAAATTTTATCTAGGTCGGATAGACGAAATTCTTTTACATCTTCGTCCGTTGCGAATGGATCATTCTGCCTGACAGTGATATCAGATCTATCGTCGCCGTTATACAGTCCATATTCTGAGCATCGACTGTGACTCTAGTACTAGTTGTCCTTTTGCATCCCTACAGGCTTTTGCTCTGGCTCGCAAGAAAAAGTAAAGCGAACATGCCAGGGCTATACGCTTTACTTTTTCTTGCGAGCTTCATTCCTGTGGTAGCATCTCCTCATCTCCTCGATCTCACGCTTAACGTGCTCTCGTTTTTCCTTTCTTAAAAGCGTGTGTTCCTCTCTCTTTCTTTGCTCGGAGAGCTCACGAGCGACTCCCGTCCGCCTGTGTAGCATGGCTTTATAAACAGTTTGCTTTGCATGGGTTCGTTTGCACTGCTCATCGAACCTGGGGTTTCTAGCTGGCGGCACATCAGAGGTAGCGTCTCTGATGGCGCGCTGGGAACGCTTCCACTGTTATTCTATAGATTGTGTCATTGGACTTTGCGAGAGGTTGAGGGAAACTCAGTCGGCAAAGATCCTAGTGAGAGATGGAGCGAGTAAACAGAGCAAAGGAGACGATTGTGTTTAAAATGCAAACTGCAGCTTCGATCTCTGTCCCTGTCAATCCAAGTTGAGACACAGTCTCCACGTGGCCCTTCCTGGATAGCTGGCCTGGCATTCGCTGGGTAGTGATCCGATGTGTGCAACGAACCTAGCCCTGCAGGTTGCGGCTTGTGCTTAGGGTTAACATCCCTACCGCGAAAAAGAAATTTTGTTACGAAGCAACAACAAGCCTCGGATACGGACGGGTACAATGCTGACAATCCACATAAACAGATATCACCTAAGTCAAACAAAAGTTGACAGCAAGGGAAGCTTCACATAGCTTTACATTTGCTAAGTTTTTTTAACATCAAGTTTTTTTAATATCAAATAACATGCATCGAAATACAAAGTTCGGCTCGTTCTACTGAAACTATGATACTAAAATTGTGTTTAGATCTATATTCATTCATATTAGGTCTTTAATCTATGAAAACAAAAGAAATGAATTCTCTCGACATTAAAGGTGATAGTCTTACATTTTCTATCACCCCGAACACGGTCCATTTTTCTACAGTGACAAATAATGACGTAGAGTCCACATAAATAGTGTCCAAGTTGATTTTAATTTCCGCTAGCGTATCGTATTTTGAACTAAAGAATTCAATCACGACATGGTATCAGGTTTCTTCCAATTTTCGGAATGAGTAATACAATAAACAAACAATGACAATGATTGAATTTTTTTCAAGGCATACATGAACATATATTGCAGAAACAAATGCTTAGGTTCAAATCTATCCAGCCCATTTATTTGTAAACACAAGTAAACTTGCCTTTTTGGTACTAGGTTTTGTTTTTTTGGCACAAGCGGAAGCGATTTACGAGTATGGGTGCTGTTTTAGCTTCAAGGGCTTAATGCAAAGCTAAACCAAGGCTTATATGCTAATGAAAATATCAGACAAATAGCCCTTAACTACTAGAGCTTTAATCCAGTTTACTTGAGTTAATATAACAAGGTTGGGTAAGATAGCAGGCTATTTGACTGATAATTACTTGATCTAGCAATGAGGTAAAAACTCATGGCGTTTCAGTATATTATAGAATGGCTAGTTTCGCTTTTTACTTCACAATTGCAAATTACGTCAGCATGTGCATGACCAAAAGTCATCAGCCAAATGTATGTGGCCGTTGTACTAATTTTAGAACAGAAATGAGGAACCACATGTTAATTAAGATTGATTTAATTGTGTCTAATAGTCATGCCTTCCGGCATAACCGCATAATTGGGTTTCCATTAAAATATTTGACGATGACGAGGAAACGTACATGGAACTACCATGAGAATGTAAAAAAGGTACTAAAGAATTAGTTTGTCGAATGAGGCCAATGTCCATCCAAACACCTTACCTGGTTTTAATTTACTCTCCTTGTCAATGGCCAATGAGTCAAATCGAATAGTGATTTATTCAAAACCATGGAATCTCATTGTGATGCTTCAGAGTTTGATTTCATTATAACCTCAAGTCATCATGACAATACAAATCTGCACCTTTATCCCTATATAATTGTGAAACTATGACTTTTGGCCATTTTCTTGCAACATGTCATCCAATACGATTCAATATGATTTTTAAAGGTATCATTTGGTATGTAATTTTATTAGTATTTGTTGTTAGAAAAAGTGATTTGACAAGTGCTCCCGTAATTACCAATACTCATTACGCATTTGACCGAACTATCATGGGCATGGAGAACGATCTTACATACAGTAAAAGCATCAGTAGTGATAATGAAGAAGTGATGCTTCCGCATCCTAAAATCTCACTAAAGACACTGAAGATAATGGTTGGATAGCGATTTAAAAAAGAAACAAGGAGACTGAATTTACTTGATTCATTATCTATAAGCGTTTCATTTGTTATTTATTTCATTACATTGATTAAAAATAAAATTCAAACTATTTAAGTAATGTACAAATGGCGAATATTTTCGAGTTTTTTAATGTTGGTCTATCTCGACCAATAAATTAAGTACAAAAATCAAGTAAAGGTTAAAGGTCTTGAAATAATCATGCTCTTCTGGGCTGATTTAAGTATTCTTTAAGCCCCTATCGAACTGATGGTTTGATTTTTAAAATAAAAAGATACTGTTAGTTTGTTCGCAAGACCTAAGGTATTGCTCGGTAACGAATTAATGTGAACTTTTCGCCCAGTTGTGACCAGTCATAATACGATGTTGGTTCAAAACATAAAATGATTTTTTTGAATTTCTGTTCATTCGATTTGCGAAGTTTTAAATTATGTTGGTCCACAGGTCCCCAAATATATGTACACATTGTAAGCTGTTTTGAATATTTAGTTTGTTTTCCCAGATATAGAGGTTAGATATATTTTAGTGTGATTGGGTATTTTGCTATTGAAATAAACAGATCAGAAAATCAATTTATTTTTTTATATATCGCGCAGGTTCACGGTGCAGATGGTTTGTGTCGCAGATGTTCGTCCCCTACTCTCCGGAGGTGGTTGTCCTAGATAGGATGTGAGAGATTCGACTGAATTTGTCGCGTTGGTTGTAGTTCACAGTAACTTATTTTTATTTCCATGTCATTAAGGTGTTATATTGGGAATGCATACACAGAGTATGAATTTTGAATTGATCTTATGCTGCGAGTGTTATGCCTTCGTCAGCATTTTTTGATCATCTCTCATTCACAACTGATGTTGTTGCACAATTTTTTCCGTATAGGGATTGGTTTTGGTTGTGAACAGACTTGAACTGCAGACCTTACGCTCAACAGTCGGTGATGATTAACATTGCACCACGACCACTACCCAATCTATTGTATATTAAAGTTTGCTTGAAAAATAAAATTAAGTTCTCCAGGCCCTGAGCAAAAAAAAAAAACACGTGTTTATAAGTTGTACAAACTTGACGGCCGAGAAGATTTTAATAACTATACCCGCCCTAGATGCTTCAGCACGTCAAAAAAGGATAAAAACGTTGAAGCATTGCAGAAAATGTTGTTATGGAGAATCGACGAATCACTAGCATAGAATTATCTGAGGATATCGGCATTTCGGTTCTTTTCAGATATTTTGTGCATATGTACGAGTATATGGGTGTGTAAACTAAAATAGATATTCATGTATAAATAAATGTTTTTCGAGAAAAATAAAATTTCACTTTACTTTTCAAACAATCCTCGTATATCTAGCAGAGTTGATTTCCTTAAATGCACAGCATGAGCTTCGATCCATGGATATTTGATTTGAACGTTGATGTTGATGTATGACTGCAGCGCTCCCTGATTTGTTTCACTTGGATAATAGTAGTTGTTCCCTTTTTAACCGCTAGTTACAATATCTTGCAAAATTCCTTTCTTTTCTTTCGGCTGGAGAAGTAGTTTCATTCGTGAAAAAAACACCATTCGATGTCTATCGACTTTAATTATAGGGCAGCATTTTCCTTGCTTTTGGATCATTTTATGGACTTCAGTCGACGGGAAGGGGTGAGTTTTGTTCCGCAAAAACGAATCTGCCCATTCTTGGTTTGTTTGACATTGACAAAATAATGCTTCCAATGCTGCGATTTCAGACTTCTTCACTGGACTTAGACGCTACTTCTAAATCACCACTTTATATCATTGAAATCGTTCACGACATGTTCTTTCGGTAATAGAAGCTTCAACGTAGTTTTCTAGAATCATTCGACGTCTATCAGTCCCGTTTTTTTTCGAATTGAAGGGGAGAAGCATAGCCTTCCACAAATGTCTTGGCTCGAAAGTCGACAATGTCACGCACAAAAGAAGTATAAGATCCCGATGAAAATGCCGAAAAATTATAATGAAGAGTTGTTTACCAGTAGCAACTAGAACTAGAATAATAAAAAACATTACAGTTTTTTAGTTAAGTTTTTAATTAAACTTAAGGGGGTGGTCGTGGTGCAATGGTAATTATCACCGACTGTTGAGCAGAAGGTCTATAGTTTGTCCATAGCCAAGAACAATTCCTATACGGAAAAACTGTGCAACAACATCAGTTGTGAATGAGAGATGATCAAAAAGTGCTGACGAAGGCATAACACTCGCAGCATAAGATCACTTCAAAATTCATACTCTGTTTGTGCATTTCATTTTCAACATAACACCTTAATGACATGGAAACAAAAGAGTTACTATGAACTACAACCAACCCAAATTCAGTCGAATCTCTCAAATCATATCTAGGACAACCACCCCCGGAGAGTAGTGAACGAACATCTTCGACACAAACCATTTGCATCCCGTCCAGGTTGAGTGACAAACACCATAGATACTCTTGAATCTGCGCGAATTATAAAACAAAAAAAAAATTATTATATGCAGTATCAAGTTGTGCCATTTTTATCATAAATAAGGGCTCTTAGTCGTTTTGGCATATTACCGACAAGTTTATTGCGGAAATATTGCTTAAAAGTCCCAATTTTTTTGTGGAGCTTTTTTAAAAAGAGATTTTGCTGCTGATAGCTCCATTTCGTATGATTTTCTTAAGCTCGGCCTACAAATGTTCAATGGGGTGATGTCGCGTGGAGGCGTTTTGAGTTACGAGCGAGCGCTAAAAAGCAGATACGTTTGGACAAATGGTTTAAAATGTGAAACTCTGCTTTTAGAACTATTTGACCTTTAAACCGGGCTTACTGTTTTTTCCTACGATGTTTTTCTAAGTTTACCAACCACTGGGTAGGTTTTGCCTTGGTAAACTTAATTTGAAATAGGCTCTACTAAAGAAGTTACCGATTGTTTTCGTTCCATTCTGCTCTTTTTTCGTTTTCTTTATTTTATTTTATCAGAAATATCATCTATTCATTTGCTTTCCTCGATCACAGCATTCAAAAGAATAACGGGATATTATAACATAACGTTCGAGCTTGTGCGGATAATTTTGGAATGATTGCATTAGTTTGGATCATGATATGACTATTGAATGTTCAGATATGTACAGTACCTTGTAAGTTTATTTACATAAAGGGTCCGCCATCTAACGTTTTTTTTTCCAAGTAGTGCTTATTTCGTGAATGGTAACACTTAGCTCATGTCTGATTTGACAGATAATTAGTTTTATCCTTCCGCTGAACGAATATGGTTGTGTATATGCTTGAACAACGCTTCGCTAAGTGGGCCTGCCATCGACTTACGGAAGATGCCGATTTTGCCAAAAAAATCATCTTTTCAGATGAAGCTCATTTTGATCTTGGCGGGTATGTAAACAAGCAAAATTGTCGCATTTGGGGCACAGAAAACCCGCACGCATACATTGAAAAGCCGGTGCATCCAAAACGAGCCACTGTTTGGTGCGGATTTTGGTCCAGAGCCATAATTGGGCCAGTTTTCTTCGAAAATGAGCAAGGAGTGGCCGTTACAGTCAATGGCGATCGTTATCGGGCCATGTTGAACGAATTTTCGTTCACAAAAATTGAAGAGGAGGATATTGGCAACATTTGGTTTCAACAGGAAGGCGCTACGTGCCACACAGCCGAAGCTACACTCGATGTTTTGCGCCCTGTTTTTGAAGATCGCATTATCAGCCGCAGAGCTGATGTCGTTTGGCCACCTCGGAGCTGCGATTTGACACCGTTGGACTATTATTTGTGGGGTGCCGTCAAGGATAAGTGTTACGCCGACAAGCCAGAGACAATTGACGCTTTAAAGGACAATATTCGTGAAGCCATTGGTGAAATACAGCTGCACACAATCGATAATGTGCTTAAAAATTGGACCGATCGTGTAGGCTACTGCATGGCCAGCCGAGGCAGCTATTTGAATGAAATTATTTTCCATTATTAACCGGAAGGATTGTACTTTCAAATAAAAAAAGAAATTTGAGAAAATATTCAGTAGTTTTTTTTTATAACATTTTAAAAAAAAAAAAAGAAGTTATTTGGCGGACCCATAGTTCAGTTCAGCCAATTTTATTCAGCTAATATAGGGTTCTGTATACAAAGAACAATCTGCGAAGCGTACAAGATTACCCTGCGGAAGGTTGTTCACATTAACTAATTACAATTTTTGTGAAGTCTTTAACTATAATAAAAATTTACTATTTACGATTTCATTACATTTTAATATTTATATTTTTCGTAGTGGGAGGTTTCTTGATTAAATATCTGCGGAATAATAACAGGTCTGTTGTCTGCCGTATAAATTGTTAAATCGTGATTAATTCGGTCCGTTTTCAACAGATGGCGCCACCTGCAAATTGTGGCTGATCTTGGAAGCGATTACCTGCTTCATTGGAAAGGTGTGACATCTGTCAACAATAATTAGTGTGCATCAGCGTCTGTTTCTGACAACAACATTGTTTTTTGCCTCTTCGAAAATGTCCGGATATTTCTTAAATAATCAGCATTTGCGGGAAGTTTTGATTTTCTTTTTTAATTGGAAGAAAAGTGCAGCTGAAGCCCATTGAATGCCTGTAGAAGTTTATGGTGAATCTTCTCCGACCAATAAATCATGCAGAGAGTGGTTTCGACGCTTCAAAAGTGGTGATTTTAGCATCGAAGACAAAGAGCGTCTTGGCCAGCCCAAAAAGTTTGAAAATGAGGAATTGGAGGCTTTACTGGATCAAGATCCGTGCCAAACGCAAAGTGAACTCGCAGAATCGTTAGGAGTTACTCAGCAAATAATTTCCGTTCGGTTAAAGAAATTTGGATTTATTCAATAGCAAGGAAATTGGGTGCCGTACGAGTTGAAACCGAGAGATGTCGAAAGGCGATTTTTCACCTCGGAACTACTTCTTGAAAGACATCAAAGGAAGGGATTTTTGCACCGGATCGTGACTGGAGATGAAAAGTGGATATACTACGATAACCCCAAGAAGAAAAAATACTATGCAAAGCCTGGTGAACCCGTTTCATCATCGTCTACATCGACGCCAAAGAAAAACGTCCACGGTTCAAAGGGCATGCTCTGCATATGGTGGGACCAGACGGGTGTGGTGTACTATGAGCTGCCAAAACCAGGCGAAACCATTGATGGGAAACGTTATCGACTACAACTAATGCGTTTGAGCCGTGCATTGCGTGGAAAACGACCAGAAACGACGGAAAGGCATGACAAGGTGATTTTGCAACATGATAACGCTCGGCCCCACGTGGCTGTAGCGGTCAAAAACTACCTGGAAACGCTGAAATGGAAGGTCTTATCCCACCCGCCGTATTCTCCAGACCGTGCTCCTTCCGACTACTGGTTTTTTCGACGGATGCAAAACGATTTGGGGGGTCACCGGTTCGGGTCTTTTGAAGAAATCGAAGAATGGCTCAATAATTGGATCGATGCCAGAGAGGACTCTTTTTTAGAGATGGTATTCGAAAACTACCAGAGAGATGACGGGAAATACTTTGAGTGATGTATTTTTTACGTTTTTCCAATAAAAAAAAAATTTTAACACAAAAAGAACGGACCGAATTAATTTGTACTCCCAATAAGAAGTCTTGTGCTCTTCTTCTTCTATTAAATTGACGGTCTATAGGTCGCTTCTAGAGCTGTTTGTTATAGATAATATTCTTCGAGAATATTCAGCTTGAAAAGTTATTTGTATTAAGCAGTCCAAGTTGTTTGTAAGTTATATTTGGGGCCGCATTGGACTTAGGAGTTTCTTCGGTTTTTGGCGTTCACTAAAATTTTTACGACGCGATTTTGATTTTTTTCAGATTGGCTTGTGTGGTGTCCATGTTTAAAATGATGAAGGGTGAATACTGCTTTTGGAAGTCTTATAAATAGCGGAGTAATTTGGAAATCCGATTCTAAAAAAAAAAACAGTCAATGTCAATACGCAGATACTTGAAAATTGTACATTTTCAATTAACTCCTGGCAGCTGTCACTGTAATTTAATTTGTTTAAATTAGCGTTTTGATGTAAGCATTTGGTGTTATGGAATTTTGTGTTTATCAATGTTTTTTTTTGGTGGCTGTGTATAAATCTCTATAGCTGAAAATGATCACTGTATTATCCGCGAAAGCAAATCCGCTATTGTGTAATACGCTGAGAATTTGGTTTCCATATATTATGTAAAGCAGTGGTAACAATATAGATCCTTGCGGAACTCCATATTTTTCGTGTCTAACAGCGTTGGAAATCTTCACTCTTATTTTTATATTTGTTAGATAGCTTATATAATAATTTATGTTGTGTCCTCGTACCCCTATTTTGTCCAGCATTTCAAAAAGATTTTCGAAATATCATATTTAATATACTCGTCTAAAAGTATTGGAAAATCTTGGTATGTTCAGCTTACGCCTCTTCATGTTGACTTCTTGATCACGATGTTTCATGATGGTTCTTACAGTATTGAAATATCTATTAGGAATATTATCGTCTTGTCGTAAGCATAAGGAAATGTTATGACAACTATTTTGTGTATACGATGAACGGATTTGGACCCAGCTTTGATCCTTGTCGAACACCGTATTTGACTGCATTCTTACATTAATCTGTTTTTTTTGTTTTTTTTTTATAATTCGTGCAGGTTCAAGAGTTACGCTCTTATCGTGTTTGTCACAACCTGGACGGGGTGCAGATGGTTTGTGCCGTGTTCGTTCACTACTCTTACATAAAAATATTCACTTAAAATTAAGAAAAAATAATTAGTAGCTCTTCGAATTGTTCAAAGTGTCGAATGCTTTAGTGAAGTCCATGAAAGCTACTAGGACATGATGTTTTTACAAAGCTCTCTCATTTAAACTCATAATAAGTAGCCAGCAAATACCTACGACTTTGTTCCTTTTCTGAAGCCCATATTGTTTTTCTTTTATGATTTCTTATTTCTCAATTTGTCACTAGTTCTTAAGAGCGATTCTCAATTACCGTCAGGGTTGAAATTTGTCTATAGACATTTATCCCTTTTGCTCTGTCTTTAAAGTTTTTTTCAAAACTATGTTTATCATACACATTGCAAAGCATATGCATCATACCAGACAAACCAGTTGCTTAGTCTTTCTCAACTATCAGTTCGCTTTCCTTTGATCTGATTTAGTTTCCGAATTTTAATATCCTTATGTTAGAGACAACACACGTTCTTGAACTTATTTTAAGTATTGCATATTTGGGGTAGAGATAATATAGAACATATGTACGTAGGCATATTGGGGAGCTGAATTGAATCTAAATCATAGTCTCTAATAACTGAGGGTAGCAAATAGTTTGTTGGTACTTTGGGTAGACCAATCGCACTCATAAACCTATTTTTGGTTGTAAAATAAACGCATTATCCCTGCCCCGGAAGAACCTTTTTCACTTGAGAAATTCCATTGAAATACGCACGAATTCCAATGTTTCTCCCTATGGTAACCATGGATGTTTACGATATTTCATTTTAATTGATTTGCTTGTTAGTATTACGCCCACACCATCATGTAGATCTTTTATAGTTTCACAGCCCTTAAGAATATACAAAACGTTATCGTGATAAAAGAATGTAGGAAGGCAACATCACAAATCGACAAAAAACCACGAAAAAAAAGATAAAAAAAGAACACCAAACAAGATGCTTTCGTTTCTGAATAATTTATGACTTTAAGCTTAAAATTATGGAGCGCATAGCATGAATAACTTTACGAGCCTATCTAATTATTTGACAGCATTTTTATATGAAAACACATCATATGTCTTTCAGTTCTGGTTTCAGTATTAACAATACAAAAGTAACATATTTTCGGAGGAGGTTTTTAGGAGTACCTACTGAGGATTTTCTTGCTATTTTCCCCGAAAATTGAATGCCTCAACTGAAAATGAGTTATGATCCAACCCAAATTCCGGTTGTTGTGTTTTTTTTGAATTATGGATTTCCCGGACTACTTTGGTATTCCAAAATATTTCCTTTCGGGAAGCTTCCTTAAATAAATTAAAGATCCGCCCTCATCAACGCTATATTGTACAAAGTTCAGGTATAAAATCTTTTATAAGGGCAGAGAGGCCAGGCTATTGCGGCGATAGGAGATTTATTGTCATTACAAAAGACAGTGTGTAAGGGATTATTTTATGCTTGGGACAGACATTGCTTTTAAGTGCGGTCTTTATGACATTTTAATAGAGCGAAAATAAGTTGCTGAGAATTTGGTATAGTTTTTACATTTTTTATACTTCTGCCACCCCGGCATTAAATGGAATATATTTAATGAGAATGAGCACATATCTTCAGAATGCGTTAAGATCAATCGCTTGTTCAAAAAGTAAGGTGACTTATTTATTTATTTATTCATCAGTACTTATTTTGTCCTCTCCGTTCCTGTCGCAAAAAACTTATGAAATAGTGAACCTCAGTAATTCCCTCCTTCCAGTTTTTACAGCGATGCGGTCTTTATTTCCTCAGTTCCTATTTTTTCCCTCGCAAAGAGTCAAGTCCGATGAATGCGGCGCATGACGCAAGATTATGGTATTGATTTTTCATATAGTCACATTATAGAACATACAGCTCTCTGCAACTTGCAGCTTATATTAGAAGCTGTAAGCTGATAGAGAAGCTGTATCACTTCACCTTGCTCTATGCTCATCTTCGATAGAAGAGGAGGTCGAAGAGGAATTAAAGAGAAGAAAACTCTCCGCTAGGTTTAAGTCAGTTTTAAGGACTTCTCTGTTGGACGTCGAGGAAGACACAGCTAAGAAATAAATGTAATCTGTTAAACTTTATAAGAGAGAAATAATAAAGAATCGTAATAAAACTATATTGTTTCACACAAACATCGCATAACTTCCAGGCAGAAACCAGAATGAAACCTCTAGTTGAGTATGTTTTCATTGATTTCCAGGTTCCTGATGACCAAACGAGCCTCGTGAATACGTGTGAACTCACTTATGTAGTTTTGACGCTCATTTGGATGTGTTGGATATACTCCCTCCACGCACTCAGGGAGTTATTACAATGTCATAATTTTGACATATCCCGGGTATATCAAGTTCCCACAATAGATTGTAGGCAAACATCAGCGCCGTTTAAAGTCGGAGATCTCTTTCTTGTTTCTCATTCAAGATAATATTCCTTACAGGATCTTCGACAAGCACTCATGAGGATCCACGTCATTGTAATCGAAGAAAACAATAAGCAAGACCTTCACATCTGACCGTGGACGCTTGTTTTTTCGGTCTTGGCACTTCTATTCGCTGCTATTGGGACGATTGGTCTTTGGTTTCGACGTCATAACCATATACCCATGTTACGCCAACAATGATGATCTTTTCAGCAAATCTGGATGCTCATTCACGTCATTCGACAGCTCCTGAGCGTTGCTCATGTGACGGTAATTTTCGTCAAAATTTAGCAATTTTGGAACAAACTGCGCAACAAGCGATTTATGCCTAAAATATCTGAAAAAAATTCCTCGCATTAGCCAACCAATATTCCAACAGTCTCAGGAACTTGTCTGATAATGATACCTTACTGCCTCAATGTTTCATCATTGTTGACATGCTGGGGTGTCCGGGTCATTCATCGTCATCGTCATCATCTTGGCCTTCTGTGAAATGCTTGTACCACTTATTTTTCTTGCAGACTCGACGAATGCCATTGTACACATTTTTAGTATTTTGGATGACTTAATTTTATTTTTAATTTAATTTTTTTTCTCAATAACAAACATAGTGGGATCAGCTCGCCGGGAACCAAGCTAGAATTCCAGGACTTTTACCTTGAATTTTGCTAACTTTTACCTGGATCTGATGAACCACGTTAGCTAGGGGCCTAAAACAAGTCGCTATGAATCCTATACTCACAAGCCAAATTTCAGATTCGTAGCTACTCGGCAAGTTTGGTTTGATAAATGGGTACGGACAGACGGACGGACAGGAAAGCCTTAGCACAAGTCTTCCCTACCTCAGTTTTCAAGGTAAAAGACTAAAAATCAACTTAATATCCAAAATGGTTGACAATGTGAATACAATGGTCCAATGTGTTTGGAGGCTATGATATGAATTCGACTTTAAAAAATGACTTTTTAAAGAATTGTCTTTGTACCATAAAAATGTGTATGCATGTCCATGAACTTGTTTTGTTTCAAACAACTTAAAAATAAATAATGATATCGGCTTCAGACCAATTTCGTCGCATAATTGCATAATGAATATCTGATAATCTGAATTTTTATAACTAAAAAACAAAGCCAAACCTCAAAAATTGTTATAAAAGACATACATACGTATGTCTCGCCTCACAGAACAAATGATATCGACTCCGAGCCAGTTTCATTGGATGCATGATTGCATAATGAACATATGGTAATGTTCGCAAAAAATTTAGTTGACGGCTTGCTTCGTATAATGATAAAGATATTGTGAAGTTTAGAAATGCCTCAAGTGAGTTAGTCAAGTCAATGAAACCGAAGTTAGTCGTTTGGGTTCCAGTTGAAATCAATAATTATTTAAACTATCTAAGGTTGCCTTTAATATTTTTTTAGGTCCATTTAATGATATTCCGGAGATATGTTGGCTTAAATCACACCAACCGACTCTGAGCCAAATGGCAAGTTTAAAACGCTGATCTCATAGACCGCCTGGGCAATCATAAGGTATCACTTTTAAGTGCCCAACAAAGCATAGCTTTTCATTAAACCTTTTTTTTTCCAATATGATTTCTTGTGACCGGAGCTTTCGCCGCCGATAAATGACACACGTTGCAATGAGTTTAAAACTCGTAGACCGGTTTTCAATTTCTTCGTCTGCATTTCCATATGCTAAATCACGAATTTGCATAAAAAGATTTTCTGTCAAATTCAGACAGCTTTAAGCGGAATAGATACACACACATGATTATAAGCATATACGAGTATACCGACGTTAACTGGGAATCAGTTTCGTCATCATTAAAGCTGTTTCCCTTTATGTTACAGTTAACATTGTCAGCAAGAATTTTCTAACCACCGCTGTTACGTTAGAAGGCACTCAAACCCTCTTGGCCTTTAATCAGTCATTCTGAAAAAAATAGTCATTTAACGGAACCGTTCTTTGGCTCTCTAATTTGCATTTTTGTTTTCAAATAAGCTTAGAGATATTTTTAAATGTTTCATTATAAATATTTAGGTGCCATTTAAAGAACCCGGGAAAAAAAAGCAAACACGCTTTTGATAGAATCAATTGGCTTGTAGATTAGCTTGTCCAATTAATTATTCAAACTCAACAAATAATCACAAATTGACATTTGAACTGGCATTTAAAATGTATTCACACATACAATAGATATAATTTTTTTCTCATTCAGACATTGGAATGTTAATTTTTGCGATTTATACGAGTTCAAAATTAATAGTCTTCCTGGTAGACATATGTCATAAAGCTTGAGGTGCTTGACCTTATCTCATCAGGGGCTTAGTTTGTAAATGAATACCTATAATGAGTAATCGGGTATTAAATTTTGCCGCCTCGAATAAAAGTTGGTTTGCTTATTTTCTAAATGAGCAACAGGTGCATTATTTGGTCGATCTCATTACCTTTATTGAAATATGAAAATATGCAATGTTGCCACAGTGGTCGTCTGCAAGGTCAATACCCTCTTATAGCTTACGAGTCAACAATCTCAAAGACTTGAAGGAAAGTCAGAACTCCCTCCCAAATGAAAGTCTCTAAAAGTCAGTTTTGAATAAATTTTACATATTACATAATAAACCAAATAAAAGTCCAACTCTTAACCACTCGTTAAACTCTCCTTCCTTCTATTGAAGCTCTTTGAAAACGATACAATGTTTTCCATTGCACATCTATTGTTCGCCAAACTAAATCGAAGAAATCTGTTTTGGAAATCGTAGGTGAGTCAAGAGTTTACAACTGCGTTAGAGGTGCGTTAGAGGCAAAAATGTACACATAATTTTCAGCCATCGAATAGATCTCGCATCTACCTATAATTATTATTTTTAACCCTCTACTGCATACGAAGCAATATATGGCTTTCCGCAACTATGACGGATTTTCTTATTACATCACATTAGAAATGACCATGAAATACCACATGATCACTTTGTTTGCATCCTTTACAATCCAAAACAGTACTGGTAAGCTTAGAAGTACCCAGTTAATTCCTGGAAATGGATTTTTAAATGGTGAGGAGAAAGCTCCAGGCTCCGATAAAGAATTCGAACCCTTGCAAAGTCATCAGAACTCTTATAGTGATTGACGAACAATGGCAGAAACTGACAAAGATTCTGAATCTGAGAATGAGAATGTTCCGTCGACTGAAAAGCTCAGGTTTGGAAAAAAAAAGAAACATTATCTGGAGAAATTTGGAACCATACGACGAAAGAAAATTTCAATTCAAAGGAAGTGTTGATCTTTCACCATTTGTAAAAACATTGAACATTTGTTCTTAGCAGTCCTTGATTGTTTACTTGAAGGAAAAGTGACGGACCCCAATGTGCACCAGCTATTCTTTGCTGACGATGGGGCCATTATAAGTGATGATCAGGCGTCCCTACAACGAGCACTTGATGTGTGGGTGGACATTTTTGAGGGACACGGGTATCGTATTAGTTCAAAGAAGACAGAGTATCTGTGCTGCCCGTTCTCTGACCCTCATCAGCCTATTCCAGACATTTACTTGAATGGAAGAGTGCTTCCCAAGTGTGAAAAGTTTAAATATCTGGGATCTATGATTAATAGAGAAGCAACTTCTGATGACGACATCAAACATCGCGTAAGCGTAGGGTGGATGAAGTGGCGGGAAAACTCCGCCATCTTCTGTGATGGAAAAATGCCCCCTAAGCTGAAAGGAAGGCTCTACACTTCAGTTGTACATCCGGCGCTCACATACGGTTCACAATGTTGGACAATAGTGTATGAGACAAAAAGTATGAGAGCAAATTAACGGCAACTGAGATGAAGCTGCTTCGCATGACAGCGGGAGTAACAAAGCGTGACAGAATTAGAAGTTCAAAGATCCGAGGAAGCCTCCACGTAAAAGAAACCATCACAAGAAAGATAGAGCGCGACCGACTCAGTTGGTATTGCCATGTTCAAAGGAGAGATCCTTTGAACCCCGTCCAAAAGGCGTTATCAATCAACATTCCAATTTCAACACGCAAAAAAGGCAGGCCGAAAAACAATTGGTGCAAACAAATGCAAAAACACCAGCATTTGATTGGGCTCAGCGATGAAGTAATCCCAAACCGGGAAGCCTGCCGCTACTTTCTGAGGTCAAACCGGCGGACCCCACAAGCGGACCAGTAGGAATGCAGTTAAGTGCGAAGGTTATGGTCCTACACTTCTGACCATAACAACGCCGGAGAAAAAAAGGAAAAGAAGAAGAAGAAGATTTGAACCTTACAGTGGAAGAATCGAACAAAAAATCATTTCAGGATAACATAAACAGCCCGCTGGTATAAGCAATATGAAGCAATTCATTGGCATGCCTTCATGCCCTTAGTTTAGCTCCCAGCTTCAAGACACCACTGGAGTAGATCTGTAGCCCAGCGGGGAAATATATGATACAATGGCCTGCAACAGATGGAAAACGATAAAAAAGGTCCCGCATTTCAATGACAACAATGACTTCAAGGTCTTTGGTAAAACAGGATACGACAAGCTTTTTAAAGTAAGATCACTTTTGAAAAAAATAAGGGAACATTTGTCATTGATTCCAAAGGGGGAGTTCTTAGCAGTTGATGAGCAAATAATACCAACTAAGTTCCGACAGGAACTTAAGCAATATAACCTAGCCAAACCCCATATGTGGGGTTATAAAAATCTGGTCCTTAGCGGTGTTACCGGGTTCAGCTATGGTTTTGACATATTTGACTTTTCCTCAACGTGCACCTGATTTATTGTAGATGAAAGCGGAAACGTAGTTACAATGCTCACTTCAACAGTACTCGTAGTTAAACATATGAACGATCTCTTCAAAAGAACTGAAGAAAGAAGGACAGGGACGTATGATAGAAAAAGTAGCGACTATTAATGGAGTACAATTCAGTTTGGTCTCATGGTTTGACAACAAACCTGTGAATATACTATCAGCTTATGTTCACAGTGAATCAATTACAACAAAACGTCGTTTTTTAAGAAAAGACTGGCAATAAAAAGAAATCCCTGTTCCACAAGCTGTAGAAGTGTATAATAAATACATGGGTGGCGTGGACTTGCTTGACTCTATGCTAGAATTATATTGAATCCATTTTCGATCTAAAATGTGGTATAAAAATATTTTTTCCATATGATTGATTTATGTGTCGTCAACTTGTGGATTCTGTGGCGGCGGCAAAATGAGGATCATACGATTCTGTACTATTTCGAACTTGTGATAGCCGTGTATTTATGCAAAACAAGTAAAGTTTCTCTAAAAAAGTGTGACCGACCTTGCTCCGGATCGACTCCAGGAATATAGAGTGATTTTTTCAGATACATTTTTAAGACCAAAAATTCGACAGCGTCCAACAAGACATCAAAATTTTCCTCTAGTTTCTGTAATCCAGGATGATGAAGGGCATTTTCCAAAGTGGATGAAAAAACTGCAAATGTGCTAAAATAATTGTTCGTTTCGCTCCTATACATTCCGCGGAAAATTCTGAATTTTCCTATGCTATAATAAAAAAAAATTGTTTCGTGGAATCTCATCTTTTTTTTTTTTTATTAATTTTTGTTTTATAATTTTGTAGAACACACTTACCCTCGACAAAAATGCTTAAGACTAGCTTAAACAACAACTGACATTATGTACGAGTAGTATGTAGCTTATAATGTATTGTAATATAATACTTTTTTTGTTGTTTCCTTTTTTTAAATTCCCTTTGGTTTCTTATCTTATCGTTGAGTTTTATGTGATGATTCGTTTTTTGTTTTCATTAATGCCATTCGTTTTTTAATTTGTAAACTAAACATTTTTTTGTACTTTTTTTTAATAAATATCGGTAACGTTTTTTTTTTCCTGCTTGCATATTAATTCTTGCGGTAGAGGGTTAAATGTAAAATCTATAGCTATATCCTGATAATAGGGGATGGCAATACAAAATACTGTCAGATGTTATGTTCCCCTTAGTAGCTTTTGGCGGATTACCTCACGGTTGTCATCTATGACCTTTACTTTTAATTTTGCGATATTCGTGCAATAGTTCGAAATCCTCCTTGTGCCAGGAAGCCCAGTGGACTAAATAAATTTCAATTTCTATGTGCTTCGGTTGGTCCCACCTAAAGTCAGTGAATGACCATCGATCGGCGACGGTGATGTTCTCAAGGCAAAAAATGTCCTTTATTACCAGCTACAATCAAGACACAGAAATATTTTAAAACTAAGAGTACTCGACGAGGCAAAGTAAACATTTATATTTATTGAGGTTGGCTTCTAACGCTGATCACACAGAGTTCGGATACCACAACAGCCAATTCACCGTCATCGTATTTCATAGTGCTGATGCTTATAAAAAATAATAATTGAACAGTGGTGCTATAGCCTGTACACTTCTCTACATTGCCACTGTGTTCACAGATGTTGTTGTGATGTTGGTTGTTAAGAAGTAATTAAAATAATCTTTTAAAAAACAGCCACATTCTTCCTCAAAATCTTTATACTGAGAACAGCATAGAAAGGATCCGGGCGTTATGATGTATATAAGTTCAGGATGATGAGGCATGACCCGGGTCTTGGGGATTAAACCTTGGGCCCTAATTTGTGTAATTGTGAATTAAAACACTTTTCATCAATTGGACCCGATGAAAATGAATATCGGAAGAGCATTCTGCCTTCTTAATTTATATGGTATGTGTAAGATCCTACATCGACCTCATTTCTGCGCCTCATATACGAGCTAATAGCTCTGATGGACTTTATGGACTTATTATAGGTGCCAAAATTCCATCAACAGGTTTAGCTGGACTAGCTATCTGGTGATTTAGCATGGTTAAACACATCCTGTGCGAATATAATAACAAGTATTTAAATGAACGAATAAGCGATATACAAAGAAACCAAATTATAAGTCAATGAACTCCCTTTAATTACAAAAACAGATTTTTATTAACATTTGATGTTCAGAATTCTGTATAATTTTTAATAGAAACGAGGGGTATAAACATTTTAACGAAGGCCGGGAGATTAGATTAGATTAGATACGGCCAGAGATTTCTGATTTTGGAAATACTATTCGTTGGTGGAAAATAACCAAACAAGAAATTGCATACTTTCTTGAGTACAATTAGTCTACGAACTTCCCAACCAGGTCCAGGACATAAGGGTACTAACCACGAAACCACCCACGTGATGCAATAGTAATCATCATCGACTGTTGAACGGAAGGTTCAAGTCTGTCCAAACCAAAACGAACAATTCTGCAACAACATCAGTTGTGAATAAGAGGTGATCATAAAATACTGACGAAGGCATAACACTCGCAGCATAAGATCACTTCAAATTTCATACTCTGTATGTGCATTTCCAATATAACACCTTAATGGCATGGAAACAAAAAGACTTATTGTGAACTACAACCAACGCGACAAATTCAGTCGAATCTCTCAATTTTCTATCTAGGACAACCACCCCCGGAAAGTAGTGAACGAACATCTTCGACGCAAACCATGTGCATCCCGTCCAAGCTGTGTGATAAATATTGTACCATAAGACCCTACACTCTTGAACCTGTACGAATCCTATAAAAAAAGGTAGGTAGAGGCAATATGGCCAAAAGTTGTAAGATAAACAGCGAAAAAAAAAAAACTTTTAAAGGCTCCTAAAAGCACGTAATGTTCTAGGACGTCAGGCCTTGGAAAGAACCGAAGAAATCTTGCGCACGAGATATCAGACCCTACGAACTGAGATCAGCCATCTCCTTCGGGATAAAAAAAAAAACAATGACAAAGGAAAAAAATTGGAAGCATTTAGGATGAGTGTACGACTAAAAAGCGAGTGCAACGTATGCAGGGATAAACGCTGTATGAAAAGAACACCAGGCGAGATATGGATTTATACTCAACGGTAATGAAGACCTCGTTTAAAGTAGCGAAAATGTTGCAATCCAATTGGGAAGAAATTTTCATAAATAGCTTAATGTACATGTAGAGCAAGCAACAATGGAAAACGAGGCTTAAAAATAACAAGGCCTCAGGAATCGACTCAATGCCATCGTAATTAGTACAATTAGCTGGAAAGAAGCTAGCAGGGAAGTTACATGGGCTGGCTCATTACAACTATGTGGAAAAGTAAAACCATTAGTGAGCAATGGAAAAACTCGGTCATCATTCCTGGGAATCTACGATGGAAAACAGGACAATGAAATGGGCGAATCGACGACAATACGAAAATATTGTATGGTATAAGTACTTAAATCACGAAGACTAAAACGGGCTGAACACCTCGAACGAGTGGACGAAAAGTCAGAAAATAACGAGTGGATCTAGAAGAGATGAAGCATAAAATCGCTTTGGAATAAACTAGCTAAAAGGTGCCGGGTGCAACACAGACAACATTAGGATATTTAGTACTCATTCTCTCTGAACCCGAGATCGGTTGAAACTTATGATAAATTAATGCGACATAATGATTTAAAGTAAACGAATGTCGCGTAATAGCAAGCTTCTTTTTCTTTAACTCCTATTCAATGATATCAATGCCGATTTACTTATAAAAAGCAAAGCGTATATCAACGGAGTAAAAGTAATGACTACCTGTTAAAACACACATAGTCGAGCGGAAAGCAATGCGCCAATTACATGGCTATAAACGAATAAAGCGACGATGTCAATCAGGTCTGTTTTCGCCGCTCTAATTGTCAAGCGGAATGATGTCACTAACGATCATGAAGCAACACTCTGTAATTTATTTATACAACAAGTTCTATATTTTTTTAATATCACATCCTTATTGTCATTCGAAGTTTGTTACGAAATTTTTCCGGTTTTTCGCGTAATTACTCGTTTAAATGGTGAAACTCCTCTTTTTTGTGTTTGATTTTTTTTATCATAATAGGATTGCGGCTTCTCCGTGTTTTTTGTAATTTTTAATAAATACAAGTACATACATAGTATGTTTTTTTTTAGAAGAATTTCCATTCAGTAATGTGTCCATTATGGAAAAATTTCTGAACGCTCCACAATGTGTGCGTCTATTATTGTTTCATTATGGTCGTTTGGGGGTCAACTCTTTCGAAGCTCTGTGTGGGGTAAATAATTATGCACTCTACAAGGCTTATGAGTGGCGGTTTCCCTGCTGCGAAGTGAATATTACGAGTTGGTATTTACGCCCTTTCCAATCCTAGAACTAGACCAATGTCTCTGGAGGCTGGTTGAGCTTTCGTGTAAAATGGTCGACGTCCTTGGTCAAACGAACACAAGCTAAATCTCCGGAGGATATTTCAACCCATGAGGGCGGCGATCATAAAATCAACAGAAAGAAGTTCGAATTTCTCATATAGGATTTAAAATACTAGTAAACCGTGAGGGGATATATACAGATCATTATAAAGTAACAGAAGTTAGAGAACTGAACCTCCCAACAAAGTGAGACAGTGGATGAGCGGCTATTGGGCAAGTGAGACAGTTCCTGAGCATTTCGTACTGGTATAGAAGATTCATACCAACATTTGAAGAAATGGGAAACATTTGAAGTGGGGAGAAACACAACGGAAAGTTTAAATAGGATCCTAGGTCGTCCTAATCTCACCCTTCAAACGGATCCCAGCGATTACCAATTGGAGCAGTGCTGATCCAGCCATAAATTCTTCAGTGAATACTGTAAAAACCAGTGGATTCAGTTCTAATTCAGAAGAGTCTGGTCCGAGGGAGAGAGGGAAAGGATGTACCGGTGCACATTGTTTTAAATGTTTGTGGTAATGAGTGGGAAAAGTTGAGCTGGGAAGAACATTCCACATTCTTGCGGCTCGGCTAAAAAACGAGACTCTAAATTTGATAGTGCGTCCGAAAATAGGCGTGAGGCTGAATGCAATTGATTAACTCACTTGAGCATTGTTTGTTAAAATAACGACAAAACAAAGAGAGAGGAGACATTGCGTCGATGTTCGAGTGAGTCGATCGACTTCGCGATATTGTTGTCTCCTATGATCCTATGAGTTTTATCGCTCGCTTTTGTATTGTATCTAGCAGGTGCAGAGAGGCCTTGGGAGCCAAACCAGGTATGAGCGTTGCACTCAAGCTTGGGGCGGATGTAGGCCTTGTAAATTGAAGACAGATAAGAGGGGGTGAAATATTTCTTGCGTCGTTTGAGGAAACCTAGACATTTTGCAGCGTTCCGGCCGACGAGAAATGCACTCGACCATCAGCACTACGGGGCGTGTACGTACAATTTTCAATTTTTTTATACCTACTCCCTTACGGGCTCAGGCAGCTAAGTTACATTGAAGGAATCACCCAGGATCTGATTGAAAAGGTTAGATCTGTATTCACGTCAACTGTTTTGTTGAAATATAGAATTGTCAAAATTGTAAACGACATTATCGACGCCTTTATAAACCCATAGCCAATAAAGATCTTCCTTCTTCTTGTTTGAGCCGTTCTAGTGCTAACATCGTTTTTTACTTTCTCTGCTAAAAGGTTATGGGCCCAGCACGCTTCCACTGCGCGGTAATTCTTTTTTTGCTGGCTTTAACATGACAGACTTTGCAGGTGATTCATTATTTGAACTATCTTCTGAGGAATCTTCAGTGTCATCTTTCTTCAAAATCTTAGAAGGTTCTGCCTTCTGTGTCGACAAATTGAGGAAATTGCCAGTGGTCGCAAACGGAATAAATTTCCAGAAAAACAAGGTAATTAGCCATAAATCGGATAAAATTAATTATGTTTTTTTACCCGCAGTCATTGAGAGTACAACCGATTCCAATTCAGATGTTAGTGAAGTTGGACTGTCTTCGAATGATTCGATTGGTGGCGAAAATGGACTGTCCCCGTCAGAAATGACAGTAGTCGAATTACTTTCCGAAACGGACGGGAGTGACAAATTTGTCGACGTCGATGAAACAATCAGCGAGAATTCCATGAGTGATGCAGCTGACGACGTAATACTGGAAATTTCCGATGAGGAGATTTCACAAGCCGAAACTTCATTGATGGCTGAACGGGTGATGCGTGGAACACGAGTAAATTCAGCAGCGACTTATGTAAGTGATCCAGATACTGTCGATGAGGCGTTGGGGCGCTCAGATTCGGCGCATTGGAAAGCTGCTATGCGAAATGAGTACGATTCTCTCATCGAAAACCAAACATGGGAATTGTGCGACTTGCCTGATAAAAAACGAGCCATAGACTGCAAGTGGGTTTTCAAGGTCAAACGGGACACAACAACAAATGCAGTCAAGTACAAAGCGAGGCTTGTCGTTCGAGGTTTTTCTCAGCAGGAGGGAGTCGATTATCAGGAGACTTATTCACCTGTAGTTAAATATGCATCTATTCGATTCCTGATCGCTATTGCTGTGAAAAAGGGGCTGCGAATACGACAGTTGGATGCTGTGACGGCATTCCTAAATGGCGACCTAGAAGAAGAAATTTATATGCTTCAACCACAGCATTTCAACGACGAAACGGGGCGAGTGTGCAAATTGAAAAAGTCGCTGTATGGTTTGAAACAGGCAAGTCGCGCGTGGAACACTAAATTGAACGAGGTGCTAGGCGCGAGTGGATTAACACAATGCGATGCAGATCCATGTGTCCACTATTATGTCAAGGACGACATCATTTTGATTTTGGCTATCTACGTCGACGACATATTGATCTTTTCCAACGATATGATGTTAGTAACGAAGATTGTGAACGATTTGAAGCGACACTTCAAAATGAAAGATCTTGGCAATGTATCATCAATTCTCGGCGTCAATATTATACGAGACGAAGAAAAAAATACAATTTCACTTGACCAGCAAGATTACATTGCGAAGATGCTGGAGCGATTCGGAATGGATGACTGCAATCCAATATCAACACCGTTGGATCCGAATCAAATTTTGACTGCGGACATGGGGCCAAAGAACAATGCGGAAGTTCAGCAAATGAAAAAACGTCCTTACCAAGAAGCGATTGGCAGTCTGATGTACGCGGCACAATTGACTCGACCGGACATTTGCTTTGCACTGTCAATGCTTAGCAAATTCAATCAAAATCCAGGAGTTGCCCATTGGAATGCGGTCAAACGCGTATTCAGGTACTTAAAAGGTACTATTAATCGACGATTAGTTTATCGAAAATGTGACGACGAATTGGTTGATTTTTGCGACGCCGATTACGCACGCGACGTCGATGATCGAAGATCGGTAACTGGCTACACATTTGTATTGGCTGGAGCTGCAATTTCTTGGTGTTCAAAGAAGCAATGGACCGTTGCACTGTCGACCACCGAGGCTGAGTTGATGGCCGTGATATCAGCGTCACAAGACGCACTATGGCTAAAGCGACTCGAAGGCGAAATTTTTCCCGATGCAACGAAGAACATCACCATCTACTGCGACAATAAGAGTACCATTCATGTGGCAGTAAACAACTCCTGTTCACAGCAAACAAAACACATTGATGTTAGGGCGAAGTTCTTGCGGGAGAAGATAAAGGCAAAGCTGATAAAAGTGGTATACATTCCGACCAAAGAAAATTTGGCCGACATACACACGAAACCGATGAACAGCGATAATCAATGCAAATTCACAAATCTACTTGGTCTAAAGATAAACGTATAACATTTTGATTTCAATGAATTTTTTTTTTACTCTCTTTTTGTTTGATTGAAATTCATCAAATTAATTTTTATATTATACTTTTCTAATGAATTAATTTTATTTGTTTGTAATTTTTTTTTTATTCATTTACTATAAATTTGAAATAGAACTTATTTTTTTTACATTATGAAATTCGGAGGGAATGTTGAAATATAGAATTGTCAAAATTGTAAACGACATTATCGACGCCTTTATAAACCCATAGCCAATAAAGATCTTCCTTCTTCTTGTTTGAGCCGTTCTAGTGCTAACATCGTTTTTTACTTTCTCTGCTAAAATGTTTGCATCAAATTCAAGTCGCGAAAGTAACTCTAGAAACCGAGAAATGCACTCGACCATAGGCGCTACGGGGCGTATACGGAACATATTCAAATTGAATATGTGCTCACAGACTTTCAAGGATGGAAAGTCTTTTGACACAAGTGCCATTCAAGGTAAATGGCTGATTATCGATGGTTAGCTTGAGTGACAGTAGGCAGCATTGTGTTTTGGAAGCATTTAATTTCACTCTATTGTTTATACCCCATTTAATTATGCTGTCATGGTCGGAATTTAATGTGCTTAACATACGCTGCCGTTCCAGTTCTACGGCCGAAAAGCAGGGATGTTAGCTCTGCAACGAATATGAAAAGCTAAGAGTACTGTCAATAACAGGGAGCGCCGTGGTGCTGTGGGTAGTGTGTCGGCCACTGACGAAAGATGACCGAGTTCGGATCCCGATAACATTCGGTATTCGGAATCGACAAGCTTTAGGTTCCGTTCACTTGTGTGAAAAACAAATGGCACACAATGTAAGTGAATAAAAAAAAGGAAGCTTGGCTCTGGTCCTTCTTGAGCTCTAACGCCATCTAAGTCTGTCATCTGACAGTAGAATGGACCAGTATTTGTGTCTGAGTGCTCCAACAGATAGCTGAAGTCTCCAAAAAAATTAAAAAAAAACTGTCATCAGCTAAGGAGTGTATTGAAATAGAAGTAGCAGTTAAGAGATCATATATAAAAATGAGAAAAAAAGGAAAATCTCGATATTTGCTCTCCCAAAGTTAGAGGGTACTCCACTCAAACTCAAAGCGGAAGCCAAATATCTATGCATCATTCTTGACTCCAAACTTTCCTGGGAAAGGAACTTGGAGGAAAGAATAAAAAAAATGATTTTTATGCATTAACAAAGACCTTCGGCAAAAGATGGGGCTTGCAACCGTACATCATTCATTGGATGCACACAGCAATCATCAGACCCATTTTAACTTATGGGTCCCTAGTCTGGTGGACTGCTAGCAGCATGAAAAGCAATATGAACACATTCAACAAAGTACAAAGGTCAGCCGCTGTTTGTACAATGGGAGACATTAGAAGCACGCCGCAAGCAGGGTTGGACATAATACTTCATATCCTTCCCCTGGATCTATTCATAAAAGGCTGCGCTGCAAAGAGCGCTCTCAGACTAAGGGAGTTCTCTCTGTGGAAGCTAACCAACTATGGACATGCGGCCATACTCAGAATAATAGACGACCTGGGAAAGAAACATGGTGTTAGTAGCCTCGTAGCTACGACCGACTATATTTCCCCTAAAATTACTTCTCTCTCAGAATACCAATCCTTTTCCCCGACAGAGAAGAGTGGCTATCAAATGCTGTGATCAACGACCGCGAGATCACTCTCTTCACCGACAGATCGAAAATGGACACAGGCACTGGTTCTACTCCAATACCCTCCACAAACAGGAATCATTCAGACTCCCTGATCTGTGCAACGTTTTTCAAGCAGAAATCCTAGCAATAAAGAAAGCAGCCAAACACCTACAGGTAACCGATATCCCACCATCGGATATCACTATCTTCCTCCTGTATATATCACTCACTGAAATCCATCAGACACCACAACGTCAAACTCTGCTGGGTCCCGGGTCACAGCTCAATCGCAGGGAACGAAAGAGCGGACGAAGGACGAATTGGCCAGGCAAGGGTCTGAACTGAACATCAGCGAAGCGAATACGTCATTGCAACCACCGGTCAGCGCATTATACCGGATCATAATTGACACAATCATATAAGAAGCCAACTCGTCTTGGCTTACAAGAAACGACAGCTACACGACAAGATCATCGTGGCCAGAGCTCAATATCGGAAAAACAAAGAAGCTCTTGGCGCTGGACCGAAACTCGATCCGTATGCTCGTCGGAGTGATCACAGGACACTGTCCCATTGGAGCAATGCTCCGGAAACGGGACTCGGGATCCAGTGATCTCTGCCGGAGCTGCGGCAACGAGGAAGAAACTGAGACGATCCAACATCTGCTTTGCCACTGCCCAGTTCTCCAGAATCGACGCCTAGCGTCGCTGGGCCAAAGATTCTTTACAGAGATTGCGGACGTGGCAAATGCAGATATATCGGATCTTCTAAAATTTATAAAGAACACCGGGTGATTTAAGCCACCACGTGATAAGATAGGTACATGTGTACTCCACAAATAAAAGGAATCACAATGGGCCTTTCGGCCTCCGAATGGAAGTGATGCTTAACCTAACTTTAACCTAACCTAAGCTAACCTAGGGTTGCCCATCATATGGGAACACAATTATAAAATCCCACCATGAATAGAGCCATGAGCCATTCATACAACGAAAACTGTCACACTTCGGGCATCCACTCGTATATTAGTTGCCAACATCATTAACATGTATTCGTTTCTTGTCCACTACACATGTTAAAGTAAAACCCGAATTGCCGAGGTTCTACTTGAAATTTCATTGAATACATCTCCAACGCTGCACATCTAGGTGACGATTCAATTATTATCCACAGCAAACGTTCACATTTCCGTAACTGTCATTGTCATGCCTTCACCATTAGCATGCACGCTTGATGAAAATAAAATCAAGCAACGAAGTGTAGCCCCCATTCGGAAAGTGAAGTGAAATTCTCGTTCCAGTTCTTCACTTGGTCGTGTATGGCTGTCGCTATCAATCAATGCAAAAGCATTTCCATCGCCAACGGTGTCAGATGTCCATTGATTCTTATGATAGCTTCAAAATGCGTTAAAAACCCTATCGAGCTCCTAAAACTTTCTTCACCTATTGTACATAACAGATCCGAACAATGCTCCCTATTATCTCCTTATCGGTCTAGTTTGAAAACGAAGCTTTCCGTGATGAACCTCCGTTGTCATGCAAACTCGTTTAAAGCGAAGGCGCCAGGTATATGCTGATGTGAATCAATATTCAGCTCGTCAAATGGACACTTTGGCGGATAATGACACCTTCAGCGACAAGTGCACCGGCGCACGCAGAATTTCCAGGTCACTGGGCTGAAGTAAACAATAAACGGGTCCAATCAAAGAGACCGGCCGGCCAGTACGGGAATCAATCATGCTACGGCTATGCCTGACTGATCATTGTGAGACTTGTAATCAGGAAACAGATCGCATTGTTATTATGATTGCATGGAAGGGGGCAACATTCATAGTACATTCTAGCGTCGTATCCCAGTTAGGAAGAGAGTGCATGACGCACGTACATGCATTCGTGCTCCGTTGCAGGTTGACTTTCATTGTCAATAGTACGTGAAAGTATGCTGTTCTACGAGTATCTGTCAGCATTTGCTAATTGTTGACTTTTTTCGTCTCTGCTCTGTACACACATTTACTCGTAGCACTTTGACCAGACGAATTGGTTACTGGCATGTTAATTAGCTAAACAAACGGATGATGAATTGCAGTGGCCTCTACGTAAAATGGAATTTATGACATTTAGGAACTTTTATTTATTTATTTATTTTTCAACCGTCGTTTTCACTTTTCCATACGAATGGCCTATGAGTCAAGAGCGGGTGTGCATGCGAGTTATTAGATACGATGCTAACACGAGATCACGATCAGTAGAGGTTTCACTTTTATTGTGGTGATGCGTATCTCGGCTATTCGAAGTTGAGTGAATCAAACGAGTATAAACTAGTGCCTAGCGATAAAAATGAATTTTTATGTTGGTTGATTGCATAAATTTAAAAATATTAAATTATGTATGCGATCGCCGGGTTTATGCAGACTTGATGAATTTCGATTTAAGATTTTGCGAGTGGCTTCTTAGTCGTATCTTAATGTGTCGTAACAGTGTTACGACTTATGCAGATATCTCGTGCGTCACTTCCTACGTTAAATTCTTTCGATGCCAATTTCGATTGCTTTGAAAATGCCAGTCAATCGTCATTGGAATGTTTTTTTCTTTTGAATATAATGTATAATATTCTCAGAATCTTCAGTTGATTTAGAAAGTGATTATTTTCCTGTTGGGTTGTTTAGTGTTCTATTTTAAACATGTCACGCGGGATTTGAGACATGCGTTACAGCCAAACACACTCATTTGGCATTGCCATTTTATTGCGAAGAGACATATTCAAATAACGCTTACAAATTATTGAATTTTATTATCAAAATGTGCTTTGCGAAAAATGTTGCGCTCTGCCACCACTTTACGATCATTATAATCGACTTATTGAGCAAGAAATTTAAACTACAGTAGCCGGATTTATCACCAATTTCACGATATCCCTCATCAGGCCACCTACCCGTATGCGTAGAGTGCGTACAGATGAAAGGTTGTTGCTGTTCGCCAGTGTTAATGAAACAATTGGTATTGTGTTACTCGACTTCGTGAACGATTTTATACAAGGATCTTGGTCTTAGATTTACAAAATACAGCTTGTGCTGTATCATCGAATTTTCGATGGGTGCTTAGAAAGGCTGGAGAAAGATCCGTTTTTTATGGTTTATGGGGCGTAAGAATCTTTGGCCCGTGTTTTTCAAAGATGAGAAAAAATTTAACGCCACTGGCCCACACTATCCATTAATGATTTTCAACTTTTTTTCACCCAAAAAGCACGAGCTGAACCTGGTCGACTTGTGTTCCTGCAAGATAATGTTACATGCCACACGCCAGGCGAATCGATGGGCCAATTTAGAAATGAATTCAGTAAGCAATTTATTTCTCGTTTTGGAACGATGAATTGGGCGGCTAGATCGTGCCTTTGTGATGCCTTCAGACTATTTTTTATGTGAATACTCGGTACGTTAAATCACTCGTCTATGCCGATAAGCCAGTGTCACTAGCAGCCTTGGAAGACAATATTAGTCGTGCTATCAGTAAGATCCCATCTTGGCAAAATTGACCGCCTTAAAACGCATGTTGTAGACAATATTTAGGTTAAATTATCCGTAATCCTTAAGGCAAACAGCAAGCATTGGTTTATCCACTTATTGTAATAAAAAATGTAATAAAATTACATCTTTGGAATCTTTCTATGATAATTTTGACACTTAAAAACTAAACGATTAGACAATCATATTATTTCTTTATACTAATACTATACAATGTGAGTCAAAATTTGTATATAGCCAGCGCTTACTTGTACAGAACTTAAGATACGCCATGTTGCAAGTGAGTAGAAAAATAATTCAAACACCAAATAAAGCTTACAACTCGCTTTTTATTTTTCACTACAGAATATTTACAAAAAAACGGAATGAAAATTATTCACGAAAAAATCATCTGAAAAATGCAGTCAAAAAGTATACACTTTAGAAATAAGCACTTGTTGTCTTATATAGACTTAAAAAGCTTGGCGTTAATACTTCGGCTGACATCCGTGAGCTTTGATAACTGCAGCCAATCTTCTAGGAACTGATGTAAAGTTGTTTGTAACTTCAGGAGAGATGTTTGCTCATTCTTTGGCTAATGCCGTACGAAGGCCTTGTTATGGCCTGTTTCCTTCCATTTCTGTGCAAAACTTCCCAAAGATGATCTATGGGATTAAAGTCTGGAGATTGTGGAGAAAAATTAAGCTGTTTGATACAGCAACTATTCTAGGTAGTCCTCGCCATTCAATGATGATTCAATTAAAACAAGATTTCCCGTAACCGCAGCCGACACGCAACCCCAAACCATCCTCCACCATGCTTCACGGTCGTAGTGAGGTTTTGGGGTAGAATCTCGCTATTTGATTTTCTCCAGACTTTAGTCCTGCATTTTGAACCAGAACAGTACTTCCACTTAT
Source organism: Merodon equestris (assembly GCA_958301585.1). Classification (NCBI taxonomy): domain Eukaryota; kingdom Metazoa; phylum Arthropoda; class Insecta; order Diptera; family Syrphidae; genus Merodon; species Merodon equestris. The sequence continues at coordinate 205,646,700 of OY284413.1, read as the reverse complement.
TGGAGTCTTACGTAACATCACGTTACTTTCGCATAAAACAGAAAAAATATTATTCTAAGCTAGTGCAGATCGAAGCCGGAGTGTCCTCGGGCCCCTGTTATACCTCCTCTACACCAAAGATTTACCAACAACATCCTTCACTAAAACTGCCACCTCTGCCGACGACACGGTAAATTAGAGTCTATCAATTGATAACAAAATTCTTTCGTATAACCAGGTCCTAAAATCAGTGCCGACATTGCGGCTATAAAACGCTTCCAGAATAAATTCCTTAGAAGTATTGTGAATGCTCCATGGTACATCAGAAATAGCGACCTCCATCGGGTCTTAAAAATGCTTACTCTCTCTTAAGAGATCAACACTAGGACCAAAGCACACAAGAAATAACTTCAGGAGCACGTAAGCGAGGAAGTAAAAAATCTTCTCAACGTGTAGTACTGCAACGTATAAGACCATCAGAACTTGCCAGGCAACCGGAAACAACGAGATACAAACAAAGCGAAAACAAGGAGCAATAAGAGGCGCTTAAAGTGAGTTAAACCTCCTACGCTTTAGATGGATTAAATACCATCTATGTTCTTGTTTACTTGCTAATCCCTATTAATTAAGAAAAGCAAGCTGCTCGTTAGTTATACAACTAGTCGCAGTGTCAACAAATACTTGAAAACTTGTAGTTTATAACCATGTTTGAAATAAAAAAAAAGGCCAAAATCCCTCGGTAAATAGGAAAGAGGACTCTATTTACTGATTAGGATAAGCTCATTTGGCTTCGTTGCTGTCGAGATTTGAACCTGTCACTTTGGCATCAAAAGCCCCCACACTTCTTCGGAACTTCTTCTAAACTAAAATGCTAGAAGTTTCAAGAGTCAATAGCCGCAAGCAGATTCTTAAGCTTTTTTTTTATTATCTGTCAGTGTCAAAATGTCAATCAAATTTCACATTTTTATCCTGGTGAAACTTACTAACAATCAACCAAAGTACTTACTGCGATTTTCGTTGGTAATAAATAAACAGACTGCGCGTACTGCAGTGGGGCGAGTCAACATAATCACTATTGTACATTGCTTTGACAGTGAGACAACAAATATCTCAAACTTGCTCGCGTCACTAAAGATGACATTATCCCACAACGTTTGAGCAGTATTTCAGTGGCTTTTTATAAAGGTTAATCATTTCGGGCGAACAACACTAGAAATGTTTCTGTTATCCACCCTTATTTAAGATTCTACTAATTGTTGAGGCACTTGACGCATTTCCCCGCTCTTGAGGTCTTGGGCTATTTGCACTGCACTAAACGTTGGAGTTTTCCTTATTTGCCTCACTATTTTCCGGTCGGTCAGAACGCGAGGGCGACCAGAAAGCTGCACCACATTTCCTCGCAAGTTATATATATAAAGTTCTAAGCTTTATTTGATGTTTGAATCTCAAGTTCTATACTAGTAAGCGCTGGCTGTACACAAATGTTTGACTCTCACTGTATATAACTTTAATTCTAGCTCAGAGAGCCTTCATTTTTGGCGATTTGGTTAATAGTATCTTTGCTTATGTAATTTGAGCTCATTGCGCATTGGCTTTATATCATAGAGTTATAGCGCTCTAGCTCAAGACGTTATAACTCATAACACTCTGACCCATTGGAGTACTCCAACTTATAGCGCTTTGGATAATGGCGCTCTTGTTCATGTCAGTTCAGCACACGCCGCTCTACCTGTAGCTTAATGCTCTAAATAAGGGCGTCCTAACTTAAGGCGTTCATCGCAATGCGCTCTATTCTAAGCCCCTCTATCGTAAGACGCTCTATATCAAGGCGCTCTGTCTCAAAGCGCTCTAGCTCATGGATTTCTGGCTAATAGCGATCTAGTCCAACGTTCTAGACGTTCGCAGACCTAGTGCATCACTTTACTAAGCATTAGATCATGTCGTCCTATTCCACACGGTTTTAGTTCACGCCGCTCTACCTCAAGGAGCTCTGGCTCTAGATGATCTACCTTAAGGTGCTCTAGCTTAAGGCACTCTAGCTCAAGGAGTAATAATTTAAGGCGGTCTAACGCAAGGCGGTCTATCCCAAGGCCCTCTATCTCAAGGCGCTTTATATCAAGGCTCTCTATCTTAAGCGCTGTATTACATAATAATGTAGTCCAAGACTAGTGTATAGTTTAGGTGTGATCATTTTTCGAGCATTGGGAAACCTTTTTGAGGAATAATTTGTAATCTATGTTTTATCAATGTGGTGAGATGTGCTAATAAAAGATGTAGGACCACAATTCGAAATATTGGTACTGGTTAGAAAATTGGTTAGAATTGGAAAGGGTTGGTTAGAAAAATAACAGAGAACTTCGGTTTTTTTTAAAAATATATTTTCTTTTTCGACTACTTTAGTGTTACCCCTTATTGTTATACAATTCTGCCAATTTTTCTTTTAATCCTCGAACCACTGTTTTGGTATAGAAATTAGCTCTCTAGCTATGTGTTTTTAATTTTTGAATATGTTCTGTCCTTCCGTCTCTTTAAGGTCTCTTTTTGGAAATCGAAAAAAAAGAATAGGGCCAATATCGTATGTTACATTGTTATTTTTTGCCAAATACTCGTACTTATAATTTTAATTTTCATGAAACAAACACCCCCATCTATTGAGCTTAATTCAAGGTAACTTAATCTAACTTAATAACTAAGAAAAACGGGTGAGGGCGAAATTCCTAGAAACTATGGTTGGGGACGGAGTTTTGGGTATGGAGTGCTGAGGTTAAAATCGAAATTAATATTCGAATTGCCTCTTCCCAGCCTACTGGAAATGGGTTCATTGAAGCCGTATAAGGTACGGGTGGATAGATAGAAGAGACGAGGGTTGCGTGTATTACGAGGTTTAGTGTTAAGAGATAAGGAGTTGTAAAGGGTGGTGCAATCAATGGTACCTGTTTAAAGTCACTGAATTAAGAGGATGTTAGATACCCTTCTTCTTTCCTCCAACGTAAAATTACTGATTAGTTTAAGATGGTCTTGATAGGGTGGTAGGAACAAAGGATTGTTCCAGGGCAGACCTCGAAGAGCGAAATGTAGAAACCGACGTTGGATGCTCTCGATTCTAGAAATGCGGGTTTGTTGATAAGGGGACCACCCTTGAGATTCGTATTCAAGAAGGGGACGAATAAAGGTATTAAGAGGGATCGAGTCACGTAGGGATTGGATAATTCTTTAGACCAACGCTTCACAAAACCGAATGCAGAGTTGGCTTTAAAAATTATATCGTCGATATGGGCGCAAACATTGGACTCTTGGTCACATAGTATGCCAAGATCGCGGATAACCTGAACGGTGGAGATGGGCTGTTATTAAAGAAGAAGAGGCGAGGAGGAGATTTGATTCGTTTACGTTCAAAGGTGATTGATTGGCATTTGGAAGCTCCAAACAATTTTTGAAGCATCAAACAGAAAAGCTGTCGAGATTCAATTGAATAAGGGAAGAATCTTGTTGCCAGGAAATGGTCCTGAGGAACTTGGTACAGTGAGACGTGGGAATGTTAGGAATAAATGTAAGAATGAAAAGAAGTGGACTTAGGTGGCTGCCTTCGGGAACGCCGGAAGAAGCTACGAAGGGGTTGGAAAAGGCAGGTCTGAAACGAACACTGTAGTAACGGTTTTTTAAAATAAGAAGATATCCACTTCAACGCAGTGGGTTCAAAGCCAAGGGAAGAATATTAGTTTGTGGGAGATTTTGTCGAAAGCTTAACTGAAATCAGTTGACCTCATTTCCATTCTCTAATGCTGGGAGTATGAAGGACACAAATTCGAAAAGGTTTGTGGTTGTAGACCTGCATTTAAGGAAGCCATGTTACTTGGAGGAGATTAGAGACGCAGTGGAAACTTAGAGTGTCATATAAGATACTTTCGAAAAGTTTGGGTATGTGTGACAGTTTGGCGATGGGCCGGTAGTTGTTAACGACATTCTTCGGACCTTTTTTGTGAACAGGAGTTATAGAATCGGTTCTGTGGAAATTCTCCAAGGGACAAAAAACAAGGATTGTTGAGAGCGGGACAGAAATAATGAAGGAACATTTTTTTAGTAATATGGTAGGGAGGCCATCGGGCCAAGGAGTAAATTCATAATTAAGTTGATGAAACTTATTTTCGATGATATGGGGGTCCAAGGTTGAAAATTGGTAAGTAATCGAAGTAAGTAGTGTTCGATACAAAGGAATAATCGGAGAAATATTGTTTGAAAAATTTGGCGATAGTTTCGGGTTCACTCGAGGTTTCGCCATTGAAAGAGAGTGGGGTTGGGTAGCCATCAGATTTCCTTTTGTAGTTGATAGACTAAAAGAAGGACTTGGGATCGTTTATAAGATTGGCTTGCATTTTGATCAACTGACGTTCATAGAGAGATTTATGAAGCTCGGTAAATTGCAGATAAGTACCAATATATGTATATAGTTAGAAAAATCATTGGGAGATTGAGTATAACTGATATAAATAAGATAGGAAAAGTAAGAAGGGCTTTATCTGTGTGATTGATTTCACCAAAATCACGTTGTGCGGATAGATACCATGCATGCAAACGGAATTGCACTTGGGTACCGCCCAAGTTCCCCTTATGCAAGTTCCTTTCTTTTCAAATTCCTTTTATTCAAGGAATCACGATTCATGATGGCATCAAATTAAGAAAAGACAGCGATCATGACCCTCTTATTCGGTCGTACTTGTTTTTTTCGGTATTGGGATGATATAGCTTTAGGTTTGATCTAATATCCGTAACACCACATTTCACAAAAAAAAGTCTCAATAAGGGAGACATGAGTTCTGGAAGTATTAAGTTAGCTTCGAAAGGTCTTCTGCGAACTTGAGAAGGTCAGCTGTGAATATCGCCTCTTACAGCTAAGGCCGTGTTTATACCTTTTGCATCATATTTTGCATAAAGGTCTTGGATTACCTACTTAAAAGTTCCAGTTGACGTAAGAACTGAAGTCAATAGACCAAGTAAAATGAGGCACTTTCGCTGAATGTCTGCTGGAAATGATTGAGTAAAAACATTTTTTTTCACACAGAATTATCCAACTGATGGCACTCATTTCCATTTGCCTTGGTTACGTAAACAAACAAAATTATCTCATTTTTGCACCAAAAAATCAAAACAAATAATTGGATAGCTTTTTAAATTTTACTTTGATTCGAAATCACAACGACAAATAACCCTGAGGCAACCAATGCCAACAGAGCTACGGTGACAAAATGCAGACGTTACGTCGTTGAGGTGTCAAAAAGATATTCAGGCAAATATGCCTTAATCAAATAAATATACAAGTGCCACCCCGTCGAAAGACACAGCAGAGAACGACTAAATCTAAGATATGAATATGTGAAACGGAGATATGGACAAACGGAGCTTAACCAATTTCTATTGTGCTCACTTGTAGGTTCAGGTAGTGTAATTGCCAATATTTAAGTTTTGGGTTGAAACTCTTTGAAATAAGTACCCTCTGATGAGATTTATGTACGTCGACGATCTTATCACCCTGTTAAAGAGGTTTTAGAATGTTACCTTTGGTGATACATTTGGAACCAAGAGATATTAGCCAAGAGTTTGTGAATAAGAACTTTGCCAGTCTAAGCCTTTAATTAGGAGAGAATCTAGACTATGCAAAATGATATCAAAATTTGTTTTAAAAGATCCGCCTCCTAGCTACTTTTTAGTATGAAGCACGAACTTTTAAAACAGGTTCCTACTTTGATCGATTTTCTATTTGAATACCAAAGACCAAAGAGTCACATCGCAAGCGTGAAGTTTCTATACCCCCCTCTTACTATAAACTTTTGAGATGCCTTTTCAGTAATGTGCCACGCCTAGCAATCAAGTTAAAAGCCATAAACAAACAGTGAAGTCGGCTTACCTCCCTAATTTATCAAACAGCAGTATCTACTTTGCACGCATATAAAAAGCAAAACTCCACAACGAATATGTAAAACAAAATAACTTTTACTTTCTTCACGAGCATAGGCAATTTGGAAAATTCCTAGTCAGAGATCACGTCATCCATAAAAATATACATCTGCCTCCATATGAAATAACATGTCTATTATTTTATTGCGGCGGTAGCATCCACCTATGGTACATTGCGTTGCCCTCTGATGCAACGTGCTATAGTAACGAGATCAACTTCCGGAGCATCTGTGACGAAAAGTTCCATTCTACATGGCATGGTTGATAGATAAGACGGGCCCTCTGGAATGTATTGACTTAGTAAAGTCGTACGGCACTAATTACACCTTGTGACTTCTAATGTTACTTCCCACCCATTAACCACTGCTTATCATAAATGCTGCAGACAATAATCTTCCAGTACGACACCCAACCAGTAGAGACATGCGATCAAACTTACGATATTACGAAAAGGTACAAAGAGAAACGGAAAGAGAGTCGAGCAGCTCACTCTTCGGCGATGAAAACTAACAAGTGGAAGTCGATGACTGGAAGAAATGGTAGATGGTAAAAAGACCCACTAAACCAGCAACCTTCATTCAACAGTGTGAAAGAATCCGAAATATACGGCTACATCTGACTCCGAAACTTCAATCCGACCCAGTCGAGCATCATTCCACGCAACTTGCTCTTGATTTAAAATTCGTTTTCTTCTTCGTCGTCGTCGTTTGGTTTTTTCCCCGTCCTCCGTCATGACTTCGTAAAACCGATCACGTTCCACGGCAAACATATGTGCGCTTTCGCTGCCGTTGTGGCTGCTGTTTTGTCTTCGTCATTCAACGCCGATTTGCACACGACAGTCACACGGAAATATTTAGATACTTAGGTCGGTTTAGCTGATACCAAAGCAACTCTCTTCGTGCATTAAACTTATCGCGATTCAGTTATGGGAAATTGTCACAAAATTTTATAAAAGCTCGTTAGTCTTTGATAGTGATTTAAGAAGTGTTTTTTCGTCAAGAATTGTGATATAGAGTAGATACTTTGTATCTGATAATGCTCGAAACGAGATTGTGCGAGTGAAACGAGTGATTGCATGCCTTGTGGCTTGGTGTTAATTCAGTGAAAGGATTTAATAACAAAAAAAAGTATCTTTCACTTTGTATAGTGCATCGATTCATTGTATATATACATGTATTGGCAGCTATTTCGTTAAGCCAACGAGCGTGAAAGTAATCGCAAGATACAAGGGGGGGAACGTTAGAATAAAAATAACTTATGGAATAGTAAACAAACAAATTTGTAGGTGAGTCCTTTGCACTCTGTTTACTCCTATCTATTGTTTCTGTTGTCATATTTTTTTAGAACGTTCTGGGTAGACATTCGTTAAGTCCATCTTCTCTAGATAACATAGTCTAGATCAAAGGAGGTTTGTGAAAAACACGGTCAAATGGAAAAGTTAATGATAAAAAGAAAAATGATTTTCTCTCAGCGTATGTACGCATCTCTAGACGCACCTGGATGTGAATATCTATATATCTGTTTCGTCTTTTCCACCTTGCTAAAACAAGATACAATTTCTTATTGCGTGCAAGTGTATACAAATCTTGTGAAAGTCTTCTCCAGCATCTTGGGTTAATTAAGCGGTTTATATTACCATCCGCGTACTCATCTCATACTAGGGCTATGGATGAGCAAAGCCATTGGCTTTCAACTGGACAGACAACTGATATTTTATTCATGCACAAATACATATCACCAGATACCGAATTCCACTGGAAGTAACACTTTAAAAAAATTAATTTGTCTTAAATCCGTGTTGCGTGTGTAATTTGAACGTTAGCGTTTGTCAACTCATTATATTCACATTAGGTTTGAGTAAAAGATACACTTTGATGTGAGATATAAATAGCACTGCAATTATATTCGCTCGGTTGAGTAATAGAAAATTGTACTGTGGAGCATCTGAAGTGGAATACTTTTGGTGGGATGGTGCCGTGTCATATTTTTCATTTTAGATTTCACTTTTGCGCGAGGGATGGATAGGATGGCACAACGACGGCACTTTTAAAGGGTCTTGAAGTACTTCAGTGGATGCTACCTACATATAGTAAAGCGTTCCTTCTTCAAATTTTATTGATACACGAGAAGAAATCAAAACGACTTTTTGAACTTAAATCATGTACTCTTCCATGCAAATGACTAGCTCTGTGATATGGAAGTTGCCTTCACGTAATCATAGAAATTGTGAGAAAGGAATCGAGATCTCTTTTATGCTTACGACTGCCTGTTAACACCAGTTTGCAACGAATTGTGAGGACTGTATGATGTTCATTTTTGACAAATTCAACGTAACTAGGATGGCACATACAGAAGTGAAGAAAACTGAAGCAACCTCCAAAAACAAGTGGTTTTTTACACAAAACTAAACTTTGACAATAAAAAAATTCACTACTAAAACATCTCTTAAGTAAGGCTGCAAAAACGTAACGAAAGCAGACAAAACAATTATATTTCGTTGCATATCCGTTTTTGTGACAGCCACACATCTTTTCGGCATAGAGTACATATGTCTATTACATTCGTAGGCTTTGCCGTGCAACTTCCACTACTCTGCACAGCACATGCAAATTGATACACTGTTTCGTGCTGAGTCCCTTCCTGACCATATCTATCCTGAATCTCTAATTTACTGACATCACACTAGTTTTGGACACCTTTGCTTATAGTTGGAACATCCACTTCAATTGACATTCTTTTTCACCATACGGAAACTTTTTTCTTTCATTTTAGTTTTTTTTCTTTTTATTATTGTTAGTATTATTACCGGCAATTTGGAACTCGATAGTACAAAGCCTCGTTGACAACCCTTCGCCAAACCAGCCTGTCTATGTTTCGCTGTTCTGTTTCATCCTTATATTGCCCTCCCTCTTATGGCCTGGCCTTTCTCGCGGTCTCTTCTACTCATTAATCGTATGACTATTTGTCCACTGTCCATTCGTTCTGTGTGTCCTGCCCACCTTATTACTCGGACAATGCTTGGGGCTCAATAGAACTCATCGAGTTCTTGCTTGGGTAGTTTTCCGTATTAAGCCGTTTACTTGTCCTGTTCCCGCCACCGATTCTCCTTAAGATCTTGTTTGGAAAGACCCAAAACCTTTTTTCGTCCTTATTAGTCAGAGACCAAGTTTCATATCCGTAAAGGGTCACTGGTATTATTGTGATTTTATAAATACGGATTTTGCCATTGCGAAACAAAAGAATTGTTTTCAAAAAGTTCCTTCATCGCGGAGAAGCACGGGTTGACCATATACAGCCTTTTATTTTTTTCGATCTTTACGTCGTTTTTGGCAGTCACTATGGCACCCAGATGTTCGACTTCGTCCACTTTCTTAAAGCGTATATCGAATACACTCATGTACTAGGTTTGGATCGATTCAAGTAGGTTAGTGACCATATACAGTGTGGGCCAAATACAAGTTTCTTTCTAAAAATGCAATAAAATGAACAGAATTACATTTTTTTCATATACTGTTGCTTTATTAGTAGGAACAAGTATTCCCATTTATTATAAAATACAACGTCGTTCAAGTGGTTGCCTCGGCTGGCTTCGCAGTAGCGCATTCTGTCGCCTCAATTTTCCAAGACCTTGTTGATGGTTTTGAGCTGTGGCTCACGGATTGCCTGGATGATATTGGCCTTAAGTGCTTGAATTTTTTCCGGATTGCTGGCATAACATCGGTCCTTTACGCAGCTCCGAGCTAGCCAATTGATATCGCCAAGACAACTGATAACACGATTTGGGAATTTAGTGCGCAAAAGATCGATTGTGACATGGGTTGTGTGGCATGGCACGCCATCCTGCATGAACCAGAGGTCGTCCAAATCCTCCAAAGTTGGTTACCTGGCTCTGTAATGCCCACCGTTGACCGAAACGTTGTTCCCAGCCTCATTTTCGAAGAAAAATAGTCCACTGATGCCACCACTCCACATTCCGCACCAAACTTTCACTCTCTGTGGACGCATTGGTTCTCGATAATAAGGTACGGGTTTTCCGGGCCACAGATGCGGCCGTTAACGTAGCCGCAGGGATGAAAATGCGCCTCGTCAAAAAAGATGATTTTACCCAAAATCGTTGTCCAATTCAAGCTGCTCTGAGGCCCAAACTGAGATAACGAAGCGGATGGTCGTGCGCCTTCAAGTGCTGAGTCAATCAGATCTTGTAAGTGATAATCCGAGATCTTTGTGCAGAATTCTCCTCAGAGCTGTTAAGATCGATGGCGAGTTGATGTTCGTGAATTGAGGTTGACAGTCTCTGTCACAGCAGCCACATTCTCATCCGTGCGCTATTGTTGTCCACTAGCATACTTGTCTCATGAACTATTTGCACAAACTTGCGTACAGCAGACGCGGTGGATGCTTCATTTCGGCCAAAACTTCTTTTTAAAAAACACACTGTTTGGGCTACACAGTAATCATTTTGGAAATAAGTTTTCAATATTTCCCAACTTTGATCAAGCGTAAAGTTCGCTTTTTTTCGTTCCGCGGAGTACTGTTCCGCGTATGACACTGACTTTCTGTCAAGATTTTGAGCAGTAAACAACAAAAAAAAAACAACATTAGATGGTCCAACATTTATTTGGTTTTCTCTTCATTTATCTCTGAACCTACTTCCTTCCCTGCCACTAACACACTTTCTACATTTCTCTTAGCTCTTTCCTCACTATCTAACCAGCAGGTCCAGATCGTCAGTGCATAATCTAGAGCGTATATGATCCCATTAAGTGTTACTCCTCCTCGTTTTCATGAAGGGATCCAATACGAATTCCATTAACAAGTTAAAAAGAAGTGGACAAGGAATCTCCTTGTTTTAGGACTTCACGTTGATGTTTCAGATAAGTAATTTCCTACTTTAACTTGTCCTTTGTTTTTCTTTAGGCATACATACATCAGTCACCCACTCTTTCAGAATTCTCAGCCTTACAAGGACATGATAGATGTTCGGTCATCTTAGAGAGTTATATACCTTTTTAAAATCTATGAATGGTGGAATTCCCATTTCTTTCCCAGAAGCTGTCGTATAGTGAAATTCTCCTTCCACAGGTAGTCTCCGATTATTTCTCTTGCGTATCATGTCAATCTCTTTAAGAGAATATTTGACAGCACCTTGTAACCACTTGGTAGCGGAAATATTCCTCGGTAATTGTTTGATTGTGTTTGGTCACCCGTTTTAAGTACGGAAATTCGTACCGAGTTTTTCATTCCTCGGTGTTGTGGTGGGCCCACGTAGCTTCTCTATTCAGTTTCCTCCAGCATATTTTATTAATTCCAATGGCATTAGATTTCTGCGACCTTGTTATTTGTAAGCCAATGAATTGCTTCTTCATCATGCTTCCTCAGGCATTTCTACCTGAACCTCTGTTGTATGGATAACACCATTTTCCATTGCTACTGCTCCCCATGTAAATACATTAAGCAGTTCATCAGTTGGGCTGCAACTGTTACGTTGCCCAAAACGAGCTCTCCGTTGCATATAAACGCTGACCTGGTCTAGTATCCTTTCCGTACAGCGTTTAGCTCCACATACATTGTTTTTAGCCGCAAACTTTTTTTCTTTGCCATTGTCGTTTTTTATATCGCGAAGTTGATGACTGACTTCCTTTCGTAGGATTTGATGACTCGTACGCGGGATATCCTCATTATTTTCCAGGGCTTGAAGTCTTAGAACATACCATGCTTCTACTTTTTCCTCGTATTTCACGTCGAACCAAAGTTTTCCTTTAGGTGATTTACAATAGACTAGTTTGTTCTTCGCTACTTCCTTTACATCAATTTTTTTATTGTTGACCATGCTGCTTCTACCTCTTTCATTGTTAGTTTCTATGCCATCTAGTAGGACAAACCGTTTATTGATTTCGTGCAGGCTTTTAATTTTGTACATAGTCTAAATCGCAATCCACTTCTGAATGCTTTAACATCTAGTACATTATTATGCTCGTAGTGTTTTCTACTTTCGGAAAATGATCAATTTGGTTGCGCGTTACTCCTACGGATGATATCGAGGTAGTCTTGTGTTATTTCTTGTGTTTGAATGCTGTAGATAGATATTGTCTTGTGAGCTGGCGAAACTTATCGTCTTAAGACCATTATTGTTTGGTGAGACATGGAGACTTTCTAGCCCTATTGTTGGCCTATATATCGCTTCTTTTCCTGTTGTATTGTAAGTGTGCATGAGGAATTGAGTGGCCTCTTACTCCGAGACGCGGGTATACTTTACCCCCTATCCCGCAGGAGTGTTTCATTCTTATAAATATCTTATTCAAACAAAAATTCTTTAGTCTAGTTTAACTATCTAGATTAATTAAATCTATCCTACTGGCCCTGTTCGGGCATTCAAAAGTAGAGAGCACATTCTTAAAACTGTCTTTCATAACGAAGTAGTACTGTTTTAAAGATGTCTAAATATTTAAAATGCACATTTTCTCCGCTTAATTTAAATGTTGCGTTTCATTTTTTGGTTTCATCTTTTTCTTACCGGTTTTCTTACTCTGGTTATGGTATCTGAATTATTTTTGTTGTGTTTGGATTCATCGGAAAATTAGATGGATTTTATGTGCTTCTTGGAAATCAATGGCTTTCATACTGAGCGATGACTGATTAATCCAGATTGGATAGCCCTTCTCGGAATTGCACTGGATGTTGTGCTGGATCTTTAAAGATAGAAGACTTTTGCACTCGTTTTCCATGGATTGGTTGGTGGTAGTATTACTAGTAGTCTCATGATTCCGAATCAATCGTGAAATGACAAATCTAACTATTCCATATTTACCGCCTCGACCATCTTTTTTTGGAAAGTAGTTTTTATTTTTCGTTGTAAATCACCAATTTGCTTCTTGTCGTGTTTTCAGAAATCATTTAATTCTTTTTAACGTCAAAAGTTCCCTCCAAATGTTGACTTCAACTGTTCTCTCCTAAAATGCCGGCACTGTACCATTTGTACCGTGTATAATAGTTAAAAAAATTAATTGAGTGAAGCAGAGTATCATTAGAAATCGTCTTCATAACCAAAAACAATATTTTGTTCTTGGAGAGTGCTTAAGGTTTGACCTATATCTTCAAATTTAGCTAGGGCACTTGCGCTAAACACTTCCGCTACCTAAGATATCGTAAACTTAAAATATTATTTGAAGGGAAAGCTCTGTTCAAGTGTATTTTTAGTTATTCAAAAGTGGCGTTAAGATACGGTTCAAAGTCCTCCTTTGGTTGAGTTGGAAAGACGATGTTTACCATACGTCTTTCAACGAATATTATCTTTTGTCTTTTTTTTATGAAAAAAAAATTCCATTGAATCGATCCATCGCCACTGATTTTTCCCTTATTTGGCGCAAGATACGAACACCATGTCGAAAGAACGCCTGGTTTGTGCATGCAATCCTCATAAAAAGTATGCCACTGCCAAAGAGGCCATTAAGTCCAAGTCACGGTTTGAAGTGAAAAACACAACTAAGAAGAGCAAAACAATGAAAACCTCAAACAATATACAAGGAAAATCCAACTGGGACTGTGCGGGTTGCTGTCCATCCATGTCACCTCCCTTCCACTTGTGGAATAGGAAAATATGAATATGCGTAATTCAGCCATTTTCCAACCACTCAAGTGCATTACCTGTAGTCGGCAGTGATTATTTGAGGAACTTAAGGCAGACTACATCCATCTCATCCCACCAAATAAAGAACATGAGTTTGGATTTTTGGTTTTTTTTCTAATCGGGGTGGGTGGGCTTAATCCTTTCCGCACTTCGGATTATCGTTCATCACCAGTGATAACTCGATGACAAAATCCCCTTCTATTTCGAAGCAATTGTTCACAAGTGAAAAAACGTCGTTCGTCGTCCATTAATTTCGATTTGTGTGGGGCAGTTTTCCACGGCTTTGAGATGTTTTCCTAAAGATGAAAAGTCATATCTAGTAAAGCACTAGGAATTGATTCCAACTTCCAAAATTAGAGCCTCGGTCTGATTATTATTGCCGATCACTAAAAGAACCTTCACCTAGTTACGGACCCTAAGCTGATTCAAGTCTGATTCTGTTCGAGTATGCCAAGTTCCTTCCACATCAATACCCACGAAAGCTTAAGTTATTTGTGAAATCAATATTTCCTGAGCATGCAGCAGATAATTATAATTCTTCTTATAGACTTAAAGTCGGTGGTGAACATGGACTTCACACAATAAGATTTTCCAGTCAGTAAAATCATTTAAAGTTTTAAAAAGAAAAAAGACAATCTTCTTTGACCTTGCAAAGCAGTCCTTATTACACATATATTATAAACGAGACCGCAGACCATACGCAGATTGACCTGACCATGAAAATTTAAAACTTGGCATTTGGTCTTTTGTCATGAATCATGTTGATGTCGTTGCAATTTGTAACCATGAAGGCCGTCGTAAGTGAAGTCTCGGACTGTCGCAAAGTTAAATCTGTCATTATTGAGTATGTCGAAGGTACGCGGCTTTTTGTTTTTGTGACAGTTGACGCATGAGTACATATTCCTAAGCTATATTTCTAGTGCCTTTGGGCTAAAAGTTTCAGCACCGACACTGGATTCATAAAATTTTGCAAATGATCACAGGTAGCTCAGGCCATACGGCTTGAATCATAATTTTAATATTGTTTTATCAAAGGATATGGATAAAGAAGGAACAATTGGATAACGCAATTTATTCATCACTAACAAAGGCACTTTGTAGAAAAAAGATAGATCCTTTAATTAAGAAAGTGATAAACGTCATGCTAAAAGAAAGGCATCTAATAGCCAAATTAGGCACATCAAAGGTTGTGATCAAAATTATTATAGGCTGCCTGCAGGGGATGTCTTATCCCCACTTCTATGACTTTACAGCCATCGGATATGCTGACGATATTACCATAATCAAGAAAGGAAAACATGAGGACATCATAGGTTACCTCATGCAAAGGGCCCTAGAAATAACCTGGAACTGGTGCAAGAAACAAAGACTCTCCATCAATCCGAGCAAAACACACATAAAATACAACCAAATCTTCAAACTTAAAAAGTCAAAGAAACCTGCGCTCCATTTAAGGTAGAGGTAAAGTTTTAAGAAATAATACTGGACCAAAAACTCTCTTGGAATGCACACATAAACAAAATATACTCAAAGGCCAACAAAGCTCTATGGGTCCTACAACAACTCGCCATATTTATGGCGCTGCTGTATGGTGGAAAAAATGTGAACAAAGAGGCGCCATGAATAAAATCAATAAAATGCAAAGGCTAGCGTGTATCTGTACTATTGGAGCAATGAGAACGACTCCAACTTCAGGGATGGAAGCAATTCTAAACATCTCAAATTACGGACTGCCATACAGGCTGACGCTGTCAAACAAGCCTTAACCTTACAGAGAACCTATAAAGCCAAAGAAGGAGATCTTGTTGGACATCTAGAAATTCTTAAAAAAGTGGATAACATTTGGGAACTAACCTGATTGAGTGATTGAGCTAAACTTGAAATAATACTACGAAGTACTGATACGAAGCAGAGAGGAATGGAACAACAACCCTCCTTGGATGAAGGATGGAGCTCAGGAATGGTACATAGATGGGTCGAAATCTGGAGACAAAGTAAAGGCCGGTGTGATAGGACTAAGTCGCAGCATACATATTCCCCTCTACAATAAGTGAACAATATTTGAGGCTGAGCTATTTGTAATCACTGAAGCAGTACATAGCATCAGCGGTAGGAGACCCACTAACACTAGGATAACTATGTATATTCTCAAACAGCTAAGTGGTTCTTAAGACGCTAAGAATGTCTGGGAGTGTAACAAAACACTTCACAAACTGGCTGTTAATTACGGACTAAAACTGATCTGGCTGCCAATTCATGAAAATAAAGAAGGCAATAGAAAAGCTAACATACAAGCCAAGAAAGGTGCTCCGATACCTTTAACGGGGCAACCCCCCTTATGGTTTTGACAATTCAAACATTAATCTATACTCATACAAATGGATCATAAAACAAAGAATCAATTCTGGAACAGACGGAAGGGTATTAAACACTCAAGAACGTTCATGGAATAGAATCATAGTCCCAAAGGTGCCAAAGAAGCTCTAGAACTAAATAAATAAAGCCGAACTAAGATTGCTATGTGAGGCACTAACAGGACACGGAGCATGCATCTTTATATATGCTATATGCATGCTATATCTTTATATACCAAGGCAGGCCAAGGAAACTATGGAACACATACTGAACAACTGCCCAAACCTTGCTCGAGAAAGATTCAAAATGACAAGCAATACAACTATAACAGGAAAGACTTCCAGTAAATCCTATCTAGAGAAGTTGTCAAATTTTTGATGGCAGCATTCAAATCCTAGACCAAAGATGGGGGTACAGTAGATCTTTATGGTCGCAGTACTAGTGTCTTCAGGTCGCGCACCCCGAGTTCTCCAATTCAATTCAATTTATTAATGATGTGGACTTATGTAGTTCGCAATGACCATGTGGCCTAACAACCTACATTTCGGGACACTTTCTGAGTGCTTCACTAACTTTAGTTTTAATTACTACCTGTCAGTCGCCTATCTTGGATAATAGATTAACCCTTCCTGACACAGTCGTCGTTCTTCGACTTTAGATTCCCATAATACCTTTGGCCGCATCTACGAGTGTGTCTATCAACCAGTGTTGTGGTGAATTTTCTCCACGGGCCGCATTGGCTTGCTGATAGTCTCAAACGACGATCTTGTTTGAATTTAAACTGGCCTTGTAAGGCATTATGCAGGACGTTCAGAATGGATCGTTTTTTTTGGATATATTTGTGGGTTGAAAGTATTTTATTTAAAGACACGAAAGTTGAATAATACTTTGTATTTACACTTCAATTGTGCTTGAAAATGTAAATATAACTTGATATTGCTCAAGTAACAACAACAAGCAATTTACAGATGCAATATATTGCCCAAAAAAGCATACTGCGGTCAGGAAGTTCAACCCCCATAACAGAGGAAAAAAATCACATTGCCACAACCTCTTTACGTTGTGTTAAACATATAATCCTAAAACAAATGACTTTTCTTTCCGTCAACGCAGAAAAAGGGGCACTGACAATCGACGAGTATGGTAAGTCAACTCATTGACACTGAAGGCTTGCGAGTACAGTTTAGTTTACACAGAACACGCATATGTATGTACAAATTTGGTGGGACTGTCCAATAGCAAGATCCATTAATCACTTTAATCGAGTACTACCTTCTTCTAAATGGTATTATGCCCGAACAATTTAATTTACCTCTGGTAGCATTTCTATACAGGCTTTTCCTTTTATTGAACAATTTCAATTGAACTTGTACGATTTATGTACTTACCATATATTGAGCTGTCGGGAAATACAATAAAATTAAATGGGTCTGATTCATACTCGTACCGGCGCGGTGTTCGAGGCCATATTTAGATTTCCTAGAATTCTATTTTCCGGAATTTTCATTTCTTAAACAATCAACTTAATTTGGCCCACCTCAACGTACTCGTCGATCAGTTTTTTGTTTTTGAAGAATTACCGATTTTTTTATTTACACAACAAATTTAAATTTAAATGTCCTATATACAATTGGAGAACAGTTTTTTTTCCTCCATGAAAAGCCTCAACAAATAGAATTAAAACTGAACGAGGATAACAAATAAGCACAACATTTTTGTCCAGCTATGAAAATAAAAAATAGTCCCTTCATCCCGTCATCTAAATGGAAAATATTTTCACCTACATACGTGGTCACATTCCGAGAAAGGTCGGCCCTTAATGGCATCTTTTATTACCATTCATTCGAGTGAGGTGCAACACCGTAAAGTTGCCATGACATTTATTGCTCGCCCTTCATTTCGTTGTTTTTCGTTTTATACGACGGCAGTATTTTAATTACCTGAATAAAGCATATTTTATTTCTAAATTTTTACATCCTATTGTCAAGATGATTACTTTGAAAAGGTAGTTTTTGTTCAATTTGCTACTAGCCCATTTGAGTTAAATACAATGAGCACAACTATAAGTATATTGTGACATCTAACCCATTTTCATTTCGTTTTATACATACTTACATGTTATGATCAATTAGTTTGCGAACGGTTGTTGACCAAGTTGAATTGGTGTCGTACTTAATGGCATAACCATAGTAGGATGTTAATTTCCCTACCGTTAGAACGCTTACCATCATTTAAATTCGAAAGTTGTCGGCTGTATCGAGCAATTATACCAATACATAGCACAGTAGTAGGCTTAGGACTGGGCTTATGTTCCCTTAAATATTATGATAAGCAATAGTTGAACAGAATACATCTTCGAGGTACTCTTTTACTACTTTTACAACAAAAAGACGAGAAAAGAGCCCAAACCAAAGTGAGGCGACTTCAAAAAGAAATGAAGCGATGAAGCCGTAAAGTTGATTGTATGGTCGCAGATCCATTGCAGTATTTCAGTGGTAATTGGCGATGACGACGACAACAAATAAATAAATTAAGTAATTGGTTTTGCTTTATTATTTAATCTCAATTTTCGCATTTTCTTGGGATACCAATGGACACAGAGCCAACGGTTTCATTTGGTGGGTTAATTGTAAGTGGGACGCACGTCCGACTAAATGAATTAAAAATGTGTTTACTGCTGTTTTTAAGAATTCATCAAAAATTTATTTTCTAATGTCGAGGCAGGATTTGGCCATTTTAAGAGCAATTAATTGGGACGGGCTTTTTAGATCTTCTTTAATTACTTGGTTGTACATAATTAAAGAATAAAATTAAAAGCTGAAGGCTCTATTATAAAAGGTTATAAACAAAATTAATGCCAAAGTCCCTGGCTAATTATTAAGACCTTGAATAAATTGTTGACGTTTTTTTTTTGTTGGAATTTTGATGCTTTGCTTAAAGTGTGTCGTAAAAAATATGTCATTCAAAGTATTGTCAGAAGCTTGTCACTACCTTTTCCCATCTGTCTGGCAGCTTATAAGTTCAACATCGGAAAAACACATTTCGAATCGACCCATTTTTTTGCATTTTTTTGCACCCTCATAAGGATGGAACTGCTGTTAAGCCCTGTGCCACTTTTAGTATGAAGTTTATCCATTTGATAATTAAGGGGTCTACCTTTTGTCTACAAAGTGCATTTGTCAAATGCGTGATTTGCATTGTCAAATGCTCCTTCTATTTCCATAAAGGCGTAAATCGCGGCCTCTTCTGCTTTCAGAGATTTTTCTACAATTTCCGTGACTTTCTGAAAGGTGGTTACTGTAGATTTACTTTTCGATGTTGAATTATGTGCAAATTGTAGTTTGTGGAGTGATGCTTACTCCAATGTTGACTTTATGACCAGTTCTATCAACTTTTCTGTCTTTTTAGTAAAAAAAAAAAACGTATTTAACTGATGTGGTATTCTGTCATCGCTTTTACTGGATACTTGCATTCACAACCATAACTTTTGACATTAGGTCCATGTCCCTGAATCTGACTGTTATTGATCTTCAGACTAATTTTAACATAGGAACCATAATAGTTCTAATTTATTTTTTTCTTAGTACATAGTACTTTCTCTCAATCGCCTATCCTGTTTTGATTCTTGTCTTCCCATTGTTGAAATTGAATTTCGAGAAGCCTTTCCCGGGCAAGTATACTCCAGAGGCTCTTGTCAAAATTCCGCTAAGGGAAAACACCCTGAAATATGATTTAGATTACTTGGCTGTTTCGAGCTGCCATCTCGCTTCATTGGCGTCATAAGTCAACCCACCAACTTCTGCATTCCGATGTTCTCTCCAATTACTACCTTGGAAGAAGACTATTGTGTTCCAGCAATAAACGCCTATAGTGGATATCCCTAAAAACCAAAGCCGGCGTTTTCGATTTAAATTATTGATGACAACCTCGCCTCGCAGCTCACATTGCTACGATGACTATTTGAATCACTATTAACATGGTTTAAACTTCACCCGAACAAAATGTATCACTGTCATCATTTGTTCTATGCTGATTATGCAAAACGTATGTACATGATAAGCGAAATAGATAAATGGATACTCACTATGATGATAACCCATCCCAGCTCGCTTTGAAAATCAATGAAGAGAGCTATCCTATTACCATTAGATAATTGGATAGGTTGCTAAAATGACATCCCTTTAATGTGAGATGAGGCCTTTTGCTCGGCGAAAGTAATTTTACACTGACAAAATCTTTAAATAATAATCTGAGAGCCTCTCCGGGATCAAAAATTGACAGTGACAACTGCGGCATTATAATCGAAATGTCACAGCCTTACTCTTCTGTTTCCTATGGAATGATGATGCCATGAAATTGTCATTATATCGTGATATGCGAATTTTGCTGGGGGAATAAAAAGCGACTGGTTTTGGTAAATTTTTGAATTTTCTGCGAAATTCCATGATATCGAAAAATTACATACATATACAGCTGTTGACAACTAATTGGAAACAAAGATGTTGATTCTTCTTCTTCTTAGATGGCATTACAGCTCACGGAGAGCCAGATATAAGCTTTTCTCATTCACCTATGTTGTGTGTGATTTGTTTTTCACGAAAGTGAACGGGACAGTTTAATGCCTAGCCTATTCCGGGCGGCGAGCGAGAGCTCGAGAAAGCGAGAGCTTTTTAAAAGCAAATATACTGCGGAAGGTTTTGTTAGTACCCCACCGAGGAGAAGAGCCGCGAAATGAACATTCGATGGCTTTGGTATTATCGGCTCGGAAAGATTGAGTCTCTCATAATCGTTTTTATTCAATATTCTACGTAATTTAGAAAATATTTTCAAAATAAAAGTATGACACATAAAGGGTCCGCCAAATAATTTTTTTTTTTTTTTGAAAATGCTATAAAAAAAACTACTGAATATTTTCTCAAATTTCTTTTTTATTTGAAAATACAATCCTTCCGGTTAATAATGGAAAATAATTTCATTCAAATGGCTGCCTCGGCTGGCCATACAGTAGCCTACACGATCGGTCCAATTTTTAAGCACATTATCGATTGTGTGCAGCTGTATTTCACCAATGGCTTCACGAATATTGTCCTTTAAAGCGTCAATTGTCTCTGGCTTGTCGGCGTAACACTTATCTTTGACGGCAACCCACAAATAATAGTCCAACGGTGTCAAATCGCAGCTCCGAGGTGGCCAAACGACATCAGCTCTGCGGCTGATAATGCGATCTTCAAAAACAGGGCGCAAAACATCGAGTGTAGCTTCGGCTGTGTGGCACGTAGCGCCGTCCTGTTGAAACCAAATGTTGCCAATATACTCCTCTTCAATTTTTGTGAACAAAAATTCGTTCAACATGACCCGATAACGATCGCCATTGATTGTAACGGCCACTCCTTGCTCATTTTCGAAGAAAAATGGCCCAATTATGCCTCTGGACCAAAATCCACACCAAACAGTGGCTCGTTTTGGGTGCACCGGCTTTTCAATGTATGCGTGCGGGTTTTCTGTGCCCCAAATGCGACAATTTTGCTTGTTTACATACCCGCCAAGATCAAAATGAGCTTCATCTGAAAAGATGATTTTCTTGGCAAAATCGGCATCTTCTGTAAGTCGATCGCAGGCCCACTTAGCGAAGCGAAAACGCATTGGATGGTCAGTTGGCTTCAACTCCTGAACCAATTGGACTTTGTATGGCGTCATACCAAGGTCTTTATGCAAAATTCGTCTCAATGATGTCTCCGAAATGTTCAATTGTTGAGAACGACGGTGAATTGATGTTGATGGCGCTTCACGCACACTTTCTGCCGCAGCAGCAGTGTGTACGCACTGCTCGGGTGTACGCACTGTTTTTGGCTTTTCACGCTTTGGTTTATCGATGAGGATGCCAGTTTCTTTCACTTTTTTCACAAGATAACGAACATACGGAGCTGACTGTGCTTCTCTTCTTCCAAAATCCGTACGAAATTTTCGCACACATTCTGCAACATTACCATGATTTTCAAAGTAATGTCGCAATATTTCCCGGCGTTGTTCGAACGTATAGACAACCATATTCGTTCAGCGGAAGGATAAAACTAATTATCTGTCAAATCAGACATGAGCTAAGTGTTACCATTCACGAAATAAGCCCTACTTGAAAAAAAAAACGTTAGATGGCGGACCCTTTATAATTAAAGAAAAAAATTAAAAAATCGAATTGAAATTCATAACACAAATAAATTTTAAGACTGAATATCTGTTGAAACCTTAAATTTATCTAAACCAACTAATTGTAGGTATACATAAAAAATTATTGGCAAGAAAAAAAGACAAAAAAAAATTGTCGAAAGATTCCACAAACGATGACTTTGTTTCCTTTAAGCAATAATATTTGGTGGGAAAGCCCTTCGTTTACAAAACACCGGCACATTGCCGTATCATGTCCATGTCAACTTTTTAGAATAGCATTTCGAAATTTGTTATATTTTGTTGAGCAACGACTTTTTTAACATCACCCTATAACTGCTCAATGGGATTAAGGTCTGCTCTAGACGAAGTCTATTCTAGAGCACTGATTGAATTTTGTTCAAAGAATTGTTTTGTTTGGGACGCCGTGTGTTTTAGATCATTATTCTGTTGATATGTCCAAATTACCAGCATATCTTTTCCTTGGTAAGATGTCCTTCGATGCGGTGTATTAGTCCAATTCCATTCCAATAAAAGCATCCCCGGGCATTGATTTAGCCACCACCATGCTTGACCACAGTTGAGACATATCACGGATTGAGTTCTGCCGCCTAACATATCGTCTACACTCTGGGTTAAAGCGGTTGATCTTCTTTTTGTCACTCCAAACCATATACTTCCATTTATTGAGCGGCCAATCGTGATGTGTTCTAGCGAACTGTACTCGGCGTTTTCTTTGTTTAATTGTCACCAATGGTTTCTTAAGTGAGAGCCCAGCCTCAACCAAACGACGAGCGACAGTTCGTTTTGATGACTTTACGTCGTATTGGTCAATTATTTTACGTTGAATGGCTGCAGCACTCTTACGGGGATCACGCTTCGCCTTGCGCACACTCCGAGGATGCGTGTGTTCAGAGGTTTTCCAAAGTCTCCTCTTGCGTGGAACATTTTCTGTGGTGTCATACACCTGGCAATATTTAAGTGCATTGCAAATCATTTTTTTGGAGCAGCTTAGTTTGGTTGTAATCACCTCATATGTCATACCGGTCCTTCGTAACTCAACAATTGATTTATGCCTAGCCGGCGTACAACTCTTGGCACTACCCATGATTAAGGATGTTCTACTAAGCAAATTTGATTAGAAAGCATTTCTTAAAGCTAGAACAAGAAAAATGTTTAAAAAAACTACAAAATGCTCCTACAATTCAAAATTGTTTCCAATTAGCTGACAAACACAAATCATATTCCTCAAACTCAAAAACACTTTTACTTAATACACGTTGCAGACACAGAGTTTTATTTGGTCTTGTTTCAAAAAGGAACAACAGATGGAGAGAAAGATAGTGATAAAGGACCGTTAGGTGGGACTATGGTTATTATAAACTCGCAAATGCAAGCGCAGTGCATTTATTTCCAATTAGATGTCAACAGCTATATGTTCAGATACCATGCCAACCAAATTTAATGCCCCAGATCCCTCCTTTTGTGTTAAAACGCAAAATTCCGTAAAAAAACGCGAAATACTTTCGCCTTCATCCTAGTAAAAGAACCAAAGAATTTTTTTATAAAATAAAACAATACCCCTCACTCTAGAAAAAATTAGAAGTTTTCATATAAGTTTAGGAAATATTCATCTTTTTTGAGTTGATCATTTTTTCTTATTTTCCCCCTATGAAAGACTTTATTAGGAAAACCCTTAACGTGAAAATGTTTCTAGAAACTGTCTTAATCTAACTTATTCTAATTGCCTATTTTCGTTAAGTGACGGCTCTGAGAACGTTCGGTCCCACGCTAGATGGTCGACGATGTTGTTATCCCCTTGGTAGCGTTTGATCACACGGTGAATGGGTGGCGGTGTCAGAGTCAATCGCTGCGATTATTAATACAACGTGCTGGGTTAGCTGGGTTAGGTCGCACAACATTTGTTTTATGAGACTTCTATGTTCGATTCTGAATGCTGCATTGAACTGAGAAGACTTAACATATTATGAAACCAGACTCACTTGAGCTAACCCTTTTTGTTAGCTTAATTGACAATAATTTAGAAGTCTGTATATCTAATTTATCTGATTAACGCATACGGGTCTTAGAGGCTTGCTTGAGTTCGAGCTCTAATAAAAAAATATTCTCCCAATCGAGAACTCGGCAAGTTGGACTTGATGGGATCTATGTGATATCAATTCAAGTTTTTAGCCTAGTCGTTTTATTAAATCGCTATATCCGAAAGTAATTGGAAACCTCAAGCACTTTAAAAAGAGTAATTAGAGTTTTAGGTACTCGAATGTCACAGTATCGATGGCAAGGGCTACTTCGAATCTCAAGTGCGTGTTCTTTTAATCAATCCAAATAATCTAAGAACGCCTTATTTTCGTCCTTCTATTTATTTCCTATTTTTTATTTCCTATATTTCTATCCTATTAAGCCTTGCCAAGAAAGATAATAGTTTAGGATAAGTAAGGGTAAAACTTTAGGATGAACGTTCCTATGAGTAAGGTTGTTTAGCTTAATTTTTTAGACCTTTGGAACTCAAAAACCTGTTGCGATTTTTCCAATCTATCATATGTCCCAGATTCCCCTAGTCGACTTTTCTTGTATGACTAAAGTCTCAACCTCATAAAAATTATTTTTTTTTTAAATTTTAACTTTAAAAGAAACTAACTTACGCTAGTTGCTATTCGGTTGGGAGAATTTACGATTGTTTCATTAATTATGAGACGATTCTCATGATTGCGAATTGTTTCAAGGAATTTTTTATTGAGAGTTTGGGTCCTTCAAGGAACTAGAAGAACACCGACCCAACTATGTACAAGTTGGGTTGCAAAATATGATAGATTTAACATCATTTTGGGTACCTTTTTCTTTGCAACTTTGAGCTTTGAGTGTGGATTTTTTAATAATTTATTTTGCGTGTTCAACAATAATCCACGTTTTATGAGAAGGAGAAGCATGTTTATAGCACTATTAATTTTGATCAATATATTTGTAATGTGAAATGGCAACTTTTAGTCTAAGCATATGCCTACATTTTTGTCTAAATTGACAATAAGTAAATGATAATTAATTTGGGAATCCCGGTTGGAAAGGGATATTGTCTAGGGTATATTGGCCGTACTTAATTTACAATTTATACTTTACAATTATTTCTAACAAAGATTCTATCTATCATGCCTAAGCGGCTACTTTAATCTAGAAAACCTTTTATGAATCCCAGACGATATTGAGCTTCTCTTTTATATCTAATGGAATTCGTAATGTTATCGCACATACATACGTTTTGCGGGCAACGCTTTACTCTTTGGATTAACAATCTTCTTTTATTCATTTTATGAACCATGTTACTTTAGTTTCAACCACAGCCTTTATAATCATTGTCTCATCCACTGTGATGGGACCGTCCGGCCAATCCTTTAAGATCATTCAGCTATTATCTTTGGACAGTCCGTTAATTACACCGTAAATTATTGTTGTCATCACTTTATGGTGGTTGGAGCAAGTAGTGCCATGGGAAGCGCTGCAAGGTTCTTCCATATTAAGAGGCCGCGGAAAAAAACGACAAGGAAAAATAGAAGGGGAGGGATGGGGAGGTCTAAGTTTTTATACGTGTTTCAAGCTTATTTTTCTGTAGGCATGTTAAAAGTTGTCAATTCGTTCCCCAAATTCATGGAAGGATTCATTATATGTGGCGAAATGTGGGTTTACGTGTATGATAAGCAAACAAGCCAATATGCATTTAAATTGTGCCCATCAGCCAAAAAAAAAACGAACTTCCAAATCACTCACGTGTCCAGGTTTTGCTCACTCTTTTTATTTTTATTTTCTGATATTCATAATGGGAATATTGAATATCCGCAGAAAAGGTTGAAATTTAGTACAACGACTCTTATATTCGCACCACATCATGAATATATCCTTGTGCACGACTTTTCGCGGTGCTCTATCGAGCAATTCGTCACTCATCCCATTATCTCCATTTCATCACTATTTTTCAGAGATCATTTTCATAAACCTTTTCTCAAATGAATTTAATTTAATTTTAAATTATATTTTTAACTACGATAATATTATATTAAAGGAAAAGAAAGTCTTATTAGAAATACTTCATATGAGATAGGAATTCGTTTGAACTTAACGACTTTTTTGTCGTCATACTTATTCGAATCTGTGAAGTTACTAGCACTAGTAGCTGTCTATACTCGTATTCTACTTGGCCACAGCCACTTGCAACGAATAAATAATGGAACTCGATTGGAAAGTGAGAGCGCCATTCACTAAAATGCAACTCACTTTTATTACTTTAGAGTACAATAAAAAGAGATTGGTACTAAATTCATGATTTTCCACCGCATACAACGTTCAAGCCCACTGAACTTACGTTTAGAAAAGATTAACTGTGGCAAATCGCATTGTTTGAATAGTATGCAGCTTAGTCAATTTTCCCATTCCACAGAGTTTTTACGTTTGATGGATCTCTGGTTTAGCGCTCTTAACCAGTGACTGCCAGAGTCTTGTTTTTTGTATATATAGTATGTATATAAATTCGGGAACTCATTATATCTCACTATTCTTAAGAAGTTCTCTATATCTCAAAATTCCGAAAGGAAGGAAAGTGTTCAAGGGCTTGATAGTGAATTTTGTGACAAAGGCGTCTATTAAAGACAGATAGAAGTGCTGACGCATGTGGACGATATGGTGAATGTGGTATTTGGCAGGTTCCACTCGGTGATAAGCCAAACAATGGAGGGCGCTCTGAATTAGATTCGTCGCTGCGCTACTAGATGTAAAATGGTACTTCTAATTGCTTAGTGTAGATCTTTCTTCTTCCCTAGCCGAATGTCTTCCACTTTTACTCTGTAAGAACGTTGTCTTGCAGTCATCGTAGATTTCAATCTTAACTCTAGACTCAAGAGCAAAGCGAGAGTTAGAACTTTAACACTTCCGGCAAAACATGAGTCCATCAAGCTAAAATTAGTCTATGGACTTACACTAGACAGAGGTTCCGATTCTCCCTTATGGAGTTATATTGTTATGGGCTAACAAAAAATACAACATTGACTAATTGAAGAAAGTAAAATGGGGGGGTTGATTTTGACTACTGATGCCATTAAGCCATGACTAACAGACGCAACAATCATTCTATGTATATCTGCTTCTTCTCGAATTATTCACCAAGGATTCGGCTATCTACATCGCGCTCGGGCGCAAAGAATCTGACTGTTATTCTAACCTCCTTAACGGCCACGGTGGAGTTCAGAAGATGATATAGAGAGGCCTTACGTCACCTTAACCGATTATAAAGTATGTGACATTAGTTTTGACTATAATCGTTATCGTCTTATATACGAAATTGGCTGTCAAAGCCATCCTTATCGATGACTTTGTTCACTGTACAAGGGTACCAATGATTAGTTTCCTAGATATAGTGACCACCACAATGTCTTGACCTTTTTTCCCGGTGAGAGTTGTTTCCACTGCCTCTATTGCAGCTTCCACCCCGCCAACGCCAACTTATTGTTTTGGTGAACGAAGTCTTCCTTTTCGGCTGCTACTGCTAGTTTTATTCTTACGAGTAAGTTCCGTACATAGTTCACTTTAACCGCTACTACTGCTGTTGCCACATTCTCCCAAATAGACCAATTAGTATGAACGCTATATGCAGCTGATATGGTAATTATAAAGTCGTATACCATACAATTATGGGGATCTATGGAATGAATCACGTGAAGAAGAAGCTTACGTGCCGACGCGGTAATTGATGGGAATGATATGTGAGTAATTGCACAATGAATTGCAATTGGTGGTAACAAGCCTCAGGGGTAATTTTAATAATATGAAACGTTGGTACGACGAATACTTACAGTGTGGCTGAAAGAAGTTGCTCAACTTCATGTTGCTGTGTCTGCCAAATTCATGGATGACAAGCATGGGTAAGAATTTTTTTCATCACGTGCATAGTACTTGTATTATCGACAATGAATACAAATGTAACTGTTTTTTGAAGATGAGCTTGGACAAAATGCATGTTCTCACGATCTCACCGAAAAGCATAATTTGTCATTCAACAACTTGTCAACAAGTTTAGTTGCCGGAGAAGCAAACTGATGGTTGGTCTCCGCTCGAATTTTGGCAAATAGGTCATCTTCATTCACCTGGAAGCTATGTTAAAGATGTTGGCACGCACAAATTTGGCCAAGGATTCTAGACATTCCAAAAGTACTCTGCATCTTCCCACAATGCATGAGCAAATCAAGTAAAGAGTTTTTTCAATAAGGGCGGATAGATGTTGAAATGGAATAAAACAAGTGGTGTGTGAGGTATTAACAAAATTCTTTTTTATTTGAAAGGCCCATGTATGCCATTATGTACGAAATATGACATCATTCATGTCCGCCATTACTTCTTACGATGGCACGGATCCAAGTGGTCCAATTTTCAATGACTCTTCCGCATAAATTCGAATGAATTTGAGCGATGGCCTGTATAATGTTTATCTTAAGGGCATCGGTCGATTGTAGTTTATTCGCATAGACCTGGGAATTCAGGAAAACCCACGAGGAAAAGTCTATCGAGGTCAAATCGCGTGACCTTAGTGGCCAATTAACGTCATCTCTGCGAGAGTAACCTTACCCTCAATCGTTCATGCAGAATGTCAATCATGGCTGTCTAGGTTCATATGGTTCAATTTGGCCATAAGAAATTGGTTATCATCGTTTTGTAGCATTCGCTATAGAAGGTGAACGCCCCACCACCGTCGCGTCGTCTTCGAAAAAGTATGGACTAATGACTAATGACGCCGCCAGCCCTAAATCCACACCAAACGTTAACTTTTTGAGGATGCATTGTCAGCTGATGAATCTCCCGTGGGTTGGTGTCGTCCCATATAGGGCAATTTTATTTGTTAACACAGCCTTTCATCCAAAAATTAGTCTCGGCGCTAGGATGATTTTTCGGTCAAAATTGAGGTCCTCTTTCAAACGCTCCGAAGCCCAGTAAGCGATTGCCGCGGTTGTTAGACTAGATATGAAGTGTAGTTCTTTTTGGCGAGTATGGGACTGAAAGAATGAAGCAGCTGAGGATGTTGGTGTGAAATAGCGCAAGGGTTTCGTTTAAGGATATGTGTGAGTTAGGGTTAAGGAGGAAGTTAAAATTAACATTGTTGAGCAGATTATTTA
The DNA here is from genome assembly GCA_958301585.1 of Merodon equestris. Classification (NCBI taxonomy): domain Eukaryota; kingdom Metazoa; phylum Arthropoda; class Insecta; order Diptera; family Syrphidae; genus Merodon; species Merodon equestris. Next base: position 205,617,456 of record OY284413.1, on the reverse strand, counting down.
GTTTCGCAAAGTTTGCTTTCCGGAAATTGAAACAGTACGTATTTTCGGAGGGAAGAATAGTGAATTGGGTCTCGAGTGAAAGCGTTACCGATAGAGGTAGATGAAGGGGGTCTAAAGTAAATAGAAAATGGTTGCTCGGGGTAACAAATCAGGTCGGGTTGTCTGTCCATGTTATTGGTGATGTTACTGAGTTGCAGAAGGCCGGAAATTGCGCTTTAGGAAAACAAGGCGTGAGATAAGGACTGACACATAATGACTACTGCAGCAGGTGTTATGATGAGGAAGAGGAAGAATTTCCATCCCATCTCCTACGTAATCGGAGGGAAGTTACCTAACCTAACCTAACCTTTAGAGGGAACACTATTCCCTAACCTCGTTTCGCGGAAGAGTTCGTTCAAACGTATAGCCTTGTCGTATACGTTACTGTCTTTTTTTACTTCATTTCAATTTTTTTTATTGTTTTACTTTCAACTTAAATACAAGTCTAACCTTATTATTATTGAGCTAAGCGAAGCGGAGCTCCCATCGGGTGCCTTCAATTGCGATCTAAGATAAATTGTTTCTCAGCCATTTCTTAACCGATCGTTATGACTTTTAGACCCTCAGAAAGTATTTTAAAATATCTAGGCTATTGTTGAAACAGAATTTTGATTTTGGTCCTAATTTAAAAAATATAATTGATGAAAAAATTTAAATTAAAAGTGCAAAATTCATTGAAAATTATATCATCACGAATATTGGTAGAAATTCTCTTTTGAAGTTTTAATAGATTAATATTGTTTTCGAAATTTGGATAAGACAAAAAGCGATCATGTGCTAAGTTTTATATAAGTTTTCTAATAAAATTTATTTTTCTTAGCTTAACTCTTTCCGGTGGTATGAAAACCATACCACTTATCTAAACATAATTCCCTAATCGAATGTGCAATGGAATACTTTATATACCACTTTTCTATACAAATTGAAGTTTATATTTTCATAAAAAAATAATATGCAATGTAGAAGTAAGATGGATATATGAAACGATTGGGTATTTTGAGGTTACTCTCTTGAATTCTCAAAACAGTCTAATTGTTTTTAATATTTCACGACTCGTAAATTGTCGTGAAATAATCCGAGGCGAAAATTAGTTATTTTAGAGAAGTATCTGTTTGTTAGAAACATATTTAGTTCAGAATAATCAAAAGTCTGATTCCTGTGAGTGTTCTAAGTTGGTGGTATAAAAACCATACCAGTGCGCATTGAACGCTAGTTACACATTGCCCAGCACCAGACCAATAAAAAAAATCCGGTCTAAGTTTATTATCATACCGATTAGGTTTTATTTGGGTACAATGGACCGTTGGTCTATAAGAATATTTTCGAAAAGAAAACGGGGAAGTAAGATCACTAATTATCCAAGACCCTTCGATCGCTTCCTGTCATAAAACTAAATGAAGATATTGGGAATTTTCAATAATAAAACATTTAGAAGGATTAGAACTAAAATTCAATCGTGATTCAATTTTTAGTCTTATTAAGCTTATCTGAACCATGGCACGTAAAAATCTAAAAAAAAAATGATATTTCGTATCTGCTTCAACAAAGTGATTGTGAAAGCATTAGCTTGGCAGAGATTCCATCCGACGAGGATTCTGTAGTTGACGATTCATTCGACAGTAATGATGAAGAAAACAATCTTCAACGCATAATCAACATAACAAATGAGGAAGATATCGAACACTTGGAAGATTTTGACGCCGTAATTAAAGACAAATCTGTCTAACTATGTTTCACAAGATAACTTTGATAGCAAAGAGGAAATTGTGCTGAGTGAGCTTAAGACTGCGAAACCTTTTGTTCTACCGAAATGGAAAAAAAATTATTCGATTGATCCAGTAGCTGGCTTTATAGGCAAAAAATATGGTCCAGCTTATGAGATTGAATGTATGGAAAACCATGATGCTGCTTCAATATTTGATAAAGTTGTAACACAAGAAATAATTGATCATATCGTCTTCCAAACAAATTTGTTTGCTGAGCAATCAGACAGACGCTTTACTCCCACCAATGCGACAGAAATAAAAGCATTTATCGGAATCAATTTTCTAATGGGCATAAAACCTCAGGGAAGTTATAGAGATTATTGGTCAACTCGACCTGAATTGTGTATTTTGATAATTTCTTCACGTCATATACACTATTACTTGAGCTGAAACGCAAAAAAATAAACGCATGTGGAACTGTTCAACAAAATAGAAAATTCCTACCAAAAGATATAAAAAGTGATAGGGAATTGAAAAGAGGAGAAAATGACTGGCGGATAAGTGATAGTGGCTTGGTTTTTATGAAGTGGATGGATAAAAGAGCTGTGACAGTCTTGTCCAACTTTCACGATCCAAGAGCTAGTGTCAAAGTTCAAAGGCGACAGAACGATGGTTCCCGAAGGGAGGTGGAAATACCGGAAATCGTTTCTGACTATAACATGCACATGAACAGCGTTGATAAACTTGACCAGCTCAAGAAATATTACGAAGTGGACCGGAAAAGTAGGAAATGGTGGCATCGAATTTTTTCCCATTTTCTTGACGTAGCAGTCGTAAATTCTTATATCTTGGCAAAACATACAGGGTACACCTTACCACTCAAAGAGTTTAAGTTGGAACTTATATCACATCTGTGCCAACATTCAGATTTACAGCCAAAAGAAAAAATAAATAAAACTAACGTTCGTGTAAGAAAAAATAAGCCATTTGTTAACAAAAGTCTTCGATCCAGTTCCTCTCATCAACCAATAAGAACTTCAGCGCGAAGATGTGCACACTGTAGCATATCAGGACACCAAAGAAGAACACAATGGATGTGTTCTACTTGCAATGTTCCACTTTGTCTAAGTAAGACAAAACCCAGTTTCAATGAATTCCATTCATGAGAATATGCACTTTATGCGCAGTGGTATAGATTTCATACCATGTCCTTGCACAAAATCCTGTAGGGATAAAATTTTAATTTTTGTCTTTTCTTAATATGTAATATTACATAAATAGGGTCTTCTTCTTTTCCTTTTTATCCCGGCGTCGTTATGGTCAGAAGTGTAGGACCATAACCTTCCCACTTAACTGCATTCCTACTGGTCCGCTTGTGGGGTCCGCCGGTTTGACCTCAGAAAGTAGCGGCAGGCTTCCCGGTTTGGGATTACTTCATCGCTGAGGCCAATCAAATGCTGGTGTTTTTGCATTTGTTTGCACCAATTGTTTTTCGGCCTGCCTTTTTTGCGTGTTGAAATTGGAATGTTGATTGATAACGCCTTTTGGACGGGGTTCAAAGGATCTCTCCTTTGAACATGGCAATACCAACTGAGTCGGTCGCGCTCTATATTTCTTGTGATGGTTTCTTTTACGTGGAGGCTTCCTCGGATCTTTGAACTTCTAATTCTGTCACGCTTTGTTACTCCCGCTGTCATGCGAAGCATCTTCATCTCAGTTGCCGTTAATTTGCTCTCATACTTTTTGTGCATTGTCCAGCATTGTGAACCGTATGTGAGCGCCGGACGTACAACTGAAGTGTAGAGCCTTCCTTTCAGCTTAGGGGGAAATTTGCGATCACAGAAGATGGCGGAGTTTTCCCGCCACTTCATCCACCCTACGCTTACGCGATGTTTGATGTCGTCATCACAAGTTGCTTCTTTATTAATCATAGATCCCAGATATTTAAACTTTTCACACTTGAGAAGCACTCTTCCATTCAAGTAAATGTCTGGAATAGGCTGATGAGGGTCAGAGAACGGGCAGCACAGATACTCTGTCTTCTTTGAACTAATACGATACCCGTGTCCCTCAAAAATGTCCACCCACACATCAAGTGCTCGTTGTAGGGACGCCTGATCATCACTTATAATGGCCCCATCGTCAGCAAAGAATAGCTGGTGCACATTGGGGTCCGTCACTTTTCCTTCAAGCAAGCAATCAAGGACTGCTATAAAAAGCAGTGGGCTGAGGACGCTCCCTTGGTGTACACCGACTTTGATTGCGAACTCTTCGGTGACTCCTGCGGTGCATCTTACTCTTGTCGTTGCTCTCTCGTACATGTCCATAATCACTCGCACGTTTCTGGAACTCCTTTTTGTCTTAGCGCTACCCATAAAAGATCTCTTGGTTGCCGGTCAAAGGCCTTCTCGAAATCAACCAACACCATATGCAAGTCCTTTGAAGAATCACGATGCTTTTCCATCATGATCCTTATACTTTGGATTGCATCTGTTGTTGATTTACCCGAGACAAACCCGCACTGGTCATCAGATAGTCGTATTATTTTCCGCAGCCGGCTATCTAATACCCGTTCAACGATCTTCATGGTGTGCGACATCAGCTTGACAGAACGGTAGTTATCACAATTTCGCGTATCACCCTTTCCTTTGTGCAATGGAAGAAGATAGCTTTCCCTCCATTGATTAGGCATAGTGTCGCCTCTCATAAGTTTGGAGATAAGAACCATGAGCCATCTAGACCCGATGTCTCCCATCTTTTTCCAGAACTCAGAGGGTATCCCGTCCGGCCCAACAGCTTTTCTTTTCTTGGAGTTTTTAACCGCGTACCGAACTTCTTCGACTGTGATGTCGGGTATTTCGGCATGATTCGGGGCGGCTCTTGGAAAGTACACTCGGGGAAACTGTTCGTTCAGAAGTTCCTCGCAATACTGTCGCCATCTGTGGAGAATTTTTTCGTCTTCCACAAGGAGTTGGCCTTCAGCATTGTTAATAAACTTTGGGAAACGAATCTCCTGAGCATTTCTTCTTCTCTGGGCGGCTATCTTAAAGATATTTGCTCCTTTGTTCAAATTGTTTTGTCGAAGCTCCTGGGTAGCCTGGTTCCTGTCAGACGCGGAAGACGATATTTCTTCCAACTCCTGATAGAGGCCTTCCATGCTTTTCGCTTTGAATTCGGCGCATTTTTTCTTCGCGATACCTTTGCAACATCTATATACCTTTTCACGGCGAGCTTTTTCCTCTCTATTAGTAGAAGAGCACTTTGACCAAGCTTGGAAAGCCATTTTCTTTTCGTGTATCACTGCTTTGGCTTCGTCTGTCCACCACCAGGTTTCTTTTGCGTGTTGGCAGGGGCCTTTAGATGTCCCGAGCAGTGATTTGGCTTTCTCCAGGCCAGATTGTTGTAGGGAATCCCACATGTCTTGTGCTCTGCACTCCTCATTACCGACCTCATCGATAATGGAAGAGAGGTAGTTTTCCATGATGGTAATAAAAGCTTCGCCTTTTCCTTTATCCAGCTTATACCACTTGATTCTCTCAGACACCTTCGTTTGCTGCTTTGACTTCTTTCTCGCATCCATAAAAAATTCAGTCAGGAGGAGACGGTGTTGAGGGGCGATCGCGTCTCCCAGGATCACTTTGCAATCTTTAGCTCGTGGCTTCATGAAACTGGATACCAAATGATAGTCTATTTGAGTTTCATTTCCGCCGCTGCTATAAGTGATCAGGTGCCGGCTTTGTTTGACGAACATGGTATTTAGCACTATAAGACCGTACGACTTGCACATGTTTAGGATATCTTCACCTGAAGAGTTCCTGGTGCCGTATCCCAGCCCTCCGTGGTAGCCTTCATAGTCTTCGCTTGTCTTCCCGACATGTCCGTTTAAATCTCCCCCAACAAACAAAAGCTCTTCCTTTGGGATGATTTTGACAAGATTGTGGAAATCTAGCCAGAATGCATCTTTTTGTTTTTGTTCGCATCCTACTTGAGGGGCATATGCGCTTACGATGTTCCACACCTCACCATGCATCACCAATTTGAGAGCCATCAAACGGTCACTGAACTTTGAAATGGTTAAGACGTTGCCAAGTAACTCTGCCGCAAGGATGATGGCGATTCCGTTTTTACCTTGTTCCAATCCATAGTAAAACATCTTGTAGGCTTTTGTTTTAACGTCCAAGAAACGTGCCCGATTACCGGTGTTTCGCCATTTCGTCTCTTGTACGCACAGGATGTCTACTCGCCTTCTAACCATCATTTCTTCAAGCTCATAGCTGCGCCCACTCATGCTTCCAACGTTCCAACTCGCGACTCTTAAATGTGGCTTACGCCGTTGCATTACTTTGCTATCCCCCGGAAATCCTATAGCTCTGACCCGAGCATTTCTGCTCGTCCCAGGATCACGACCATTAGTAGTGCCTGGCGGGGTAGTGCTTTTCCTTTTAGCGTTCTTTTCCATAATGCTACGGTTTGACCGTTTTCATTCTTCCCTTCCTTTTTGACACGGGCATGCTCCAGATTTTTTATTTTTTTTTTGATTGATCTTACTCTTACAACACCGGTGATCTCCAGTCGTGTCAACCCACTGATTTGCATGCACACTTGTGGGGCAGTTTAATGGTGGTATATGTGTTCCTAGGCTCACCTTGGTGTTTTCTAAATTGCCTAGATGTGAGTTTTGTTTACCTTTGTTTAGTCGCCTTTTACGACAAGCGATAGGTATCGCTGCAGGGATATTCTTAACCCGTCCCTGCACGAGGATTACATAAATAGGGTAGTTTTTGCAAAAAAAAATGTACAATTTTCTTCGTTTTTTAGTAGTGCCCCGGAAAGAGTTAAGACAGATAGTTAAGTTGTACTGTTTGTTTTATAGTGTCCGCCTAGGGCCAATAAGATATTTAAATTTGTAAGGATAATTAAGCTAGTTTTAAGCATTTTTGTCTAGCGTCAGATAATTATAAGCAAAATCGAATAAAAATGAATCTAAAATTGAAAATTAAAAAAATTTGGATAATTTGGACATTATTTCCTGTCCCCAATCATGCTGGCGGTCAATGCCTGTATGTCCTGAAATATGCAACATGAAAGTCCACAAGGAGCGTTTTTCTGATCCTGTGAACAGATTTAAACCATTAGGCCCAAATTTCAACACCTGAGGGCCGATTGATAAAAAATATTCAAAAAAAGCATTTGAAAGCGGACAGATTTTGGAAAACATCAATATGAATCATGACAAATCAACATGTAGTATCAAAAGTTTATTGAAATATTTTAGCGCCAAAATGTGTTCATTTCATTTTGTTTGTTTTCAGTAAATGGAGACCAACTCTACCTTTAAGTTTTACATCACTTCGCTCAAACACATGCTGCAGCTGTGACAAGCGATTGCGGCCTCCTAGTTATTATGTATATGGAACTCGGAAGTTCAGTGCCTCGTTGACAACCTTTCGCTAAGCATCCCTGTGTTCCTTCCGTTCTTCACTGCTCTGTTTCATCTTCCCGACATCTATCCTCATATTTTTCTCCCATTTATTGGAGCCTTCCTGGCGACTGTTTCCCTAGGCTTTTCCACTCAATATTCTTTTGACTGTTCGTCCACTGCCCGGTCGTTCTATGTATCTAAGTTTTCCTGCGTATCTAAGTTTTCGCTATTATATTATTTGGACAATGCTTAGGGCTGAATAAAGATCATAGAGTTCTTGATTCCATAGTTGTCTTCAATCCTCTGTTTCTACGTCCTGTTTTCTGCCATAGATTATTTTTAAGAACCTGTATAGTACACTAATGATATTAGTCCAGTGAATAAGCACAACTCAAATTCTTTGCAGTTCTTCAAACAGCTGTTATTCAATTCCGGAAATTCTGTTGTTATTGTCGCAGCATGCATTTTCCATTTGGCATTGTACCAATGACTGCTTTCTCAGATAAATTGGTTATGGCGTAGGGGACACCAGCTACATGCTATCCCACAAGATTATGACTTCTGTGAAAGTTGTCATTATGTTAAACCTTTCCACAAGGCTAGATTTCGTGTGGCTTTAATTAAAGTTTTATTACATCTCCCACATTAACCGAAATTATCAAACATTTTTACATTGCTTAGTCATTGCTTAGTCATCGCTTTCATTTTCCATAGCACAATACTGCCAATGTAAAGTATAACGTCCGATACAACGAAAAAAAAAGAAATTGACTTATCCACGTGTTAAGCCCAAATTTAATCGACTCAAGCAAGTTCTTTATTTATGGTAAATATTACAAGCAAAACCAAAACACGTCAGAAAAATCGAAAGCCAAATTAAAAACAGAAGCAAATACAGTAAAGAAAAAACAAAAAGCAAGTCAAAACTCACTTTCACTGGAAGTCACTTCAGTTTCGTCTCAACTCACACGTTCTTCCCAATTACTAAACCATCACATCAGATTGCTTTCCCTCTCACCCCACGCACGCATCTATCTCCAGCTGTATGACGGTCATAATCCCGAAGACTTAAGTACGACACCTTTATCGCATAGCATACGTACAAACTGAAGATGATCCTATATATGGCATATTTGAAGGTCGCCTCTTGTCTAGATAGCGTAGCATCAACGGCATAAGACACTCAACCTCAAGTCAAAACCTGAAGGCATAGCAAAAGTGTTTCTCACCGCGCTTGACATGCTTGCATGTTAACGCGTCTTGTAAAATTCAAAACAATCATCTTGCTTTCACCCGAACACAGCGGTGTGGTTTTTGGTTTTGGCTTTTTGATTTTGTTTGTTCGCTTAATGTCAAATTCTGTGTCACGTTATTGTAAATTCCGAAGTTGACGGGTTTTCTTTTCCAAAGTTTCCGGGCAGGCAAACGTGATACATATGTACATATATATACCAGTACTGTATCTACCGCCGACTTTACTCAGTTCGGAGGGGACTCAGGTTGTACGGGGTCTTGAAAGGATTTCTCCGATGACTCAACATGAAGGTGTGACAAATGAATGTAGTCAATGATGCTGTAACTGGTTCGGATTGGGCAAGAAAGGAAGTTCTTTCGCAATCTGAGCTATCCGGATGTGGTACTTTCGCTTCGGATTTGCTGAATTGACAATGAATTACTGACGACTAATGGCAATTGGATTTGTAAATCTTTTACGATAGCGATGCAATACAGTACAGAAGTGAAAAATATGCAGGTTATCTGGCAAGTTTTACGACCAATTACAGCGAGATACAATGTGGCAATGGAAAGGGTCGTGTATCTGGATGGAAAGATACATTGTGTATTTTGGCGACATAAGGAGAAAGTTTCGTGGTATTCCTTTGGAATTGATTTTCTCATCTGAGATTATTTTTACACAATTTTCAGAAGTGAAAAGTTTAGTAGAATGGAGTATCGATAGCCTTGGACAAAAGTTATAACACTCAAAGTCCAGTCTAAAATCTGACAAGAAAATTTTACACAGAAGCAAATAGGTCGAGTGTCAATGGCATGAACTGCTGTGAGCTTTGCCATTTCCAGGAACGTACAAATTGAAAAATCAAATATTTAGAACTGACTCTCATAATACACGTCACCACAAGAAACACCCGAACTGAAAAGTTGAAGATGAAAAGTGTTGATTTTTAAATTTGAAGTCAAAATGGCCTCAAGTCGAATAATAGAGACACAAGCGATCTGTTTATTTGCAGTAAGGTTGTCATGGCCTAGCGAGATACGCAAAAAGACATTTTGCAATATAATTGTCTAAAAAAGGCTTCTCGAAATTCAGACTTGATTATTCTCCTTCTTTGCTCCTGATAGGCTCTCAGCCATTAGAGGAAACAGTTTAATAAAATGGCAATATTAATAGTCTCCTTAATTCGATAAAATATGTTCAAGGTGCCGGGAGTGGAATTGATTAAAGAATTCAGTAAGATATGGAACCAATGTAGATAAACAGTGGTTAAAAATAAAAACTAGAACTACTAAAACAAACTAAAATACTTCAAAATCAAAAACCACTAATTATTAAAAAAACAAAATGATAAAATTGTTCATTAACTTTGACCTTTTCTGGAGGTAACGGTATTCGCATTAGAAAAATTAGACAGAAAAGGCACCCGACTCGGTGGTTGTTAGAGAAAGCAACAAAAATAGAGCTCAATCTGAAGTTTTGTGTTCGGGAGTGATAAGACGATCACTATTCACAGATCTTTTGAAGGAAAATAAATTTCAATGGAAGTACGAACAAATATATTACGTTTGCGTGAATTTGGTGCATCAATTAGGTCTATTGATGTAAGCATTAATCAAGCATATCCCACCGTAAAAAGCGCAGTTGATGCCTACTCCGGTGGGAAAATTATATCAAGTGATTGGGCCGACTATCTTATCTTAACCGATAAGGAAAGACTGTGGTAATTAAAAAAGTGATATAAGACCAGAAAGAAAACTGCTGCAAAAATGATCAGTGAAGTACAGAATTGATTTAGAATTCAGTCAAAACAATAAACTCAAACATACAGCTCCTCAATACTCCAAAATCTCCAGCTCAATTTCTAGATATCAATCCAATTGAAAATGTGAAGAATATTTTAAAACAAGATCCGGAGTGAACCTGTTTTGAAGGCTGCTTTATTTCCATTGTCCTTTTAGTTTTTAATCTTTAACAATTATTCTGTCACAAAGGGTAAGTGAGCAAAAAGATTTTGGAGTCCTTGCATACACAAGGTGGCGCAAAGCTAATCACCCTATCGGAAGATGTTATAGTTTTTGCAAATGGCATCATACGTCAATTATATTTGATATTTGTGAACTAGACAGCTACAGTATGCAAACACACAAGCAATATGAGGGTGGTCCGATAAGTATTTAGCCTACAAAAGAAAAACAAACATTTTGGAGAAATGGCGATTTATTTCTCAATATAGTCTCCTTTTAGCTCGATACACTTGACCCAGCGATGCTCCAACTTCTTTAACCCGTCTGAAAAATACGTTTTCTCGAGGTCTGCAAAGTAGGCCTCCGTGGCGGCGATGACCTCCTCATTCGACTGAAATATCTGCCCGGCGAGTGACTTTTTCAAGTTTGGAAACAAAAATAAATCGCACGCCAAATCTGGAGAATACGGTGGATGGGGCAGTAGTTCGTAGCCCAATTCGACCAATTTGGCCCTGGCGAGGGCGGAGGTGTGAGCCGGTGCGTTATCATGGCGGAAGAGCACTTTTTTCTTCGCCATGTGGGGCCGTTTTTTCTTCAATTCGGCGTCCATGTGGATCACACCTTGTGAATCCCAGAAAACGGTGGCCATCACCTTTCCGGCCGATGGGACAGTCCTCGCCTTCTTCGGAGCACGTTCGTCGGGTGAAGTCCACTGTTTCGACTGTTTCTTGGTCTCTGGTGTGTACCAGTGGAGCCATGTTTAAACGACGCAGAAACTCTTTCGGATTGCGCTTAAACAGCGTCAAACACTGTTCTGAAGTGGTCTCACGGTTGCGCTTGTTATTCGGAGTGAGCAAACGCGGCACCCATCGCGCCGACGCGATGCAGGATATGATCCACGCGATCTTTTGAAATACCTACTGTCTCAGCTATCTCGCGCACCTTCAATCGGCGGTCTGCCAATACGAGATCGTGGAAACTCGTTAAACCAATTTTTGATGGTCGCCATCGAAGGAGAAGAGTCACCGTACACAGCATCCAAACAAGAATCGAATCACCGACCGATATTGCTCTTTTTCCATTTTTCTAAAATCCGCGGACAATCCCGCTTCCACACGCGGTCAAAACAGAAATACGAGTCCGATCCGGCTGAAATTTCGACAGTAGCCGTCTACTAGAATGTACTACACGATAGTAAGTTGCTCTTGCGATACTGGCGCCATCTGGCGGTGGAGCTAAGTACATATCGGACCACTCTCGTAGAGCACTATACTCGGCAAGGACTTGGGTCGATTTTTTTGATCACCGACCGATAAGGTGATGTTAGCGCATTGTGAATTTTGACGTCGATTTCCAAATCATGTCGCGCCAACTGGGCAAACATTCCGGCGCTTAGCTATTCGACTCGAACAGACTCGAGCCACAGGAGGCCATACAGCCCGGTTAAGGCTGCCGATATTGCTAAGAACGAAGAAACATCAACCAGACGACGGGTCACGCAATTGGGCATCACTAGATGGACCCTACAGCGATTTTAAAAGAAAGACTTACACATGCTTCCGTACAAAATCTTCGTTCCTGAGGCACTGAAAATCCGCGTGTGATGCATGAAAAGCCACTATATCCACTGAAAGCCCCTGTGTGGTGCGGCGTTCACGCGGAAAGTGTGATTGGGCCGTATTTTTTTTAGGACACCATCGGTCACTAGAGTAGGTTCCAAGAGAAAACCGAATATCTGCAGTCTTACAAACTCCATTTTGAATGGCAATAATGAAACCAACGGTTTTGGTAAACAACTTTCCTGTCCGGAAAATCAAATCTTTCTAGTGCTCTAGTGCTTGGCTTTTTGGATTTATCCTTCTGTTACGTATGAGATTGAATACAAGAAAGTGAAAAACCAGATCAGCAAATAAAAAAATTGATGCAAGGACCAATGTTACAGAAGATTTGAGGGAGTAAAATGTTATCGTAAAAGAAAGTGGAAATTGATCAGCGAAGTTTTAGGGCATTAGATGATACTATTGTGAAAAACTTCAGACATGATAGAAATTTTACCACATTGGTATACGATTTCGCACAACATTTTTCAATACAGGCAATTTCCATCATCCATCCTTGTATCACAACAGCATCTCGACTATTGTACATGACTCGATTTATGTAGAAGGAGCAGACCATATGGGTCTGGAAGACTTCTGGGGTGGATGGCGTTAGATCAATCGATTTGAAAACGCATATAGATGTATTTGTTCCCATAAGTACTAAACTTATTAATATAACCCTTGACACATCAAAAGTGTAAAGAATGCTCGATTCATTTACAAGGCAACGTCCAAAATTGAAACAAATTAAAGACCCATATATGTACTGTACTGCTTATTGTTGACAAGACCTTGCAGCAAATTATGGTAGATGATGTGCAATGTCACAGAGAAACATAAATTAATCAGCGAACATCAACACGAGTTTCAGAAGGGAAATAGTTCAAATCGACTTGCCAATTTTAAAAGTAGCCTGAAAAAAAGTCACCATATTTTAGTCTTTTTTATTAACTTTAGTAAAGCATTCGACACTTTTAGCAACAAAATAACTGTTTGATGCCTGAAAGAGTAGGAGTTATAAGAAAATTAGTAGACTGAGCTAGAAACTATTCAATATACGAGAGAGAACCTTTCGGGTAAGAACTGAATAAAACTACGGCACCGGAGAGCAATGCAGTATGAAGTTCCGCAAGAATCTAAAATCGGTCCACTTCTCTTTATAATATGGACAAATCAACACAAAAGTTTGACAAACAGGTTTTCTTTCGCATACACAGAAATTGTGGTATATCACAAATCCATCGGTGAGTCCGATGAGCGGATTATGCAAGCGGAGTTCAGAGAAGCAGCAAAGTGGTGCCATGATAAGGTCTTGTAATAAAAAGATCTAAAACAAAACAATGTACAGTATACAGCATATTTTTTTTTTGACGTACGTATTAATAATTTAAGAGTAACCCTGAAGGATACATATTTGCACTTACATACCTTAATCACAAGTCCTCACGGTGTGTCCTAAAACAAGTTTTATTCATACCCTCGTTGAGTCGCGATTGATTCACCACTGACGTGGGGAGGGGCAACACAGACTTAATTTAAAATACAAAGAATCAGGCCCTCAAACTACTGTAAGGGTTTTAAAAGTTATACAAATTTTTAAGCTGACTGCAATATTGGAATATTTTGATGACCAGCGTTTCCGGATACCAATCAGCGATGATATCACTACTAGACGAGAGGCGGAGGCACTACACAAATTGCGAGTTTTTAACAATGCCTACGGCAAAAGGCAATTAAGATACCAATTAATTTCAACAGACTCCCAAACGACGAAGAAAACATTATTCATTATGATTTAAAAAGAAAGAAGATTGAAAGGACAGTTTTTAGAATACATAACTTTTTTTATTAGGGGACTAATGTTAACATACATATATCATGGGGCACTGCGATCAATGTAGATCTTTTGTACCTGCTAGCTGATTAGAAGAGGAATTCCTCTACTTTCTTAATAAAATCGAGGACGTCTCTCGTAGAAGCTGAGCTGATTTCCTCAGGAGTCATAATTTCTGTGAGGAGGATACGCTTCCTAAGGTGGCAGAAAGCATCATATTCACATAGTATGTGCTCTGCAGTTTGCTCGTCTTCAAGGTAGTCGACACTCGGTTTCAGCCGAGAGGTCAATTTTGTTAAGATGATATCTCACATTACGTTGTCCCGATAGGTAGCTGACTAGTCTTCTGATTTCTACTCTGTTATATTTAAGAATTTTAAGAGTGTTTCTTCAGGGCCGTATAGATCTTTTAGATTGTCGGAGTCTTTGAAACGTTGTTCCAAAATGATATTTTTTTTCAATTTATCTAAGAGAAAATTAATCTTTGACTTGAGAATTCCGCAGAAAGGTTCGGCCTATGTACCTTTCGTTTTAAGCTTTTCTAGCGCTTTGGTCGCCGATTTCGTTGCCCTTAATGCCCTTGCGCCTTGACAGCCACCAGAGTTTAACCTTGTTTCATTTGGGCAGGTCTGGCAGCACATGGTGGCATTCCTGAATGCATTTTGAGTTCATACTATACTAGCCTACCGCTTTGAGCGTTGCTTGACTGTCTGGGAGTATATTGATGATTCTCTCTTACGCCTGTTTCTAAGTCTGGGTTGACGCACGTTAGGGTGGCGTATAGTTCGGTTTGGAAGATACTAGGACTCGTTCCCAGAGCCTTCGATATTTTCCGATTTTGTCCAAAGATGCCAGCGCCAACTTTAAACTATTGAAAATCTAAAGTAACTTAGTTTAAATGGCTAATGAATGTTTGTTCAATTTGAGTTTACCGTGACATGAATTTTCCATCTCAAGCCATTAGGGCAACCCTGAAAAGATCTCTAGTTTCCGGTTTAAATATTCATTGTAATCTCAGCACGGGCGACATCTGATATTACCCACTCTTTCCGAAACTTCTCCAATTCGATAGGATAAGCCATCCAATTATTATGAGTTCTCTCAACTTTTTAAAACTTCGACAGTAAACTTTTTTCCTATTTCTACAGAATACGAATAGCTTGTTATTATTTAAGCTCTACCATTATGGTCGCTACCCTGTTATCCTTTCATTTAACTTTTCTTGACATTTTCCTTAAATCTTTTGTTATTTCTGCATTTTCAGTTGTCTTCAAAGTATTTGCTAATACCATACCAAATGTCAAGCCAACCATTGTCCAGATACGGAGAAAATCAACGATGATGATGACTGACCTCAAAATAAGAGACACACGGTGGTGGAAGTCCTCCATCGAAGCCCTAGTAATACTTAGCAGTTTAAGTGTAGTATTATGTAGCCATAGTGCAAAATTTAGTGCACCGTTCATTTCATCAGATTCCGATGAAGGATTTAAGCCCATCATTCCATCACAGTTCGATCCGGAATATTTCACCCGCAATTTATTCACCGAAACCGGTCAGTATAGGGTATTTTCTCTGGATGACAGTGACCTGAGAAATAACAGACATTGGATGCGGGAGCAGCCAGATGTTACTGAAAAGATTACAACGCGAATAACGACGACAACACCAGTGATCACAAAAGTTCCGGGAATAATGAGCGACGTGGAACATACAATGGTAAACGAGGAAGTATCTAGAAAGGGAGAGGACGAAGTGGAACCGGATAACCTTGACACGGAGCTACGAGTTGAATTAAAAGTCCTTGAGGACTTGCTGTCAGATTACTTAGATGAGCTGTTGGGTAGGAAAAAAGTTCAAAAAGAAGGTATTTCTGTGGAAATTGACGATAGCGAGGTAGCGAAAAATCAGGAGGAAACAGAGCGAAATGAGGACAGATTAAGAAGTAACTTAAAGAGATTTGCACGGTCTGCTGTGGTAAGAGTGTCCTTGCCACGAGCTCTGGAAAACGGTCGATTGTTCTTCTTTTCTGGTGAGTTGTTAAAGTACATGTTTTACATTAAGCTTTACTAATAGATTTCTTTTCGATTAAAGGTTTAAAAAAGATCCTTTGGCCCATATTTGTCGGGATACAAGTCATCAAATCAATTTTATTTGCTCTCTTCCTGCCTAGCATCATTGGCTCGTTGGGAAAAATTGCTACTCAAGGTAAGAAAACCATTCAAACAGTCTTTCTTTCTGATTGTTGTTTGAATTCGAGAAAAACAGAATGTCAAGTACACCTTAGATCTATCCTTACAAAAATCCTTTCAATTTGATTGATGATATCCAAAACATGAGTAACTCACCACGTTACATATTTCGTGATTTAGGGGGTTGCCCACTGAATCCTTTCTCGTTTTGAGTTTACCTAACAGAACAGCACTGGAATGCAAACGTTTCATATTCGAGTGAAGGAAATCGATAACTTCATCCTTGAAAATCCTGAGCATATACATATGTATGTATGAGCATGTGCGAATAATAAATTGATATCCTGAAGTGTCCTTAAAGAGCTCGTATATTACTGTTTTAAATATATACGTGGGTTTCCTATATTGTGCTAGTGACTTGAATAGGTAGGTTAAATAGGTTGAAGAGAACGCGAATTATTAAAGAGATTTAAACATTTAAATTGACCCAAACAAAATTATTTCGACATATTCTTAAGGTAATCACATAGTCGAAAATTGTTTATCCGCTTCTAATAGATGGTCATCTTGATTGATGAAAAACAAATAGTTGAAATTAATTTTTACCTTGTCTTGATAGATTAGCTGTAGTTCTTAAACATTCTATGCAGAGATGTCAGCTTTGGGTATGGATTAACATACTCGTAGTTTGGTATATATGTACATACGAATATTGTTCAAGAAATAAGGTGACTTCTATATTTTTCTCGAAACATATTTATTTATACATCAATGTCTATTTGGCCCACTTCAAAGCTGTCTCCTTCAGATACAATACACTTGCGCCAGCGCTTTTTCCACTTCTTAAAGCACATCTGATATGCGATTTCTGCTACCGGCTTGAATCCTTCCAAAGATACAGTTTTAATCTCCTTAATCGTGGAAAATCTGTGTCGAAAAGACCTATTTCAGTTTTGTGAAGAAAAAAAGCAGGCAGAGGGCAGTCTGACCAAAACAGTGGCTGAGACATGATTACGTATTGTTTTTTCCAATCATGCACAAGCAACGATGCATTATCGTAATGCAACAGCCATGATTTTTTTTTTTTCGCAAATCCAGACGTTTTCTTCTTATTGCTTTATACAGATGGCGCTTTTCAATATAATATTCTTTACCAACCGTTCAACCTTTCGGCAAAAACTCATGATAACCCACGTCATTGTAATCGAAGAAGTGAGCAGTGAGCAAAACTTTCACATTTGATCGAATTTGACGATTTGTTTTGGACTTGGCTCTTCTGGTCGTTTCCGATGGTATGGTTAGGCTTTGGTTTCGACATCATAACCTTCGTTTCGTCACCAGTGGCGATCCTTGCTAGTAAATCTGGATCGTGATTCACGTCTTTCAACAGCTCCTGAGCCGTTCTTTTTGTCAAAATTTTGAAATTTCAGAACAAACCGCTGACACATATTTCATGCCAAAAACGTCTGAAGCATGAACCAATCGATATCCCCAGCTTCTCGAAGAGTGATTTTACCATTCTCCATAGGAATTTTCTTCACTGCGTCAACGTTTTCGTCCGTTGTTGACGTGCGTCCATGGCGGCTATCGCCATTAACTTCTTCAAAGCCGACTGTGAAGATTTTTAGGCAAGGCCTCTCAATTTTGTTGATGATAAATTAGAGCTAACTTCATAAAGTGACATGAGCTCTTTGGGAAAAATATGTTTCTAATGCAATCACATCATGTGCTATGTAGTCTCGTAATCCTCAATCGGGAGTCGGCATTTTGTTTGGGAAACCGGTTCATCTTATTAACGTCGAGTGATTAACAAAATCCTTAAATTCTATCTCAATAGGACTGATGTTGCAATTTTTTCTATTTTTTATTTTTCCTTAAATCTGAGAGTTGAGCTTATATTTTTGAATATCTTAAAAGGGATCTATGTATTTTATAGAAGATCGGAGGTTGGTGAGTTTGCTGCCACTGACGCATCTGTGCCCAGGCACCCAACATAGTTTAACCTTGCTTTACCTGGTAAATTTTTGTAGAACATCATGGCAGTCCTTGACCGATTTTAAGTTAATGCCAGTCACGAATTTTAGGTTACTGTTTGTGTATAAATGTGTAGCTTTGAAGACACTGGGACATTAGCGTCTGTGAAACTTTGAAGTTAGGGCCTAAAGTACTAGCGCAGACGTCTGATTCCATTTACGAGCTATTTGTGTATCATCTAGGACCTTCTTCATTTTGTGAGGGATCACCAGTCGTCCAGGCTAAGCGATTTGGATTTAATTTACATTGGGCTTTTTAAACATATGTTTGTAGTAGGGTGTCAAGAACTGTTGTTATTATTTTAGCCTACCACAGGAGCAGAAGTAGTTAACCCTTCCATAACAGAAATAACAGGGGCTTGGCTATTTCAACCAAACTCAACCCCTTACTTATGCTTGCCGTAACATTCAACAAGTCTCGAAGGAGAAATGTTTGTAAATTTCTTTTCTATGCGACACCATCGCTTGCACTCAGTCATTGGATTTTTCCCAATATACTCGTAATTCGAAACCATCTGCATACTTTTAATGTAATATTATAATATGACAAGCAATTAAGTTATGTGTTGTTCTAAATTTGAAATTGTTTGATCCACAACCTTCTAAGAAGACATATTTCGTAGACTCGTCGCATCAATTGCTGCGAATGGTTCCTACGATCAATGTACGCTTCAAATAATGCATTTATCAAACTTATGGAAGGAAACCAGTTGCAGAAAAGCAAATTGAAATTTTGGTTTACGGGAATATTGGAAGCTTAATATAAACAATATCTAATAATATGGCCAGCCCAAAAGATTGGCACGTTCCTTCTCCAATGTTGAGGCACACGTTTAACTTGGTCGAAACTAGCTCTACCTATAGTTCTAAACTCGTCCATTTCAAACTTATAAATAATTTTTTTCGAAAATCTATGTATAATTTCTACATTCTTCTTCGCCCAATCAAATTCGTAAATTACGAGTATTTTGAATGCATCGCTGCGCCTAACCCTTCGAACGCATATCTATCGCATAAAAGAGCATATTATGAGTCACAAATATTATGGATCAATTTTACCTATAGGCAACCTTGTGTTGCTGACCAAAAACTAAAAGTTTTTTTTTCTAATTTCTATTTTTTTCCTAACTGTCTTACCTGTGTTTAATTATTTTATCACTTGGTTTTGTACACCAATTATTTTTTTTAAATTACTTGCAAACTCACTTTTTGAACAAAAAGAAACCAGCATGCCCACTCTACGAAGATCAGCTACAGTGTTCAATATTTTCCAAGCCTCTAGAACATATCAAGCTTTTCTGAGAAAAAAAAAGCAACAGAAAACAAACAAAAATCATGTTAGAGGCTAACATGGGACATGAAAGGGTTAAGGGAGAAAGCATGGCTTTATAGTAAGTACGATATGCGCTGTTGAAACAAAGATGCTCTGCCTTTTGAAGGGCACCCTCAAAGGTATACCTCATTCATTTTAGAATCAAATCAACGGTGAGTGAAAGACAAATTTACTTCGTTTAGAAAACACATTTTAGAATTGATTGGTCTTGAAAAGAATGGAACCTTTAGCAATATTTTGTCGTTTTATTTAGAAACCAAACAAGGCCTTGAGGGACAAAATCATGTGACGTTTTAGGTGTTTCTTACAATATCTTTTAAAATGCTTTTTCCTTGAAACGGCTTCAATAATATGAGGAAAATTAAGCACATCTGAGGTCACATCTTCGTTCCAAATTATTTTATTTTTTTGCAATTTTTTAATTTTGAACAATACGATTAGCATCATTCTAAGGTATGAAGTGGCATTGTCAGTGTAATTTTCATTTTCACATTTTTTGAAAAGTAAGGAGTCCTTATTCAGAAAACTTATTCTTTTTTCTCAGGCTTATTGAAACTTCTAGGAAAAAATCAGCTCCGTCTTCAAAAGCATTTTTATATGTATTTTTAAGTCTTGCTTAAATTACTCAAGTATTTATAATCGAAATATATAGGTCTACTGTATTATATGCGTACATTTTACCTATCTCTAGTTTACGTCTTTCGATGGTTTAAATGAACTACCTTATCAGAAGGTGCTATCTGTCCTGATTCTAATTAGTATCATCTATAAATAAATGAGACCTGCTGTTCATTACTGCTTACAAATGACAATTTTGAGAGTCATCCTGTTCCGAGAAGTAACAGGATGACTTAGCTGCTGCCGTGGTTGGATGTCCGTGTTAACGAAGTCAAAGCCCTGTGTGTCTTATTGAATAAGGAATCTTTACGAGACCTACATACATACTTCAATACACTCTAGGGGTGTAGGAAGTCCATATGATATCTATATTCGACTACGGGCTATCGCGACTGAGGCTAACACACTACCCATTAAGCTATGTTACTCACTATGGGGTCATCCAAATTGTGGTTCCAGAAGTAAATTTATATAAAACACATTTCTGATTTAAATTTCGATAGTTTTTTTTTCTTGGATCGTGTCATTACAAATTTAATATAATATTATTCAAATGCCTGCCAAGGAAATTCTTCTTTTAGACTCTGCGGATTGCGCTAGAGCGGAGCGCAGTTGTATGGAAAAAAATAATGTTGTGAAAATGAAAAACATACCCCTCGCAAAAGTTGTATTGGTCCTAAAATGACTTGTAAGATTTTTTTTGAGTTTTTAAAATGACCGCTAGGGGTCGCGCATAAGCATTAAAAAAACTAAAAATGACCCAATCAAATTGTTTAAGCATTTAAAACCAGAAATAACGAGCCAGATTATAATATATATACAATAATATACATATAATAATATAAATAATAAAAAAAATTATTTTAGCAAAACATCTACAACAGCAACTCATTAGTATGTTTTTTTTTTTTTTTTTAATTTATTTCAAATAATCTTTTTCGGTTTCAATTTTTGGAAATTCTTTTCGGGAAAGTGTATTTTTTATCAGTCCGTCTCTGTTGGTGAATCCACAGACTGTTTGGGAAGCCTCGGTGACCAATTTGACTGCCCTTTCAACTGCTTGGCTATGGCATGAGAGACTTGTCCACAAATTTGATTTGTTATTGTCGTTTTGGCTGACAATATCCCAAAGCTCTTCTGCCGTAAAGTCCAATACCACTGGAGGTTCAGTCAAATGATTTTTCTTTATCTGCCACCTATCAATAAGTTCGAAATATTCAGCTGCTTCAAAATTTAATTTTGGGAGTTCAAACTGCCTGGGATTTCCAACATTATTGTTTGTTGCTCTTGCTTTAAGAATGCGTCGAACAGCTAGTTCTCGAACGTTTTTACGATTATCCAGTAGCATGGCTACCAAAATATTTTCGCAGTGTCCGAAGTATCCATTGCGTGCGAAAACTGAGATTACTACCTTTTTCAGTTCTTCTGGCAAATATCTTGTTAGTTGAATGGCTTTATGAAAATGATTCGCACCATAGACAAATGAAGGCTTGGACTTAATCTCAAACCACATCACTGCATAAACTTTGCAAATAAAGTGCACTATTTGTTGTAATGGCTCTTCTGGGTCTTGTTTGGAAACATAAACTCTTAAAATACGGTTAGCTGTCGTCAACCATCTTGAATGGACCATTGCCCCAGGATTCCTTGAAAAAATTGATCCTTCTTTGACACCATTACTGATGGCCATACAAATTTCATACAGATATTTTTGGTCTGAACTCAAGCATTGTAAAGGTATTTCCGGTAAGTTCACTTTAATGATTTTGTAATTTGCGACGGTTAGATTCTGACAGTTTTTAAGATCCTTGCCAATATCACCAGGATAAGCGTTTGGACTAGATGTTTTTCCATACAATTTTTCGAAAAGGTGTCGTAAAGGTAGTTCGTTGGCGTGGAGCAAGCAAATACACAATTGCAAAGGTCGTTTAGTTATCATTTCGATTTTTCGGATGATTCCATTTCTTATTCCGGTGTTAACATTAGTCCCATCGCAGCCAATAAGCTTTAAATTATTTGCTGAAACTGGAGATTTTTTAAGAAAACCAAAAATCAAAACAATGTGTTCTTCGGTGGACAAGCCTTCAGCATTTTTTGTATTGTAACGTCGTTGCGACCGTCAAAATAAAGACCAAAAAAGTCGAGTTCGCACACACCTTTTTGTTGAGACCTTGATTTTGTCCTTTCCCTTCGAATCTTATGTTAGGTTAAGGTTAAAGAAGGGGAGTGTGATGGGTGGACATCACTTCCACTCGGAGGCCAAGAGGCCCATTGTGATTCCCTTCGTTTGTGTGGGTACACATATTCCCTTCGAATCTTACTTCTATCGATATTTTTTGACTGATCTGTTTCATTTATAAGACCATAATCTAGCAAGACCGCTGTAACAAGTGTTGCAGTTGCTCTGCCTTATATTTTGAATCTATCTGCCACCTTCGCAACATTAAAAAGAGATTTTGGATTTGAGTTAAGAGCAGCAGTAGAGGCAAACTCTTTTGGTAATGTTGTTGAAGTTTCAATATCTTCATCGGTATCTCAAGGGATATATTCTGTTTCATTGTTACCTGTTTGTGCGTCGGTCAGTATTTCAGGTGTGCTTGAAGATGAAATGCATAGACATTTTCTTTTAAGGGAGTTTTGAAGCTTGGTGGTTTCTGCTACATCGATACTCCCGATCACCATTTTTCTCTCAGATCTTTGGTCTTCCAAAAACGAACGTTCCTTCACTGGCACTTTTTTTCCTTTGGGACATCGACAAAATATAATCTCAATACATTTGCAAGCAGCTATATCAAACAGTTTTTCTCCTTCGGTTTTCAATTTATCCATTTGAATCTCAAAAAACCCGGGTACTCTTCTGCTCTTGGGTGTTTTAAGAAGAGTAGTTCTTCTGTCGTTGAATTTAATAATGCCTTTCTAAACACAGAACTTACCAACTGTCAGAATTGAAGCTAAGTCATAAATTTCCATAACTCTCGCAGCTGTAAGTGCTATTCGCTTTTTCAATGAACTTTCTTCGTTTTCCAGAAATGTAAGATGAAGAGCAGTATCTCTGTAGGTCGGCAATGAACGCGTCGACATCGTCTGTCCCAGTCCAAATATTTGGCAGACTTTTTTGGGAACGAGTTTCCATTTTTACTTCGGTTTATGATTAAAAAAAGAGAATGATTGATGAAGCTAATTAAACTGTCTATTATTTTGCACTCTTTGTAAGCAATCTCACATTAACGAATTCAACTTACCTTTTTCAAAGTAAACTTTTATTAGAAATACAATAAGAAGGCCTGGAATAACACACTAGACAAATGCTTAAGAACCAAACACAGATACTAAATAAAATAATTTGAAAATTTTGATGAAATTGCCACAAAGTTCATGGCCTACTTAGAACTTTCACAAACCCTTTATTTGAATTCGAATTATTGCATTTATTAAGGACAAATGTTTTAGAAGGACCGAATATAAAAATTTAAATAATTTAAAATTACGAGGAATATGGTTTCCCGTTATTGGAAAATTCTTGTAGTAAAATTTTTCCATAAATTTGTTAATAGATTTAAAAGCTGAAGACATTTAAAAAAAAAGCGAAATCAAGAAATCGGAAGTTTTAATTCTGCATATGTTCTTATATTCTAATATTCTGAAAATATTCAAAGAAATAACCTAGCTGTGAACTCAGTGGAATACGTGAAGATGTTGCGAGAGTTTTTAACACCACAGTTACATGAAGGGAAGCCTGGACCTTACACCTTGCGAGTTTTTCTTGTGGGGAAAAATAAAATGACCTTTTAACCTGGGTTTTATACTAGATTCATCGAATTTTATCTTCTACCAAATTAGTTCTATCCGAGCTCTAGTATGAAATATCAAGCAGTTTAATGGGAATTACCTCAAAATCTTAGATTATTTCTCTAAAAGTTAACTCCAGCGAAGATAGTTTCAAGCTTACTAGTACTGTCTAAAACATATTTTCATAACTTGAACACCTTTCCCAGCTGCATCCAAATACGGGTTTCTAGTATTATTGAGCACATTCTTGACATCAGCTGTATGAATAAAGTATCTGGAAGTACAATACTTACAGTGGACACCTTTTAGTATTCCTTTTGGAGAAACACACGGCGACACGCAAACCTTCTTTTTTTTGACGTTCTTAAAGAGTAACTGTGATTCGTCACCCGTGCGAGATTCTTCATAAACGGGATTTGCTCATTTCGTTGCAAATCAGTAAAAACGCGTAGACGCTCTGCTTTGTTGTTGTCAGAGAGTTCGTTGGGGATCCATCCAGTAAATTTTCACACCTTTCCAAGCTTTTTGAGATGACGGATGATCGTCGACTGGTTGACATTAAAGTCAATGGCTAGCATTCGTGTTGTCAGCCTTTCGTCTTCTTCCTCGGTCGCCAGAAGGGCTTGGTCATTGAACTGCGATGGTCGCCCTCTTCCTATGTACTTCATCTACAAGGTTGGTTTATGTCGAGCGTTTTGAACCTCTTGAACCATCTTTTAACTTGGCTTTTGCTGATTGTTCCCTCGTCTAAATGTTCGAAGTGCTAGAGCATAATGTGGCGAATATTAAGATGAATTTCGATACTCTTTTCTGTTAATGAAAAAGAGATTATTTTTAGGAAAAAATAGTAAACAAATCGCCTGTTTTATCAAGAAAAAAAATGTGGCGAAAAAAAACCCCAAAAAAATTATGCATCAAGCCTTTACATGTGTCCATCTGTCTTTTGCGGCTACTAGAAGCATTCTCAAAGATGTAAATACATGAGAGCTAACACTTGCCACTTATCTTGCTTATGCTTTTGAGAGAAGCTTTCCTTTAATATTATTGTCTAACCTAGTCTATTTTGACCTGGCTTTACTCCGTGTTTTACTTGCAAAGAATTTTTTTCGACTGGAAGGGGTGATTTACGAACCCACTTTGCTTTCGTCAAAGGTGACTTTCCCAGTCTTATTTTAACCTGCTCTATATAATTTATGTGAATTTGTATCTTCAAAAGACACCATGCATCATCAGACAGTCATCCCAAAGAACGTTTTATTCCTTAGAATACTGTTTTATCAAAGATCCACTTAATGCTGTTTTTCGGTCACTTACTTTACAAATTGTTAGATAGATTGCCATTGTTAAGGCAATTTATACGAATTGTCAGCTGTTCACTGTCTTTCGGGGAATAATAATTTACCAAGAACCAAGTCCTTTGAGTACAAGCAAAATCATCCCATCACTTGATTTGAATAAAAGTTTCGTTTGAAGTGATACCTTCCAAGGATACTTGTCTAGTCCTTCAAATGCGAATGTATCCCAATCAAAAGTACTCCATTTGAAATGTATTTTTGTGTTTACATTGTCTATGCTTTCTTTGTAGGGTCAGTATCAGTCGCAGGTTTCAATCGCCCATCCGAGACTGTGAATGACCTGAACTTTAATAATGACTTCGGTGATGACAGCAAATTTGCAACGATGAACGGAGGCTATGACTACCATCAGGCAGGTATGTTCCCATCTCTGCTTTATCCTTCCAACATTGAAGGATGTTGCACATTCTAACACGTTTCTCTTTTTCAGAGCCATCCACAAATCACTTCACCACTCAGCTTTACGACGCGGCTATGGCGAACAACAATAATGCCCTCTCGAGATACGGCGATATAGCATACGACCAAAGAGACAAATTATTGAACGCCCTTGGGCATACTGCCAACAAGAACCCCAGCAAACACAACGAGGTACAACTGAACGAAGGATATAAGGTCTTTAAAAAACTTCCAGTGTCATCATTACTGCTGTCCAACTACGACCCGTTCTACAGTCCACTCTTGTCACGATTGGATGCAATATTCCAACAACTCGGACTGAACACCAAGGATGAAGTTTGCAAGGAGAAATTGATTTGCTTCATGTACGCCGATCCAGCAAAGTATGCCCCGTACAGCAACCTGGTATCGGCACAACTGAGCAGGTATGTTTGAGGATTAAGAGGTGATTCCAATTTGGAACACTTAATCGGGGTGATCTTGAAATCAGGCGATATTACTGAGTATAGCCGACGACCATAGGTTTGGTTTACAAGAGTAGAAAACGCAAAGGACCCATCCTTCTCATCGCAGCTCTGAGGCAATATTTCAAAATCGTTGTATCACGATGGGGTAGCATTTCAGATGGGAATTAACGAACACCATTGAAACATGGAAATGCTTTAGTCCATTCGGGAGATGTCTTGCCGAAGTGTTAATTACCGAGAGATAGCAGGACGATTTATTATGTTGGGCTGTCGTGCCGATATCAAATGTCATTAGTCTTCGATTCATTGGGTTTGAGGGGATAATTGATTCAAAGACTTGTTTGGAACCTTATGGACGAAGAGGCATTGAATCGTGTTGCTGCTCGATATATTGGTGTCCTTAACGACAGATGTTAATGACGCTTGACAAATTATTAAGCAGCTGTTCGGCGCGCCCTTTTTATATTTGAACTGATACGACCTTCTTTGCCGGAGATTAAGAATGTATAATCGCAAATTTATTGTGCAATATAATCGATTAACAAGAATGTGTCGATATCGATATGTGGTAAGGAATGGTGGAAGGTCCCTTCGTCCTTCCCGCATATTGAGTTCTGTTGAAACGAAGATGCAGTGGCGTTTGTTCGTTTGAAATCCTAAACTTTGTCTGGTCCTGACAGAAGTCTCAGTTCTTGTTCAGAGTGTGGGCGACGATAGGAAGGTCCTTGAGCTAGTGCTTGACAAACGTGTGGATGGTTTTGAACTTTGCATTTCGAAGTTATTGTAATGGGTTCGTTCCAAATTAAAAATCTTGAAATATCTCTGATTTTAGTGAGATGTCTGTTGTTTTTGTTTTTGTTCTTGTTTTTTTTTTTTTTTAGCGGCGTCCTAAGGTTGTAAAGCCTTCTATTCCGCGTCGCATGACTTGCTGCTATTTTTTCTTTATAGATGTGCGTCTATATACTACGCAACCCCCTTATTCTTCAGCTACGCTTGTGGGGTTGGCAAGCATATCACGTTTCTTACTAGTTCGCAGGTATCCATCCAATATTCTTCGGATTCCACCATTCGTTTATTTAGTGAAGCTAGATTTGGTAGAGTATCTCACTATTCCGTGAAACGAAGATTACCTGCCTAACACCTTACCCCTGGTGCGGTGACTCTGGATAAAATGGAAGTTATCATAACCAAATCAGTAGAGATATATGCGATAACCCCATACTAAGGGTTGAACGGCGTTAGGTCGTAAATGCGGTTTCCTTATCCATTTGCCCATAGAACCATGGAGAATGTGCTTTCGATTTCCTCAATTAGTGTGTCAGTTTCGGTTGACATGGACAGTCTCCTTTCACCATCTTATCCGCGAGAATGCCAAAGGGGATCATTCCATCCTTAACAAATACAAGGTGGCGCAAAATTAATCATTAATTTATAATTTAATAAATAATTTTATTTTTGAATTACGTTTTTGATAAATAGAAACAAATTATTTCGAGTAATGGAAATTTTTATATGGACCTTTACAATATTTTTCGTTGAGTGGAAAGGATGATATCCATGAAATGGCTGCCGCCAGTTTTGATTCACATTTGTACCCGTTTTATCGCATTTTACATGACTTTGTGCAAATTTCCGGTGATAACTGTCCGCATTCCTGTCTAATATTCGCCTTGAGGGCTGGGATTGTCTGTCAAGTAGCTCACAAGAAAGAAGTTTGGGATTGGTTAGATCGGGCGATATTGCTGATCATGCCAAATCGCAAAAAAGAATACGCCACCAGGAAATCCTTACTTCATTCATTGTGCCTCGTGCTGTGTGCGCGATTCCAAATCCGGCTGTAAGAAATCGTTTATCATGGGCCAGTAGCGTTACCTTATTGCCAATGGCAACCTGAAAAAATACGGCCCAATCACTCCTCCTTCGAGAACGCCGCACCACGTAGTGGCTTTGAGCTTTTGTAGCTGACTCCAGGACTTGCATGAGCTTTGCAACTGTTATGATTACTATGTCATCAGTGAAGCCTATGATATTGATTCACTATGAAAGGCGCCATCGTACATAAGGTTCTATACGAGGGGACTCAACACGGAACCCTGAGGTACTCCGACGGAGACATAGTAATGAAGTTAAACTTCTTCTTCTGTATTATATTTTAACATCCTGTTGGTTAGGTAGTTGAAGACTTTCATAAGCAAATATTAAGATGTTTCCATCCATGCGAACGATCTCCTTATTTGGAACCAATCTGGCGAGCTAAGTGCGTATTTGCCTTGATCCTTGACCTTCAAGAGTATCGTTCTATGGCTTCAGACGCAACGTCGGCTAGAGCGAGATTTTCTGATGCTATACTGACGATTTGAGAAAGTTCCCGACTCCTCTTCTACAGTAAGCAATCTGTCAAGTATTATTCACTCTAGGTTTATCTCCATTGTGTCTTTGTATCTGTAGACTCTCTCTCGCTGTTACAGCTTCCACATTTCTGGAAACATGCCTTTAGGCATTTTTGTAGAGTTGCAATTAACATGTCTGGATTCTTCTATTTATACAGCGTCCTTCCATGCTCTGCGCCATTTTTTGTCGTATTCTTGTAAGGGGCTTCTGCGGTTCATTCAATGTGGGGGCTGGGATATATCCCACTACCATTGTAATTCTCGAATAAATGTGGGCATAGTACGGGGCCTATTGGGGAAACAGGTGTTCGGCAATGGTTTTCAGCATATAGTAATGTTATATGTGGGGACCTTCATGGTTTTGGTGTTTTGATAACCATCCCAAGGTTCGTGCCCCATTGGTTGTTTCAGATAAGTGTGAAGCATTTTACCTTGCTCCCTTTGTTTGCTTTTGTTAACTGCCGCCTCGCCTACCTAAAGTAATCCAAGTATTTTTCGAAATCATCTCTCCCTTCGGATCGTTCGGCTTTGCATAGAGCCTTAAAGCAGTTCGTCCTTAGAGTTATTATATTATAATTTCACTAGTAACATGAAGCCCCTTTCGGGTTGTTGTCTTTTCAGCCATTGTTGCAGCACGATGTTATGAGTTGACGCCGAAATTTTCAGCGAGTCGGCTAGTCTCCACGTTAGAAATTTTCAACGTCTTCACGTGTGTTTATACCTTCGTTCGTTCTTGAACGTTTTTGGTAATGCATAATCTAGAAATACATTAAAACATTTTAATGGATGAATAGCCGTGTAATGAACAGTTAATTATGTTTTCGCTGATATTATGAGAAAAAGATGCAAACTTTGGCTGTTGAGGCGTCGTAGGTACACAGATGTCTTGTCTTTAATGGAAAGTGGATAGTTTGGGTTAGGGTTTCACCCAAAAACTTATTTTTAGGCTTAAATCTTCTTCGAATTGAATATTATTGCAGCTGCGGCAATGGATGTTAAGTCGTATAGCCAGTCTAGCACCACGCAGTGTTGCGGTGGCCTACAACTCACAGGAGAGTGACCTGATCTTGCTCCTGATCTACAATTCTCCTTTCATTGCATGAGGACATGACAGCAACAATATTGCTTGAGCACTACTTCAGCTTAAAGATATTGTACTAAACTTTGAGGCGGTAAATTAAGTGTAGATTAGATGTTGGTATTTTGTGTAAAAAGCGCGGGCTTCCTATTCCTTTCTGGAGCAACAATGACGCTGCGCCTAATAGTTTACTCGTGTTTAATAGTGGAACTAGTATAGTACGTGGAAACCCGAGGCATACTCGTATTTACAGGGAAGATATCTGAGCTCGGCTGTGACGGTTTTATCACCACCTTTTACCGATAGTCCTGCTGCGGGTGCTCTGTTGTGTATCAGTTAAATGTCCTTACCATAGGTCCACTAACTTGATTATCGAAGAACCCGAATATGTTCTAAAGTCTGTGGGTTGTTGTGATAGACCCACGAAAAATCCCAAAGAATGAAGTCAACAGCATTGAAACAGGGCGATGTTGCCGGCCAGTGCAAAGCGCTGAAACAAGACATTAGGAGACCGGAAAACGCATCCTTCAAAATGCCTATTATCGTGCGAGCTGTATTAGTGAATGTACTGAATTCTCAGTGCCTCAGAGGCGCACATTTTACTAGCTTATGTATCCTGTCGGTCATAATGAATTTCAATCGAAAATTTCACTTCGTCGATGATGATCAGGAGAGTTTAGATTAGACACGACTGGCTGTCTGCATGCAGTCGTGGATAGACTGCCTGCACTTTAAATGAGCATATTCAAGTCTTTCACCAAAATGGACTGCGGAGACAAACGTGTAATGGCCAGTTGCGCTACGCCTGATTAACGTTGATAGCTCATCCACGATATCCATAGCCACAGCGGCGATATTCTCGTTGGAACGAACACTACGAAGCCGACCGGTGCTTTAATCGCCTTAATCCACTTTAATGATCTGCCGTAGGACTATCATGAAATCTGCGTTGAAATTCACGTTGCGTAAAAATAGCTGACGCATTATTCCGTAAAAAAAATATAGTGTTCTGCATTTTTTAACTTCAGCAATATCAGAACATACCTGAAAGTTGCAAAAGTTAAAGCACCACCCAATAGGTCATACATTTTGAACCACTTTGTATAATAAAAAAAACAATTTCCCCTTTTTCGTTTCAGAGACCTAGATGAACTGCGGAAACCCACGTCGGACAACCCGGAAATTCTCAGATTTTTCAAGTATATGAAGGCAGGCAAAGACGGTCAGGATGGTGTTAAATGTGATGAAATGTATAATACTTGCACCGAGTTTAAAGACTTTGAAAGTCCGGCTATGGTGCAAGCCTATCACGACATAAATAAATTGGTCGAGGCTAGAAAGTTTCTATAAACACCGTGCTAAGAAGTGAATAACGAAAACCTCAATTAATATTTAAAATTATAATTGCGAACAAATCAAACCACGACCAAGGATATTTTTTGGAACTGTATATATGTATGGTAGCTGTACTTCGACTAGTGTAATCTAATTAGTTAAATAGTCTTAAATTACGTATTTTATTTATTTATTTATTTGTGTAATTTATTTTCAAAAAGTATGGATATGGATGGCATGGAGCTTAAAAAATATATTTAACATGAGAACGAAATGTATGCAGTTGCTTTCTTTAGAACAGTAGAGATACTTTGGCTCAGGTCTAAAATTCTGTGCACTTTCTGACGCGCATATACGCGCCTTTGCGAGCCGAACGTTTTTTTTTTTGTATGAGGTAAATACTATAGTTCTGCTGTTATGCTGAATGAATCGCTCTCGTGAGGCATGACCACCATTTCAGCGCGGTAAGCACGGTTTTGCTGTTAGGATGAATTGACCATGCTCAGAGGGGTGTGATTTTATTCTATGTAATTTTGATCTATCACGTTGTATTTTATGTACACATATGTATGTATTTCTGATTTATAAGATGAGCCAACAGCCGGGGTGGAAATTTAAAATTGGTCTTTCTGGTTAAGGAAGCTTGGTCTATGGCAAACCGCCTAGAAGGCTTGTGCGAGTGCCTTATTCTTGAAACCAAGGATTTCAATTTCGGAAAAGATAGACTGTAGTTTCCTCTCTAGTGTTATCTTCGAAACCGGACGGACCAGTTATGAAGCCAAATTTTCTAGCCAATTCGACATCCAGTAAAAGAATTGGCAGCTTCATAAATGGTCGAAACGCTTCAATCATTGTATAATTTGGAGTTTATAGTCGTGTAAATTAAGAAAAAGTAGGACAAATGAGGCCCAATCGTTGACTTCGACGACGAATTGAGCTGCCTGGCTGGTCTTAAAGATTGCGCTCACGTCGCATAGTGGTCGGAAATCAAAATCTGAACGAACTTAATGTTTTCTTTATGAGAAGCAGTCTCCATTTATTAAATTATGGTGGACAATGTTGAAATAAAATAATTATACACCTTCACGGCAATAATCCTGTTGGTGGTGGCCAGATACATTGGTTTATAAGCATTTAACCCTTGTGAATATAGGTATATTGCATAATCAAAATGATAAATAAGTGATGATATGTTAAATGAAATGGAAAAAAATAAATTAAAAAAAAATAAAGTGATTTCTTCAGTGAATCTTGTATTAATTAAATAAATAATAAAGAAGCAAAGTGGTGACGATATCTACTTCTACCCATCTTGACTATAACTGTCATTGTCACCGGTCTAAGATGTTGTGCCAAGATTAGGGTTCTTGATCATATTTAGAACTTCTAAAGGCAAGGGATCGCTATTCTTACAGATTTTTTGTCTGTAACTAGTGATGACCGGGTCTGATGTTATTAGAAGCATATGCATCATATCTTCCATTGTTTTAGTTCTTGTTTAGTTCTCTGAACTTTCGAGAATGAAATTCTCTAAATATTTTGGCATCTTTGTTTCTGGCCTTTTGTGCCTCCTCCTATCGGTAAAATGGTCTCGTTTATTAATTTTTCCGAATGTATTAAAATTTTATGTATGCTTTATTGCTTTGAGGCATATAGTACCAATGATACATACAATGATGCAACTTACAATTGTGCTGTATTTATGCAGAACTTTTTGAAAAAGGTAGGAGTTTCAAAAAGATCGGAGCCCGAAAACTATAGCTTTCATGATAATGCTAAATCTATAGATTAGACGTTCATCAATTCCAGTAATTTCAGACGTTAATGATGGATTCATAGGAACCCGTCTCACCGTATTTCCATCATTAGATGAACCAAAACCAGGTTTCTGTATTTCCTTTTTTCAAGCTTCAACTATTTGTTTGTCTGTTTGCCTTATTTGCCATTTTTTGACATCCAAGTCGCTAGGAAATATGTAATATACATTAAAAAATCTTGATATATACATGGAGACTGGATATTCCAAAGGATAAACTATTTTCATTCACAGGTCTTTGCATTACATCATTTATATTATTCATTTGTGTTGGTTTAGCACCGCAAATATGACAACATTGACCCGAAGAATCTGCTAACCAACTACATATTTTTCCACCGATCGTTGTTAATTTAAAAACAGACTTACACGTCATCATTTTTCCGTTGGTATCTATTTGATAAGGGGCAAGATCATTTATTTGACTTTGCAATCGATTGATTTCATTTTTAAGAAAATTTTCAGATTCTTACTTAAAAATAATTTTTATAGGGCGACAATATTTTTTTGATTTGATTTGACGCCCCCATAGGGGCACTTTATTAGCTTAATGCAAGCCTTAACAAAAATCTATAACTTAACTATAACTTATTAACTATCTGGCGGCGGGGAGACGATTAAGGAGAGTGAGAAGGGTTGTGGTATAGGGCAATTCTAAGGCTGGACTTATTAAGGTGAAGGTCGAAAAGATTGGTGTTCGCTTTGCGAAGCATTCTGGACATTGGTTCATGGTAGCCATAATTTGTGCGGTGAGTGCTTATACGGAAAAGGGGTGTGGACCGAAGGTTACGCGGGTTGGTGTTAAGGGGAATCATGTGCAATAATGAAGGGCTGTCAATGTTACCACTGAGAAGGTCATGGATAAATAGAATGTCTGCAACATCACGTCGTTCTTTAAGGGGTTGGAGGTTGATTAATTTTAAGCGATCCGTATAAGGTGGTAAATTAAGGGGGTCGGCCCAAGGAAGGCCACGAAGGGCAAAACGGATAAACCTGCGTTGAATGGATTCAATACGCGTAGTATGGGATTCATAAGAGGGGGACCAGACTTGGCTAGCATATTCGAGAAGGGGCCTCACGAAAGTGATGTATAATGATTTCGTAACGTAAGGATTCGAGAATTCTTTGGACCAACGTTTCACGAAACCGAGGGCAGAGTTAGCACGTTTGATGATGTTGTCGATATGGAGGCGAAAGTTGAGTTCACGGTCACAAATGACCCCTAGGTCAACCAAGAAGTTGACAGGGGGAACGGTTTCATTACGAATAATGTAGGTTCTGGGTGGTGAGGAAGAGCGCTTACGGGAGTAAGTGATGGTTTGGCATTTACTGATATTGAGCTCGAGATGGTTTTTTTGACACCAAGTAGTGAACCTGTTAAGGTCCAATTGGAGAGAGCAGGAGTCGACAGGGGAAGATATGTGTTTAAATATTTTCATATCATCAGCATATATGGAGAGCTGAGAGTTCAGAATAACGCTGTCGACATCATTAATGGTTAGAATAAATATCAGTGGGCCGAGATGACTACCTTGCGGGACACCGGAGGTAGCGTTAATTGGATCAGAAATAGATGATCTGAAGATAACGTTATATTAACGATCTTCGAGATAAGATTTGATCCATGAGATAAAACCGGGAGAGAAACCGAGGGCAGTGAGCTTGAGGAGAATAATTTGGTGAGACATTTTGTCAAAGGCTTTGCTGAAGTCAGTGGCGATAACGTCTACTTCTTTGCCAGCTTCGAGTGCACACAAGCATTGTGAAACAAATTCGACTAGATTAGTGGTTGTCGATCGACCTTTTAGGAACCCATGTTGGTTAGGAGAAAATATGGGTTTGCAGTGAAAGAATAGTGCATCATAAACGATGCTCTCGAAAAGTTTGGGTGTGCATGAGGGCTTGGCAATGGGACGATAGTTGGACACATCATTTTTTAGTCCTTTTTTGTGGACTGGAATGATATAAGCATATTTCCAAAGCTTAGGAAAGAGTCCTTGAGAGATAGAGCTTTGAAATAGAGCAGTAAGGGGTAAAATAAGATGGTTCGCGCACTTTTTTAATACTATGGCAGGCAGGCAGTCGGGACCGGGAGAGTAGTCGTCCTTTAAGTTGCGTATTTTTTCGGCGATTAGGTCGGGAGTGATGTTCAATGAAACAAGAGATGTCTGGGGGCAGTCTTTCAAATATCGAAAATAGTCGTGATCGGGTTGAAGATCTTGGTCAGTGAATGATTGGCTGAAGAAATGAGCAAAGAAATTGGCGATTACTTCGGATTCGTTGGAAGAGTTACTGAGAAAGTTAAGTGTAGTGGGGTAGCTATCGGTTTTTCTTTTTGTATTAATGAAGTGGTAGAAACACTTGGGGTCAGAGATAAGGGAGGATTGCATTCTGTTCAGGTATCCGAGGTAGAGTGATTCACATAGCTGTGCAAATTTAATGTAGGACTGCATGTAATTAGAAATGTCTGATGCAGAGGAGGATCTAAGATAGGCGTGCCAATTTTTGTTTCTTTTATTGCGCAAAGACCGTAGTTCCTTGGTATACCAGGGCGGAGATGAGGTGTAGTTCTTTTTTGGTGAGTATGGGACTGAAAGAATGAAGCAGCTGAGGATTTTGGTGTAAAATAGCGCAAGGGTTTCGTTTAAGGATATATGTGAGTTAGGGTTAAGGAGGAAGTTAAAATTAACATTGTTGAGCAGATTATTTAGTTTCGCGAAGTCAGCTTTGCGGAAATTGAAACAGTACGTATTTTCGGAGGGAAGGATAGTGAGTTGTGTCTCGAGTGAAAGAGTTACCGATAGAGGTGGATGAAGGGGGTCTAAAGTAGAGAGAAAATGGTTGCTTGGGTTAACAACGCAGTTTACGGCATCAGATGAGAAAATCAGGTCGAGTTGTCTGTCCATGTTATTGGTGATATTACTGAGTTGCAGAAGGCCGGAGTCAGAGAAATGATCCGTGAAAAGGATTTCTTTACCTGTGGAGGGGTTAGCGGCGATGTAGTGGGTCTCATCATCGGAATGAACCCATTTCAGGTGCGGGAGATTGAAATCGCCACAGATGATGATGATGTCATTGGGTTCGGTGATATCAAATATGGAGTCGACGAGATCAACGACGAGTTGGTAGCAGTGTGTGGGCTGTGAGGGTCTTAAGTAACAGCAGGCAAGATAAAGTTTCTGTTTAGGGAGTCTTATTGAGGCACTAGTGAAGTTGAAGTCAGCGGAATTCGCGATTTGAAGGGCAAGGGATCATAGCGACTGTGGATTGCTAAGAGAACTCCGCGACCGTCAGGATCGGCAGAGTTGTCGCGTCCATCGGCCCGAAACAGAATGATGTCTGATGTGAATAACTCGCTGTCTCCAATACTGGAGCATAAATTCGTTTCAGTTAATGCAAATATATCGTAGGGTAGGTTTTGGGAATTAAGGAGTACTGCGGAGGTCTTGGTGCGTAATCCTCTGACGTTCTGATAGTACAGGGATATGTTATTATTTGATGGGTGAGGAGATGTAAATGTATTTAGGTTAGGATTTAAAATAGTTTTTGAGATTAGAACGGGTACTATTTTTGTATTTTGTAGATGATATTGGCCAAACTATTTTATCGATGTAATCAGATGTCTCGGCTGTTAGCCGTACAGGCACAAGTGGCACAGAAAATAAGAAGGAATCATCGTCATCCTCATTTTCAAATCCTTGCTTATATGCTGCTTTGGCCAGCTGCCCCGTCAGCTCCCCATTTAGAAATGATTTTAAGACTAGTAGCATTTATCTGAGCCAAAACTTCATGCTGTACCACAATGCGTCTCTTTATTGTGGGATTCACAAGATCCTGAACATTAAATTCTGCTGATGTT
This sequence comes from Merodon equestris, assembly GCA_958301585.1. NCBI lineage: Eukaryota > Metazoa > Arthropoda > Insecta > Diptera > Syrphidae > Merodon > Merodon equestris. The sequence goes on along the minus strand of OY284413.1, from coordinate 205,580,989 downwards.
TCTGTCACATTGATATTATTAGCATAACACTGTTTTTTTGCAGCGAGAATGTTATCATAAGATGGATAAATATTGGCGTTACGAATTTTTGCATTTCTTCTTATAGCAGTGTATTGCCTCTTAGTCATTTTGTTGTCGACAAACAACGCCAAAGCTTTATCACCAGTCATTGGGATCGGGCGTCGCACTTACAGAAAGCTCTTTTTTAATTTAGTAGCTCTTTTTGGTGAAAAGCAAGTCGCCTGTTTTATAATTTCCGCAGCATCTCGTTAACCTTTTAACCGAACACTCATTCTAGAAGCCAAACATAGTTCTTCTGAACTTTTCGATTCAACCAGATCTCGGACTTTTCTTCGTTTGACTGCATCAGCACAGTCTTCAAAGCATTTCTTAGGTCTTCCAGCTGATATTATGGAGCCAGGCAAGCTACCAAAGGTAATATCTCTACGTCACCACTTCTTTCTAAATATTTCTTCATTTCTATGACACTTCAGCCATTTCTGACGTAGTTGACTACAAAAATTTGCAAAGGTTTTTCGAATGTCATTTTGACGCAGATCGGATGTATTCACATTGATGTTATCTTGAACAAATTCAATTACTCGTTAGTTTTTCGAACATACATCAGTTCCTTCTTTCTAAACTTGAAATAATCGATTTCTCGAAATTTCACGTTCCAGCAATAGAAAAGGAAATATATATAAAGTTGCGGAAAGATGCACTTGAAATGATTTGGAAATTATTCCAGATATAATACTCAATGTGTATACATAGCAAATTTAACCAATAAACACCAATTAAAAATTTGGCAATCTATAACATTCCTTTGAACATTATACTTTCGAAATAAAATAACAATTTACTTAACTGTATATGTCACAATAATTGATACATCAAATCATGTTTAATATACATTAATATTAAGGGCCTTACCCGCTTTACTTGAATCCATTGTAAAAATCACAAAATATTTAATAACTAGCACAACAGATCACTTTAAAATGTACACATCAACTGGCCGCTACATTGTTCTTTTGTTCGAAGCAATAAGCCCCGTTTTGAGCAGATTTTATTGCAGGCCCTTTAACAAAAACAAAAATTTTGTGATATATGCTATAACAAGTATACATCAGGGTTGTGTTTGGTGCACTTTACATTGTAATATCAACATATTTTTTTGGTACCTAAAGTTTCGCTAAATCGCCTATTTCTATCACTGTGCGTCGGTGGTGTTTTGAGCGTACTATTCACCATTGAACGAATTCTCTATTGAACGGGCAAATGGTATTGATGAATCTCTGGAAAATACCGAGCTATTGAAAATCACTTGAGTAAAGACTATGTTTAAGAGGACTTTAAAGACGAGTGCATATAAAGGGTCCGCCATCTAACGTTTTTTTTTCAAGTAGTGCTTATTTCGTGAATGGTAACACTTAGCTCATGTCTGATTTGACAGATAATTAGTTTTATCCTTCCGCTAAATGAATATGGTTATGTATACGCTTGAACAACGCTGGGAAATATTGCGACATTACTTTGAAAATCATGGTAATGTTGCAGAATGTGTGCGAAAATTGCGTACATCTTTTCAGATGAAGCTCATTTTGATCTTGGCGGGTATGTAAACAAGCAAAATTGTCGCATTTGGGGCACAGAAAACCCGCACGCATACATTGAAAAGCCGGTGCACTCAAAACGAGCCACTGTTTGGTGCGGATTTTGGTCCAGAGGCATAATTGGGCCATTTTTCTTCGAAAATGAGCAAGGAGTGGCCGTTACAGTCAATGGCGATCGTTATCGGGCCATGTTGAACGAATTTTTGTTCACAAAAATTGAAGAGGAGGATATTGGCAACATTTGGTTTCAACAGGACGGCGCTACGTGCCACACAGCCGAAGCTACACTCGATGTTTTGCGCCCTGTTTTTGAAGATCGCATTATCAGCCGCAGAGCTGATGTCGTTTGGCCACCTCGGAGCTGCGATTTGACACCGTTGGACTATTATTTGTGGGGTGCCGTCAAAGATAAGTGTTACGCCGACAAGCCAGAGACAATTGACGCTTTAAAGGACAATATTCGTGAAGCCATTGGTGAAATACAGCTGCACACAATCGATAATGTGCTTAAAAATTGGACCGATCGTGTAGGCTACTGCATGGCCAGCCGAGGCAGCCATTTGAATGAAATTATTTTCCATTATTAACCGGAAGGATTGTACTTTCAAATAAAAAAAGAAATTTGAGAAAATATTCAGTAGTTTTTTTATAGCATTTTCAAAAAAAAAAAAGAAGTTATTTGGCGGACCCTATATAACTCCAAGCCGTAAAAGAATTAAACCTCGCTCGAAATAAAGATGATTTAGAATACTGCTAAATGACCGTCGTATTATCATTGCAACTAGGAGTGTGACTAAGATAAGAGGATGCAGACGATTTTATTTGAATTATGGAAACTCCAACAAGTCATTGTCATGTTTTTGATCCATTTTAATTTATTGGTCTGTTCATCACTGACGAAATAATTAAGGAGACTGGAAAAAATTGACGAATGTTGATGGCGAAACGCCGTGGAAATGTGGTCAAACAGTCACGATTGGAATTGATTGGGATCCTAAACTCGATTCCTGCCACGGAAAATAATGACTAATCAGTTGATGAACTGTTTGATAGCACCTTCTCTGGGGCGACATATGTAGCAGTGGTGACCACGAATCGACCTCAGGATGGATAACGAGTTTTGTGTGAGTATATGTGAAAGCATAAGAACTGCATATAATGATGCTGGAAAAGTAGTGAGTTTCACTTTAAAATGCTTCAAAAAATGGAAAATGCTGGACGTATTGTGACTATTGTTCCAGTGTCTTCTTCTGTTTACTTTTTATTGTTTCTGTTTGTGTCAACAAAACAGACTCACTGCAAAGGAATACAATAGCTGAAGAGCGCAGGATGGTATTTTCATGGTAACTATAGCAAGAACAGAATAGAATTCTGCTAGTTTATTTTGTATTTCTTGTCCTTAAGGCTTACCAAGTATATTCAGGACTGTTCTAGGGTCAATAAGTCATGGTTAAGAAGGAGTAAATTTAAATTAAAGAGAACATTCTTTAATATGTATTTATGTACTCAACTACTATAAATAATTAAAATAAAAAAACAGTAAATAAAAATTAGAATAATAAAAAAAATAAGTAGGGACTAGAGCTTTATAGATAAATTATTTACTTTTTTAACAAAACACGTTGAAAAGTTAAAGGAAACTCGTAAACAGCCCCAATACCGAAACGAAATGAACAACCGGTTTGCTCTATTGGATGGCATAAAATGGAACTAGACTGATAGAAGCAGTATGGTCAACCAAAAAAAAGTTTGGTAAGCTAAACAGTGGAAAACAAACAAAGCTATTGCAGAGCCCTTAAGGAATACCTTGGTTCAGCCTAGAATGTGAATAAGAAGTAAGAGCTCGCTATGTTCTAAGACTTCAAGCCCTGGAAAATAATGAAGAGATCACGCGTACGAAATATCAATCCCTACGAAAGGAAGTCCGCCATTTCCTTCAGTATAAAAAACGACAATGGCAAAGGAAAAAGTTTAATAAAATTCAGGAAGATTGTGCTGCTAGAAACACAAGAGCAATGTATGCAGGGCTAAACGCTGTACGAGAAAGACACCAGACCAAATCAGGATTTATACGCAACGATAATGGGGAGCTCGTTTCGGACATTGAAACAGTAAATGTATACAGAGAGCAAGCATTAATGGAAAACGGAGTCATCCACACAGCATAGATTTAAGTAGAGTTGCTAACCGTTGACGAAATAAAAGAAGCAATCCATCGGCTTAAAAATAACAGCTCCGCAAAAATCGATCTAATAAGTATACGTAACATTTTAACATTTTTTGTACCTGCTCTATTACGACCCCGGGCAGCTAAGTTCCCTTCAAAAAACTACCCAAGATTTGACTTAACAGGCTAGATTTGAACTCGCCCCAACTGTTTGCATCAAAATCCAGTCGTGAAAGTAGCTGTGGCAGCAGAGAAATGGGATCGGCCATAAGCACTAAGGGACGTATACGTAACATTTAGAATTTTTTGGTACTTGCTCCATTACGACCCCGGGCAGCTAAGTTGCCTTCAGAAAACCACCCAAGATTTGACTTAATAGGCTAGATCTTAACTCGCGCTAACTGTTTACATCATAACCCAGCCATGAAAGTAGCTGTGGAGCCTAGTAATGCGATCGACCCTAAGCACTAAGGGGCGTATACGTAACATTTAGAATTTTTTGGTACTTGCTCCATTACGACCCCGGGCAGCTAAGTTGCCTTCAGAAAACCACCCAAGATTTGACTTAGTAGGCTAGATCTTAACTCGCGCCAACTGTTTGCATCAAAACCCAGACATGAACGTAGCTGTGGAGCCGAGTAATGCGATCGACCCTAAGCACTAAGGGGCGTATACGTAACATTTAGAATTTTTTGGTACTTGCTCCATTACGACCCCGGGCAGCTAAGTTGCCTTCAGAAAACCACCCAAGATTTGACTTAGTAGGCTAGATCTTAACTCGCGCCAACTGTTTGCATCAAAACCCAGACATGAACGTAGCTGTGGAGCCGAGTAATGCGATCGACCCTAAGCACTAAGGGGCGTATACGTAACATTTAGAATTTTTTGGTACTTGCTCCATTACGACCCCGGGCAGCTAAGTTGCCTTCAGAAAACCACCCAAGATTTGACTTAATAGGCTAGATCTTAACTCGCGCTAACTGTTTACATCATAACCCAGCCATGAAAGTAGCTGTGGAGCCTAGTAATGCGATCGACCCTAAGCACTAAGGGGCGTATACGTAACATTTAGAATTTTTTGGTACTTGCTCCATTACGACCCCGGGCAGCTAAGTTGCCTTCAGAAAACCACCCAAGATTTGACTTAGTAGGCTAGATCTTAACTCGCGCCAACTGTTTGCATCAAAACCCAGCCATGAACGTAGCTGTGGAGCCGAGTAATGCGATCGACCCTAAGCACTAAGGGGCGTATACGTAACATTTAGAATTTTTTGGTACTTGCTCCATTACGACCCCGGGCAGCTAAGTTGCCTTCAGAAAACCACCCAAGATTTGACTTAGTAGGCTAGATCTTAACTCGCGCCAACTGTTTGCATCAAAACCCAGCCATGAACGTAGCTGTGGTGCCGAGTAATGCAATCGGCCATAAGCACTACGGGGCGTATACGTAACATTTTCAAATTGTTTGTACCGTTGCAATTCATAAAATGTGGAGGTAAATGTGGTGGTAAAAAATTAAGTTACTTGGGCTCATCACAACTATATGGAACGATTAAACTATACCCGAGGAATGAAAAAACGCAGCCATCATCCCCGTATTTAATTAGGATGACCGAACACAATACAACAGTTATCGACGAATATCGCTGCTATCATGTTGTTAAAACGTGATGCCAAATATCCTCTTTCAGATTGACATCATACGTAAAGGAAATAACCGGAGACTACCAGCCTAGCTTCAGAAAGAATTGCTCGACAAGTGACCAGATTTTCACTATAGGCTAGATTTAAAAAAGAGATAGGAATTCCACGACACGGTACATTTTAAAAAGAGACATAACTCCGATTTTTAAAACCGATCGAAAATGTATCCTTGTTAGCCTGGGAATCCCGAAAAGATTTGTGAAACTGTTTCAAGTATGCCTAAAGAGAAGCAAATGACAAGTTAAAAAAATATTCGAGTTACGTGAAGAATTAATACTCGTACTAGTGGATAGCTTGTCACCATTTCTATTCAACACAACACTTCACATCCGCTCTGGCTAACGCCGACGATCTGTGACAATGAGGCAAAAGTTAAGAAAAATGTAGAAAGTCTAATAAGAGCATGAAATGAAATAGGCTTATAAGTACGAGTAAATGAAGAGAAAATAAAATATATGGTTACTGGCCGAGTTGGATCGATCCAAACTTCGCACCTGACTGAACTCGATAAACGTTTTGAGAAAATGAACGAATTCAAGTATTTGGGTACCACATTGACTTAATTAATTTCTTTTATTTTCTTGAATCAGTTTCGTGACAATGCCTTTGCCACTACGACAATTTAAAATGTTGCTCCCCCACCATGGGCACATTTTGAAAATGCGAAACTAAATTCGCTTTTCCAGGCGGATACGCATTCCTCCAACGTTTTCTAAATAATTTTTTCAAAAACCTGTTTCACCATTACTTCAAATTGTATTTCAGTTTTTAGGGTGTCTTCAATAATATTTTTCAGATTCCTTGTGATTGTTCTCTTTTCTTCTATTTCTATTATTATTACTATTATTATTTAATCACTGGATAGATATTCTGTTGGTTAAAGCAAATTAAAATTAACATTTTTAAAACGTTTCGATACAATTCATTCAAACATATTTCTATTCATTTAATGGTCGACTTCATCATAAATTAAATGGGAGACACACAAAATGTCCAACATTCACATCCCTAAATTAATAAATCCTCAACTTTTGAAAAATGTACAAATACAAAATCCCCGAACGCAAAATCCCCAAACACAAAATGTCCAGTTTATGCCAACAGAGTGTAAACAATTACCGTTTATTGCATAGAGATGATTGACTGATAAGAAAAAAAGAGATCCCAAATGACTGCCTTGAGGCATATGAAAAAAATTGAACACTTCGATTTTAACTATCTATTTCCGATTTGACAGATACGATTTCAACCATTCAAGAAAACGGAACATTTTCTGCCAAGTAAAGCCCATGATGAACTCTGTTAAAAGCCTTCACGAAATTTGTGTACAAGACAGCATCCTGCATTCTCTTTTTCAGGTCAGAAACACTTGACACGTTGTTGTGAAATAACCACTAATACGTCCATGCTGATGAAATTTTAAAATTCTTTCACCACAAAGTTAAGCCTATTGAAATCCAGTTGATCGAATAGCTTTGGAATTGCTGATGGATAGGACTTATAGACCATGTTTTCCAACTTTCTAGAACAATTTTAGTAAGCACTGATTCGTTAAAAATAGTTTAACGCATATTACTCGTATAAAATGAGTTCTACCTTTAGGCTTGCGCTCTGTTTTACTTTTCTTTAAAGCCTTGTTTTGGCTCTAAGTTTTTTAGTCTCTTATTTATTAATACGGGGATTTAAAGGACCTTCTCTTTTGTACTAAACGAACAAATTCTTAATTTCTCCTCCCGTTCCTTAGAACGTCCTCTTAGAGATCGTTGAATACAGATCATGCTTTTTTCAACTCTAAAAGACCCTTTTGGCAGAAATGAAGAGACGCCTTTCAGACATATGTATCTACCAACACAACAACGAATAAATCATGCGAATCGGACTAAAACTCCTGTGCCAACACGGCTGTTACCATATGAGTATTTAGTAACAGCAATTTAAATGTAGGACAATCCTACTTCCACGTTCCCATGCAACAAACCGTCCCCAATTCAATACCGATATCAATGGAAACACTTCCTGTAGTTTTCAAAATTATTTTTTTTCAAAGTAATTACTTTTTATTAAGCTCCGTTTCACAAACGGAAGCAATCAATTTCCAAACCATCCTTCTTCCCTCCCTTATTTGCCTTTGAATAAAATATGCACGTCCTGAGCACCCCGTATTCGTATTTCAATAAGCTTTAAAGGAAAGTACTCGTATGTATGTTACAATGGGTCGCATGTTGTATAAAGTGAAATAGGGTAGGGCAAAAACCTTGGAACTGAGTTTTCTATCTAACGTACAACGTAAGTGCATGCGACAGTAGCCACGAAACTCATTTCCTCACCTCGCATTGTGCTTTTGTTTTTACGGAGCACATGCGAATGCCAATATACGGACGAAGGACTTGACTGAGATCCATATGTTGTACTAACTAAGAATTCATTCGTGTGCGAATTCGATTTCATGGGTTCTCTTGACGTCGCTTCGGATTTCCTTAAATCAAACATTTTGAAGTTCAATCATGCAAAGCGTTGAATTCCGAAGATTTTTATCGTGTTTCTGTTCCATTATATTGAAATGTTCTATTGGTTCTAGTTGCCAAGTGCTACATATTTCGAATTCAATATCCACTCCAAGAAAAAAAACACAATCATTTCAGACTATATTGAAGAAAAAATTCGTTCTCGTGTTAGAAGGAAGCCAATGACCTGACAACGACATTGAAAAAAAATGGATTAGACATCGGTGTTCATATTACTTTAAATGAGATTAATTGTACGTGATATTTCTATTGCACCCTGAGCCTACCGTAGTACGGGCCCGTCTTTTGTAGCTATAGCCAGTCAGTCAACACTGCATGTAGCCAGGTGGCTGTAGTAAGCTAGGTGACACTACATCTGACTAATAGCCAGCCAGACGACAATAGCCAGCCAGCCCACGCGACATGTAGCCAGAGGATACTACATGTAGCCAGATGATAATACATATAGCCAAGCGGCTATAGCCGACAGCCGACACTGCATGTAACCAGCCGGCTATAACCGACAGAAGATATTACGAGTACATGTAGCCAGGCGGCTATAGGCGACAATAGCCAGCCAGCCAACGCGACATGTAGCCAGAGGATACAGCATGTAGCGAGACGATACTGCATATAGCCAGCCAGCGATACTACATGTAGCCAGCTATGCGGCACTACATGTGGCTTATAGCCAGCCAGCCAACACGACATGTAGCCACAGGATACTACATGTAGCCAGACGGTACTACATGTAGCCAAGCGGCTATAGCCGACAGCCGACACTGCATGTAACCAGCCGGCTATAACCGACAGAAGATATTACGAGTACATGTAGCCAGGCGGCTATAGGCGACAATAGCCAGCCAGCCAACGCGACATGTAGCCAGAGGATACAGCATGTAGCGAGACGATACTGCATATAGCCAGCCAGCGATACTACATGTAGCCAGCTATGCGGCACTACATGTGGCTTATAGCCAGCCAGCCAACACGACATGTAGCCAGAGGATACAGCATGTAGCCAGAAGATACTACATGTAGCCAGACGGTACTACATGTAGCCGAGCGGCTATAGTCGACAGTCGACACTGCATGTAGCCAGCCGGTTATAACCGACAGACGATATTACGAGTACATGTAGCCAGGCGGCTATAGGCGACAATAGCCAGCCAGCCAACGCGACATGTAGCCAGATGATAATACATATAGGCGGCTATAGCCAGCCAGGCGACATTTCAAGTAGTCAGGCGGCTGTAGACAGCTAGGCGACACTTCATGTGACTAATAGCCAGCCAGGCGACAATAGCCAGCCAGGCGACAATAGCCAGCCAGGCGACAATGGCCAGCCAGGCGACAATAGCCAGCCAGGCGACAATAGCCAGCCAGACAATACGACAAGTAGCCAGACGATGTGGCCAAGCGGCTATATCCAGCCAGTCGAACTACATGTAGTCAGGCGGCTATGCCAGCCAGTCGACACTACATGTAGCCAGGCGGCTATTTCCAGCCAGTCGAACTACATGTAGCCAGACGGCTATTGGCAGCTAGGCGATATTACATGTGACTTATAGCCAGCCGGGCGGCACGACATGTATCCAGACGATACTTTCAATATAGAATAACTGAAAAAATAGCAATAACCACCACAGTCCTATCCTTGAGACGCATACAAGAGTCGACAGCTGTCACCATTTAACATTTAATTACTCATCCGTAAGTGACCTCACATCATTCGTTCGTAACTCACACCCCACTAGTGCGTTACGTTTTCTGACTACTTTCGTCACTTCGAAGTCGAACATCTTGGTGGAGTCACATTGACCAATAATTAACGAAATTATTTCTCCACTCCAACCATGAGTCTGAAAAGAACGATTATTATCAGCTAAATGTTACCAGAAATCGCTAACAAATAAATTAAATAAAATTCAGCTTCGGTCGCAACCAAACTCCGTCCGAGGGCTTCCCCACCGGAATGAAAGTGAAAGTGGAATACTACATACTTGAATCTGTGGCGGTATCTCTCAGTACCTTACGTCTGCTCATGTTTCATGACTCTTTCTTCTTTCGTTTTTGTCCACCTGGTCGAGGTGCAAAAACCTCCAAGAAGCCCTCAACCTGACTCAAATGATGCGTCATTGTCACCGACCGGCTTTACCGTAAAGAAGTTATGCAATAGACTAACCCGACCAAGCCGCGGCTAGGTGACTGCCATTGAATAACAGAAATTGGCTGCGGCTTGATAGCTTGGCGTGACTATGATACGACTGTATGCGTGGTTGAATAAACTTTGACTTTGCACTGGAAAACCGGCGCGTCGTGCCGTGGAGCTAGTAGTGGACGTAATTTGCTTTTACATCTTACTGAACGTTTTATGTTGCCTTGCATAAGTAGTGGCCTGCGTCAATGCATGGTGATGATGTGTTTTTTCGTTTTTTTTTTTTTGGTTTTGGTTCAAAGGATTGCCTAAGAGTGGGTTATTCCAAGATTGATTTCAGAAGCATGCTGAGCTTCGCAGGAGCTGAAGTGAGATGGCTTGACGGAAAGTAAACAGATCGGTATTGCAAGGCTTTGGGGTTTTCTCAAGGTGCTCGAACGAATGCTGCCAGTGGTAGGGCATAGCAGACGGATACATCGCGGTTTGTTTATGCTTTTATTTGTTGTTTTTGTTTTCTTTAAGAAATTACTTTCGTATAAAATGCAAGTTGCTGGATGGTAGGGTTGACAGTGTGTGACTTAAGTCCTAGTGATAAAGGGTAATCGACGTCTCTGTGAAACAATTTGAAAGGATACACGCAGAGGGATAAGGTAAATTAATCAAATAATATCCAAAGGCTCGTATGACCTAATAAATTGTGTGAAATGTGAGAATGAAGTAAGAAGTGTTGTGAAACTGTGGTATGAGTATGCGTTTTTCGGCCTTAGATAAAAAGAACCTTATCCTGAGTTGTCATAGAATCCTTTCGTTGATATATTTATCACATCGATATTGGAACGTCATAGATAAAATAAATTAAATGTGTTTGATGCGTCCATTTCGGATTTAGTCCTTACATAGTTTAAAATGTGATGTGAAATTTACTTTACTTTAAGGTGTTTGTCTGACCTACGTTCCTGTTTTTCAATGTGATATTCCGATTGGGCTTACTTCGGTTATAGAGTGAATTTTGTGTCTTTAATACGTGCTTTTAGGCAACAAAATAAAATGAGCAAACTTTCGACTTCACTTTAAGAACCTTATTAAAACAATTTTAGGAATGATGGTATCCGTTTCAACCTCTATGTTTTATATCCTGCGGACGGTGAACTTTCTGAACTAACTTCGTATAATTTGACTATACGAGTATGTACTCGTACTACTTCGATCTAAGGATTGTGTGGTTGTTCATAACATGTCATTGAACTTCTTGTACAGATATTTTCCACAGACCCACCCTGTAGCCATGCGATTTCACTTTTTATTGTATACTTTATAACTGAGCTTTGTGTTTCCAACTCTCATTCCGAGTGTAGTGCTGTCTTCTTCCTATCATGCTAGAGCATTATATATATCTATGGGGCAGGACCTTAACAATGAATGAAATAGTGCGTTATTCTAACTTATTGACGACTGGATGACAATCAGAAATTGAATCAAAATTGAAAAAGGGCTAAATATTCCCGATGCACTATTTACATTATGAATTAATTGCTTCGACATCTTATTCGATTTATAGTAAGAACTGTTGAGCTATTTCAAAGGTACTATAGATAATCGTCCTCAAAAAACCCGACTATTTCCTGGAACCTGATTTTCTACTCTGCGTAAATTGTGTTCACTCTTTCCTCGTTTTGCGTGTGAAGTAATGGATCCATGTTTCATCCCGGTTGATTGAGGTGAAGCCTGATGATTAAAACATTCTTACGACGCTATTTTCCTTCCATTACTCATGTAAAATATTTCATTTCCGAATCCTTGTACGCCCCTTAGAAGTGCCTACCATTTTCACTATGATATATAAACTTTGCCACCGAATGTTGAATTGTGTAACTTCGACTGACTAAAACTTTTGGAAAGGAAATATTCTATTACACAACACCATGAATTACGAGCGGTCACTGTTGATGGCCGTCATACAAATATTTAATCAACTTTAATTCGTCAAGTAGCTAACTTCCGGCACTAGAGTAAGGCTCAATAAATTGGAGGCCTTATTGTCTTAGCTTTGCAAATTTGGAGTGCTCAAGATACCAGCACCTTTAAGTCCAAGTTCGATAGCGGTTTTTAGAAATGTGCCTCAACTTGTAGGTCCAAATTTGCTCAAAATTAAGGATGTATTTTCCGAGAAACTTTTTTGGTATCAGATTGCTTACAAAAACCTTTTATCAAGCCACTAAGCCAATGTATTCATCGGTCTTTCCCACTCATACACTGTTTCCAAATTAAGGAAGGAAACGGGTTACTGTCAACTGCAACCAACGCAAATTCAGTTGAATCTCTCAAATCCTATCTAGGACAACCACCCTCGGAGAGTAGCGAACGAATATCTTCGTCACAAATCATCTGCACCCCGCCCAGGTTGTGTGACAAACAACATAAGAGCGTACACTCTTGAAACTCCACGAATTATAAAAAAAAAGTAAAATCCTCAAAAACGAAAAAAAAAACATAACCAAATCCCAAAATTCGTATCCAATAGATTATGAGGCAGTAGCATGCTAGCCAAGGGCGATTACCAAGGCGCAATACAAATCAAGTAATCAAGTATCATTGCGGCTCTGCCATCGTCACATAACATACTTCGACAATAACACGTCCGAACGATTACCATAATAATCTGACTCATATGACATACTTTACCCCATTTACATAAGTCAGTAATCATTACTTCTTATACCATTCACTATGAACTCTTAAATCACGGGCTAATGTTTTTCGAAAGTTTGGAACGAAATCCATTCGAGCAACTTGACCACATGCCATCAAGTCTAATCCATAACCATTTCTCTCGAGGGCTTTGCACTCACATTTGATTATTCATACCTTATGTCACCGACGGCCTTCAAATCCACGCCATTCTGTCTTCACCGACTTTTGTTACGTAATGTCTTACGCATTCGCACATGCCTTTGCGAATCCACCAGCGAAATTCCCATATGGCCGGTCATCCTGGAACCAAGATGCAAACGGTCTTCATTATATCCTGACATCCCATAAAACATCGTGAAAAAAGTAAATAAAAATAATGTTCGAAAACTTTTCTTGTCCGAAACTTTATAGGGTACGCTCGGCTATATATCATCACTGTCGCCAAGAGCCTGGGGAAATGCGACCTCAGAAATAGGTCGACCCTTTCTCCGAAATTCTGACAAAGAAAAAAAAAAAAAAAGATCATCGGAAATAAATTAAAATATAATCAGCCAGAGAGGATGAAAGTTATTTATTTTTTGGAATATCCAGGTGAGCTCGGGGCACCGGATACATGGCGAAGAGTGCTAATTTCAATTATATTGTTCGCAGCTAATTTTTTGGGGTTTCCGAAAAGTTTTGTGCATATTTTTAGGCGTTCATTTTTCATTTGTGGATCTCTTCTTTGTGGATGTTATGTGGAGTTTGGTTAATGGATTTTTTTCGAGTTAGGTAGGTTTGCGGTGCTGGACGGTTACCTGGACGGTTTACCTTTCATGTGAACTTTTCTCTTTTCATTGTGTTGTGTTTTCGGTTTACGGAATTCTTTTCTGGATTATTTTAATTTTTGATATACATATTTGATGTGGATATTTTGCCGAGGTTGATAAATGAGCAAAAAAGGCGATGATTGCTGGTGGATGCTGAATGGATTCTCATTATTTTTTCGAATGTTTCTTTTTTAAAGACATTCAATAATTGTATTTCTTTTTGATACTTATCTTCTGTAGAAATCTGTAATGGGTTAACACTCTCTTCGTTGCAGTCAGAAGGTTTTCCTTTTGGTTTACTTAACTCATTCATTCACTCCTTGATGTATTGAGAGAAACACGGGAGGAAATACGAAGTCAAAGCATGGACAAGTTCGATATTTCAAGGTTCATATTTACGACAAATTGTGGCTTTTGAATTGAAAATAAGGAGAAATTGCCACACGAATTTATGTAACATATGTACATTAAAGAAACTTGATTCTTAGGCAAATTAGCCTAAAATCTTCGGGCAATCCCCTGCGGATATGAATTTTTTTATTGCCTTGGATTTAATACGAGGACTCCATTCGAAATCATAGCACTAGGGTCTACCCATAGCTAACTGTCATTAGAATATAAATATATGAAGTAAGTCTAAGCGCTAAGCCCTTAAATTTGTTCAATTATAAAGGGTTTTTTTTTTAGAACTACACAAATTCAATATGAAATAAAACACTTGAAGCTATTGTTATTGTTTATGATATTAGCTTAATTGAATAGATAATTAAATGCCATTAGAGCTTATATATGATCTCGGGCATAGCTAGCAATCGTTAAGTCCAAATTTCAAATCGTTCAACATTTCTGGCTTACCGGCATAGTCCAGTGATTTCACATACCCTCAAAGAAAGTAATCTAAAGGTATGAGATCGCAGGATCGTGGAGGTCAGTTCAGCAAATGTTTCCCTCAATCAAGTGATGGTGTCACGCGCTGTGTAGTATGTTGCGTCATCGTATTGAAACCAAAGCTATTTTACTGTCTCAATTGTCGTCAATGCCATTCAACTGAGGAACGAAGAAGTCTGAAATCTTGTTTGTAACATTCTAGTCGGCATTGCCCTCGAAGAAATATGGGCCAATGATTCCACCAACTCATAAAGCACAAAAAATAGTGAGTTTTAATGGTTGCAAGGACGATTCAACGGAGGCTTCTGTTTTCTCTCCACTAAAAATTAGGCCATGTTCAATTGCTGTGTACGAATCGACTCATTCGGCAATAACTGTTTGTCATCTTCGGTGTACGTGTGAAAAGGATTCATAGTAGTCCGAATAACTGGGCTTAGATGGACGATTATGTCGACCGCAAAATGGACTTAGCACATATAAGTTTATCAAGTCGTATCATGGATTTCAAAATAAATTCGCACAATTTGCAAGTGTTATTCTCGCATTAATTTATTTACCGTTAAATGGCAGTGTCAACTACAAATCAACTTTCAACTGTCAAATCGGCAACCTGTAGAAACAGTGCTACCAGCTTAGAAATTAAATATATAAAAAAAACACCATTTATAAGGTTTTATTTAACAGAAATGGAATTTGTAGCTTCGGAAAAGGGTATTCCAAAATTGCCATGAACAGTGTATTGAAAAAATGGTCTCTTCGAAGCATTGTTGATTATTAAGATATCCAGAGAGTATCGGCGGTTTCCTTTAGTCAACTCAATGTTACGCGTGTTAAAGGGCCCTTTAGTTAAACTGGTATTGTATCGGCTCCAGTTCCCAAAAAACTTAATGCTATTTAGTTGAGGAACTTTAATGTAAATAGAATTTAGATGACCCGCAGTAGCCATACTGGGGTTTGAACTCGTGTTAAATATCAGCAAACAAACTAACAAGAGTTAGTTTGGCATATTAACAAGAGTATCTGTTACGGCTTCTCGATGTGTAACGTTCGACTGATATAGTGCTTAATAAGCGCAGATTTTGGAACCAGTTGTATCTTACATCTTATTTGATGAATCAGAACTTTGTCATGAAATTTTCATCCACATGGATACACACAGAATGATGTCACGATGAAGACGAAGATATTCTTGCGGATGCATATTATTAATAAGAATAAATAATCGTATATGTAAACTGTTTATTGTTATAAGCTCTAAGATTATGTAATATTCATCCAACGCACCAAAGTCATTAATTAACTTATAACTTATCTCGGCATATTAATGGAGATAAAGATAAGACAAATAGAGCACAAGTCAGTTGTCAACTATTAAGATCGGTTTTTCTCAAACAATTTGTCAATTTAGAACACCAACCTCCAATACCAGAAATTCAGTTATTATGATGTGATACTAATGGTAGATTTTAAAAATATATGACTTTCTAAATAGCCCAAAAATGTATCATGGCTTAGGTATGATTGATAATCCCGAAAATTTACGAAACTGAAGTCTGCTTAAAAGGAAAAGAAAGTCAAAATATGAAATGCCATTTTTGAAACATTCGAGATACATGAAGGATTAAAACAAGGAGACGCTTTGTCACCACTGCTCTTTAATTTGGTGCTGCAATACGTAAAATATGAATCACACTCGCTCTAGCTTAAGCTGACGATTTGGACCTTCTGAGAGATAGTAAGGAAACGGAGAAACCGAGAAAACCAAATATATGGTCACTACCCGACTTGGATTTATCCAAACTTCGCACCTGAGTCTATTCGATAAACGTTTTAAGAAAATTAATTAAGGCCTGCAACTTCTCGGAGTAGAAACTATTCAGAACAACTAAAATGTCAAAATCCAAAAATTCTGAGTCTAAAAGAAGATTTTAAGAAGAACAGCACAAGAAATAGGCGATTGAAAAAAACTACAAAACCAAGGACTCGAGGAAATTAATCAGACCAAATCATTGTCCGAGTAATAAAATCGAGAGGACTGAGTAGAACAAATGAACAGTGGACGAAAAGTCGAGAGTATAAAGAGTGGAATGCCTGAGCGAGATCCCTTTAGCAAAGCCGCGCTATACATGGAAAGACAATACATACATATAATGACGGACATAGGGGAGATGGAACGGAAGAGCGAATCTTGGAAGAAACACGTTTGGGAGGTTTCACGCAGGCTTCTCAATTAGGGCCTTCTTTTTTTATCAAAAAAAAAAAAACGACTATAAATTTGTTTTTAAATTCAGAAAACGAGGGCTTTTGTGGTAAAGTTTGTTATAGCGTTCGATCAGTTTAAACTTCCAAGGTAGCTTTGTTTTAATTTCAAGAACTTTTCCAGCCAACAAAAGTATGTAGTTGGGTTCAAAAGCAAATTTATTTGTATACTTTGTCAGGTGAAATAAGTCTGATTCAGATTATTTTTTCGCTATTATAATATATGAAACATGCTGAGAAACATGCTTGAAATATGTACGTAAATATTTTCTTTTATGAACCCACACATTAGGACTCAAAAATATTGTTTATTCTCCTGAAAAAGGGAAGATGTGGATTAGTTTAGTACGAACAGAATTTTTTGGAATCAAATTTTTTTACCAAATGTTTCACCGTTTGAGACTTTTTTGTTGGAATCTGTCGTTTTTAGAGAGACGTTTGCCTATGTGTGTGCATACGTTAAAATTTTTTTTTTTAACTGACATACATATGTATACTCTATCTTGGAAGAAATCAAGATTTAAATTGGGGGGGTTGTATTACACCCGTTATTAAGAAATGAATATCTTATTCAGTTTTCATCGATTTTAGGACAAAAAAGTGTAAACTGGTGCTGTAAGAGCATCTTATGCGCACTGATATCTGTTCTTCAAGGGTATCAATCGGGAAGTTTGAATAAAGTTGTAAAACAGTCGCACGAAAAAAATTCCGTTAGACTACTTATATCGTTTAAATCTACAACCCACAACCGATAAGATCAACTTCATACTAAGAAAGTATTATCATAGTAATTAAGGACTGTTGACTGAACACTTGTCGGAGGAACAAATCGCTGAATTCCGTGATGCATACCTTTATACAATCTGGGTATTGAAACAATCACGACGAAGGAAGTCGAAACATTTATAAAGCCTATTGGTCAGAATAGAGAAGAAAGTGGAGCTTTGCGAATATCTGACGATTCTAGCAGAGACTATAGAAATTATTGATAACGAGGAGGATAGAAAGTTATGAGATAAGAATGGAAACGAGCTGATTTCGGCAGTTGAACTGCTTCGCGTATTAATAAACATCGGAGAATAATTAACTAAATACGAGGTCGATAAGATGCTAGATCGTCGTCATTAGCGACGACGAGCAGATTGAATATGGAGTGTTCGTTGATATGAATGCGGCCAAATGACCAACGGGATTGTTGATATACTACCTTTTATAATTTCTGTTTTTGATAATTTTGGCAAAGATAAGAACAATTTCAAAACCCTAATGCGCAAGAATTTTTTCTTTTTTTGTTTAGTTAATAGTATAATTATTAAATAATAAGGTTGTGTGTCCTGCGAAACCATAAAGCTTGTCTGCAAGAGGTTGGGTTTCAAGCAAATTATTACATATATATAATGATTAAAGTGAAGATCAATATCGATATTATCTTCAATTGGACAGATCAAAATTTAAAAATAAAAATATGGGAATTAGGCAATGAATTAAGAAAAGAAATCAGTGATATGAAACAATAATCAAGCAAGTGTGTACTCGTACATCAAATATATAGAGAACAGAAGGATACAAAAGAACCTGCGCAAATTACAGATTTACAATTAAGCTATAGCCTTACTTGTATATTGAAGCTGATGTTTATCATAGACATTTCTACAACTTAGAAGGTAGTACATTCCTTCAGCTCGTCTTCGCGTCTCATACGGGTGGTTTATTATGGGTCATCACCGTCATCATGTGGTAGCATGGCTTTGCCGCCTTAGAAGCTTGGTTGCTGCATTTTGCAATTTCTGCAGTTTGTTGATGTGGGTAAATTATTAATTCCCCCATGTGGAAATACCATACCGCTACCATGATTCTACCAGAGCATAAGGTAAGCCATCGCGAATAAGTCGACGACAATGCCTAGATACTTATATGTGTTAACTACTTTAATTACATCGAAACTCAGCGGATCAGCACAGTTAAAGCTGGTCAATCTGATTGCAGAGGCTGGATACTGTGGGCTGGGAATGTGCATGACTTTGGTTTTTTTTTTTCGTATTAATTACAAACCCATTGTCATGACACCATTGATCTATCTTTGTGTATTCAGATTGTAGACGTGTTATCACTTGCTCTAATGATTGATAATAAACGACAGTTGTCGTTTATCGTATCATTCGCACAAGCCAATAGAAAGCAATCCATCAGCCCTTTAAGTAGATTATTGTTGCAAAGTACATATAATAGCGGCCCAAGTTTGGAGTCTTGTGGGACACCGTATGCTATCGATTCCTCACCACTATAGGTTTTACTGCATCTTTAATTTTCTGGCACTTAAGTAATCTTTAATCCAAAGTGCTAGCTTTCCTCGAATGCCTTCCGTATGGAGTGCTTCTAAGATTTTGTGGTGACTTAAAGTGTCGAATACTTTGCTGAAGTCAAGAAAAAGCACTTAGACATTTACTGAGGCTTGTGTCAACGAGATCTGTAAAGTTACCCAGCAGTTGGTTTCTACTCTTCCCTTTTGGAAACCATAAAATATTGTGCTTTTCAGTAAAGTCCCAAATTGGCATTGAGGGGTAAGAAAACAAAAATACCTTTGGTTCTACTAAAAATTAGTACATTTTTCTATCGTACATAGTTATTAAAGGGTTTTTAAGCCAATACTTTATACATCCAATCGCGAATGGCAAAAGTTAGCGAAATGCGGCTTTCCCAGAAAAACTCGTACCATTTATCCAAACCCATGATAAGCCTAACGTTATATTTGGCAGTAGTACGATTGACTATACACCAAATTCTTTGATAACGAAATCACGCATTTTTTAAATAAGTTCTGAATAATAAAATTTATTAAGACCTCGCTCTTAAATAAAAGTACAAACCGCAAAGAAAATTTTGAAAACATACGGGTGAAGCGAGCCATTAAACCCTAGCTTTTAATATTTCCCATATGGAGTAAATTCCACGTAATAATTCCCCGCACCAGATTTAAAATTAGACAAGTTTTGAGAACTCAAAATGCGGTCAATCGTATTCAAGCCGCTTTCGCGTCGAGGAACCAGTCGTTTGGAAACCACCGATCTAAGTTCGACATACCCTAATACACTGTTTGTCGTAGGTAAATAATTATATTAATTTAAATTCGACTCGATTGGGACCTGTTAGTTTGGACCTTAGTCCACTACTACCTACCTACAATTATTAAGAACTGACATGATACCTCCGGTGAGTCAATGTCCAGGGTTTCTGTCCAAGGATCATTCCACACTCGTACTCTTGTTGGATTTCTTAGAAAAGTGTTTCAGTTTAACTGAAGCCAATATTACAAACATTGGCATGATTCAAAAAATATTTGTTCTGATCTACAAGGAAATAAAATATTGCTTTCGGATTATTTTGATATAAGGCCCAAAATGCTTTGCATTAAAACTGCTTCTTTTAACGTCAAATTATACAATGAACTCTATAGAAATTGTACAGCCGAAAAGGTCTGTTTGAATTAACTTTCTTGATCAAAAAGACTTGACTCATCGTTTTCTTTTAAATGGAATCTTACATTAGCCGGGCAACCAGCGTTTTTTATAGGAATTCGGTAAACGGCTTAGTTCATTTGACCCAGTCATCTTATTCTCTCTCGTGACTCGCACTCCCATGAAAATCCAAAATTAAATAAGTAACCTGTACCGCTAAAAAAAAACAATTTTGTCAATAAAAAAATATTCATAAAATACCATGTCGAATCACCCGGCGTCAACTATTGACTCACCAACCACAACTCGGCACTCAGCTAACACTTTCGACTTTCTTAAATAACCGCTTACACACTCGCTATTGAAAGTGAAGATATATTTACTCAGTCAATTAGCACGAATTTTCACAACCGTCTGTTGTGGCTCGGCAGAATTCATCAGATCCCGTCACACCATACATATATATGCAATGAGGCCAATTCCAAAATCGGTCAACAAAATAGACAGCATGCCAATGGAGCCGAGTAGTTGGAGATTTCACTTCTCCTTCAGATGGCCTACTGGGAGAAATCCATAATAAAATAAATTAAAAAAATAAGAAAAGAAATAAACTTAAACGTATCTCTCGTCCATTTCGGAGTTCATTGGTCATATCCGAGCAAAAAGGCAGCAAAGCAACATGCCACTAGAACGAGGTGAATGACTAGAAAACCCAATGATGAAAGTTTCGAAGAACAAGCGCATAGACTACTAAGCCGATCAACCGGAGAACGATGGAAAGTGAGAGTAGTACGTGATTAGGTGATGTGGCTTGTAACAGTTAGTGCCAGTCATCTAATTGTGCAGTAATTCATAAGGCAAATACCTGGAGTGATCTTGAACGATCTGCGATCTTATAATCTGCAGCGTTTTGATTCGATTAGTTTGAAATTCATCCATGGACACACATGTATGTATGTACGTATGTTATGGGATGAATAGTGTGCAGGAGGTTGGAAGGTATTTGACCATAACGAAGCATAACGGGATGTCAGAAAGTAGTCTTGCAGCTTCGATGAATTTGAAAATGGTTTTGTTGGATGCATTGGAACACAACGCAGCTAGAGATTATGATTTTGTGGCTGAATTCAGGTGCATTGCAGCGGTAGATGTACTGTGCGTACATAAATATATGCGGGAATGGGTAAGTGGAGCATTTGTCGTGTTCCACTGAGTGGATAGAGATTCGTAACCTCCTTTGTGTTTCACGGTTAGGACGGAACTCACTTGTCGGATTTGCACAACAATAAATTTGCAAAACCTCGGTAATAAAATGATTTTCGAAATTTGTTTCACGTACGTTCAAGTAGGTGTAAGCAAATGCTATGGTCTTGGTGAGGCATGATTTATCAAAATAAAGCCTAAATACTCAGGGATGAAAGTGGTCGTAACCGTACTACGTTCAAAAAGTTCCGGGAATTGTATCACTTCAAAGCTTGTAATAATCTGACTTATACGACTTTTTTGTTGATGTTTTGGCAAAGATATATGAAAAATATTTGAGTATTGCCAGCCACATTGGCTTTTTAGTCCGCTTCCAACGATCACATTAAACTCTTAATGCAGTAAGTGAATTTAAATATTGTTTTCGGCTGTCGTCTATGCGTACAACTGAGTGTTGATAAGGTTATAAGTATTTTCGACAAGGCCATGAAAACGTAGAAAATAAAGAGAATCCTGAAGAATCCTGAAAAAGCCATACAAGCCGATGAAAATGAAGAAAAAGTGAATGATATGATTATATACGATCACGCCAAGATCGAAGAAAGGTCCGAAGTGGGGTCAAATGTAAAGGTCATATAGGATTTGTTACAACTTTTCAACAAGAGATAACGCGATCAAAAATCAGTAGCTCCTGCGTGTAAACGGCAATTACATGAAACAATCTGAAAAAGAAGAGCTACAATAACGTACCTCTCTATGCCTCCGGTTGTCCCGCCATCAAAAGTATATTTCTCAAGAGCTGTTTTGAAAGCGATGTACACGAATGAAATAATTATTTTTCAGAGCAGAAAATTCCAGTTGTGTTTGGAACATACTCGTATATCATGTTTTAACATCTTAGGATATAGTCTAAGAAAAGAAAAGAAAAATACGGTGCGTATTCTCGTGCTTATCGACTCTCGTATTCTCAAGAATAAATAATGGTCTTATCTGGAGACAGGTTACGAAAAATTCGAATTCACGGTTTATTTTTTATTGGGGAAAAATAATTTTATAAATTTTTTTAATAAATTTTTTTTATGAACCTATTTTAAAATAGGTAAAATAAAACAAAACATTTTACTTTATGGCGGTGAATGAAAGCTGCTCCTCACCCTTAGTCTGTTACGAAGGAGAAAGACCGAAACATTTATATCAGCAGCTAATTAAATATCGGCTTAAGGATACAACTTTAAAACTAAAGTTAAAACTGACGTCCTGTTTCTTCTAACACAGACCTGAAGATACGGTCTCTCGAACACATGAATCACCTCGGACAACAAGGGCTAGCATGGATTTTTGCTCTGCGGTCAAGTTGTATGTCGCGAAACCGATTCCTTGTCATACCAAAGCCTTCCTTAGCATCGTTTCTCATCGCTAATGGGTGTCCATATTTACCAATGACCGCAAAGTTCCTCCGGCTCATTCTGATATCTTTCAAGGTCCTATACAACGGAGTTCTAAACAAGTTGAAGTTTCTTTTTAACTTTCAATCATCGCAATTTCTCTTAATATGATCGAAGTTCCATAGCAGCATTGTATTGATTTCTTGGACCTGGTCTGTCTGCTATAAAATCATCTATAGTGCACGCCATTTAGTGGCTGAGAAAACCTAGTAGATCGCTTGTATATATGTTAAAGAGTGTCGGAGATCGCGCTCCCCATTGTACATCATTTTTGCTGTCAAAAATCCTACTCGAAGTAACGTTGTCACACTTCACAACAAACTACTTTCCCATAATCATGAAGTAAATAGAAGTTGATTTGGCATGCCTAGCCTGGTAAGCTTACCTTCTACAGTTAAACTTACCCAACTGACTACTGACCCCAGCCAAAGTCGCTACGCTCTCTCTTGACTAAGAAATAAAAGGCTTCTTTTTGGCCTACATCCACAATAAATCTGACTCGGTTTGCTACGAAGGTATAACAAACAGCGTCAGAGTCTCCATTCAACAGGAAGGTCCCCCACGGACTTTGCTAGCCTCAAGAACCTCTTCACAAATGTCACGAATTCTTTAATATTTCGCCCCAAAAAGTGTAAAAGGATCTTGATACCTTCCGCCAATACATTCATTCAAAACGAATATCACACCTTCAACGTAGCAGTGCTGATCATGATAAGTTTTTTCGTCCCTAATTTTCTCTTTTCTCCGGCAACCTCACTCTGTCAAAATTTCCTTCTGATCTTCTATTATCAGAATGTTAGAGGTCTTCGCCCAAGCCGTTTATAAACAGTAACATTCTCTACCCTTTGAAATCTTGCTTTGACCGAAAGTAACCTGATAAACAACGAAAGATAAACAACTTTGAACTGCTCCCATAAAATTTAAACGTTTATCGCGATGATGAATTCAGCCGGCCCACTAAGGATTGCCTTTGTCGAGGTGTCCTACTAGCCATCCTTAATCCAATTAATTCTTTCCTTATTGCTATATCATCCTCTCCACATCTCGACCCCAGAAGACATTATACATCATTTGTTTCTACATCTTGCCTTCACAACCTATTGAATCCTATCAACTCGCCATTAACACAATTGACCAAATAATTTATTTAAAAGACCTCCGGGATGAAGTCCTTCTATTCGGCAATTTAAATTTTCCTCATCTTAAATGGGCTCAATCACTTCATATTGCCACCAATCCCACTACTGCCAAAGATCTTCTTGGATCGCCTTACAGATTTTTTTTTTGATTTTTTTTTATATTTATTTATTTATTTATTTCATGAATAAGAGTATAAAATAATAACAATAAATGGAATTTAACAATTGATTTTGCATGAAAAAATTAGGTACATTCTGTTGTCGGAAAGACAAGTTAGTGGCGTCTTAAACTACATGGGCAGACAAGTAGATCTCAAATTTAACTTTTTTTTTTTTACTTTTTACTGATCCCTTCAACTCTTCTGTCTCACTTTGTCCACATTCCTTTTCAACCCTCCACCCTCCACCCTCCCCTCCTTCCTTCCTTTTTTCACCACTCTCCATTACAGAACACTCCTCCTACAGTTCTGCTTGGACCATTTCTTCCTCGTACAGTCGATCCCTGTGACGTCGAAAACAAATTCAAATAACTTAATGAGGAATTCACTTCTGGGACCTGAGGATATCCCTACCATATATCTTTAAAAAATCCCCTCAACCTCCACTCTTCTTCTCTCAAAAATCCTCAGTTTATCCCTATCTCTAGGTGATATCCTCCTTACATAAGATAGGTCCGAAGAACGATATTAACAACTATCGTCGCATTGCCAAACTGTCACACATACCCAAACTCTTCGACAGTATCATGTTCGAAACCTCATTAAATTTGTGTCCCGTACCCACTCGGCCTTAGAGTATGGCAAGGAAGTCGACATTATTTCAACTAACTTCAGTAAATCTTTTGATAATATCTCCCACAGATTAATACTCTTCAAATTGTCTTCCCTTGGCTTCGATCTCATTTCTTTGAAATGGATATCTTCGTACTTGGAAAATCGCTATTATAGTGTTCATTTCACATCTGCCTTTTCTAACCCTTTTTTAGCTACCTCCGGCGTCCCCCAAGGCAGCCACTTTGGTCCACTTCTTTTCGTTCTTACCATTAACGATATTGAAATGGTGATTAAACATTCGTACATCTCATTATATGCCGATGACACCAAGTTCTTCAAGACCATTTCCTCCAGATTCGTCCCTTAATCAATCAGAACTTAATAGTTGTTCCATCTCTTACAAAAAATAGAGTATCGAAGGGCTTTTCAAATTTGACCAATACCCGTACATTGGTTTTTTGCCGTATTCCGCTGAATGTCAGAAACAAGCCCCGCCTTAAAACAAAACTGGTTGCGAATTATTTCTGTTATGACCCTATAAACAGAGACCAGTGGAACAGTCTAATTCTATGTATCCCAATGGAAATAAATGAAATGTTTTACCTAAACCTTCAGGAGGATAAGTTCTTCTCGTCCCGTTGGTTATTATAGAGCAGAACCACTTCAGGGTGGCGGCATAGACTTTATTTTTTTAATTATTTTTATTTTTCACCCCCAGACAGACGTGGTGAAGATCAATCGCAATGGGGTCATGAAATAAACTGTAGACAGCTAAGATATGTTACACATGCCCCTATAAAAGCTGCGTAGATGTTATTGCCCCCCCACTCCCCCTGCCATTTTAAAGGGCTTCATGTTGTTAAAGTCAATAACAGGGCTTAATCTGTGAACTGACAACTCGCTTTGTTTGCCACTGATAATTGCTATAAGAAATAGTGGACACAAACTGTCGTAAATTGGAGCAAGTCCACCTCGTGCTTTTGCATGAATTTCCTTATGCTGTATTTCCAGGACCTGAATGACATCCAATATAGGATTAAAATACTTACACATAGTATTTCCCATCCTCATCATCAGATTAGGTCAATGTAGGCAGCATGGGAAGTGAAGTTTCATTCTCGGTGAACGTTCGAACTTAAGAGGTCAATGTTTTCAATATCTAGTCTGGGTAGTCAATGAACGAGTATGTGACGCTGTTCACTGACATATGATTTTAATTTAAAAAGTACGAATATACCTCACATACACTCTATGCCAACCTAAATAGTTTAGGTCTTCGATTCACGAAATGTCGAAGCTTAAAACCTGTAGCTTTTGGTGACATAATATTGACAGTAAATTGTAAAATCGTTATTAATTGAAGAAAGCTTAAGATCATGTTCAGGCCATATGTAACGTAGCTCCAGTGGCGTCTGGCACCATTCTATTTGCTTGATTTCAGCAGTCAAAATCGAAGCCTAAATAAGCCCCATGAATACAAGTGTATACGTAGCCCTTATGGTATGATGCGTTTAACGAATTTGGTACAGCCCTTAATTGGAAAATATAAACAGCCTTAAAAAAAAAAAACAAATTTAAGTTTTATATACTCACAAGGCGACTTATCTGCATTTGACATCCATTGATGAGATTTTTTCTCCACAGCCACGCGCAGCATTAGGCTGGGGAACCCATTTCTTGTTAAAAGCGGCAATCCTAAATCACAATTTATTATTAGGTATAATACAAGGCAATTTTTGGATAACGAGCACTTTATGAATCCTTGTGGTGCTTTGTGTACTTCCGAGACTCCTTGTCGAGCTCTTTACACTTCCTAGTACCGATGTGATGATTTACTGCTCAAACGAAACATACCCCCCGTTGACAACCAATTTAAGTTTAGCCGGCAAGTGCAGACATTGACAATGATTGAAATTCTAGGTACGGTGCCAAAACGCATTCATAGCCTGTGGCAAGGCAGGAACTCCCACGATCACGAACTGGAAAGAAACATGTTGCATCAAAGACAGAAAGAAAATAAACAACTCGTGGTAAGGGTACCTTCTCTTGATTCAGGTCTATGTCTATTCTGTTAATAATGCGCTTTATGTGTGCGTTTGCTACGCATGGTCTCGAATCTATGCACCTATTTTCTAATCATCCATTCAACGAACTGGGCCATTGACTAAGAGCACAAATTATCAGTCAGAAAGCCACGACATGGCACCAGAATTCACCGCAAAGGTTGGTTTCTGTCAGATACCACTCACCGAATTTTGTTTTGTTTTTGTTTCGGTTTCTTTTATTCTTTCCTCCGCTTATGGATACGTTTCACCAATGGATAGGTACTCGTACAGCTTGTAGATCTTGCAACGCTCACAGTCGCGAGTCGTTCCGTTTAAAGCAGCGTGCGATTCTGTTTTGGTGGTTATCGCTGGAAGCAGTAGCATTATCGTATCGACGACAATAATTTGTTTTGTGTTGACAGTCAGATGGAGATAGTGGTAGTGGGATTGACGGTCTACCTCAAGCCACATTAAGAAGAAGAGAAAACACATAAAAAAAACAAAACAACGAACAAAATTTAGTGTAAAGCAGTGTTTGGTCCATTTCGGATGCAGTGCAGTAAAGTGTGTGCGCTGGTTAAGTGAAATTTATCCGTCCGGCATAGGGTAGCGCGACGTTAGGAGGCTTTTGATTGACCAAACATAGAATTTATAGAAAGTGTGCCAGGTGTTTCCAACGCGACAAATAATTGAGTGAAAATAGCGAGAGTGCTGCACAGCATACTGTCACCGTAGAGTATCAGTTTGGTTTTCCGCTGTGCAACCGTGAATGCATCTCGGCCGTCCACCACGAGCGCTGATGCCCAATTAGCACGACATTCTATCCGATCTAACAAGCTATCGAGACAAAGAAACAAACTCGCATAATTAATTTGCTTCTGTTTACCTCTTTGTTGTGACTCATGATGCGTGCTTGTCTGACAGTGTAATATGCTTTAACTGGCCCCTTGGCCGATCTCAGTTCAAACTAATCGTAATTTTTTTTGTATCTTTTCTAGAAATGGAATTGAGAAATAAGTTTGTGTGGACATTCGTTGTGGTGACTTTGCTTACATTTGAACGGATCGATGGCGATGGATTGCGATTGCCCGATCAGCAGACAATCACGAATGCGTCGCCCGGGCAACAACAGCAGCAGCAGCCTGTGGGGGTCAATGGGGCACCTGTTTTTGGTCAGGAACGAGGCCGTCAGGGCAAGGCGTTGTTGGACCTTTTCGGATTGGGAACTGGAAATAATGTGGATCCTTTTGTAGCACAAACGAATAAAAACTGTTTGACAGGCGATCTATCTGAGTGTTTTAAGACACATGCTCTGAGTAGTTTCGATGAAATATTCGTTCGGGAGGTTTATCCGTAAGTTGGAAGAAAAAATTATTTTTTTTTGTCTGTGATAGCCTCTTGTCTATTTTTGTAGGATGTCGGATTTTGCCCGTGTTGTGCGAACTCCAGAGTCGCAGCAGAGATCGCTTTATCAAGAACCTTTTGAGTTTTCAACGGAACCAAGGAACACGGATTCTGAGTGGGACCAACTGGTGAAATATGCCCTAAGAAGGGCGGAGAGGTAAGTCAAGTTTCTTATTGCATTTTCTTCTATTTTGTCTTCTTTCTGGGGGGGTAGTTAATGAAATTGTGGTCTTCGGAAAATACTTGTACGTCGTAAGACCTCCTCTCTTCTACATTTCTATATTTATCAAATTTTAATCAAGTTCAACAGCTTAATTAAGATCTATCGTAGATGATCAATCATTGTCTAAGGGTTTGACCCATGATTCTTAGTTTTCAGGAACCACTTGTACTTACATGAGAGGAAATTTGAGTTAAAGCGGACTCCACCAGCTTGTATGGGAATGTGAGGCAGTTGTTTAGCTCATTCATGACAATTTGAAGTCTTCTCTCTTTCTAAACTCCGAGTCTCACACTCCGTAAATAACTTGGCCATTGCTTTTTTATGTGTATTCATTAAAATGACAACCATGTAACGTATTATAAAATGTGATCTTTTAGGCGTTTGGTTTTTAATTTAAAAAGAGTTAGAAGAAAATTGCAAATTTTGTAAAAGCCTTTATTTCAATTGATAAACCTATATTTGCCATCAAATTTTAAAGACTGTTTTGGGTAAATGTTGACCCCGACTGCGTGTTAGGTGACCCATACATAAAGATCAACTTTGAGTCACTTTTTCGAGCACATTAGGTCGACATACCACCTAATGAAATACAAGTGTAATGTTGCCTTCCAAGGCACTGACTTATCGGGGTGATGAGTCATTTGACGCATCGCCATAAAAAATTGTCTAAAGAAGTCAAATCGTACTATTTAGCTGGCCATCGTGATAAAAATTGCTCGCCGAACTCATTTCTATTGTGCTGGAACCACATATCGATCAGGCTTGGCACCTGCATTTTGGGCAAAAAAATGCTGATATCATTGAATCATAATGGACGCCATTGATGGTAACGTTGTTCTCCCGATTGTCTTTGAAAAAAAAAAAATACAGGCCAAGGATTCCTCCGGACCATAAGCCGCTCCAAACAGTAGATTTTCCATTAGCATTGGGTGCATTGGCAGCTCTTGTATTGCCTCATGTTGCTTGTCGTACCAAAAACGATAGATTTGTTTATTAGCATACCCGTTTAAAAAGATATCAGCTTCCTCGCTAAAGACAATTTTTCAATCTTCTTCGAGCTTTTCTAAGGCCCACTCACCGAAAATTCAACGCTGGTCGTTTGGCATCAGTTCTTGTACGAGCTTGAAAGATTTTAGACAAAGATTCTTGGATAAAATCTTCCAGGTAAGTATCACGTTAGTATTACAACCCCAATTCCTGCGAATGGATTGAATTTCTTGCTCAGTAGGATCGTAAAATGGCCATAGTGTGCGAAAAATTATTTTCACAGAGCACGAATTTCGAAAATAAAATTTTATAATTTTCAAACATTATACGCATGTGGGTCTATTTATAACGAAATGGCAATATCTTGTGAATGCGAGTAATTTTAGCACATGTCACGAAACTTATAAATGCCGTCTAAAGTAGAAACCAAAAAACCAAATGGTAGGAAAATCACCCTTTACTTATAATAACCTGTATTACTTTATCCCCCATATACGAGGTTTGCTCAAAAACTTTCGGAAATTTTCGCATTTTGAAACAGCTTTTGAGCAATTTTATGGTCACACGTTTTAAACATACAACATTTTAGAAAACATCACGGAATGAGTGGGCCGATTCCCTAAAATCTTCAGCGATTTCGACAATAGTTCTACGATATGGATCTATACATATGGGTCTATACATATGGGTCTATAGATATGGGTCTTTGTCATTACCCTGCCCGCCACTGAGTTTTAATAGTATCTAATCAATATACTGATAAGATCTTCCAAATAATTTCTTAAGCTGTTTTACCACAAAGTTGCTTTTCTACAATTGTTAGGTACCTCCCGGTTCCCATGAACCTCAGCATACCCATTCGATGTCTCGTTTGTCACATTAGGCGGCATTTTTGAGAAGACATTTCCTACGCTCTGTGGACTTCACCCACCTCTTGTTCCATTTATTTCTTTTGCCTTTTTCTGCCTTCTTCTGGTCGTACCGTGGTAATGATGGCATAAACTCGGAATAAAAGGATCGTTGACTTTCGGGCGTTGATATCTATTTATTTCACCATCTCAATATGACCCTTCTAGTGATTATCGGATCATCGCAATTCAGTCTTCTCTCTAATGTCAACAAAATGTTTATCCCCGGATGTGGGTACACAATCACACTCAATTCTGTTTCCTTGGTCAAGGACCTCACGAACGTTGTATTGTATTTAAAAAGACCACCAATCTTCTGAAGCCCCACTTGCATCCCTTCGTATTTATTTTTATTTCTCCACATTATTCCGCCCACGTAGCATATTCATCCTGGTTTCCTACCCACGTAGGTCGTTAAACATGCCATTGAATATTCCAGTCCCTTGGGTCAACGGCACCTCGACAGGACATATCCCAATTTATACATGTTAACCGGAAGCCACCTGCTGGCAAAATACCCTAATAAATAAATTCAGACCGGAAACTTCCATTGAAAATATTCGAAAAACAATTTTGAGATTCATTGCCCACGTAGAAACGTTACCCCAATGGCGAAGGCTAACGAGGCAAACAGAGTTACAATTGCAAAATCATAAATAAATGCATCGATAAATAGAACTATGTAAGGGGAAATGTTGAAATAAGTATTCATCGAATGAGGTTGGGTCTGGTAACGACGGCGATAACACTGGACTTGGGTCAAATGGACAATAGTATGATGGTTAAATACAGGCAATTAAATGTGAATTGGGTAGCTTCAATGAATCACTTGCCGACGTCAAATTTCAGGCCTTTTCATTTTTCCTTTATTGATTTCCATTGTTTGTGTTGGCGTCACATGGGAAAATTTAGAAAAAAAATGTGTCGCGCCCCTATCAGCTAATGAAAGTGACACCCACGAGGTGGATTTATATTTTTAATAAAAAGAAAAACTCTTAAGAGCCCATCGGCTTATTCCTTACATGTCATCCAACTTATCACAATTTTCGTTACAGGTTCGTAAAGTCGACCGCATTGGAAGTCCAAATACCTGAGGAACTGACTGACGCTGGACGGTACCAAGCGCGCTTCATTGGCGATATCGACAGTGAACTCGATATAATCGAAGACAAACGTGCTCCACTTCTAAGTAATAACTTGATTCACAACTTTTTCGATTCAATTTTCTTTACTAACGCGACTTTCTCATTATTTATTTCTTCTCCCTCCTTTTCTTTGTGTAGATCGCAAAAAATTGAAGAAACTCATCATCCCCTTGCTGCTGGTGTTAAAGATTTTCAAGTTAAAGTTACTTCTTTTCTTGCCTTTCATCTTGGGAATTGTTGGAATTAAAAAGATACTTGGATTGGCGGCAATTATTCTTCCTGGACTGTTTGCTTACTTTAAGTTGTGCAGACCCCAAGGTGTTGGTGGATTTGGTGGATTCTTCAATCAAAAAAATAATTTCCCTGAATATACGCAACAAGGTCTCGGTGTACCTAGCTACCATCACCATGATCATTACGATGCAACGAGTCAGTTCCATCATCCGGAACCGGTCTTCTCCAGACCATACACAGAGTATTATAGTAAGAACACGAATGCAGAGGGGCCTAATTGGGGCGGCACTGCACAGGAGTACGCGTATCAAGGATACTCACAGTACAGAAGTAACAATAAGGATATAAACAGTACGAGTTAGGTATAAGAAAGTCAAAAACCACGCAATGCGCTGCCAGATAGATAATGTTTAAGATAAATTTATTCTGTATATATTTATTTTATTTAAAATAAAATACCAAATTCAACAATCAATCACATGTTCATTGTTATTCTTCTATGGATCGCTATGCTATCGCTGATCTTCCACGTGGGTTGCAATTCGTTGGAACGGCGATTTCTCTACGGAAAAAAGAATATCAAAATCAAAAATTAACATTTTTTTAATTAATAAACAAAAAATAAAATTAAAAAAAAGATAAATATATATATAATATATATAAAATATATATTTATATACAGTTTGTCAAGAAAATGTTTGCAAAACCTAGAAATGAAAAGAAAATAGATTTAAAAGCATATAAGAAATTTATCATAAAATAAGAAAAGTAGCTTTTTTTGTAGCTTATCCATTTTCATATCAATTCTTTATCGTAATGTAAAAAAAAAAGGCAAACTTATCCTAACACTAAAAGAAATTTAATGAAACACATCCAACGCAATATTTTTTGCTACCAAATAATTCTTTGAAAAATTTTGTTGCCGAACAAATTAATTAAAAAAAAAAAACAATCAAAAGAAACATTTTTATATACTTAATACTTTTTTTTGTTTTGTTTTTATTGAGTATAATAATAAATAACACAATGCTACAAGACAATCAGATCTTTTAAGAAGCATAAATTATTTAACCCTTGTGTGAGTGCAACAAAAAATTACAGTTAAGAGTGCTCTGGTACCCGTACTATATTATATTTTGTATGGTAATTGTATGTTAATGTGTGAATTATATAAAAAAAGAAAGTATTGGTGGAAAAAGAAATATAGTTTTCCAAAGATGTTTGTAAAAAGTTAATTTTTTCATAATTTTTTTATTTGAAAAAAAAAAAACAAAAACACATAATAGTGATGTAGACTACTTGGTCAAATGTTGCAGCAACTATAGATTAGCAGCGACGCAGGCGAGGTATTTTGTTAAATTTTGGCAGTGCTGATCGCATACTGGCTTTATGCACCACATGCATTCCTTGCGTGTCTTGCGCTTACGACCTGAAACGCAAAGGTGGCAAGTATAGGGTCCGCCAAATAACTTTTTTTTTTTTTGAAAATGCTATAAAAAAAACTACTGAATATTTCTCAAATTTCTTTTTTTATTTGAAAGTACAATCCTTCCGGTTAATAATGGAAAATAATTTCATTCAAATGGCTGCCTCGGCTGGCCATGCAGTAGCCTACACGATCGGTCCAATTCTTAAGCACATTATCGATTGTGTGCAGCTGTATTTCACCAATGGCTTCACGAATATTGTCCTTTAAAGCGTCAATTGTCTCTGGCTTGTCGGCGTAACACTTATCTTTGACGGCACCCTACAAATAATAGTCCAACGGTGTCAAATCGCAGCTCCGAGGTGGCCAAACGACATCAGCTCTGCGGCTGATAATGCGATCTTCAAAAACAGGGCGCAAAACATTGAGTGTAGCTTCGGCTGTGTGGCACGTAGCGCCGTCCTGTTGAAACCAAATGTTGCCAATATCCTCCTCTTCAATTTTTGTGAACAAAAATTCGTTCAACATGGCCCGATAACGATCGCCATTGACTGTAACGGCCACTCCTTGCTCATTTTCGAAGAAAAATGGCCCAATTATGCCTCTGAACCAAAATCCGCACCAAACAGTGGCTCGTTTTGAGTGCACCGGCTTTTCAATGTATGCGTGCGGGTTTTCTGTGCCCCAAATGCGACAATTTTGCTTGTTTACATACCCGCCAAGATCAAAATGAGCTTCATCTGAAAAGATGATTTTTTTTGCAAAATCGGCATCTTCTGTAAGTCGATCACAGGCACACATCGAGCAAACTGTAGAATATGGCGAGCGGCCACCGTTTGGTTCTGCCTTTTGTCGTGTAAAATGCAGTCATTTTGTCCATCATGTCTACTCCGCTCTTTGTGCTGTTATAGTAGAGTATCCTCTCTGGCTTGTACTTATTTTGTTCATCGGCGATAGAGTTATCTAGATACATAGACGATAAGACAATCACAGCCTTATTTCTTCTCGGTACATATGATCGATTCATGGAAGCCAAACACGTTCGAAAACTTTTCACGATCCTTGTGCTTTTTCATTTGTGGCGGAATGAACGTTTTATTTTGGCGAACGGTGCCAAGCAAAGTTAAATTTTTAGCGAGAAGGTATTTTGCAAGGTCCAAGCTAGTGAAAAAGTTGTCGGTGATTACATTTCGGCCTGATCCCTCGTACCTTCGCATCAACCGCTTAACTACCGCTTCTCCAACATTTGTCTGGCGTGCTGCACCTGCCTCCTTTCCAGTATAGATTTCGCCACGCAATGGATAATGGTTTGACGCATCGCAGGCCCACCAATAAGAAATCAAGAAATGTTTTAAGTATGTTGATAAGTAGAGTCGACTTTCTGATGAAAGGTTAAACAATTGTCGATCTGCTATTATGAAACGGAAGTTCTTACGTGGTAATACGACTCATCTAGAGCAGGTTCGATTTGAGAACAGGAAGACTACATTTAAAACCTAAAGTCAGAAACCTAATAGAATTATAGAGATTAGCATCGTACTCGCCAGGAGTCAATTAGTATTTATAGATTATTGTCGACTAATTTAATGTTTTAATTGATATTCTGAAACTAATTAGACCCTTACATTTAAAAAATACCTACATACATCACTGTGGATAAAGATATTATTAAAACTTCATCGGCATCTATGTGTGAAGAATTTACACTTTACCTTGTTTCCAGTGGCTAGCTAAAGAACTGAGTGAACAGAGTACTTTAAAAGGTTAAAGAATTTTTTTAAGTCATAAGCTATCGTGCAAAATGTCTATAAATGAGGTGCTTCATCAAAGATTAAGAGATCTCCAACCGGCTTAATTACGTTGAAAAATAGATGCTTAAAAACCATTTTATTATCCAGTTTTGGCTTGAAGTTTTCTACTACGATTTCGATGTCAAAAGGGGTTTCTGAGCCTTTATCACATAAGCGCCTCGTTAGGAGCGCTCGCTAAAACCCCACATCTGAAACTTTTTGCAAGACCTTGCCTCGCATGACCAACCTATATTCGAATTGATTTTGTTGCTTTCCTGGTACCAGCAGGTTCTACTGCTATCTCGTTGCATTATTTCCAAATATTCCTCTAAATCCCTATATCTAACAGGAAAAATGGATAATGGAGTAACGGGAAAAAAATTGTCTTAAAGCGTAACCAGAGCAAATCGAAGCTATAGTTGCACTTGAACCAGTAGCCGTGTTGAGCAATTGCTACCATTCTCTGAAGCCAGTTCACTTCAATAGATTGCAATCCGCAGGCGATGAATGTCCTATCTTCGCAGCCTACACCGTCCAAACTTAATTACAATTTGCATTAAGGCATTTGATTAACTAATCGTATCAGATAGAAAAATTCAATTGCATTCCAGAGCGAGAAATCCATTCACACTCTACACGAGTCCATCAACATGCACATGAACCAACCACATAGACATAATCCTACATCGGCTCTTCCCAAACCAGATTTCAATTAGAAAGTGCACAAGGCATTTTGTTTACATGGAATCGTCTGAATCTGCGTTTTCTTTCGCAGTTGTCTTGGCGGGCGGTATCTGCACTCTGTTAACCTACATAAATTCCGAATCAGGTTCAGGTTCAGGTTCATTGACGACCTCACTTCCATACCACTGAACTACTCCACAACAACCGTTGAGTATCTCGAACGATGACAATAAGACTGGGGCAAGAAAATCAAGTACAAGGAATGAAGAAAAAACAAAACCTCCGGATGGATTGACAGCCCAGGATGGATTGAATGTGAGACTCGTCTAGTTGATTCGCCTTTAAGGGGGCGACCTCTAAACACTTGCGTTGGCGCACTCGTATCTACATTCGCAGCTTCATATGTGCTCCCAGATCGGCAGGCTGTATTCGTACTCGTATCCAGAATTTCTCCTCATACGAGGCGACCTGCTATCGTCTGCAGTTTGTGGTCTTTGCCAATAGGTTGGTATATTGTTTTCGTCGTCTTCTGTTTTATCCAATCGAGTATGAAATTAATGCAATGATGGCTGATTTATCGTGCATGAGGTACTCGTACATGGAATCTGGTTTTCACTGGAGTTGAAATAGCATAGGAGTGCAGCCTCATTTGACGGCTGATATCCGCCGTCCAGAGTCCATATAAACTGCAACGTATTCGCGGAGTTCGCATTAGGTTTTCTTATATCATGACGATGTCATCAGCACCTGCGGTAACTCCAAGGTACAGCCCCTAGTTATGTAGAAGACCTGCCAAAGTGCAAACGGAAGTCACGAGTATTCCTGGTCCGAAGCGTGTTTTGCTTCTTTTTTTTTCGGTTTTATACATATGTAAGTGATTTAAAAGATCCTTTCAAGTGCAAAAGACCAGAGAAAAAGTTTGGTATTGATACCTTGTTGGAAAATAAATAACAATGAAAACGATATTAACATTTCGGATGTTCGTCGTGATGACAACGGTCTTTGCAGCAATCGCCAATCCCGCCATCAATTCCAGTGATAATTCGGTAAATACGAGAACATTTTAAACATTTTTGTGCATGTTGAAAAGGACATTAAAAGTGCAAACTAGATAAACTAAATTGTAAATGATAGAATTTATTGTCGTCGTGTGTTCGTGCGCATTAAAAATAAAAGAAACAAATATTGGAATGGCTAAGAGCATTTGAAAAAAAAAACAGCGAAATATTTCTAAATTCATACTAAGCTACTAAGCCTTCAAAACTTATAAATAACAGTGTAATAGACGATTGTTCTTTTCGCTTAATTTAAAAATTCTAGTTTAAACTACAATTTTAAAGTGTTTTTAAAAATATTTCAAAATTATTTTTTTTTAAATTAATATTTCCGAAAATTCCATTTTAATTATAAATATAAATATAAATTAGGTATTCATCGAAACAAAGGCCAATGAAGAAAGAAAGGCTCCGCAGTCTGGGATTAACAGGGATTTCAATTAATAAATCTCTTCAGTCGTCATGAACCCCAATCGAATGCCGTGCTCCAATATTTTCCATCCCATCTAATTATAATTAGGTAACAATCTCCTCGCCTAGACCGTAAGCAGAGGCTTAGTATCGGGATTCTTTTTACTCTGAGATGTCACAAAAGAGCCTTTTCTTGAGCATATAATTGGACCAAGAACTTCGGCTTAAGTTTTGCAGTAAAATACGAAAAATCAGACTGAGGCTATTCACGATCTAAACCAGGTTCCGCCAGTTAAACTTATATGGTTTAACAGACTGACTCCTCTTGTGCCATATAAGTTGTCGCACCTTGTCGAATATTCTCCTTGAGAACTTTCGGAGTCGGTGGCGCATTCTTATAAGCATGTAATTTCAAAAAGACGAAAAACAGGGGAGTGTGGAACAGTCAATCAATATGATTTAGCCTGAAAAGGCAGCCTTTAAAATGTCTATTGTGCGCGAGCTGTAACCGTGCTACTCACGAAAGAATCTCAAAAAAGAAAGCCCATGACACCTCCGGCGTAGTGTATGTATTTTGCATTGACTTTATGGGTCTTCACGAATTATACGTGGATTCCCAGTTTCCCAGCAGCGCACATTTTGTTTGTTTATATATGCATTCGGACGGAATTGGGCCTTGTCGTTCATGACGGTCATAATTGACGATCTGTATTCAGTAACTCATGGAACTTTGAAAGGAAACATCTTCAAGTCTATTGCCAAAAAGTGCTAATGACACGAATGTGTAATGGCCAATTGCGCGGCACGTCGTATGCCCGACGTTGATGACTCATCCGCGACGTCTTCAGGTGTAATGTGCAATATTCCGCAAAACAATGGTCCCGAGTGTTCAGCGATCTTGAGGGGTATAGTGTTTTGTGCTCTAGTTCAAGGGCAAGCTCAAGAGTAGCACAATCTGGACACAGCGCAAATGGTTTGCGTCGAAGATGTTCATTCCCTACTCTCCGGGAGTGATTGTCCTAGATAGGATTCGACAAATTCGACTGAATTTGTCGCGTTGGTTTTAGTTCACAGAAACTTATTTTCTAGAACTACAGACCTTCCGCCCAACAGGCGATTACGATTACCATTGCAGCACGACCACGCCCTAGTTATAGATTCTTCCAAGATTGTGATGTAATTCAGCCCACTTTGCCTATCCTGGGCAAAGCTTTTGATCGATTGTAGATAAAAATAATTAGGTTTAAGGAATCGGTACAACGGGGGAGATGAAATAATGCCGACCCGAAGCACTTAAAGTTATATTGCACATCCCTCAAATCGGACTTTACATCAACTTCATAGTAACGTATGGAGTCATCAGACTCAAGGAACCTGTCAAAGACCATACGTATACAAGGAGGTCTGCTTTCCCTGCTCCCATATCCGCCATTTCTTTCTCTTACTATCGATGTTTCCGCATTCTTATTTAAGTTACACACCTCTAATCTACACTAATGGTGGCAAGGTGGGGCAAGGTGTGGGACCAGAGATGCTCCCGACCCAACTGAATATTTTCAATAAGTATTACTCCCTGGCACAACAGCATAGTAACTGCAATCTGCAGTTACAGCCCACCGCCATAGAACACTTCTCATTAACAACCACCTCCTCCAGGCTGGTGAAGCAACTAATGGAAGAAATTAAACAGACCAATATCTGGATCAGATTCACTCTGATGTCTTCCATTGAGGCACCTCAAATTCAACACCCTTCAACCACGGTAAAATGTGGTAACGATTTGCTAGCATAGTGTCAGTACTCGTCATAGGCCGTCGTACGATTTATCATTACCCCAGAAGTCGCGACATTCAATTAAAAACAAACCGGAACACGTCCTCTGAAAATGCCCAGCTTTTGTAGATCGCAGGCTTCGCGCGCTTGACAAACACTTCCTCAATGGCCCTGAGGTCACTAATCACAGTCAAATCCTAAAGCTCAATTTAAACACCTCATAAACATCCCAAATAACCTATGTCCAATGAGGTTTGGTATAAAGAGGTACTTCAGAATAGGCGGGTAGAGTTTACGGTCTGTCACTTACTTCGAACTACAAATTTTAGTTGACCTTCTCGACAGTCATACTTCTCGGTACTCAGTTGAGCACAATCTCCGTAAGATACATTTTGGATGACTGAACTGTTGCTTTCCGTCTTAGAGGGCACTGGACCAATACGTGGGTCGTATAACAGGATCGAAATAACAATATCGAAATAAAATGTATAAAGTTGAGAGAAGGTTGTGTAATTAAATAGATTATTGACTCCAGTCTGTTTCTGGTACGGTTTTTGACTGTGGACCTCATATGATGACAAAGAATTATGGTATGCAAAAAAATAAGCATGCTCGAAGAAAGATGTTATTAATTTTTCCCGATTGAATTTTTTAATGGGTCTAATTTTTCGAATTAGAATTTAAGCATGTCATTAGAACTTGTATGCAAACGTATGTCTTGAGTTTTTTTTTGATTCCCACATCTCGAGGACAAATTATGACATTTATTCCTGACAATTTTATTGGACTTATAATTGCATAATAAACAACTCGTAATGTTTGCGAAATCGAACTGATGGCCGATTTTTATAGTGAAAAAGTGCTATAAAGTTGTTGTAAAATGTTTCTCGTCAGGCATATCTTGAGATATGCAAAGGAAAAGTGTTGGCAGTTTGGGTAGACCAGACGCACCAATGAATCTAGTTTCTTGTTTCGAATAAAAAAATAATGACTTACGTAAGTATGAATAAGTGCTTTAGTTGATCGTAAATTGTTAAAGGTTGTTTGGGTGTAAGCGTGAAGTAGGATATTTTCCAAAAATTATTTTTAATCTAAAGCCTTGTCGTATTTTTAAAAGACGTGATTTGTAAGCATTTAGTTCTTAAATGTCAAAAAAAATAATAAAATAAGTGTATAAAATTTGTATTTGGGTTGATAAATCAATTACCTGCCAAATTTAAAGCTTATGTTGTGAAAATGTTGATACGGAAAGTTCAAGTTTGTACCACTTTTTCGATCATATTGGCTGATATCTCGCAAATAGCAAGTGTAATGTGCGACTGACGGTCTCTTATCTCAAAATAAAATAATATATAAAACAAAATAGTCTTAAGACGTCTAATTTCGCGATCTAGCCAACTAATTTACTAGTCTAAAACCAGAGATAAACTGCTCATTGAACTCATTTCTCGATTGGGCCACCGATTCGCGTGCTGTGCGGCATGTAGGACTCTACTGGAACTATGTGTCGCCTACTCTGGGCGACTATGTTACTCGACGCGTAATTGCATAGTGAGGAGCTAATTAAACTTTGACAAATAATCAAAAAATTACAAACTGAAATCCTCAGGGCGTCTTAAGTATATTGGTCTCTAATCTATTTTTAAGTGGTTTCAAATGGAAAGCCCACCCAAGAATCCACAATTCTTTTTTCAAGCAGTTTTTAGTTTTTTTAATTCATTTTTATTAAACCTTACTTAGAGCTACCTTACGCTAGACAAAATGCTTAAAACTAACTTAATTAACTTAAATATCTTCAAATATCGTACTGACCCCGTGCTGATAAACAGCACAATTGCTTTTCGACTATTAATATCTATACTTATGGGCTAACTTAACTTAATTTAGGCTAAGAAAAAATATTTGTACTTAAAAATAAAACTTAGTTTACGGTCCGTTTATTTTAAAATCAGGTACCTTGGTGACATACAGCCATATATTTTTTACGAGACTTTTGGCTACACTCTGCTCCGACTTCATCACATTTGTTGGTTTCGGCTGGGTTTTTGGCTGGAACATTCTATGTGCTGGATTCATAAGGTCTGCCTGTAGCTTCATTGGCTTGGCCACTGTATGACCATTTTTTCAGACCTTTGTACAATATGTTTAATTTTCTCATTGAATTTGAAAATATTATTTCCGCATTTATTTTATCAAGTTTCTGATTCTCTGAGAGCCATCGACCTTTCTTCCCATTTTGAAATCGAATGACACTTTAACTAAACAACTTTTAGAAATAAAAAACAATGGATATACAGTAGTATATGTATTATAGTTCCATTTAGGGGGCATCCCAAAGGGATTTTTGGCGCAAATGTCCAGTAATTTTTATATGGAGGTTTGAAATGTTAACGATTTTTATCATTTATTCTTGGTGATGATTCTTAAAATAGGCCAAATATTGGCCGTGAGTACATATAAAAAGCCCCGAAAGGAAGATTAATTGTGGGTCACTATAGAATTTTCACGAGGGTTTTCGTTTTTGCGTCGTATTCAATTCATCGGGGTTTTAAGATTGAATGATTGATGATGCGAATGATTCGTAACAATCACTCCCGAAGAAGGCACAATTTTAGAAAACTCTGTACCTATAAGATACATATATCATCATCAATTCACTAGTCACTATACAACATCGCGACAGCATACCCAAATATATTTACAAATATATTTACACATGTAAAGGGTTGGCCACCTAGTGTTTTTTTTTTTTTAATCATAGCTTATTTTGACACTGACAGCTGTTTCCCACTTGAAATCTTGAGAGAAAATCCGTATCAGAGAGTGTTAGATTCACGAACATCAACTCGCCATCGATCTCAACAACTCAACATTTCACGCAATAGCCTGAGGAGAGTTCTGTACAAAAATCCCGAATTACTCGCTTACAAGGCCCAATTGTCTCAGCAATGAAAGGTTCGCTTCCTTATCGCTTCGCAGTTTGGGCCTTAGAGCAGCTTGAATTGGATTTTGGGCGAAAAATCATCTTTTATGACGTTAACAAAAAAAATTGCTCGCAAAATCCGCACGTTATTGTCGAGAAGCCAATGCATCCACAGGGACTGACAGTTTGGTGCGGATTGTGAATGTAGCAATCATTGGACCATTTTATTTCGAAAATGAGGCTGGGAACAAAGTTTCGGTCAACAATGGGCATTAGAGAGCCATGTATACCGACTTTTTTTTTACTGAAATTGAAGACATAGATATGAACGACCTCTGGTTCATGCAGGATGGCGCGCCATGCCACACAGCCCATGCCACAATCGATCTTTTGCGCACCAAATTCCCAAATCGCGTTATCAGCCGTTTTGGCGATGTTAATTGGTCGCCTCGGAGCTAAGACTTGACCCCTTTGGACTTTTTTTGTGGGGAAACGTGAAGGACCGATATTATGCTAACAATCGGGAAACGATTCGAACACTTAAGGCCGATATCATCCAAGCAATTTGTGAGGTAAGTGTGAGCCCGAAACCATCAACAAGGCCGGAAAATTGGAGTGACAGAATGCGCTACTGCAAAGCCAGCCGAGGCAGCCACTTGAACGACGTTGTATTTCATAATTAATGGGAATGTTTGATTTTAAAGAATAAAGCATGGAAAATTTTTAATTTTGTTCATTTTATTGCATTTAAGAAAAATAACTTGTATTTGGCCTACCATTTAATGGAGGCTGCACCCCCCCCCCCCCCTTTTGGGGCGGGGGCTTCGCCCCCGGACCTCGCCCCCACAACCTTTCAAAACAATAGCCCTATGAATAAATGACTTAAAATAGTAAAATCTTCAAACCCCAAAAAAATGATATGATGCATTTGCGCCAAAAATCCCTTGGGGGTATTTCATGTCCCACCAAGATCAACGAATGCCCAAATTTTCATCCCAAATGGGGGCGCCCCCTAAACGGAACTGTATCCAAAGAAAAATTAATCACAAACAATTTTATTTTAAAATATTTTCCATTTTGATGGGATAAATGGCACTTAACAGCAATGCATCTATTATTTTGTGCAAATCAAACCCCAGTGGTAGATTTTTTAGGTTTAAAATTCAATATTTTTAAATAACTTAGAGGTGTCTTATGATGAACAAAAATGGTTAAAACTATCTTAAAAATCTTAATGACCCACTACAGACACTCTAACAAATCATTTTAAGACTACGCCTTTCGCTCTTATGATTTACTTAAAATAATTTAAATAAATGAACAACTAAAGCGAAGAAAATTTGATAAAAAAAACTTTTTAATTTTGATTTTTGAATTTGTATAAAATTTACTATTCACTTAATCTAGCTTAACTTACCTTACTTAAAATACCTTCAGTATCACAACAACGTAATCAAATGAAAAATCGGGCAAAAACCAGTTTTTTAGAAAAACCTATAGATCAATAAATAAGTAGAATGTGGAAAACGTTGTATGTCATTTCAAACTTTTTTCTTCTTTGTTACTGAACAGTAAGTGAAAACAAATAGGATCTTCATTCATGTGAGCAACGGTTCTACAAACCAAATGAACACAAAAATTCACGCTCAACAAATAGTCCGTCAAAGTTGTCAGCTCACTTGTAGTGCAAACCAATATAAAAAAATAATATGTTATGAAACGTCCATCATCTTGGAAAACTGTCTAAGGCCGATTGGACACTGATTCGACTAGTTTTGGCAAAAGTCAGGTTTGATTCAATTCCGTGCTTGTAATAACGCCCCCAAAAGCAGCTAGTGTGAACTCTTCTCACAAGCTCTTCTCAACCAATTCTTCAACTTACCAATATCTTTGTGTCAGAAGTAATTCAGCCACAGCCTCTCTCTCACGAAGTCATTTTAGTTGTTATTTACGAGTATATGCGGATTAGGTAAATGATATATCCCAAAGCAGTACCCTTGTATTTAAACCATTTACACCAACTATGTTCTAAATCGTATTTCATTGTTTGTCGTAGACATTATACTCTCTGTTTAGCTCGAGTGTAAATGTTCTCCTCTGCGTTGAAACATGCTGAGGCTAATCCGCGGTTCAAAAAAGGTAATTATAATCTTATGCCTCAATATAGGAAAATCTAAAAACTTCATATTTTTTGTAAATTATTATTTGATCTTCTTTCCTCAGTAAATACATTTTTTTTGTTGCTAAATTACCGTTTGGATACTTGTCTGGTACAATTCAACGAGTTAAAGGAGATCTATGATTGTAAATCGGAAACAATTGCTGGGGTACCTAAAGGATCGGTTCTAGGACCAATTTTTTTTTTAATTTACGTCAATTCACTATTTATTCAGAAGTAGCAAAATAGTTTTGTCGATGTTATATTTTGGACTTCTAAACTATAATTATTGCTAGTTAAGTTGGCGCTTACAAGTGTACAACAAATTTACTAAATTTCAAATACGGATTATTTGTAGTGCACAACAAATTTACAAATAGCTGGTCTCTCTTTCGTAGTCTTGGGATATAACTGCCATTTTTTCTACGAAGTGGTTACAGTGATTCATTCAAAAGTTAAAACATTAACGGGTTAAGAATAAATAATTTTGCTGCTTCTGGTTGCTTTTTTCATTCAATCCTCAGAAATAATTCCTGTGTAACGTGTTTTGAATATTGTTCTAGCATGCATTCCTAGTCTTGTTTTCCAAGCACATTTTTTTGTACTCATACCGTTCTTATCAAACTGCACCTTTCTTTTTGTCTGACAGCATTTTGCCCTGCTCCTTCTTGCTTTTGTACCACAGTCTACATTTTGAGTCTTGAAATTAGATCGTGAACAGTGGAACGACTTTTTCCGACTAGGTGAACAATTTCTCTAGGTGAAAGTTTCTCCTTCTTCATTGAATCATACTATTAACTGTTTAACTTCTTAGCTGTCATACTTTGCGTTTGGAGCCATGATTTATAAAATGACAAAAGAGATATTGATGAATAAGCAAATATTTTCCGAGAAAAATAAAGAGGCACCTACATTTTTGAACAATTCCCTTATGCAGAAAAATAAAACACTTATCTGTTAATTATAATTTAAGAATGGTCGTTACGTTATCTGT
The DNA here is from genome assembly GCA_958301585.1 of Merodon equestris. NCBI lineage: Eukaryota > Metazoa > Arthropoda > Insecta > Diptera > Syrphidae > Merodon > Merodon equestris. The sequence continues at coordinate 205,536,018 of OY284413.1, read as the reverse complement.
GTTTTTTTCGGGACATGAAATGATATAAAACGTTTCTCTTAAATTCCACTTCCCATTAATTTATACGTTACTTATTTTAAAAAGTGATCCAAGTGAATTCATTGGAACCATTGTATATCAAGTTCCACGAAAATGTGCAATTAAAGTGCACAAGTGGCAAAGGTGGTGGCCAATCATATAACATGCGAAATATCCGGTTATATTTTACTCTTTTCCCACTTAATTTGAATCTGTTTGTTGGAAATGTTAGGTTGACTTGATAAACATCCTGCATACCACCTTTTCACCATAACTGTTCATGAAAACTTTTCCAGGAATAAAAGCCGCGTTGTGTTTTCGAATTGGTTAATTTATGCACATATCTGGTTTGTTTCGAAAGGCTCATATTAAATTGCTTGATGCTAGCGAGTTATAAACTTCTGCCAATCGGTCAACCTGATAGTTTCTAAGTGAGCTTCGACAGAAAATTGGATCGATATGTCGTCAATGGGACCAGATTATTTTCCGCACCTTTCTTCCTAATAACAATCCGACATCTTTCTGTATCATAAAATATATTGTAATATCCGGCCTTTAGGAAATTCAAAATTGGAAGCTCTTCACCTTTTGTCCAACTTCGGATAGTGCTTGGTATTCATAAGGCAAGTAGCGGTCTAGAATTCTGAAAAATAACGTAGTTTCATCGCGGTTTCTTTCTAGTCGTTGGCCGCACCATTCAATTGAAGACCTCTCAATTTCGGTCAACATTCGTCCACCCTTGCCAACAGTTGCCAAGGGTTGATTCCTTCTGCTTAAGTGCTATTCAAATTCATATCAATTTTAGATGGTATTTAACTGGCGAGTTCCAATTTTTTTTTAGGGTTGTACGGAGTATTGGTGTTTTGAAGCCAATCATCGTAGAGATGATGTCAATCTTGGGGCGTCTGGTCACGTCTCTATGCGTTTCACATATGGATCTAACACCCATCGACAGATCTATAAATCCAATCGTTTTCATATTCGTTGAACATCAGGAAACTGCTTGAAGTTTAATACTCTAATAAAGAGATGACGGGGGTCCTAAGTAGGTAGGTGGTTAGAAGTTTCAGACTAAAATTCCGAACTAACACTCCTGTTTACCTCTGCTACCTATACAGTCCATCGCCGATCATCTGTGTGGACCGTAATCTCATAGTCTTTAATTGGATCCCATTTCACTTCTGTCGGTTTTCAAAATTGAATTCAGGTACAGTATAAATGGTGAGAGATGTAATAAATTCTTAAACATCATCTCCAAGCAAATGAAACTGTCATTAACGCATATTTTATCCGCTGACGAATTCCAAAAAAGTCTTGTAATATCAGCCTTGGTTACTTTGTCATTATTACAGCAACCTGACAACGCAATTGCTGCACATTAGAATTTCATTAAAAATCTCAAATATCAACTCGGATTTAATTTCAGATTCAAGCAATCAACCGTAATCAATTGGAGGAGGGTTTTGTGCGGAAGCTCAATACGAAATGTAGTCAAAGGGATAATCACTCGTGCATGATGTTGAAAGTCGTCATCCATATGAATCGACTGATAAAAAAATCCTCAATTGATGTCAACGACAATATTAAAGTCACCGAAAATCTGTTAGTATCCTAGAACACATTACAATATATGTATTTTTTTTCTTCTCTAATGTTGACCCTTTTTCCAGTGGAGTGGACATACCCGATGACCCGGATGAAGATATGCTACTTGCTCGTTCCCTTCAGTCGGATGACGAAACCCTCGGACTATTGGTGGCGGAGAAATTATGGCGATTTATTCGCAGCCGAACATTGCGGTATAAGATGTCTGATAACACCGAACTGACGGTGACCACCGAACCAAAGGGCAATGTGAACTTCGGCCTATCCGTAAATCCGAATGAGGTGCTGGAGGAAGGTCGAGGCAAAATGAAAAACATGGGCGTGATAATGGCAATGGCAGCCACCAAGGCCGGTATCATTGGAGCGATATTCCTTAAGGGCTTAATTTTATTTACCGGAAAGGCGTTTATTGTGTCAAAGATAGCCCTGTTGTTGGCGGTCATTATAGCGCTGAAGAAATTGTTGAGCAAAAAGAATGTAGCATACGTGGAGCCACATCACGACTCGTATAGTTCCGGTTGGGGTCGGGCTTTGGACGGGTTTATTGACGGGTTTGCCGAAGTACCTGCTAAAATGTTGGATGTACATGAACTGGCCTTTTCTGCCCAGAAACCTGTGCCGTTCTAAGTCCTCTTGTATTGTAGATAGGCTCGTTTCGATTCAATAATTCTTCGTTTTTTATTTATTATATCTTATGTTGATTTGTTATTGTTTTGTTATTTTATTTTGTTCCCCTACTTCTAATCCAATCTACCGATACCACTGTGATACTCATACTAATAGTGCAACTCAAACATTGAGCTACTAATTCACTTTACTCGACTTTGCTTTCTTCGTTATTGTAAAAGTTATTGTTAAAGTATTTTTAAAAATTGTTTTCTATTTTTTTGTTTTATTTGTAAACAAGTATTTAATATATTTATTTATTTATTTATTTATCTATTTAATTTCCTATTGACTTTTGTAATATATTATAGAATTCTTATTTGTATAATAAATAATTAATTTATTAGAGAGAAATAAATAATTTATATACTGAACTAAGGGCTAACTACAACGAGTGGCATTGGGTACATTATAAAGGTTTTTCCTTGTTTTGTTTTGTTTTCTGTTTACTTCTATTGTCTAACATTGTACACCGGCCGCGTCGGTAAGTAATTGTAGAGGAATGGTTTTGCTGCACCTAAAAGTAAATACAAGTCATTTATAATTGCTAAATAATTAAATTTAAATTTATTGGCTTTAAAAGAGTCCTTTTGCGGAAAATCGAAAAAGGATTTTTACAATAAGTACTGATATAAATGAAAAAGTTACGGCGTTAGATAAATATCTTCCGATTATGTTTGAAGAAAGTTTCGGTGTCAGACAGTTTTAATGGTTCAAATTGCCACTTGAAGGGTAGCAATGTAAACCATGACTGTTAACAGGCAGCCCGAATCAGGGCTGACAGATGCCTCGAAACTTTAATTTTGACTCAGGAAATTGAGTATACGAGTATACAACCTAATCAACGCTTCACCGACTGATATTATTTAACCATATATTAAGTTCGGTATAGCTTGCGGATGCTTTAGGCCACAAGATATGAATCTCGAAAAGCTCCCACTAAGCTTAGTTCAGCGTACTGATCACTGTACTGATTTAGTTGTAGCTTGTGACTGCGGAACCGATGATTGTGTAAATGAATCCCCAACTACCTTGAAGTTAAATCTACCAATAATTATGTTCTGGCACAGATATAGTGTGCGTCCCTTCTTTTTTCGGCATCAGTCATTCGACAATGAGTAACGTTGAACGTGCTAGTACCTTAATGGGGCAATAAGCTTTTTTTGAAGATGTAAAAGCACAGCTTTGCTTAGTAGTCTTATTAAATCTTAGTTTTGACAGTTCCATCTCTATTTAGCCAAAGTTAGTTAGAAGGAATAATAGTTGTCCGTATACAGTTCTGCAATCACCAGGTTTGTTTTATAAATCACGTGGTTCGTAGAGATTGGCTCTCATCTTGTGGTGTGGTGAAATGTATGCTTTTTGTTTCATCATGGTCTCCAATGACACGTTGTCAATGTTCCTAATCGATGGCTTGTACTAATTCTGCGATTTTTAATAAATGCAGATTTTTGATGTCGATTACTAGGGTTTTTGCTCATTATATATCTAATAAACTAGTTACGCCATTTGAAGGCATACGTACCCAGGACACAAGCTGTTCAAAGAAGTTTTCCCGGTCTTACGTTGAAATCTTCTAAGACAATCTCGTTATCATACCTGGACCAGAGATCATATATTGATCACTGATCATTCTGCGTGTTAATATAAAATGGCTTAAAGGTGTTTCGTCTTTAAGGAAGAGCTTTTATTACAAGATTGTTTTCGATGCCAAATGTCATGTTGATTGTAATGAGACTTATGTTCATACATGCCAGAAGCTAAAGGTCGCTGGCCACATTTGATAAATCAACACAACATTTTTAGCATTCAGGACCTTTATGAGTTATCCGGCTGCATGCAGATTGCCAACATTTCTAGCATCAAATGAGCGAACCGAAAAGCAACATCTATTAAAACGATTGAAGTACACAATATTAAAATGGATTCAGTAAATTTGATAGTTTTTCCTTGACTTTCGTTAAATTCAGCCTTTCTTTTTCAACTGGAACTTTAGACTTTTGAAAGTAATTTTTTTACTCGCCTTAGATTATATCTTTCAAAGTAGACCTTTGCAATTTTACTATCACATCCATTTGATATCCAAAACTTTTTTTTATCTGATGATAGTAGGATCTTTGTTTACCTCATTTTTTATTCAATTCAATTGTCTTGCAAGATTTTGCTACGCCTATGAGTCCAAAAAGAAGATTGACTGAGAAAGGTGAAGACCATATCTTAGTCAGCCTATAATTTATGAAAAAATTAATCAACCACTAGTATTATGCTAGTATATAAATGCCTCATACTAAAGGGTGGCGCAAGATTAATCATCCTATCGGAAGATGTTATAATTTTTGCAAATGGCGTCGTACGTTAATCATACTTAAAATATGTAAACTAGGCAGCTGCATTATAAAAACAATAGTAAACGATCATCTTCGACACAAACCATCTGCACCCCGTCCAGGTTGGGTAACAAACACCATAAGAGCGTACACTCTTGAACCTGCACGGAATATAAAAAAGAGATGCAATGAAGCGTTATACTCCGCAAGAGTGTGGAAAAATTCTTTCGATGTTCTTGATCACGCGCAGTGTGAATTTCGATGTCGAGTTTTCAATCACGTCGCGCCAATGGGCAAACATTCTGGCGCATAGTTACCCGACTCGAACACCAACCAGGCGACGGGCCACGCAATTGGCCACATCAGACGGACCCTACAGCGAATTTTACTGAAAGATTTAATCATGTTCCCGTACAAAATGCAAGCAATGCATCAGTTAATGCTTGCTGACCGTCAGTCGCGTGTGAATTACTGTCGGGCCATCCTTAATCTCCTCAATGACGAAGACGACTTTGTGCTTAAAATCATCATGAGCGACGAGGCACATATCCGCATATCCACTTAAGCGGTTACGTCAATAAGCAATATTTTCATTTCTGGGGCACTGAAAATCCGCATGTGATGCATGAAGAGCCATTACATCCATTCAAAGCCACTGTGTGGTGCGGCGTTCACGCGGGAGGAGTGATTGGGCCGTATTTTTTTTTAATCTATCGGCGATACTGTCACTGTTATTGGCGAAGGCTACAATGCAATGATAAACAACTTCTTACTCCCGGAAGTGAATGAGCGGGGCTTGGTGAACATGTAATTTCAATAAGACGGTGAAACTGCACACACACTTTGGCATAGCCAGTAAGATCGCCCGATTTAACCATCCCAGACTTCTTTTTTGGGCCTACGCGGGCTTATGCCAACAAGCCTCAGACAATCGCTGCTCTTAAGGAGAATATTTGACAAGAATGCGAGCAGTCGAAAATCTGCGATAAAACGGGTACAAATGTGTATCAACACTGGCGGCAGGCACTTGACAAATATTACCTTTGCCACTTAGCAGAAAAAAGTATACAGGTCTAAGTAAAGATTTCCATCACTCACAGTCTTTTTTGTTTTCATTTAGTAAAAAAGTAAATAATTCAAAAACGATAATGATTAATTTTGCGCCACCTTGTAAAATACTGCGGAGCACAAGAACGTACAAGAAAATTAAATGTTCAAAAGTCAAGAGACCGTAGTAGCCAGCGTTACCAGATGCAATGGAGCGCTACGATGAAAACAAGGCAGGTAGAAGCAGTATCGTCTACAATAGTGTTGTAAGGAAAGCAGGGGAAAAAAGATTAGGGTATTGCAAAGCTCCTAAAAGCAATCCTAGGTTCGATGAAGAATGCAAGGAAAAGGTAAGTGCCTCTCTAAGACCTTAGCCCCTGGAAAACACAGAATTGGTAACGCGTACCATATAGCAGACACTATCTACAAAGTCACCCGTTTCCTTCGGGATAAAAAATGCTTATAGCAAAGGAAAATTTTGTTAAAATTTAAGAAGAATATATGGCAAAAGGGCAAGTATAAAGGCGGTATGAAACGGATTTCAGGCGGGATCAGGTCTTATACGCAACGGCCAAAGAAAGAGTTGTGGCCTGATAAAGGAAATATTTCGATTGAAAGCTTAATATATATGAAGTACAGGCAGAATTAGAAAATGATGTAATCCAAACAGATGAAATTGAGGTAGAACTGCCAAACGTCGAGTTAATAAAAGAAGCAAGTCATCGACTTATAAATAACAAGCGTGCGTAAGTCGACCCAATATCATCGGAATTAATAAAATATGCAGGAAAAAAAATTAACAGAAAAGTTACATGGGCTCATTAAAGCTTTATGGTACAATGAAACTATCCCCGCGGAATGGAAAAACTCACAATCAAGAATTGTATATATTTGTTAGGTGTTTTATTCAGCCCTTAATATTGCCCGATTAATAAAATCGCGAAAACAAAGATTGCTAGAGCTTATAGACCAGTGGACAGGTAGTCCGAAAATACTGGTTGGAGAGCCCGTGAGAAAAATAGCTCCATGAAAGAAGAAGGCAGGGCCGTAGATGGGAGGACAATGTAAGAATGGACTCAGAAGACATGGAACAGAACAGCGAAACATGGAGGCCACACACTCATGACAGGGGGACTTTGTAAAATTGCCAAGTTCCGAATGGGCGTCAATAATAATAATAGTAAGATACTTCCTGTAGTTCACTAAGACAAATCTGGTTTGCAACTAAACTCATCATTTCTTAAGGGTTTGATATCGCCTTAACAAGAGCAACATCAACCATCAACTGTCATTGTCACATCTGGAATGATTGCTGTAGAAGTTACGGAAAGTAGAAAAAAGAGGAATCGATTTGCTTTTTTTTTTTGCTCCTGCAGCCTGCTTCTCTCTTTAACGATCTATAGGATATCAGGACTTAGAATAAAAAACTGGTAAACGGTAGTGTGTTCGCGGTGTTTTCTGTCAGTGGGATATTTTGCTGTCATTGAATTGACAGTATCATAATCTGTGTCTGAGTGTTTCAACCTACAGTAAAAGTGTCCCAAGAAAAACAAAAAGAATTTTCGTAATCCAGAAATGAGGAAACAGTTTCACTGAAACTTATTGATTCATACACTACATTCATACAATAAATTCATCCTCAAAAATCCATTGTCCACTAGGCTTAAGACCAAGACAAAACCTTATAAAAAAAATTAAATGTTCGTACGTTTATGAGAGAAAAAAAGTTTCTGCTGGTTGTACCAATTGAAAGGAGACTTACGTTCTTAAAGACCGGGCAAGTCGTCTCAGATTCTTGAAATAATTGAAATAATGTAAACCTTTCGTAAAATTCATATTATTTCGGTCATCATTAAGCGCCTTCTCACTAAGCTGGAGCGAATTTAATCCATGCACTTGAGATTCGAGTAATTTCCTGTATTAATGTGAAGCCTCTAGTCTTGTTCGTCGGACCATGCCAACTAAAAATATCGTCAGCTGAGAGTGTGACTGGAAACACTGGCGCGATAATTTCAGACCTTCCGGACTATCCCCAGACTTAGTACCAAATAGTGCATGTAGATGTTATCCAACACTACGTCTTGTTAGGTCATGCACAACGAAGATTGGAAAGTGTTAGAAATTAATGGATATGATCATGACATTTATTTTCAGCACAACGGCGGCATGTATCTGGCGAAACCAATGGTGTGCTAATTTTCTAGACATGTGATTTATCGAAATGGAGAATTCAATTATGGTTTGGTCCACCAACTATTCATGCACTAAAAGGCAATATGAGAGTTGTTATTCGCCATTATGTGAAAACAAAATGTGCAATTTCATCGAAAGAAAGATTATTTGTCAGCAGAGCCAAAGTGTACCCAGATATTTTATTCCATTACTAACCAGTAACCATAGAGGTCGTGTTATGCTTTGGACTCACACAGACTCATTTTCTACTGATCTAAAATGACATCTCTATCTAGATGATAGAGCAATTAGAGAACGCATTATATTCCCTGTAATTTAATGTATTCACTAACTATCATCACAATGACACACTAAGAGGAAATAATTTCTTTGGATTAATACTTATGAAGAAACAAGCGCAATACCAATCTCAGTTAGGCCTGCTACCAATGAATAAGAAAATATTAGCAAATGCAAAACATAGATTAAGAACCGCTGCGTGGCCTTAATTTAAGCCTCCAGCTTTCTGCAGGCGATGGTGGGAAAAAATATCAAGAACATCGTTATTCACCTAATAACCTATCAAGTAACCTATAAGTACGAATGAAAAAAGTCAGTCGAGAAAACACAGTTCATGATTACGGAAGCCCTAGAAAGACACACTGGTTCAATGAGGTAATAGCTAAGAAGACTAGAAAAAGAGTACATTTATATGCTGTAACCCTTCATGACCAAATACTCTTTCGATTATCACAGAAGCTCCAGCGTATAAACACTCATAAACACTCACCCATCCATGTATCGTTGCGTTTTATTTTATGACTTTGACCCACATGCTTCGCCACTCCACCTAGTATTTGCGTTCTATTCTGTACATCCACTACTTGATGTAGATTACTCTCCGCAGCGATATTCTCTAATCCCTGATGTGGATGGCCATCATTAGCAGCTGCTGCCGCCGCAGCTGCCAAATGCAATGGGTACATCTCTCCAGTTGAGATTTCGGGTGCTTGAATAGCATGTAGGCCGTAATCCATGTTGTAAGGCATAATAAACGGTTGTGGTTCCGGGTAGTGAGGATACATTAATCTATGGAGATGAATAGCCCGGTTAAAAGGATATTTCGAGACGGTGAAAAACTCACTTCTCCGACGCATTTTCCATAAGTTTTTTAATAATAATCAATGCCGACACTATTAAGGCTAACTTGGAAATGGCTAGTGCTTTAAGGGTTAGCAATCCGACCGCCTTGACAACCAGCATAGTCCAACCGAACGTGGTCGCAGCCAGGTACATGGGCACAAACATTTGAAGTTGCTTTTTATCCTTGTGACTTTTCCTGTTTCCCATTCCGCCGCCTCGTCCACGGCCTTGATTTGATTTTTAGAAAATTTAGCATGATACACTCAAACCACGCAGGACTACTTACCTTGGCCGGATGCCTTCTTAAGAAGCGCGATTTCAATGTAATCCTCATCGTCTATAGATCGCTGTACACTAAACACCATTGGGCCAATGGGCACACGAATAGCATTGCCGCTTAAGAAGCTCATAAATCCGGAGGACCGTCCCACGCTCGTTGGCCGCTTCGGCGGTGGTAGTTTCTCTAAATCGAAAATTCCAAAATTGACCACTTCACCTTTTTTGTACGATGTCAATACACTATTCGCTATCGAATATAGACAACTCGCGTTATTGGCACAACTCCAGGACATGTTGTCCACTAAGCTGGAGTTTGAACTGTTTCTAGAGTCAATCCCTGCATGCACTTTTACTGCCACTGCACTAAAACCCACCAATATACAGATGGTCAATGTAAAATCACTTAAGTTCGACATTTTTGCTTTTTGTTTTTTACTTTTGGTGGGCAAATCAAACACTCGAAAAAACACCTAATCCTGACTCGGTTGAGGACCACTTCGTCTTGATGAAAAATATTATTCCGACTAATTACTTGGTTATAAGTGTTTCGCTATTTTATTGCGTCTCCACATCTGGCTGCACAGCACCCCACTCTGATGCTTTTCAGACACTTTTAATTACAACGGACCTGAGACAGCAGCCAGAGCGGGGACTGCCATTTACCAGTTGATGGAGGGTTGACTTCAGATCTTGAGTTTGTTCTTTCGCACGCAAGATATGATAAAACGAAGCATCGATAAAACGAATGGATACGTGCTGGCGCTTTTGTTTTTGCTTGCACTCCACTCAGCCATCCATCCGTATACACCTATCCGTCTATCTGCTATGTACTCGTATCTTCTGGTCTTCATTGGCGTTGCAATTTAATATCGTGTGCAATGAGTGACGATATAGAGAGTAGCAGCGATTCACTTTAGGAATCATGAAAGCAAATCTTTTTTTAATTTTTCTTTTGTTTTAGAAACTGGCCAATGTAAGTAGACCTTAGTGCAGAGAGTGTATCGGCTGAAATGTGTTTCCACGCGGACCTACTGTTGTGGCTTAGTAAATAGATGGCGGTCCTGTTATGTTGACGGTTATAGGTGACTTTGATGCATTGTATGAGAGACGCTTGTTGCATATATGTGGTTGAACAAAAGTAACAGCGAACTTGAAACCTTCTGGGAACGGTCGATCCACTCATCACATGTTGTCTTTTGTGATGATAGGTTGAGGGTTTTACTTGTGGGCATTGAACTTTTGATCACACACCCTGTTTGCTTAGTGCCTCAACTCCAGGATGACCCCTAGATCAATCAAGAAGTTGACAAAGGGAACGGTTTCACTACGAATAATGTAGGCTCTAATTGGTGAGGAAGAGCGCCTGCGGGAATAAGTTATGACTTGGCATTTACTGACATTGAGCTCGAGATGGTTTTTTTGACATCAAGTAGCAATCCTGTTAAGGTTAAATTGGAATGAGCACGATTTAACAAGGCAGGATATGTGTTTAAATATTTTCATATCATCGGCATATATGATGAACTGAGAGTTCAGAATAACGCTGCCAACATCATTAATGGTTGGAATAAATATCAATGGACCGAGATGACTACCTTGTGGAACACCGAAGGTAGCATCAATTGGATCAGAGGCGTTATATTAACGATCCTTTAGATAAGATTCGATCCATGGGATAAAAACGGGAGAGAGAACCAAGGGCAGTGAGCTTGAGGAGAATAATTTGGTGAGACATTTTGTCAAAGTCCTTGCTGAAGTTGGTGGCAACAACGTCTACTTATTTGCCGGCTTCAAGATTGTGAAACAAACTCGGTTGTCGATCGACCTTTTAGAAACTCATGTTGGTTAGGAGAAAATATGTGTTTGCAGTGAAATAATAGTGCATCATAAACGATTAAATTATGCTTTGGAAAAGTTTAGGTATGCATGAGAGCTCGGCAATGGGACGATAGTTGGATACATCATTTTTCAATCCTTTTTTTGTACTGGAATTTATAAGCATATTTCCAAAGCTGATGAAAGAGTCGTTGAGACATATAGTTTTCAAATAAATCGGTAAGGGGTAAATAAAACTGTGGCAGACAGACAGTCGGAACCGGGAGAGTAGTCGTCCTTTAGGTTGTGAATTTTTTCTGTGATTGGATCGGGAGTTATGTATGTTCAATGAGACAAGAGACGTTTGGGACAGTTTTCAAATATCGAAAATATTCGTGATCGAGTTTAAATGTAGCAGGGTAGCTGTCGGTTTTTCTTTTTCTATTAATGAAGTGAAAGAGATACTTAGAGTCGGAGATAAGGGAGGATTGAATTCGGTTCAGGTATCGGAGGTAGAGGGATTCACATAGCTGTGCAAATTTAGTGTAAGACTAAATGTAATTAGAAAGGTCAGATGCAGAGGAGGATCTAAAATAGGCGTGTCAATTGTTTTTTTTTTTATTGTATAGTATATAATATTGTATAGTATATAATATTGTATAGTATAGTGTATTGTATATTATTGTATAGTATATAGTATATAAAATAGCCCAAGAATTTAATTTAAGTATATGTGTGAGTTGGGGCATTGTTGAGCAGATTATTTAGTTTCGCGAAGTCAGCTTTCCAGAAATTGAAACAGTACATATTTTCGAAGGGACAATCGATATCGACATTGTAAAAATACAAATTTGTTGAAAGACAAACAAGATTTCCAGGTCTTCTAAAATGTCTAAAATGGTCTTCTTGAATTTTGCAAACTTTTACCGGGATCTCAGGAACCACAGTAGCTATGGTTCTAAAACCGCTATAAGCTCAGAATCATCTACTCTATAACATAGCCAAGTTTCAGACTCATAACTACTCGGCAAGTTTGGTTTGACATACGCGTACAGACGGACAGACGGACAGACGGCCAGACAGGAAAGCCTTTGCATAAGTCTTCCCTAACCCAGCTTTGCAAGGTAGACGACTACAACCAGCCTAGGATACGGAGAGTGGTGGTGATAGTGATGAAGCTGTTAAACGTTTAAAAAATTAATTTTGATTTTGACCCACGAATGAAAGATCCCCCAATAGGCCGGGAGCCAATGAATGGCGTTTTATATATCCGAACTTTCCGAGTAGTCTCCTTTACATTACTTCAGCCACGGTTCGTTCTCGCAGAAGGCGGAAAACAGACGAAGCGGAGGTCCAGCTGACGGAGACACCAATTGTTGGAATGACGGAAAAAAATGTATACAGAAAGTAAAACAAATATGTCAAAGCTATAGAGGCAGAACGGAAGCCTGCAATAGTGAGCAAAGATAATTGACATTAAGTCACAGTTGATGCTAGAAAAATAGAAAACCATTCCTACAAGCTGAATAACAAATAATTGTATCGGCTTAGGCGAGGTTTAAATAGCGTTGGCGAAGTTCAAGTCTAATAAGGCTGTTGACGCATAAGGACCATAGTTCAATGTAACCTGTATATTTCGAATTATCTTTCACGGAAAAAAAAGTCCTTAGGAGATACTATTACCTTTTTTGAAAGGCATTGACATTATCGATGAAGAAAATGACTATGCTCATACTTACTTTATTGGTAGGATTACGCCGGAAGTAGGCACGCCAAATTGAATCGGCTGGAATGAACTATGCCAATTGTAAGAAATCAATGTTTGGGTTTGGTATTAAGGCAGACACAAGTCGACAATCTACATTTCCGAACTAGGATCGACATTTGATAGCGAAATTGGGACGACCGATCGATTGAACAGGATTATAATACTAGTTTGTGCTCTTCGTATGAATTGTCTAATTTAAGTGTCCCTACCTGTCATAATGTTCATTCTTTTGACACAGAGCGTCATCTTTTGACCTAATATCCAGCTCTGTACTAAAACAGATTTCGTTTCATATCTCCGATGTCCTGTGTTTTATCTTTAACCTCAGTGTCAAAAAAGGCATCTTTCCTGAATCGCTGAAAACAGATGTGGTAATACCCCTTCACAAAAAAGGTGACTCTCAAACAGTCGATAATTATCGACCTATTTCACTACTGTCAGTTTTTTTCCAAAATTCTAGAAAGGGGTATAAAATCGAGAATGTTTTCCTTCCTAAGTAAAACGAAATTTTTTAACAGTTGTCAGTTTGGCTTTAGAAGTGGTATGTCCACAGAGAGTGCCTTAATTAAATTCACTGAAGGAATTTACAATAGTATAAATGTATCTAAATAATGTGCGGCTCTATTTGTAGATATCACTAAGGCATTTGACACCGTGGTTCATTCCTTATTATTAAACAAGCAACATCAGGCAGGCTTCAGAGGTTTTGTTTTCAACTGGTTTGCTTCTTACCTCACAAATCGAAATCAAATGACAAAAATCAAAGAAATTTTTAGCTCTTTAAAGTATGTAAATATGGGTGTTCCACAAGGGTCCGTCTTGGGACCAATTTTGTTTCTAATTTAGGTTAATTCCCTGTTTAGCCAAGCTTTCAAAGGAAAAATAACTGCGTTTGCTGATGACACTGCTATTTCATACTCTCATAGCAAAAATTTTAATATTGTAAATGATGTAAATCATGATCTTGAATTACTAAGATTATGGTTCAATCATCATAAGCTTGTAATTAGCTCGAAAACTAAGTTTATGTTTTTTAATATCAGTAACAGTTGTTATCAAGATTTTACCTTATTGTACCATAGTGCTCTTTGTACACGTTTTCCTTTAACTTGTTGTTCGCAAAATTCGGTAAGCTTTAATAGCAACACTAATTGTTGCGATTCTGGTTTTGAAACCGATTGTGTCGAACAATTTAAATATTTAGGTATTATTTTAGACCATAGATTAAGTTGGAAGGATCACACTACTTACTTAAGGCAGTACATGAATAAAGTAGTAAGACAGTTATACCATTTAAGTCTTTATTGCAATACATCTATCCTAGAGCTATTTAGTTTATAATGGTTTATTAAAATCTAAACTACAGTGTGGCTTATCTTGCTAGACATCCAGCCATTGTCTATTAAGCAAAAACATGCAATTAGAATTATCTGCAAATTGAATCGTACATCTTACAGCTTTGAACATTTTAAGAATCTAAATTTTCTTCCTTTGAGACACTTATATTGCTATGAAGTTTTAAAAATATTCTGTGAAAGATCCGGATACTATCAAGTTAAAATACATGAAAATTACAACTTGCGGCATAACACCAGGAATTTTGATATACACATAGTACCAGTAGTCAATAAATCTCATTTTTCTAGGTTTTATTCTGTTATCGCACCTCGTCTCTTTAATTTGTTACCTGACTACATTAGATGCGAAAGAGTAAAAGCATTATTTTTATCTAATGTTAAAAAATGGCTTTTTCATTTAATCACTCGGATATTGAACTTGTTTTTGTACCTTTAGTTTAATCAAATTTTAACACTTGTTTGGATTTTCTGTTTTTATTTTGCACTTTTTCTCTCAAAAATGTTCACAGTGTTTTCCCCATCAACTTTTTTAAACTTTTTAATTTTCTTGTAATTCTATATTTGAACATACATACATTCGCCTCTTGTCCATTTGACAACAGAAAGTAATAGCTTATTTCGTGTTAAAATTGATTTTGTATTATTTTATATTGTTAACAATAGTTTTAAGTTTGAAATGAAATTAAAAAAAAAGATCAAAAAACAAGAAGATCATAATTATAAAGTAGGAAGGTTTTGAAGAGTTTCCAGTTGCCCGTATTATTTATTTCGAACCTTACGTCGGATTTTTCAGTCATTATAGTACCCAAATATTTGAACTCGTTCCCTTTCTCAAAGCGTTTACCGAGTACAATCAGGTGCGAGGTCTGTATCGATCTAAGTCTATCTTTGACCATATATTTGGTTTTCTCTTCATTTACTTCTAAACTTACATCCTTTCCTTACATTATTAGGCTTTCTACATTCCTTTTAACTGTTTCGTCACTATCTTCCACAAGTTCCGGATTGTCAGCGTAAGCTAGAACGAATGTAATTACGTTACGGGCTATTCCTCTCTCATTTTATTAAAGAGATCTAATTACGTATTCAAATTAAAATTTAATAGAAATTGTGACAAAGCGTCTAAATGTTTTAATCCTTCACGTGCTTCGAATGTTTCAGATAAGACATTTCATACTTTCAATTGTCCTCTATTTCCCTTAAGGCGTACTTATTCAGTTTTTCGATCAGTCGGCGGGCCGATTCGTGGGAATTCCATTTCTTTTGAGTGTCATTTTGTGCAACCAACCCGGTAGTCTCCGATTTGCCTAATGTACCATATAAATCCCATTAAGACAGTATTAATACAGTATGTAGTGTCACATTATGGCAACTAAGCAGTGACCTTCCTCGGTAATTATGAATTTGGTTTCGGTCACCCCTTTAAATATGGGATGACAAAGTTTTTTTATTGTAACTTCTATGTTATTTTCTCTCCATTTTATTAATTCCGATGGAATTAGGTCGACGCTTTCAGCTTTGTTATTCTTAGGTCGATGGATGGCCTCCTTGATTGTCTTGATTATTGGCAGTTCTATCTTAATTCCTGCTCTGTGGTTTATACCACTTTAAATTGCGGCCGGCTCTTAATGTACTCCTACATTAGGAAGTTTATTGAAACTTCTCCCGTCCAGGATCCCTAATCCTTTTGTTTACCAAAACGAGCTCGCCATTAATCTTGCGCTTAAATTCGCTGTGATCTGACATCCTTTTTTTCACTATTTTCGAGGGCTTCAAGTCTTTAGATAAATTTGATTAAATAATAAAAATTGTTTACCATAATATCACGCAAAAGAGTCGTATATTAACTTTCCACCCACTTTTCTTCAACTTGCTACAATACATAAAATAAATGAATTCGTTACAATTAAGTAGATTTATTTCCACAACTTTTAATTTATTTTATCGTAAATAAATAAAAAAAAATAGCAAGTGCTTCTTCTTTTCTAAAAGTTTTTTTGTGATCACCTTGCACAGAGCAAACAATCGGTAATAGTCATATATTGTATTACAATCATAAATGTAATTTTCACATATCACCTTAGCCAATAACATCTCAGCTTTTTCATATATCCATTGCTATTAAAATAATGTATGTCATATACAAATCTCCGCATAATACTATACATGCACTATAATAATTTACGCAATCATTCAAATATTTTCAAATAACATATTTTTGCACAACTCTGATATTTACTTCGTCTTTCAATCAGTATAAGATTTGATGATTACTTTCGGGACGAAAAAACGAATTTTCATTCTGTAAGCAGCTGTTATGAGTTTTCAAATCGATCATAGTTTACCTGACTCTTATCTGAGGGTTGGGTTGACAGGCTTATCACATATTACTGCTTACATTTCTGCCGGCAGCTTCTTGTGATTGAATAATACCATCATTTCTGGCGCATATCCCTTAAATGTATAAATATTATATCAGATATGCTTTGCTCATCTGGACAATCATTGGGCTCTTTTAGGATTCTATCAATCTTCTACGTTGTTTAGAGTATTTTTGACAAATGCTTTTGAATTAATGGAATTGATGTAAATAGAAAATGTTGTTTCTCTCTCGTAGTCCTTGATTTTACTCATCAGCCTCAGAAAGCAGAGGGTATTCTTTAAATCATCAAAATTACTGCTCAAGGTATTAGTTAGTCTTTTATATATAATATATATAGTATTTTTTTTATTATATTATTAAGTCTGGGAAGAGCACAATTTTCATTCGACGTTTGAGACTTACTTTCTGCCATAAAAAATTGAAATAAAAAATTCCAAACTAACCTATTCTACTTCTTTTGAGGTCGTTCTTTCGATTTGTGCAGCCAGATTCACATAATAATGCCTTTAAAAACTAATATGGAGCATTTTATATAGAAAAAAATATCGAAATTGTTAGCTTTTTTTTGTTAATCCTTTTCGAATCAACGCATCACCACAAAATATCTAAATTCTAACTAGACATTTTTTTTTTTTGGCTTTGAAATGTGCAAAAAAAATTAACGTTATTTGATAAATTATGTTTTTCGTAGATTTTAAAAAGGGGTGTGACTCTATAAGCCGATCGAAAATGTATTGTTAAGACTGGGAATCGCAAAAAAGTTGATGAAACTGATTATAACATGACTAAAAGCAAACAAAGTAAAAGTTTAAATAGAAAGCGACTTATCTGAAACATTCGAAATACGTGAAGAATTAAAACAAATAGATGCCTTGCCACCACTACTTTTTAATTTTGTGTTGGAATTCGTAATGAGATCCTTTCGGGAAAATGAAAGAGGAAAAGCCGTTAATGGAATCACATCGGTTCTAGTTAACTTTAGACTTTTTTAGGAGGTAGAGATAAAACAGTTACGAGAGATGTAGAAAGTCGAATAATGGCGGGAAAGGAAGTACACTCAGAAGTAAATGAATATAGGTATGTAGGTAGAAAACAAAAAATATAGTCACAAACGGACTTGAATCGACCCAAAATTCGCATCTGGTTGTACTCGATAAATGCTTTGAGAAAGTGGTCGAGTTCAAATAGCCTATTGATTGCCATATATCGAAATAAATTAAAGGCTGCATAGGGGCAATGTGTACTTCTTCACGAATAAGGAATTACTCAAAACAACTCCTTTGACTCGCAATGTAAAAATTCGTAGTTATAAAATCATAATAATGCCAGTGCCACTTTACCGATGTGAAACTTTTTTCTCTGACTAAGAAAAATGAAAATATATTTCGGCTGTTTGAAAACAGGATCTTAAGAAGAATGAAGAAAAACCGGTTGAAGAAACAGGCAAATAAAAAAAATTACACAATCAAGAGTTCGAGGAACTCCAGACGAAGATGAACATGACGGTTAGAACGAATAGGCAGTGGACGAACACCCAAAAGATTCATGAGTAGAAAACATTAGGAAAAAGAAGGAAGAGCATACATATAAAAATTGACTTAAAAGAGATGAATTAAAATAACGAGACATGGAAGGAATACTTTTATGGCAGGCTTGACGAAGGTTTGTCATCGAGGTTCTGAGTTTCGGATGTCTTTAGATCTACATATCTTAAATTAATATCCCTTACTGCATCTCTTATCGCATCGCAAATACAGCATTGGCTTACAATTAGATATTGTTTTTAGCATAGCCCCAGCGAAAAAATCAATAAGTGTTAAATCAACTTTTCGAGAAATCACACGTTCAGTAAATATGTGACCTAATGGAGACATTGTCTCACCAGCTGTGGCAAGTGGCACCGTCCTACTGAAAATGAAGCTCATCCATATCCATACCACCAATGTCAAGCAAAAACATCATTCAATATGTTTTGCGATTATGTATGGATCCAACTTATTATCATCATCTCTTGTTGGATGACCATTGAGTTTGACAAGGATGCCATGAAAAAAGCTGATTTTGGGTATACCATAGATGACACCTATTCCTGAAGCCCGGGGAGGACATTTTAATATAGCAATTCTTCATTCTTAGTTTTTAGTTCTTCTCTCCATTTACATCAACATAACACCACAGTTACATTCATAGCTTTGATGATCCTTTGGAAGGGAATTTCCTTCTCCGAAAATATATAGGTACGTTTTCTCGGAGGGCTGAGTTTGGTATTTCATTAAATTCTCCAATTATTACCTTATAATTTGCTACTCTGCATGGGAATGTTGATAGTGAATCCATTTAATTGTTAGTGCTTTGTTGAGTAGGTTTCATTATGCTGGTCGCTATAAGTACACCCTCTATTTCTCAACACAAAGCTAGTAGTCTAATAGACTTTTAGGATATAAGGGTCTAGTTCGTTAAGGTTTTCATTAAAATTAATAAAAAACGAACTTCACTTTATTAGTCATTATTGCTTTATTATTTGTCAGTCATCATTTTGAGTACTCTATTGTTTTTAATATACAGATTATAACATAAACTTAAACTAAGAGTTTACTTGGGATTTTGTGTTTCAAGCAGAATTCCGTGTGCCAAATGTAAAAACATTTAAAAATGACGCGGAATGGTAACTAGCTTACCTCATTTTGGTTGAAATTCAATATCCGCGAATGAAAAAAAAGAACAACAAAATCAAAGCACTGATGTTCGATTTTCTTCCGTACATTTATGAAAGATGTTTGGAGAATGAAAAGAGTTGCCGGTTAGTTCGGAAAGAGTTAATTTTTATTAAAAAAGTAGCTGGAAAACTGAATTCTCGGAGTAATACGCATCTAAGATGAGACGAGGATTTGTGAGTGCATACAAGCAAACTAAAAGCCATCGGAATGGGGTCTCGATCCCAAATCTAAAAACAATGCAAAAAGAAAATACAATGCATGAATTTCGTGGCAAGCGTTTTGAGTCAATCGACGTCATAAAAGATAATCTGCTGAGGAAATTCAAAGCTGTACTAAACTTATGCTTTGAATTTTTGTACTGGATAATTGGTTTCTACACTTGAAACATCGCCCTTCAAAATCCGCATCGTTAATACCTGCTCATTTGTGAACCAAAGGTAATCAGCTTTACTAAAATAAAAAACCGGACACCGACTATCGCAGGCGAAGATGTAAGATATTATCAAATATATGGAGGAGTTCCACAAGGTTCACTACTAGGGCTAATACGAGTATGGAACATCATGTATGTCTATATTCTAAGCCTTAGAATTCCAGACAGAAGAATAATGCAAGAGAAGAAAAAATTACGAAAAGTAGCTGGTATACTATATCATTGAAAATATGCCAATCGGTTGTGGACCCAAACAATAAAAAAAGTGCTCCCAGCCGTGGTAGTGCAGTCTTCATAGAGGTATGCGAAGGTAATGGCAGTTGAGTTATGTTGGAAGAAGTAACCACACCAATCGAATATGTGCGTTGAGAGTGCGCATTTGTATAGTTTTAGTATAATTTTTTAATTTTTTTTTTATTGAAACGTTGATGCTGTACGATAACCCGAAGCGCAACACTTCATAGACAAATATATAAGGTTCTGCTGTGTGTTTAGTGCAATTAGCGGGGTGCAGTTTATTATGAACCGAACCAAACCATCACGGGAGTTCACTATCGATTTTGTTTGATACGTTTGAGCCGAGCATTGAAGGAAAAACGACCGGTGTGCGAGCAGAAACATGACAATGTGATTTGTTGCATGACGTTTTGCTTGGCCACATGCAAATGGGTGAACATCTACTTGAAAACACTTAAATGGAAAGTCCTACCCCACCCGCTGTGTTGCCCCTTCCAAATATCTGTTTTCTCCTTCGATAGTCTATGACCTGAGTAATGGATGGATTAATTCTTAGAAAGCTGCAAAACACCCGTTGTTTTCCCGACCTGGTTTTCGTGGAAAAGTGGTGACTAACCATGGTCATACTTTGTGAGATATATTTTTTCGACCTTAAAAATAAACATACTACGACGTACTTTAAATGAATTTTATTCTAGGCCCCAATGGATTAAGGTTATGTAGCCGGTCTTAAGGAAGCTGGATAACGTTAAAAGCATTCAAGAGGGCTAGCTTAGGTTATTTTTTACATTTGGTTTTATATCAAGCATGAAAATAGCAAAGTCGTCTCATTAAAGAAAGCCATCATGAGCCATCATTACGTGAGTTAATTTTGAATGTCGGGGGATGAGGCAAAACTTCGCAACTAAACTCCTATAATTTTTGACGAGTCTGCAGTCTTTTTAGATCAGGTGTTATCATGATGAAAACCGATGGCTTTCCTATTGATTAATTCCGGATACCTTCGCTCGAAGTTTTTTTTTTAAATATCCATCGGCAAACAGTCCGAATTGGCTGTTTCTTCTTTGAATCTTAAGCTACCTTCGAAATGGTCAATATTGGTTTACCATGATTGCTGCACGACCTTTTCCGCTCGACGGTATTAAACGCAGTTGAGGAGAAAAGTTATCGGTCTGACAAAGAAATATTGCGATTTCCAGTTAAAAATATTTTTATTTTTCCACATAATCACTCTTGACTTTAACACAGTTGGTCCAGCGTTTCCCAACACAACGGTATTCTCTCAACTTCTTCAATGGATGCGAAGCGCTTGCCAGAAACAAATTTCTTCAAGTTTGAGAACTTATGAAAGTCTGAGGGTGCCAATTCAGGAGAATAGAGAGGTTTGGTCCACCAAATCATACCCTAACTTCCGCAGTTTTTCCCATTGTCCTCTTGAAAGATGATTTTTTTCTTATTCAAGCCTCTTCTCACGAATTTTGAGATCGACTTCGCTTTCTTTGGCGTTAAGCCACAGGATTTCATCCACTGCTTAGGGCCGCCGCACAAAATTGGTTGGATGCCTATTGAATCGCTAGGTTGATACAAAAATCTTTTGCACATTTGCTTTGGATCGGAATTGGGCAAATGTAGCACATCCCCACAAGCAAGGCTATTTCAATCAAATTCATTTGTCTATCCTCCAACACGATATCATGAACCTTTTTGGTTTCCGGTGCGGTTTTGGTTTTAGGTCATCCTTCATATGGGTCTTTTCGAATGATGTGCGACTATCATTAAATTCAGCTTCCCAATTTTTAACGGTTGATATCGAAGGAGCAGAGTTCTCGTAAACTTTTGTGAACTTCGGCCGAGAACTTTTCACCTAACCTACGCAAATTACCCACTTCTTGTGGCCTGTTACGATTCGTCCTGTCAAAATGGGTCGTGTTCAATGCGTTTGCATAGCAAATGGCTGATTGAAACTCGATCAGTACACCTTTTTTTTCCAAGTTACATGGTGCGAAACCCTAAAATCAGTTTCTTTATCCTCTGAAGTTTCCCTATTCGGGAACAGTTGACTAGTCAATATTTAACCTCGCTGCGATCTTCCCAACTGTCAATCAATTGCAGTGGGGTGGTCGTGGTGCAATGGTATTCATCATCGACTGTTGAGCGGAAGGTCTGTAGTTCAAGTCTGTCGATAGCCAAGAACAATTCCTATACGGGAAAATTGTGCAACATCAAATGTGAATTAGAGATGATCGAGAAATGCTGCTGAAGGCATAACACTCGAAGCATAAGATCACTTCAAAATTCATACTCTGTGTGTGCATTTCTAATATAACACCTTAATGACATGGAAACAAAAAAAGTTTCTGTGAACTACAAACAACGCAAATTCAGTCGAATCTCTCAAATCCTATCTAGGACAACCACCCCCGAAGAGTACTGAACGAACATATTCGACACAAACCATCTGCACACCAGTCCAGATTGTGTGACAAATACTATAAGAGCGTACACTCTTGATCCTGAACGTATAGAAAAAAAAACATCAAAACCCATGCCAACTGGCCGAACAGAACCCATGCCAACTGGCCGAACAGAACCAGAGGCTTCTTGGATAATTAATCTTGCAGATCAAAATGAAGAGCCGAGAGAAGTCCTACTGTAACACCAAAAGAACTCTTAGCAAACTCAACGTAAACCATGCGACCATATATCGACACCTAACAAAAATGGGAAGAGTCATAAAGATAAAAATGGGTGCCACATCACCTTTAACAAAATAATCTTTTGCAAATAATCCAAGGTTACACTGCCCTTTTGCCGTGTTACAATCAAGAACCGGATCGCTACCAATTAGGGTGTTATTAAGGGTATGGTGGGATGCTAAGGAAATTAGCAAGGTTAAAGGAAATGTTGAGGTATTGCCTCATACTCAGACTATAACCGCGAATGTCTTTTGCCGTCAGCTGGGTAGATTAAAGTCACTCTAGAGTAGCAAGGGCAAAGTTTGTTTGATCGATCAGGTGTTCTATTTCGTCAGGATAACGTGCGCCTTCATTTAGATGGGACCATCTGCACAGATGTTACAGGAGTTCGGCTAGGAAAGAATGGTATAGCCGCCTTACCAAACCCAAGATTTTTTTTTGGCGGTATTAAAAAGTTGCCTAAAAGGTGATTCCATGCTAACATATAGCATGGGGCACTGCGACCAATGTAACACTATTGTGCTTGCTAGCCGATTAGACTATGAGTTTTTCTCCTTTTTTGATAAAGTTGAGGATGTCTCTCGTAGAAGCTGAAGTTCCCCTCAGTAGTTTCTAAGGTGACAGAGAGCACATCACTCACATAGTATGTGCTCTGCAGTTTCCTCGTTATCTCGGTTTCAGACAAGAGGTTAATTTTGTTGAGATGATATCTCAGATCACATTCTTCCGAAAGTTAGCTGAGCAGTCTTCTGATATGGACTCTATTAATTTTAGGTAATTAATAGAGTGTTTATTCAGGGGCCGTATGAATCACTTCGATTGCCGACGTCCTTGAACGCTGCTCCAAAAGTACAGATGTTCCGATTCTTCCCACTCGTCTAAGAGAAAATTTATCTTTGACTTGGAGATTTCGCAGAAAGGTTCGGCAACTATGAAACTTTCTGTTAAAGATCAATATGAACATCGTTTACTTAGAATCAACAAACATCGCCTTTGCTTTGTATTCATTATCAAATATGTTCTCTCAATAAGTTTTCCTGTTTTTTCATATTCCTATTTTCTATTCATTCCAATTTAAACTCTCCAGGAGTGCGGTCCTGAATAAAATATCAATAATAAAATATTTTCTTAGACAAAACCAGATAGTTTATTTCATCAGGTTATGGGCCCAGGACGTGATTCAGTAACATCAAAATAAATCGAAAACAAAAAGGTAATCGTTGTGTCACATATCTAAGTCGATTGTGCTGACATATATTAAATAAATACACAATGGCAAATTCGTCGTCGCGATTGGAATTACTTTCTAAAGATAATCATGATACGTGGAGCATGCAAGCAGAAGCGCTTCTTACAAAGAATGACCTTTGGGATTTTGTCAAAGGAACAATTGAAATGCCGGATGATGAACCTAAAAAGGGTGAGTGGTTGAAATTAGACAAGAAGGCCAAAGCCGATTTAATTTTGTCTATTCAACCGTCGGAGCTGAAGCAGGTTCGTGGATTTACTACATCGAGAGAGCTATGGCTAAAGTTGGAATCAATATATGCATCGAAAGGACCTGCGAGGAAAGCAACATTACTGAAACAACTAATGCTTCAAAAGTTGGAAGATAGCGGAAATGAGAACATATGGGAAAGTTCTTTGACGCAGTGGACAAACTGGAAAGTATGAGTGTGCAAATAAACGGTGATTTGCTCACCATAATGCTGTTATACAGGGTGTCCCACGAGCAGTGTGCCAAAAAGCTACAGCGTGTAGGTCTAGTCAAGACAAGAAAAAAATCGTATGGGAGGGGGGGGTCTATTTCCCCCCGTTTAGCCGGGAGGGGCAATTTTCTAAAAAATTGACTTAATTTGGAAAAAAAATTATTAAAAATCAACAGTTACATCCACAATGCCGCGATATACTTTTTTGTAAAGCCAGAAACCTCTTCTTTCATCTTGTTTTTAAACGAAGCTGTTTCAAGGAACAGTTTTTGAGAAATTAATTTTCAAACTCAAAATTTTGGAAAAAAAATTAAAAAAAAAAAAATTTCGAACTATTTTTTTCAAAATTGTATATAATTAAGTACTAATTTTTTTTCAAAAATTCAATTCTCTTATTAGTTTTTAGTTAAATACAGAAAACCGGATGCAAAGATGTCTTGTAGTTTTTGAGAAATTAAAAAAAAACCCAAACCATTTTTTTTCTAAGAAAAACCTTTTTTTTTGTTTTTAACGCGGCTGGACTTGTAGGCAAATTAATGTATGAAACATTGACCCCTTTTTTATTATTTTTAAAAACTTCGGAGTTTTATTATAATAAATTTTCAATATGATCCCTATTTTTTAGAAGGCAAAGATTATATCTCCTTCTAATGGCTGCACATAAGTCAATGCTTGACAAATTTTCCTGCAATTTGACTTCAGCGACTTCAATCCGTTCTTTCAGTTGTTCCAAAGATACTATTTCCACTTCGTAAACATAATTCTTCATGAATCCCCACACATCTAGAGGAGTTAAATCTGGTGATCTAGGTGGCCGTTCCGTGGGGCCCCTTCTTCCGATCCAACGGTCACTAAAATGATCATCCAGCCAGTTTCTAACCCATAAGCTCTAGTGTGGTGGTGCTCCATCTTGCTGGTAGATTAAATTATCTGCTATGGCCAAAGGAACGTTGTCCATCAAATCGAGCAAAAGGTCTCGTAGGAACTGCAGGTATGATAATAACGGCATTCAAAAACCGGGGCCCTATCACAGTTTGTCCAACAATACCAAGCCAAACATTAAAGCTAAAGCGGTGTTGTCATTTATTTTGTGTTTTGTTGTGTGGATTGGTGCTACTCCAATGATGCAAATTGTGGAAGTTAGTAACCCCATCTCTGGTAAACTGTGCTTCATCCGTCCAGAATATCCTTGCAAAATAGTTTCGTTCAGTTTCATCTCGAATCAGTAATGATCGACAAAATTCTGCTCTCAAAAACTTGTCGTTTGAGGTGAGTTCCTGAACTGGCCTAAAATGGTACGGGTAAGTTTTCGGTATGAAGCACTCCATACTCTAGATTTGGGCACTCCGAGCATAATAGCTATCCTCCTTGTACTAAGGGAGGGATTACGTCGGACCAAATCCAAAATTCTTTCATCTAAGATTCCTGATCCATCTGTAACTGATCTTTCGCTTCTTCGATGCTCTAGCACTCCGTGCTCTCGCAGACGTCGGTGGATTCTTGAAAACATGCTACGACTGGGACACCTCCGATTGGGATATCTTTCAGCGTAGAGTCTTTTGGCTTCACGATTTCGAGGTCAATGTTTCATACATTAATTTGCCTACAAGTCCAGCCGCGTTAAAACCAAAAAAAAAGGTTTTTCTTAGGAAAAAATGGTTCGGGTTTTTTTTTAATTTCTCAAAAACTACAATACATTTTTGCATCCGGTTTTCTCTATTTAACTGAAAACTAATAAGAGAATTGAATTTTTGAAAAAAAATTAGTACTTAATTACATACAATTTTGAAAAAAATAGTTCGAAATTTTTTTTTTTTAATTTTTTTTCCAAAATTTTGAGTTTGAAAATTAATTTCTCAAAAACTGTTCCTTGAAACAGCTTCGTTTAAAGACAAGATGAAAGAAGAGGTTTCTGGCTTTACAAAAAAGTATATCGCGGCATTGTGGATGTAACTGTTGATTTTTAATAATTTTTTTTCCAAATTAAGTCAATTTTTTAGAAAATTGCCCCTCCCGGCTAAACGGGGGGAAATAGACCCCCCCCTCCCATACGATTTTTTTCTTGTCTTGACTAGACCTACACGCTGTAGCTTTTTGGCACACTGCTCGTGGGACACCCTGTATAGTTTGCCCCCTTCGTATGAAAACTTTCGGTGTGCGATCGAGTCTCGAGATGAACTGCCATCGGTTGATGTCCTGAAGATAAAAATCATCGAAGAAAGCGAAGCCAGAAATCAATCTTCGAATGGTGTTGTGATTGCTATGGCAGCTGGTAATAACACACGCCTAAATCGCATAAGAAGGACAGAGCGGAAAATACCAAAGGAAACATTCAATTTTAAATGCTTTAAATGTGGCATTGTGGGACATAAAGCGAATGTTTGTCCAACAAAGAAGTTCGCACGACGAAAGCAGGCAACAAATGTTGATGTTTCTTTTGCAGTAAGTCATACAGCCATGAATGCAAGCGATCCACATGCAGGAAAAATTAACAGGGGATGGATTCTTGACAGTGGATGCACATCACACCTGTGCGGAGATGAATATTTATTCAAATCCATGGAAGATTCCATCAACACAAAGTTAAACCTTGCAAGTGCTGCTTCGGCGGATGTAAAGGGTAAGGGTATTGTTTACCTGTCAGTAGCTGGAGATTGCGACTCACAATTAGTTAAACTTAAAGACACCTTGTATGTTCCTGATTTGGGAACAAATTTAATTTCTGTTTCTAAGATCACGAATAGAGGTTATGAAGTAAGATTTCGTAGCGATTGTGCCTACGTTCATGATAGAGATGGTAACGTACTTCTAATTGCAGATCGTCGAGGTGAATTATATTTTGTGCGAGAAAATTTTGAGTGTGCAAAAGTGGTAGACCAGCCTGAGTGTTCCGAACTGTCGAGGTGGCATGAAAGGTTGGGTCATCTTAACAAAAAGGACTTGGTTAAGATGGTTCGCGTCGGTTGTGTACCCTCGGTTGATTTAAAAAACATTGAACAATTAACGAAGTGTGCAGTGTGTTTAAAAGGGAAGATGACAGCTTCACCTTTTTCAAAACTTCGGGAACCGTGTAAAGAAGTATTAAGAATTGTACATTCGGATGTAGTTGGTCCATTCCGAACAGAATCCACTGGACATGCCAAATATTTTGTCACATTTATCGACGATTGTACAAGGTGGTGTGAAGTTTATTTCTTGAAACAGAAAAGTGGTGTTTTTGAAGCTTTTAGATTTTACCAAAAATTTGTGGAAAGACAAACTCGATTTAAAATAAAATATTTGCAGTCTGACAATGGTCGTGAATACTGCAACGAAGAATTTGATAAGTATTTATCTAGCCAAGGTATAAAGAGAAGGTTGACAATTCCCCATACACCTCAACAGAATGGAGTAGCAGAACGAAAGAATCGAACGCTGTTGGATATGGCCAGGTGTTTATTGCTGCAATCCAACTTAAGTTCTTCATTTTGGTCGGAAGCAGTTGCCACTGCATGTCATATTCGGAATCGGTGTCCAACAAACAGTTTGAAAGGTGGAATTCCTTTCGAAAAATGGAATAAAAGAAGGGTAAACTTGAATTATCTGAAGGTGTTTGGTTCAAGAGTGCTCATTCTCAATAAGGATCCTATGAAAGACAAGCTTGCACAAAGATCTATTGAAGGTGTTTTTGTTGGATATCCTAGTGACCGAAAAGGGTATCGAGTATGGCTTCCAAATAAGCATCAAATAGTTCATGCACGGGATGTAAAGTTTTTGGAAGATGAAACAAATAATGCACCAGAAACGATTGTGCTGGATGAACTATTAGCCCCCATAACAAAGCCAACGGATAACATAAGCAGACCAAACGTTGTTGAGTTCTCGCCGTGTCCTTTAAAAACTCTGTTTACTTCTGGAGAACAGCAAAATACAACAGCAAACATGAAAGAAGAAAAGCAGTCTTCTGAATTACCTTGGAAGTTACGTTCGAGAGGGCGACCGAGGGAACTGTTTCGGTCAACCACGGCGAAAACGTCTACTCAACGTGGAACTGAGGACGTTGACAGAGACGAAGATGTATTTGCTGGTGTGGCGGAAGTTACTGTTGAAGACGCCTTGAAAAGCAGTTATGCCGAGGAATGGAAGAACGCCATGGAGTCTGAGCTTGTAAGTATTTTAAAAAATGATACATGGAAAATAATTACGAAGGATGATAATGACCACGCCGTTGGATGCCGCTGGGTTCTCACTACCAAACATGATGCTAGTGGTAGCATTAAGCGATATAAAGCTCGACTTGTAGCAAAGGGGTACAGTCAAAAATATGGGGTAGATTATTATCAGACATTTGCTCCAGTAGCAAGACTTGAAACATTGCGTCTACTCTTGGCACTTTCTGTGCGGTTTGGTCTGAAAATCTGGCAGTTTGATGTTGTAACAGCGTTTCTGAATGGATCATTGAACGAGGATGTTGTCATGGAAATTCCAGAAATGATGAATCCACTGCTAGAAAGGATCATATCGAAACATGAAAAAAAATCGTGCGTTGGAGTCAAAGCAAGAGAAATGCAATCGAATCTTCGTGGCGGAGGAAATGCTTGTAAATTACAGAAGGCGCTGTATGGACTACGACAAGCAGGTCGTCAGTGGTACGAGAAACTTCGTGAAAAACTTTTGACCATGGGATTGAAGCCCACGAAAAATGAACCATGTCTTTTTCAAAACAACAATGGCAATGGTTTCTTTTTCGTTTTAATATATGTTGACGACATCCTGGTTGCTTCGGACGACGTGGAGCGTATAAAGGATATGCACCAACGTCTTTCAAATAACTTTGAAATGAAAGATCTTGGTCCTGCCAAAAGTTGCCTTGGTCTGGAGATAAGGCAAAATAATGGGGAAATTCAACTTTCCCAAAAGGGATATACTCTTGCGCTACTTAAGCAGTACAAAATGGAGGCCTGTAACCCTGTGACTTCTCCTTCGGAAGTCAATGTGCGCTTCGATGATGCAGATATTGGCGATATTCATGAAAATTATCCATATCGTGAGTTAATTGGTGCTCTCATGTATTTATCAGTAGCCACCCGTCCAGATATTGCTAACACAGTATCGAGATTAGCACAATTTACGGATAAGCCGCGGACTTGCCACTGGCTTGCAGCGAAACGAATCTTAAGATATCTTGCTGGAACTGTGGATAATGGGCTTGTGTATAAGAAATTTGGTGGGTCTACGAGTATGATTGCCTACACTGATGCCGACTGGGGAGGATGCACTGTTGATCGTCGATCATATACAGGCTACGTGTTTCTTCTCAGTGGTGCAGCCATTACCTGGAAGTCGCAGAAGCAGCGAACGGTTGCGTTGTCGTCGACGGAGGCCGAGTATGTCAGCCTAGCAGAAGCAGCGAAAGAAGCCATCTACCTTCGTAGCCTAATGTTTGAGTTAACTCTACCTGATTTGGCTAACATAGGTATTTTCGTGGATAATCGGGGAGCTGAGTGTTTGGCAAATAATCCGGTGTTTCACGCACGCACCAAACACATCGATATAAAATATCATTTCGTACGAGACGCGATTGCGTCTGGCTTATTTACGCTACAGCATGTTCCCACACAAGATATGATGGCAGATGTACTGACGAAACCATTAGCGAGAGCAAATCACGAAAAGTGCTTAAAAGGCTTGGGATTAATAAAGTGTAATAATTTACAGCGACGTCCATCTTGAGAGGGCGTGTTAAAGATCAATATGAACATCGTTTACTTAGAATTATATGTAAACATCGCCTTTGCTTTGTATTCATTATCAAATATGTTCTCTCAATAAGTTTTCCTGTTTTTTCATATTCCTATTTTCTATTCATTCCAATTTAAACTCTCCAGGAGTGCGGTCCTGAATAAAATATCAATAATAAAATATTTTCTTAGACAAAACCAGATAGTTTATTTCATCACTTTCGCTGGAACCTTTGCTAACGAGCTGGTCGGCGATTTCGTTGCGTTTTATGCCCTTGTGAACTTTCACCCACCAGAGTTTGACCTTATTCCTTTTGCCTAGATCTTGCGGGGCATCGTGGTATTCTTTGACGGAATTTGAGTTCGTACCACATATACGAGCCCAACGCTTTGAGCGCCACCTGACTGTTTGAGAGTACGAGGGTGGTCCGATAAGTACTTAGCCTACAAAAAAAAACAAACATTTTGGAGAAATGGCGATTTATTTTTCAATATAGTCTCCTATCAGCTCGATACACTTGACCCAGTGATGCTCCAACTTCTTTAACCCGTCTGTAAAAGTATCGCAAGAGCAACTTACTATCGTGTAGTACATTCTAGTAGACGGCTACTGTCGAAATTTCAGCTGGATCGGACTCATAGTTTTGTTTTGACCGCGTGTGAAAGCGGGAGTGTATGCGGATTTCAGAAAAATGGAAAAAGAGCAATATCGGTCGGTGATTCGATTCTTGTTTTTGGAAAACAAATCGCGCAGCGAAATCAAAGAGCGTTTGGATGTTGTGTACGGCGACTCTTCTCCTTCGATGGCGACCATCAAAAATTGGTTTAACGAGTTTCAACGTGGTCGCACGTCGGTTTTTGATGAGCCACGTCCAGGTGCCCGAAAACGGCTACCACGGAGGATAACGTGACAAAAATCCACAATTTCGTACTGGCAGACCGCAGATTGAAGGTGCGCGAGATAGCTGAGAGAGTAAGCATTTCAAAAGATCGCGTGGGTCATATCCTGCATGAAATTTTGGGCATAAGAAAGCTGTCGGTGCGATGAGTGCCGCGTTTGCTCACTCCGGACAACAAGCGCAACCGTGAGGCCACTTCAGAGCAGTGTTTGACGCTGTTTAAGCGCATTCCGAAGGAGTTTCTGCATTGTTTCATGACAGTCGACGAAACATGGATCCACTGGTACACACCAGAGATCAAGGAACAGTCGAAACACCCTTCACCCGTCGAACGTGCTCCGAAGAAGGCGAAGACTGTCCCATCGGCCGGAAAGGTGATGGCCACCGTTTTCTGGGATTCACAAGGTGTGATCCACATCGACTACATGGAGAAGGGCAAAACGGTCGCAGGGCTGTACTATGCCAAATTATTGGGTCGATTCGACGTCGAATTGAAGAAAAAACGGCCCCACTTGACGAAGAAAAAAGTGCTCTTCCACCATGATAACGCACCGGCTCACACCATCCACCGTATTCTTCAGATTTGGCCCCGTGCGACTTCTTTTTGTTTCCAAACTTGAAAAAGTAACTCGCCGGCAGAAATTTCAATCGAATGAGGAGGTCGTCGCCGCCACGGAGGCCTACTTTGCAGACCTCGAGAAAACGTATTTTTCAGACGAGTTAAAGAAGTTGGAGCATCGCTGGGTCAAGTGTATCGAGCTGAAAGGAGACTATATTGAAAAATAAATCGCCATTTCTCCAAAATGTTTGTTTTTCTCTTGTAGGCTAAGTACCTATCGGACCACCCTCGTAGTTCCTTTGATGGTTCAAGAGAAAACGTAAAAATGACGCATGAGATGCGTTTTTAAAAGGTCATAGCAAAACTAAACTTATGCGAAAAAGCGTGCTCCGCTTCTTTTTTTGCTTGTTTTTTTTAAATTTCCATACTACACACCTGCTTCGCACCATCCAGAATTAATATCTCGTGTTAATTTATATGAGTTTTTAGTGTTGGACATGGTTTGGAAAATTCAAATCGTGTTACTGAACAAAATCATGCAAAAAACTTATCGCAATACGCCTTTATTCCAAACACGCGTGAGGTATTAAACATCGAAATGTGTCAGTGAAATCATCGCGAGCAAGTAAGTAAAAAACAACACCGTTAATTGCACCAAACGAAAGAGAAAAAATAGTGCAAATTAGTTATTAATTGAAGTTATGCAACAATAATTTAAATGATTTTCTCTAGATTTTGTTGAGCTCAGTGGCAGGGTTGCATGCTTGGTAAATATTAAGCAAAGATGAATTGAACCGATAAAGTTAGATTTAGTGGTTAGAGAAGTAACACTTTCAACCATTTTGTTAGAAATAATGTAGTGCTGGTGAAACTTTGTTTTTGTAACTAAGCCATGTAAGATATGTAATTATGGGACTATGTGGTAAGCACGCAATCGCAAAACATTCTGAATATTCATGAATGAAATATTCATTCAGAATGTCGGTTTTCGATGGAGTGAAACATTTAAAAATTGCATTTAAAGCTGAAAAAGAAAATACTAAATTACAACGAGACTTAGACTTAGAACAAAATTTGGGGAACGAAAATATTATTAAAAACATTTAGAAATATTTGTTTGCTAATCATAATCAAAGAGGTTGTTATGTGCAAAATTGTGTCTAACCTGGCTTCGACAAAGGGAGATGCACTATGCAATAATGAGTGTACGGCTTCAGTAAAGAATAAGAGGTAAACGTAAAGTACCACGGCTACAAACTCAACCTAAGAGCTGGTTCACTAAGGTATATGAATTGCCTTACGTGATTTCCTCAAGACACAACACTCGCCGAAGGCATAGAGGGAGAAAAGGAGAGGAGGTACTGGTTTTACATAAATGCTTTAAATGATTGTAATGTGTGGGAATTATTGGGCTGGGAATAGCGTTCCTTATTCCTGTATTTCGGGTCAAAAACGAGTATTAAATTTTAATTGTACATCTGGTTACAAGTTTTACAGATAATTTATAAACATTCCTAGCGACACGAGTAATGCAATTGAATTCTTGAAGGGAAGGAATGCAATTGACTAGCCCGCTTGACCATTGTTTGTTCGAGTTTGTCGAGGTAGGAATTAAATGTGCTTAACATACGTTGCCATTCCAATTCTACGGCCGAAGAGCAGGGGCATGAGTTTTGGAATGAAAATGAAAAGTTGGGAGTACTGTCATCAGTGAATGTGTCCTATGGCGGAGAGCAGATCATTTATAAAAATGAGGAAGAACGTCGGGGGAATCAACATTTATTTGGTGAGTATCAGACTTGAAACCATCAAAAATAATTTGAATTAAACGGCCTGAAAGGTAATTTTTAATTCATAGAAACAGAGATTCATCGATACGATTCAAACACCCATTTTCGACAAAAAAGCTTAAAAATTCCGTCAAATGTTTTAAAAATATCAAGCGCAGTGAAAAATTATCAAGCGGATATGCTATTAAATTATTTGTCTTGAGCTGTAAGGGGGCTATTAGGCTGAGGGAGCTAAGCTTTCGGGCCTATAAGACAAAAAGTTTTCATTCGACGGGTTAAATTCCAATCCGACCAAAAATTGAGGCGTAAAACCCTTCGATGTCCTAAAGTTAGCAAAAGTTTCTGGTCGTTTGTAAAAAAACATAAAAAACTCAACTACGTCGTGTATACTAACGCATTATTCACAATGACATTCCAGCTGTCACTACTTTAGACAAAGCTAACCTACCAGTTCACAGCTCCCAGCTTCTACTTTGTCTCTCCCTGTACTAGAGTGCATTAATTCCACCATGGGACAAATCCACTTTTGCACACGTAAGGGCTCTCAGAGACCTCGGCATACACAAATCTACCAAATGTAAAATGGTAATGTCCAAATGGTATTTGTCCAATAGTTCTGAAGAGGTGTTCTTCTACGCTGGTAAAACCATTGCGTAAGGTTTTTCACCTTTCCTACTCTTCCGGTCTTTTTTCGTGTAAGTGGAAAACAGCATTTCTCCAGCCTATACTAAAAAAAAGGCGAATCTTCTTCTCCTTCCAAATACTGACCCATTGCACTAACGTCCCTTCTTTCCGAGGTCATGGAAACGCTGATTAACCGCCAGTTTATGAAATACCTTGAATCATGGACATTTTTCAATGACCGCCAGTATATTTTCCATAACAACAGGTCCACTGGTGATTCGATGGCATATCGAAAAGTGGAATCGCCCGTTTCACCAAGCAGGTGAAAGCAGAATAGTTGCACTGGATATTTCTAAAGCATTTGACAGGATTTGGCATGAGTCCCTTTTGTCGAAAATTCTTGCTTTCCGGATCGATGACTCTCTTCTTTAATGGATTAGAAACTGCCTTTCGAATCGTTCAATTCATGTTGTTTTGGGCGGATTCAAGCCTGGCATCCATTTCTTAAATGTTAGTGTTATCCAGAGCTCCGACTTGTCTCCGACACTCTTTCTCATTTTCATAAATGATCTCTTGTCTGTCACTTCTAATCCAATCAACTCCTTCGCCGACGGCTGTTCCTTTAGCTTCTCACATTAGGTTACTACTTTACGTCCCTTATCTTCGACTGTAAACAGTGAGCGGCAGCGTATGTTAAGCTAATTAACTTCCGATATTGACATCATCATTGAATGGGTTAAGAAGAATAGAGTGAAATAGAGTGGCCTCCAAAACACAGTGCTATCTCCTGTCGTTGAAGCGTATCACTAACCCGCTGCCATTATCTAGGAATCGCACTTGAATCTTAGAAACCGAAAAGCTTTCCATACTGGGTGAGTATGTCACTAACAATCTAAATTGGAACGACCACATATTCAGTGTCACCAATAATGCTGCGCAATGCCTAGGCTTCTTATACAGATGCAAGAAATGTTTTTTCACCCCTGGATCTGGCTACAATCTATAAGGCGTTCATTCGCCCTAAATTAGAGTTTAACGCTCATGTCTGATACGGTGCATAAGACTTCGTTAAGCCTATTAGACGGAATACAGATCGTGCGATAAAATTGATAGGTAACTCCAGCATTACCAAAACGTCAGATTCGTTGATCGCAGGAATGTTTCCGGCCTTTCCCTGTTTTATCGTTACTTCTCCAAAAAATGCTCTGATGAAATAGCTGTGTGCATTCCGCTTCTTCTTAGGAATGCTCAACAATATACATTGAAGCACACTTTCGGACGTACTGGCGGACGTATGCCACATCGACATCTCCTCTTCTACCTCTTTTCCCTTTTACCTCATGGCCGCATTGTGTCCCGGTGAGTGAAATCTTGACTTTGCGCATACGAGTACGAGTACCATACTGTCGGTCATTAAGAAGTTTCCCCAATTCAAGACATTTCATAAGCTAACGATTTATTAGCGATTTCATGACCTTAGAAAGAAGGGGCGTTATGGTTCGATAGGTGAAGGGTGCTATTTTCCATTTACTCGGAAACAGATCAGAAGAGTAAGTAAAGTGAAAAAGCCTTCATAGTAGTTTTGCCAGCATGGAAGAATACTGCTTCTGAAGTACAGGGAGAAACATTATCAGGCCCAGCCGATTTGTGCATTTCGAGATCTTTGAGTAATCTTGCAACTGTACGACTGCGAAAGTGGGGTTGTCCCAGAAAATTCGATGCTACAGGCGGAGACAGACTACCATCTGGAAGTTCTGAGCTGGCTGTGCAGTAAGCAGACTAGTTCTGTTTTACAAGCTTACAGCTGGGATGTTATTGCAAATGAGCTTGGGCATTAAAGACGAGAAAATACTTAATGTTCTTTGCGAACGACCAAAAGTTA
This sequence comes from Merodon equestris, assembly GCA_958301585.1. Taxonomy (NCBI): domain Eukaryota; kingdom Metazoa; phylum Arthropoda; class Insecta; order Diptera; family Syrphidae; genus Merodon; species Merodon equestris. The sequence goes on along the minus strand of OY284413.1, from coordinate 205,500,171 downwards.
TTGCTGCCGCTGGGACATTGTAGTACTTATTGCCTGACATTTCAATCATAGCAGATTTTGACACGTCGAATTAATGCATGGTAGCCATTTCTGACTCATTTAAACTAACTCATTGTCAGAATGAGCTATGAGATATAGGTTCAAGGGTTTAGCCGTTTGATTTGAAATGCCAGGTACTCGTGTAGGCATTGGGTTGGATTATTTATCTCAGCGAAGATCTTAGTACATATATCCTAATTCGCGTAGTGTCTGGATTGAGTGTTGAAGCCAGCTAAAATCATGTACATTGAATTCGCCGGCAATAGCGATTTCAGTGCGAGGAAACAGGGTTACAATTCTTGTAATCGAGTCGGATAACGAGTCGAACTCATTAAACGTTCACTTGCTCTCCAAGTTTGGTATTCTATAAAGAAAACAATAGTGAGTTAATTACGGATATGAAATTTTAGCCACATGAAATTACAGTCCGGATTAGAACAATGGCAGTATTGTGGATGAAGTGGGTATGCTACATACTACTACGATGCGGAAAGAATATTAGCATTAAGTTATATCCAGGCAGGCTTAAATCCAATAAGTCGATATTCTCATCCACCTGAATTAAGGTTAGTGCCAAAACAGTGACGAGTAAGGTGGACGTCAACCTCTGTATGGCTCCTAGCCCACGAACGTTACTCACGTCAATCCTTAAACTTCTCATAAAAATAAAAAAGGAAATACCCAACTCCGAAACTACAATACGACAAGGGTAGTTGAGGGCAGAAGGGGTATTGGCATATTTTATTAATTTCGGTCGACTGCTGCGACCCTGCTATTCCTAAGCCGATGGATTGCTTCTTTTACTTTCTTGTTCTACCTGAATTTCTGCTATGTGGATAACTTCTTTTCCAATACTGCTTGAACTCCATTTCCTCAGACAATAACTTGTAACAGGGTGGCAAACGTGACCATTCAACCGATGGCAACGACCTACTTTACCGGATCCTTGTGGCGAATGTGGGTGCCATTGAAAATTGAAACTCCCTTTTTTTCAACAACTAACTGTGTGTACAACATATGTGTGTATCTAGATGATCTATAGTTTGGCGGGGGACAAAGAAAACAAAAGAAGACACTTAACTTTCGGACGGAAAATGGCAACCAGGATGAGATAAAACAAATCAGAGAGTATATCGAAAATAACTTAACTAAAAAGCGGCCGCTGGGCAATATAAATAATAAAATTGGGGAAGAACAAGAAGCAAAAATAACGAAAAGGCACAAACACAAACAAGGCGTGGAATCGAAACAAAAAAACATTCCCTCGTTTCAGTGAAGTATTTTTTCTTGTTCTTTTAATTTGAATACATTTCCTTGGAATAATTGCAGCCCATCTCCTGTTTTATTTGCTTGGTAATTGTGCAACACATTACGGATTCCGGGTCACCGACAACAAAAGAAATGCAAAACATTAATCCCTAAAGCCCTAAGTACAGTCTGCCTTTTCTTTACTCAAAAACTACAAAGAACTTCGGATACCCTATCCAGCCAATACCCGTGCTTATCCATTAGCTGTTAGTTCTGAACGCGGCTTAATGGGTGAGCTACAGCTGTTTATTTTTTTTTCTCTGTTAACAACATTTTCTTAATCATCCTGATGTGTATTCCTTGATGAATTCACTGTTTATAAATGGTGGGTCATCGGCTAGTTCCTAACGTCCTAAAAGAAACTGTTTTTAATGTTTTTTAAAGTAAAATGTTGAACCGAAAAGAGTAAACCTTTTATTTAGTTGTGTGATATTGGCAGCACAAATTAGTTCTATCCGTTTTCAAAAGACGGCTCTGGCTGTTATAAATGTTTTATAGTGGCAGTTGATTTCGTTGTTTCAGAAAGGTTTGACATCTGTCAATAACGTTCAGTTTATATCAGTTTGAGTTTAATAAAAAAAATTTATTGAATATGTTATTTTTTGTATTAACCAAGCAATCCTCAAACTCAACAACCCGAAGAGACAATAAACAAAATGTTGAACCCCGCGAGCAATTTCAAACCATCAACAACAAACCTTCCTCCGACATAAAGAACTCAAGGATATGATGACATTAACATTCAAAAGTTACTCGTAATTATTACCAGACATGATGGAAGCAAACCACAATCATCTTAAAATTTCCATATAGAATACAAACGGTCTCCCCCATCATTACCTTGAATTAAAACAATACCTCAGAGACAACAAAATTGACATTATACTCAATGCTGAAACTCAGGCAAATTAATTTCCCTGGTTACTCAACCTTGTATTCAAATATTACAAATCACCCGGACGGAACTGAACATGGGGGATCGGCAATTATACAAAAACAATTTTCTGAATTAAACAATTTTCAAACTGAACACTTCCAATCCACATCAATATAAATTGAAGATACTTACTAAACATAAAATAACCACCTCTAAATATGCTAAATATGACGCTTTCTTAAAATCCCTAGGCAATCGTTCCCTAGTGGGGGTAACATTAACGCCAAGCACACTGACTGGGGCTCAATGCTAACAAAAAAAAAGGCAGGAATCTTCTTGACGCAATTAAAATTAATAAATGCAACAGGCCAACAGAGATGACGAAAAAACTTGACCTCATCGATTTCTGTATCGTTAAAAACATAAAGTGTAACAACATTGAAATGAAGTCCTCCTTTGAACTTTCTTCCGACCACGCTCCAATAATCCTTAAATATTACAGTACATGATTCCAAAAAAAAGTGCAAGTACCCATTAAGCTCTACAATTCAAAAGCTGATTAGGATGCATTTCGTCAATACGTCGAAATGTCCCTTGAAACGAATATTCCCCTTAAACACTACGATGACATTGAAAGAGCAATCGTGTACCTAAATGACAAAATCAACCATGGGGCCTACAGAGCAACTCCGTAAAGGATTTTTTCACCGTAGCCTTTAACTTCCTTCGAAACCTCTTCAACAGTATAATACTTCTAAAATACTTCCCAAAATCAAAAAAGGTAGCAAAAATAATAGCAATACCCAAATCACACAATAACAACCTCAAATAGACCCATTAGTATACTTCCACTCCTATCAAAAATCTTTGAAAAACTCCTACTAAAAACATTGCAGCCCTTATTGACAAAATTTAATGTTATCCCCAACCATCAGTTCAGATTCAGCAGACAACACTCACCTATTGAACTGGTACATAGAGTGACCAATAAGTTATCAACTGCTTTAGACAATAATCATTTCTGCGTAGCAGTGTACCTCGACGTAGCCAAAGCGTTCGACTCAGTCTGGCACAAGGGAGTTTTGGACAAACTCAGTGATGTCCTCGGCAAAGACTAAAAAACTGCCTCGAGCAACGATGTTTTCATGTAAGAGTTGAGGACAAGTGCTCAAACATCCACACAGTTAAAACTGGAGTACCCCAAGGAAGCGTCCTAGGTCCCCTTCTCTACTTGATATTCACAGCAGACATGCCCACCTCGTGTAATAAAACAGCTTTGATCGCAACCTTAGCAGATGATATTGTATTGCTAACTTCCGGATAATATCTGCCCACTGTGACTGACCAACTATTATCAACTCTAGAGAAAGCAGGCGACTGGTTTTCAAAATGAAAGGTAAAGACTAACGAAGACAAAACGATACAAGTTATCTACACACTTAAAACAAAATTCACACCTATTCCCCTAACCATAAACAACAAATTCTTATCAATCCGACCAGCTGCTATATACTTGGGGATTTACATGGACAGAAAATTGACTTGGAAGCTCCATATTCAGCAAAAAAGAACACAGATAAAGCTAAAAATTCGACATTTTTCATAGACTGTTGAGCGGAAAGTCTATAGTTCAAGTCTGTCCATACCTAAGAACATTTCCTATATGGAAAAACGGTGCAACAACATCAGTTGTGAATGAAAGATGATCAAAAAATGTTGACGAAGGCATAATATTCGCAGTATAAGATCACTTCAAAATTCAAAAAAAAAAAATCGAAGAGATTCATACGGCTCCTGAACAGACACACTATTAATATCCTTAAATTTAATAGAATTCATATCAAAAGACTGGTGAATTACCTTTCGGGACACTGTAGTCTATGATATGTTAACACAATTAACCTCGCGTCTAAAACCGAGTGTCGACTCTGTCTACAGGACGAGGAAACTACGAGAGCGCATACTATGCGATTATGCTACCCTCTGCCGTATTAGGAAGCGTCTCCTCCTCAGAGAAATCATGACTCCTGAGGGCCGTCCTCAGCTTTATAAAGAAAATTGAAGAATTCCTCGTCTAATTGGCCAGCAGGCATAACAGACCTACACTGAAATACTCGTTTTCAGTTAATGCATGCTTTGGACCTCCCACAATAAGGAATTGAAGCGGACCCAATGGACACGAAAACCCCTCCAAGACTCGAAGTTTCCGGAAATCGTTGGCACTGGAATGCTCTTAAATTTGCCTGCCTTATGGGTGCACAAGACTGATAACATAGATTTTCACTTTTAAGTGAATTTTTATGAGAAGCTCGCCATGCCGAGATCTTAAGACTCTTGTGACAAATTATTTTTTTGATAGTAGCTGCTGCAGTAAATGTCAAAGTTTTCCGTCTACTTTTTATTGAGCAGCTCTTCTTAGTTGGTCGTGATATTTGTAATCTAAAATCTCTGTGAGTTGACAATATTTTGTTGACTCACACTCCATGCGCAGAGGGTCGTCCCACTTTTTTCGCAAAGGTCATCAACGTAAAGTTCGTCGATCTATTTAACGAAGGATATTGTCTCTCACTCTACGAGGGGTGATCCAAAAGTAATGATAATGAAAATAAAACATGGGGATTAAAGTTAAAAAAATTGCTTATTCTCTTAACAAAAAATTCTTTGTCTTGACCCTCCCAAAAACCCTCAACAGCGGCCATAACTTCGCTTCTTCTTTTTAGATGGCGTTACAGCTCATGAAGAGCCAGAGCCTAGCTTCTCTCATCCACTTATGTTGTGTGCGATTTGTTTTTTTCACACAAGTAAAAGGGACCTACAGTTTAATGCCGATTCCGAACGGCGAGAGTCGAGAAGCTTTTTCAAGGCAAGTATACTACGGGGGGTTTTGCCAGTTCCCCGCCGAGGAGAGAAGCCGCGTAATGAACATTCGATGGCGTTGGTATTATCGGGATCCAAACTCGCTCATCGTGCGTCAGAGACCGACACACTACCCACTGCGCCACGGCTCTCTCTCCATAACTTCGCTATCGTCTTCAAATTTCTTGCCTCGGATGTGTTCCTTGAGCCGAGGAAAGAGGTAGAAGTTCCTGGGAAGTAGATCTGGAGAATAGGTTGGGTGTTCGAGCAGTTCGAATTCCATTTCTTGAATGGCAGCCATCGCAACGTTGGCACTCCAGCTCGCAATTTGCCGCGTCTGTTTTCTGACTTTCCATAATCTTCTTGTTTGGCGTGCATAGTAAGATCCCGAAATAGTCACTCCCCTTTCCAAATATTCCACCATAAATATTTCTTCGGCGTCCCAAAAAAAAGAATGAAAAACCTTTCCCGCCAAACAGAGACACTTTGAATTTCTTGGACGTCGCCACATAGGGGTATTTGCAAAGTGTTTTTTTTTTTGTTGTATTCTGTGTTTTTTTTTATAAGAATGTAAAAAAATAACACATACAACTATTCAGACGATTCAGTCCAACATTCTTCTTCATCCAAGGATTCTTTTTTTGATTCTGCTTCAGTATCATGTGGTGATAAAGTCCTTCCGCTATGTTCATTTACAAATGAACCAGGAGGCTCGGAAATCAGCATTTCAAGGATCTCTTTTCTGAATTGCCGCATTTGCAAAGGTCTTAAACTTGATATTAAAGGATCAGATGTCAAAAGTAGCCTATTTAAAAAAAAAATAAATAATAGTACAACATATTATTGCTATTTCACATCTGTTTTGATTTAACCTGTTTAGAACATCCATGTTGCAGCCCCTCCTTGAAAATTTTCTGGCATAATTCAAGCGGTATAATCGAAGATGCTTATTGCGGGCTTCAGCTGCTTCTTCCGATAATTGTCCGATGGGTAAAAGAGAATTTTCAATTATTGGGTATATAACTTAATTCGTGCGGTTTTTTTTTCAAAACTTGAACGTTTATTTAAGAAAAACATGTACAATAGTATTATTCAAAGTATTGCCCATCTGAAGCTATGACTTTTTCCCATCTTTCTGGCAATTTGTGGATCCCATCCCAAAAGAACTGCGCCGGCTTGACAGCCAAGAATGAATCAAGCCAATTTTTGATATTCTGAGTCTGATATTCTGATATTTTTGAGTCTGCGCTATAAGGCGGGTGGGGTAAAACTTCCCATCCACTGTTTTCCAAATAGTTCTTAACCGGAATAGCAACGTGGGGCCGACCGTTGTCATGATGGAAAATTATTGCCTCGTGTCTGGTCGCATATTCCGGGCGTTTTTCGGCTACTGCTCTCTTCAAACGGATTAATTGTGTTCGGTAGCGTTGTCCATTGATGGTTTCATCCGGTTTTAGCAGCTCATAATACAGTACACCCTTCTGATCCCACCAAATACAGAGCATTACCTTCGCGCCATGGATATTCGGCTTTGCCGTTGATTTGGCTGGTTGGCCGGGTTTCACATATGATTTTTTGCGCTTGGGGTTGTCGTAATGGATCCATTTTTCATCACCAGTAACAATCCGATGCAAATATGACTTCCTTTTGTGGCGTTCCAGCAGCATTTCGGACATGCAAAACTGCCTTTCGACGTCTCTCGGCTTGAGTTCATGTGGAACCCAATTTCCTTGCTTTTGAATATATCCAGCTGCTTTTAAACATTTTGAAATAGCTGCTTGAGTGACACCCAAAGATTCTGCGAGCTCTTCTTGTGTTTGGCAACAATCCTCATAGAGTAATGCTTCCAGTTCTTCATCTTCAAACTTTTTTGGTTGCCCAGGACGTTCATCGTCTTCCAAGCCAAAATCACCACTTTTAAACCGTGCAAACCACTTTTGGCACGTTCGCTCAGCTAGCGCATGTTCACCATAAACTTCTACCAAAATACGATGACTTTCGGCAGCAGTTTTCTTCATATTAAAGTAATGAAGAAGAACTCCCCGCAAAAACACTTTTTCAGGCACAAAGTTCGACATATTTGAGTGAAAAAAAATTATTGTTGTTTACGCTTCAAATGAATGACATATACTGAAATGACGTACAATGACAGTAGCTTTCCAACGCATGTTGCAATGGAATAATAACAATGGAATAATACAAGTTACGCCATCTCTTAGCAAACCGCACGAATTAAGTTATAGACCCAATACTTCGGATCCATGCAGAAGAATTTTGTGCATGGTTGGAGTCATCGGATGCCATGGGTATAACTCAATATAAAGCTTAGCCGTATCGTGTACAAATATCGCAAACTTTAAAGTGTTTATTTTAAATCCACTAGATAAAATTTCCAATATTACTTTCAATTTCGAAATTAATTGCACATCAACACCTGTAATTTCTGCAACTTCTTCAGGATCATTAAAAAATCTTCGACTAGTATTGCCGTCATTCGAACTGCCAAACCCTGGCTTTGGAACATCTACAATGAGTCCTTGTTTGCTTCTGAATTTCTGCTGTACTTCAGTTTTCTTCTTCTTGGCAATACTTTTATCTTCCTCTGTTCGAAGCTGCCATATTTTTATGGGAAGTTTGTATAAGAGATGAAGAATGCTTTCCATGCTTTCCAAAAAACGTATTCTAGCATACAGAATTGATAAACCAAACTTCAACGCGTCTCTATTAATTTCTTTTGATTTGGTTAAATCGTTAAAATCTTTTGATGTAGCTCCGCAAATACAACATTTTAATGTTGACTTTGTATTAGTTGCTGCATTACAGACTTTGCCATCAACCATGGTAAATGTCAACGTGTGCTTAATTTCAATGCTTGTGCCTTCTATGTATTCGCGTTGTACTAAGTTCACTGATCTTAGACTCGATGTAGGCAATTTCCTTTTGCGTGTAGTCAATATATTCTTTAGCAAAACTTATTTTTATAGGTCTACAAAACCGTGGTGAAGAAGGTGTTGGATTTTGCCAAATAATTCTTTTTGTTGAACTGCAAAACAATCTCAACGGTAGAAATGAGACTTGGAATATAAACGCATCCGAGTCAGTGCTATTTGCAAACTTTTGTTTGTATTGAGTTTGCTGTAAACCGTCACATCCCCATTTCGATATAAGTTCCAAAGAACTACACTCGCTATTGCTCAAGGTTTTTACTAGTTCATCCAAATACAAAATTATTCTTTCAGCAGTGTGATTTAGTAAGCCCTGCAAGTTAACTTCAGCCAAAGTTTCCGTTACAGTATATGACTCTGGGGCAGGATAGCATTGTTTTTTTTTTTCATTTTGCAATATACTCTAGCAAAGAAACATTTTTTTGTTGCCTGTTCTTATTATATCGTATTGCCTGCGTGATAAACCCGCTTCACCAAAAATGGAAAGAGCTTTCTGAGTAGACAATCTTGTATTTTTATCTAACAATCTGTTGGAAATTGCTTCCTTGAGTTTTTTGGCTTTTCCCGGAGATTTGACTACTTCCTTAAATACTGTCTTCCCAGCCCCATGTAACTTCATTTGAGCGGCGTACATAAGCTCTTCCGTTGAAACATTGTGAAGTATTGTTTGCGTTCTTCTTCTTTTGCTACGCATACTAATCTCTTCGAAAGACTTCATTGGGCCTCCAGGTCTAGCTAAAGCTAAGGGGATTTCGAAAACTCCCTGAGGCCAAACTTGATTTTTTTTTTTAAATATTGCATCTGTCCTACGTGCACTTGACCATCTTAACTTAAATTCGTATCTTAAACGTAAAATCAAAAGTAAAAAAATGGTAAAATAATTTATGCTACAAAATATAAATTTAGTTTAGTACAAAAATACCTTAAACGTTGTATTTTAAGTTTAAAATCATTAAGTCCATCTCCGCCGGTACAAGAAGCTTTACTTAACAAATAATTTTCAACATAGTCCAACTTTGCGTCAATGTCTCTCCCTTCATTCTCTCGCATTATGTCATATAAATGTTGTTTTGTTATAATATTAAAGCCGGATGACCCTTCAACAAACAGATACTTTGGTCTTAATATGAGAAATAGAACTTACAACAAATAACATATACATAACGGACGTACTCAGCAAAAATGGCCAGTTAATTTGCAACGAACTACACACACATTTCGGAAGCATAGATCCAAAAAGGCAAAAATAGGCAGAATTTTTTTTTTTATCCTATTCCAGAAATGTTGTTTTATCATGTAATACCAACATTCCTACCGAATAATGCCGAAGTATGTGAAAAAAACTCTATTATTCACCAAAAACAAACACCAAAAAAATGCCTCTTTTCATGTTGAGTAAAAAAAAAAAACTCGGTATAACCAGCACTATGGATCATGAAAAATGGTTTATACTAAAGCACATACCTGGTACTAAATTATCCATAATAAAAAACTTAATACACAATGGGAAAAAAAAATTACAATATTAATTATAAAACTGATTAGTTTTGTCGCAAATTCTGTGGCAAACAAATAACCCTTTTGACCGCTGACCTTGGACTGACTGAGTGGGCAAGTATGTGCACACAAAATTAAAATGACAACGGTGCATTGTGTAAAGAGTTTTCCAGAAACAGTTGGGAAAAGAATTACTTCTTAACTTTACATTTTGAAAAATTTACTTTTGGCCGCTTTTTTGATGCAAATACCCCTATGTGCGTCGTTAAGGAAGCACCCTTCCAAGTCGATGTTGTTTGGTTTGAGGATCGAAATGATGGATCCAAGTCTCGTCCGTGAAACGTCCACGAAACGTAACAAAAACATTTCCTGATCTGCTTGGAACATCTCGAGAGTCACCCTCGTTTTTCCTTTTGCTCGTCGGGCAACATTCTCTCTCTGAGACCTTTTTCATTTACATGTCGCCGCCATATGAAATCCCTGTGGCCTCAGCTAAATATATGCCTAATAGTCACTCTTCGATCTGTCAACACAACATGTTCGGCTTTTTTCATCTTACCTTTAGTGAGGGACGTGGATGAACGTCCTTCGCGATGTTTACCTTCAGCGGATGTTCTACCCAGCTTAAATTCTTTGGCCACTTGTCATGAAATATGGAGGAGCAGAGTCCTCCGATCTTTTCACCAAGTCGCTGTGTGCATATGTCTTCGTTAGACAGTTTGATGACAGCTGTAATTTCGTTTTTCTCCATTTAGCTGTTACTCTTTTGACGGTTCGTATTCAAACGAATGTACCTCCTGGCAATCGTGGTCTATTTATATGATTTGTTTTCCTTAACCTAGTGGGAATATAAGCAAGCAAAAAAAAATATTATCATTTCTTTTGGATCACTCTTATAATTTGTTTTGGTATTCTAATGGAAAAAGGAAATTGTTTTAACGCTGCGGAGATTCACGGTTTGAACTTCTCCGTTGGTATTATACTCGCACTTGTCAAAGGAGATCGCCAGATTCTAGGATGAGAAGGTTAGCATGTGTCATCACATGTTGTCCCTACGAGGCTCAATTTGACCTCTGTTTGTAACGTAATTCCCAATATACAAAGGGGAATACACTTTTCTTACTATCTTACTCTCTTATTTAGGTGCTTCACACTTATAATTTCAAAATTCTTTCCTGGATTGCGAATTTCTTGGAAAGAACATCCCATCGAGAGTGATGCGTTTCTTGTCATCTGTCAGGCGTAGCCTAAGCTCCTTTTATACTTAGCGACACTCTTGTTTCTCAATTTTCATCGCTAAATCAATTTAATTTTCTTCTAAATCCTTTAGCACGAAAGTTACATTGCTTTTCAATATTACATAGGTGAATGACTATGAATACCTTCAACCATGGTGCAATATATATTGAAAGACCTTGAACATTTTCTAAAGATCATTGAAAAATTTTTAAATACAGAAAAATGCCTGTTAATTACTTGTTCCATCTCAATCACACAGGCATGTTCCCTTCAATTGCCGATCGCGCATTATTTCAATCTCCGCAGTATATGTTTATACTTTTAAGGTTAAAAAAAAATGATTGCCTTTCAAAAAAAGAAAAAGACATTTTGAATGGATTTGGCAACTCAACCAAAAGGGCCGTAATGAGTATTAAGACGTAAGAAAAAAAATTAAAAACATCAGAGACACTTGTAAGAAACTGGATAAGGGTGTTTAAGGAACGAGGTAATTCGATGGGGGTCAGGCAGAGCGACTAAAGCAGCTACATTCGAGAAGGACAATAAAGCAATTCGTGAATTGCCATGAAAAGGTTCAATGAAACGTCTAGGGAAAAAACGCAATACAATGCTGTTTGGTAGAACCCGACGACAAAAACAGAAGCAGACAGAAAAAGCCGAAAAAAAGCTCATAGAAAAAAGCAAAGCTGTGCAAAGTAGAATTTAAATCGGAATTAGTACATTATATTTACAGATGAATCAACTTTTGTGTTTGCTTTTATCTTTAGAAGAAAGGTGAAAAGTCGCTACAACGCACAGTAAAATATTCAGCAAAGGTTCGTGGTTAAGGACGCTTTTAAATCAAAGGAATCTGTAGGTTAATAACCCTCCCAAAAAAATTCAAATCTCAATCTGTCGATTCTCTGTCTGGATATAAGAAGGACAACGAAATCGCATAAAAGACACCGACTGAAAAAGAAAAATGGTAGATAAAAGCAGTCCTGATGTGAATCTGATAGAAAATATGTGGTCTTTAATGAAGCCGAGACTTAAAGAAAAATAGCGACAACAAAACAACTTTTAAAAATGAAGTGAAAATTCCGTTAGACCGTACCTATTATAAATAAGAAAAGCGGTCTCCTAGTAGTTTAATTGCACGAATTCTTTGTGCATATTTCAATAAAATTACAAACGACTACAAAATCCTGACATTCGGTCTTTTTTGACACACGTTCTTATGGACCAAACTAATTTTTTCCAGTGTTTATCAATAGTTCGGTTTATTTTGTTATTCCATGGATACGGTCTATGCTTGAAGCCAGAATCATCGAATCGTAAATGTGTAAAAGTCTCCTTACCAAATGCGTTAGCAGGGCCAATGACCAAGGTGATGTAGCGGAGGACTATAGTAGTATAAGGGCTATTGAGCGTCTTTCTAATAAAAGCTCAGCAACCTGAGTGCCTAAGAGTAGACTACACGAACATGCATAAAGACTTAAGCGTTGACGCATAACCCTCTTTCTATCAGCCCGTACTCTCAGGTGTTTTACGTCTCAACTGTAGATCGGGCAGACCCTTTTTAAGGTTGTGTGATGGCGGAAGAAATTCCAAGATGGAAACAACGGCGGCGTCATGTGAGAAATTTCAAGCCGATAAAATGCGGGGACCTTCTTTCTTGAGGCAAATAAGAACTTCCATGTAGGCGATTGCCCACAAGGCACTATCCCCGTAAAATTATAATCTTATCGCAAGTAATTTGGTATGGAGGGATGACATGTTGATGGTCCCTGCGAACGTCTAAAAGAAGTCGAGTTTCGATTCAGTATTTGGAAGGTCCCTTAATAGTCTTGATACATACTGGCGAACAATTCGCAAAAGCAGTAAACCACTATAAAGCAAAACTTGCTATTTTACGATAAGTGCGATGGGATAGATCGAAGCTGTCTTAGGCAGATATTGGTTTTAAATCGAAGGGATTTAAAGGCGACGTTGGGTAGGCAGGATATTTTTGAACGAATCGTAGGACCCAACTATTTGAATTGAATTGAAGAACTCGGGGTGTATCATATGAAGACACTAGTAGTACGAATATAGAGATCTGTTGTATCCCCTTCTTTGTTTGAATTGAATGCTGCCTTCAAAAATTTGACAACTTCCCTAGATAGGATTTCCTGGAAGTCTTTCGCTGTTATGGTTGTTGTTGGGACAGAGATCCAACAGCCAGACCTTTTGTTAACTAAGAATTTTATTTTTGTTCTTTTCCAAGCCGGTAGCTGTTTCGTTGAATCCTTATATTTTTTAACGAATTTATTTCTGTTCAGCTAACAGCTTAAATAAGAGCAAAAAGGAAAGTGAGATGAGTGCGTTCAGCTTGGATTTACTGGATGTTGTTTCTGTTCAGCTAACAGTTGTGTTGCTTGTCATTTTGAGTCTTTCTCGGGCAGACAGTCAGTGTATAGCTTCATTAGCCTGCTCATATCACCTGAAAATTTCTGTGCTGCTGAGACCCGTTTTGTAAAGGTGGTTATTGCATGCCCCGTGTCCTGTTAGTGCCTCACATAACACTCCTAGGTCGTTCTTATTTAGTTCAAGAGCCTCTTTGGCACGTTTGGAATTATGATTCTGTTCCATGAACGTTCTTGAGTGTTTAATGCTCTCCTGTCTGATCCAGAATTGGTTCTTTTGTTTAATGATCCATTTGTGCAAGTGTAGGTTTATATCTGAATTGTCAAAACCATAAAATGGGGATGACCCCGTAAAAGGTATCTGACCACCTTTCCTGGCTTGTATGTCAGTCTTTTCATTGCCTTCATGGTTTGCATCACCTGGCACACAGATCAGTTTTAGTCTGTTATTTACAGCCAGTTCGTTTAGTATAATGTGACATTCCCAGACATTCTTAGAGTTAAAGGTATACCTCTTTTGCGCCTTAAAAACCGCTGGGCCGGCTGAGAATATAGTTATCCTCGTGTTAGTGGATCTCCTGTCGCTGATGAGATGTGCTGCTCTTTGATTGCATATAGCTCAGCCTGAAATATAGTTGACTCATTGCAGAGGAGAATGTGTAGGCTGCATCTTGGTGTTATCACACTAGCCCTTGCTTCTAGATTTCGACATATCTGTGTAGTGTGAACCATATCTGGGCTGCATCATTCATCCAAGGGGGTTGTTGATCCATTCCTCTCTGCTTGGTATGAGTTGTTTAAGGGGCCCAGGGAGCTTTGATAGCCTTTGAGTATACTTTATTTATGTGTGCATTCCAAGAGAGTTTTTGGTCCAATATTATTCTCTGAAACTTTACTTCTTCCTTTAATGGAATGCAGGTTTCTTTAATTTTTAAGGTTTAAAGACTGTTTATACTTCTTTTTGTGAATTGAATTGTGTGTGTTTCATGTTATTTCTAGGGCTCTTTGCATGAGATTTCCTATGACATCCTCATGTTTACCTTTTATGATTACGGATTAAGGCAACTGTGACTATAGTAGCCCGCTCGGCTGAAGTCATTGAACCAACTTTACAAGCACCACATCTTGATATTATTTTGTTGGGTTTTTGCACAGTAGTTATGACGGTCTAATCAGTGACAGTAACCAAATTCCCGTCGAATGCATCTACCTTACTTCTATTAAGGCTTGTCACCCCAGAAAGACTTGTAACCTGTGCTGCATGTACTGTCAGTTCAGGATTTCTTCTTATAAATATAGTGGTTCAGTCCATTATTTTCTACAGCTGTTCTTAACGAAGATCCGCCTTTGACATCTTCATAGGCGTGTTTGTACGTTGATAAGTCGGCTTCACCTCTCCTAGTCTTTCTTTGGCATAACCTTGACTTGGATAGGCTACATTGTTGCTGGATGATGTACGAGTACTTTTAGGGTTACCAACGTAACTCGCGCGAAGAGCGATGCAACATTAAAATTCGTGTTTCGACTTGTCGCCCGCCTTATTTTTCTCATGTACCCCACGGTACATCAGGCACGGTGTCGAGAAATTCGCTTTGTTTCAACCGTCCACCGTTTGAACCGTATCCAGTCTACCCTACCCAGGCTACCCTACCCAGTCTACCCTGCCCAGATAAGTTCGTCTATTAGAATTGACCATATAAGTGGGTTCTCATGACGTTTATCCGTTTGATAATTAAGGGTCTAACTTTTTCTGTAAAGTGCATATGTTAATAATAAATGATTTGCATTATCAAATGCTCCCTCCGTATCCATAAAGGCGCTTAGTCTACCAAAGACTACGTCAGTTAACATATTAAGGCTAGTAGACCTTGGACCAGGACGTAATCTCTTAGTAGGCCGCATCTGATTGCCACATCAAAAAATTCACATAACGAACTGGCCGCCCCTGATCAATTGGAAATCAACCAAATTTGCGATGTTCGCCTCAGCATCCTGGACGTCGAACCTTCCAAGAAGGCAACATCTACTCGAATAATTACTTTGTTGCAACTAAGTACTGATGGGAATTGTATGACAACCAACATTTAACCCCGAAAAACTGCAATCGCAAGAGACCTTCAGGACTTTTGCCTATCTATTACCACCAGACTCTCTCAAGACCTCATATGTTTCTACACAAACTACATAGACTTTGCCAGTTGCATGCCACGTCTAGCATGCCCTACTAACGAAAAACAGAGTATAATTGGAGATAGGAATCCTCGCTACTCCATAAAGTCCATAATGAACTAAACGAGACCTTCGATGTTAAAAGTGTAATTCCGTTGTTCCCGTTCTTGAAAAAATGGTGCGGAATTCTCGGGCACTCTGCAGCTTTCTGGGCCGGGGTATGCTCGCCGAACCAGGGTCTGTCACATAGATTTATTTTGTGATACTAACAGACGCACTACCGTTTGTCGGCGCAATTGATAGCACTATTCAGTACCTCTGGGTTAAGACCCGTTCAGGACACTTGTTCGTAGTGGCGCCTTCGTCACCTTGTTACTCTTGCGTTGACAGTACCCTTTCAGCCCCCTTCTTGGTGAGAGCCCGAGCCTGGATTCTGACTGGTAGCGGGCTGTCGGGAATAGCGTGAGGCCAAGCCCGTCTGGGTGAAAACCCGAGTCGAGGCTCTAGCTGCGGTTGGCTTGGGCAAGCGCAGCTATAACGCTTGATTAAGTCTTTCTGGGTTTAAACCTAAATTGGAGTGTTACTCCTGTGGTATTTGCGTCGGAAGTACATAGGTACAAATAGGAGTTGATCAACCTCGTATGGGTTGAAATCCGAGTCGGAGTATTGATTTTCGTCCTATCAGTCCCCACTCACCGTTAGCTAGCCAAGCGAAAGCTTCAGCTAGAGTCAAGCACGCAACTCGTCCTCGCTTGTAGGCGACATAGTCTTAAAAATTATTATAACAATTTTTTTTTTGGTATATTTTTCTTCGTACAATCTGATGCCAGCTTAGCATGAAGACGGCGTCGTTGGTTTCGCGAGGCCTCACCCTGACAGCACGACAAGTAATACGCTTACCTTTTTTGTTGTGGTAGTTGTATATGTGATTCTTCTGTCTTGATAAAGCTTCGACCGCACGGGTGATGTAGCAGTGAGATGTGAATGAAGCACTGAAACAGAACGTTATCTTCGGTAACTTAAACGTTTACGTAGTCAACCTTGATTCACTTGCGACAAGCAGGAACAATATCAGCACTGTGATCAGACGCAAAATAACTTTTGTCAAGCGCTGCCTCTTTGGACTCAAGAGGTGATGGAGTAGTAGAGTCTTCTCTCAAAACCATGGTTACTCTTCAAAAAAACCTTAAACTTTCCGGCCCAGAGACTTGGATCGAGAGTGAATTAAAAGGTCTTTAGGCGGTTCGAAAGAAAATTTCTGTGAACCCGTAGTCAGGAACTCTACTAACTGTCCGGCGTCCGACTGTTTCGACATTTATGATGTCTGGGCTTTACCAAATTGGTACCTCTGGTTCACGTGAAAAAGGACCTCAAAAAAACGGATTTGGAAGCAGCGGACAGTGGACAGGAAGAAGATCGCCCCGACTGCGGAGCCTCCTTGATTGATATTCATGGCCATCATGTAAGGCTAAACAACCTGATTCCATCTTTATCCTCCAGGGCCAAATTTCTGACCCGGAGCTGAATTGAAAGTTTAATAGCGAAAATCTGCTCAAAAATGTTAGCATAGCTTTCCATGCCTGCACCAAATTTTCGGTTAAAGGTAGGTACTCAAACAAAAGTGTTTCGACGTACACAGCTGTTGGCCGTCCTATATTAAGTTACGGCTCGTTAATTTGGGAGACTGTTCCTCGCGAACCTTACAATTACGACAATCGGCCGACAAACATCGACTGGAATTGGTACCGTGGGAACCATGAGAGCCCTTCCAAAGCATTCACCAATGATTTACACATCTTCCTTCTAAAGCCTTGGGTCAAACACATAGTAACTGCGTTACTATTAGACCTCAGGAAACCGGTTGTTAGTCATCTAGCATATCTAACCAATGCGGAGCTCTTTTCATCCGAAAAGAAACCTCATATTACAAATCTTTTATCTAGTTCGATGGCATCTTCACAAAAACGAATATTTCTAATTCCTGGCTATCCCTGTTAACCTGAACTTCAAACAGAAATACTAGCGATCAGAGAGACTCAGTGCAACCTGGCGCAACAACATGGTCACCACCATCTGCACAACTAAACCGTCACCAAATCTCTGTCCTCAATAACAATCTGCTTTAGACTGGTGTAATAATGCAAAAGGAAATTAAATGGGCATCAGTAGGATTAATATCACTCTCTCCTCTGAGTTCCAGGTCACAGCAATATAGAGGCAAGCGAGAAGGCCAATCGATTAACTAAGCTCAGCTTGCGCTCATTCCCCACTGAAATTGTGGACCTTTCACTTAATTATTGAACTTCATATTAAACATCAACAGTTGAGCCAAACCAATTAGGTGCAGGATATTAACGAAGTGCTCACTCACCCGAATGAAATACAAAACACACGACCCTTTAAACAGACGCCATTCCGATATCGCCATGTCAGTGGCACATAGCCATTCACGTGCCTGAATTTGCAAACGGTTTAATTTCGACGCAACTCTCACAATATCAAGTCAGCGGAAAGCCTATGCCAGTTTTCTGCCCGTTTAGCAAACATTTTCCCAATGACCAGACTATATGGCAAAGCAATAAAATCATTTATCTAAACAAGCCGGACCGAACCATCCCAACAGTTTTCATTACGACCCAGGTCAAACGATGTGTGTTATCAAAACAGCTCTTCACGCCGTAACGACCTTTACCTACCTACATATCTGCCGACCTCATTATAATAAAAATGTTCGCATAACTTCGAGATCCACGCAGGGATACAGTACATAAAATAGAACTTGTTAGTGGCAAGTCATGGGCGTTGGTTTGTTGCTATGTAGCTATAAACGAAGGAAACACAAGAAAGAGTTGACTTCCAAACTCGTGCACCATGGTATGTCCATTCTTCACTTCATTACCATTTCGAAGTGCTGTGCATCATCAACTAAGGCACATGGTGACCATTAAAATCCTTCAGGATAGTTCCAAAAGGTCGTAGTTGATAAAAAAGTTCTGTAATTGTATCGAATTCCTAGAACTTCATGTCTTAAGAGCATTTGTCGGCACGCTTTACTCAAGAGTTTCCAGCTTAGCACCTGTCTTGATTTGGACAAAGAAAAATGTTTCAGTGGAAGAATATCTCGTTTCTGCGGTGCCGAACCACCTTTGATCTATTATTAACGATGTTCCAACATGGCAAAATCAGGTTAGTCCTTTTGGCAATTTAGGCAAAATGCCTGTACACCAACAAGAGGGTATATGATTTGTTGGTTTCTAGGAATCGACCTGGAATTGATACAACCTCCTCATGGATACCTTGAGGATTGTGCTGTATCCACGCTGTGCAGCAAGATATCAACGAGGCTGCTAAGCTATTAAATATATACTAGAATTTTAGAGAAGATTAGATTAGATGTACTTTGTGCTTATATTGCAATATTTATTAAATTGACTCGTACATTAAAGAAGTTCTGAGAAGTAAAATATAAGAAATGTAGGTGATATTCGGTTTGGTATACAAATGAAAAACAGAATGGAAAGCTCCTCCAAACGAGTATTGTACATTAATATAAAATAGGATCTTTTAAGTTGAGAAGGAAATAAAAATTCATCTTTAACCATAAATGCAAAATCCATTTAATTTAAACAATACGGAAGACAGAATGTAATTATAAGATGGGAAGTACAATAAGAGAAAAAAAGCAATAAGAGCCTAGATTAGACCAAAACCTTTGTGCTGCGAGGACATTCCACGGATTGCGGAGAACAAAGTTCCTCCTGAATCAGAAACAAAAAAACAAAAGCGAACGCAGTAGTACTAATAATCCGACATGTATTTAAATAACAACCAGCTGATCTGAATTCTTTGTCGCAGCTCCTTGTATTCATCAAACCTCCGTGTGTATTCCTTGGGGAACAATGTTGTTCGTCCGTTATTAACGTGCGTCCCTTATATGTGTCCTTCAATTTTCAGAACCGTAACATAGGAAATGGCTGTACTTAAATTGTATAACATCCGGACAGAGCCAACCCCCACTCTGTCTTTTGAACCATCGGTGTGGCCCTCGGGATGAATCAAAGGATATAAGTCGCTATATAGCAGAATATCGATTTGGCATTTATTTTTGAGTGTTTGACGACCAACGTGGCTTTTGAAGCTGATAACACCGGATTCGGTTTCCGAAACTGCCAGGTCATCGAAATCAATTACCTGCTTTTTCTCCCACAGTACTGTGGTTTTGTAAATGCTTGGTTTTTAATTATCAAAAAGCAATCCAGTCAAGTTACAAAATTGTATAAAGTTTTTATTTTAGTTAATGAACCAATACCTGCCATTTATTTTTCTGGGATCAGTGTTTGTATATATTGATTGAAACCATATTTAAAAATGAGACTACGGAGAGTCTAATTTTGAGTCATCTTTCGAAGTTATAGGCTGGTATCTCGCTAATAGCATGTCTATAGTTATCTTCCAAGGCTACAGTAAGGCTGGCCTATCGACATAGACGAGTAATTTGACGTGTCTCCATAAAAAATGGTCTTAAGGCGTCAAATCGGTCGGCTTCAGTTCTTGGACAAGCTGAATTTTGTAAGGTTTCAGACCAAGAAGTTTCGTAAAATCTTCCACGTAGTAACTATATCCCAATTGCAGCGAAGTTCGAAGAATGAACAAATCATGATCTTCGTAAGCACTAGTCAATAAAGCAGAAATATTTTCCTCTGTGTGCAGTAGACGCATATGGGTAGGTGGCTTGCTGTCCAAAAGCGTGAAAGCGGGACGAAATGTGGTCACTATGGCTTGAATTGCTTGCTTGGTTATGACGGCCGTAAAATGATCGAAATACGTGAAAAACTTCTGGTTGATGTTTCTTCATTCTCAGCGACATCGGCAGTCACAGCCGCGATATTCGTTGCCCTGCATGGTTTTCTGTGGTTCCAGTCTGTTCAAGGGAGTAGTTAAGCGCGGAAATGTATGCTCAGTTGGCGCGACACAATTAGGAAACCGACGTCGAAATTCAACTTGCGCTAACATTACCGACTTGGTAATTTGGTTACTTGGTTACTTGGTCAAAAAAATCGACACAATTATTTCACGCTCTTGCAAAGTATAGCGCTCCACTGCTTGTCTGTTTGTATACTGCACTCATCTAGTTAACAAATCTCATATATGATTGTCGTACGACGATATTTGCAAATATATATAATTATATATCTTCCGAAAGGGTGATTCATTTTGGCCCAACCTTGTATATTATTTATCCGAAGAAAAAATCCCCGCTCGAAGTCGTTAGCTCACCTATGGGAAGTAATGAATCCCACACGTGATTAAGGGAAGCTCCGTCTCCGATCCCCTATATGGCTTTAATGCCATTTGTAGTCCAAGACCACTAAGTTCGAGGCTGCGAATAATACCCCACTTAGCGAGACAGCCAAAGAAGTTGAGTTGTGAGCCTGGATAATACCAATACAATAAGTCAGATTCTCAAATTTAGACACTTGCCTAGTTTTCTCTAAGCTCATGAATATTGACGTAGCTTTTCCCTGGTTTGAGGTTAGATTGCAAACTCAGAGATAAATGACCCAAGGTTGTTAGGACGCATCAGATGCATTAGTCTCTGTCTTAAATTGATCATTGTGCAAACAGGAAAGAAGTTTAATGATTGATTGAAAAGTGGTAATATTTTTCCTACATAACATCTGCCACATTCCAAATCTACAAATATTCATCCTTTCGAATCACATTTTCATCACGCCTTCGCGTAACTACGCGAGTATTTCGCAATTAACTTTCGCAAACTCTGATGACTAAAAGCGGTGCACGCTTTGCGCACTGAGCGAGTGTACATTGATAGTCGACTGTTCAACAATTTCTTCAATGTTCAAATAACACCTCTTGTTGGATGACCCTATACAACAAAATATTCGACAAGAATCGATTGTAGACTGCAACGGAAGCCCACATGACAATGATTGGACTTCCTCCACTTCATTTCTTCATTAATTGGTAAGACTTCCCCATTTCAAATGTCCGTCGCGAAATTACTGAACTGGAAATAGTAACCCCGTTTAACCCCAAAAGTGAGAATTAATCAAAACGAATTCAAAGAATGCATATTTTCTGTGCAGTTATAAGACTTAAGTCATTGGTGGTCAAGATAAATTGGTCTTCATCCCCAAATTCGTCTTACCAAAGTTGATATCACAGCCGTTCCAAGTGCCTGAGTAGGTAGTGTACTTGTACGATTATGTGATCATTATAAAGTTGCATACTTTTTGGGTGAGTACAGTTTTGTATATTGGCACTTTTGAAGTAGAACCTTAGGCTCCTGTAGTAAAATATTTCACCACACCATGTTTTACACCACACACAAGAGAATTTATTTGACCAATTTGGTTCCTCGCAGTACAGATTTGTAACGTCTGATCCATTTTGAATTTTTTGTATTGGCAGCATTATAAATCTTAGATACTTTTGTGATAATTGTTCTTAACAATCGCTGCTTATTACATCAAAGTTTAAATTGTTCTGGAAAAATAAAGACACCGTGCGAAATCTGTATGGATGTTTGCAGTCAATATAAACGTCGTATATAGTATTGTATTGACCCAGAAGTTGATGGTGATGGACGGTGAAGAATGTATCTGAATGGGGTGTTGGAGCTGTTAATTTACTGATGCTGTAAAATTTTCTAGCACGAATTGTGGTCATATGACTTAATTTTCGAAAACAACGTTAGAGATCGTAACAGTCAATGGCGCACCAAAACCGATTTTGCTTTTTGAACAAAATCAAAGATTTTGATGTGAATGTTACGTACTTTCGTCGGGGGCACAATATGCCATACATCGAGTGAACATTTAGATATTTTGCTTTAAAAGTTAAAACGCCGCTTTGTTTTACGTTATGTTGACGTCAACTGGCGCCCAAGATAATGGGCTTTAACGCCATTTGATTATCTATGGAATTTTCTTAAGACTTAGTTCTGTGCCAACAAACTTGTAACATTGGGGTATGTAGAGATTAACACCCAATAAGTTATAGCCGAGGCAGATAAGGATCAGAATATAGTAAAAATACTTAATGGCTGTCATTTACATTTTTTCCGAATTTCCTCCTGTTGCAGGATCACCTCTTGCCATCTTCTCCCAGTGAACTCGGCTTTCTTTTTCTTGAAAATGCCTTTCCTACGAGGCATACCGATGGACAATGTACAAAAAAACTTAGGGCACGTGAACGATCGACTAAAAAAAACAATAAAACAAGTTTCTTGTTATAGGAGGAAGAAGAACCGTAAGCTAGTATATACGAGTAGATTTGAACAAGAAGTATCGATCCAAAACGTAATTTTCACCGGGAAATACGAATCGCCGCATTTTTTTCCCTCTCCTTAGATAGATTTTGATTTTTCTCAGAAATGGCTTGACGTATCAAAACTGGATTTTTTAGGGGTGTAAAGGAGCTATATTGAGACATATAAAGCAGGTCGCTTCGAAATTACTAAAATTAAAAAAAATTCACTTCTTCCTTGATGCTTAGTGATTGTACTGTCAACATTTCAATAAAATTGGGCCAGTATTTTTTGAGACGAAGGAACATACGCCTGGGAAGTTTTATTCTATTAGTTCTCTCCCTACCTACTCCCCTTAAATGTCTTTATTGGTAGATATTAAATAGCAATAAGAAATAAATTTCAAAGAAACTAATATTTTTACTAAACAGTTTAATAAATTTTACGAATTCGGATTACTCTTTAATTGGAGTAGGATCACAAAATTATTGGCACAACTAATTATTTAATGAAATACTCAAAATTCCACCAATTAATGGTAAGACATTAATTCAAAAAATGGAAAAGACATATTTGATATTTTTACCTATAAAATATAATTAAATAAACTGACTTCGTCACGTTTTCGATAAAACGTAACGCAAAATTATTCCCACAAAAAGAAAAATAAAAAAAAATTATTAATAGTTGGGTAGCACATCAGTAATAAGTCATAGAGATTCCTTAAAAGAGGCTTTACTGTTAATAGCTGGATTCGAACGGCTCGGCCATCAAATGGGATTGGTGTTGGGAGACTGTGAATGCGTTTTAAGCTACCAGCCAGCATTCAAAGCAATCCCATTTTGACATTATGAGCCGTGTGTTTTGAGTCGTTGTCTTTTTGAATTACATACCTTTGATCCCAGAATTAGTTTAATGGCGTTTTGCTGGAGTTTTTTTTTAGGATGATTAAGTAGTCATATTGGTTCAGACTATAGTTAATTAACTGCATTTTACTGACCCCCCCTTGCAGATATACGCTTCCACATCTGACATTACCACCGTCGAACATTAGCATCTTTCAGCTCAGTATTTGGTCTCTCTTTGTCGCTAAAACTATTTTACTTTAAAATCCGTACTACTCTTTTGACAGTTTTTAAATATTCTGGACTTATCTACGTTCAATTATTTTACTGATGTCTTGGGGTATTTTTTATAGAAAACATCCATTACTACGAGAATTTTCCAATAATTTCACAAATATTTTTGCATTTGCTTGTTAACACAGCCCTTCATCCTAAATGCTAAAATCAAGGTTTTAGAGAAGGTGGTCCATAGAGCCCTGTCTAAATGGGTTGAGGACAATGAAATCATTCCGGATAACCAATTCGGTTTCAGAGCGGGGCATAATACTATTCATGCTACGAAACTCGTGTCAGATATCCAATGGAACAAATGCAAGAACCAATGCACGGGTGCTTGTCTGAATGACTTGGAAAAAGCCTTCCACACCGTATGGCTAGAAGGTCTTTATTACAAGCTCAGTCGGCTGGGCATAAGTAAACCACTGCTATATATGATTTTTGACATGTTAGCAAGTAGAAAGTTCGTAGTGAAAATTGCCAACATGACTTCTACCCAAACATTTGATATTAACAACGCACTGCAACAGGGTACGGTGCACTCGCCGATCTTGTTCAGCATTTACTTCAGTGATCTGATAGCTTCTCTTCACCATTCAATAGCGTACGCAGACGATTCAATTGCGTACAGATCAGGACCAACGATCGCCGTCATTGTCACTCTCTTGCAGCGTGACTGCAGCCAGAAATCAGAAACTATTTTGTTCAGAACACCTTTGTCTAGGGCCCCCCGAGACACTAGAAAAAATTGGCGTGGGTTCTCAATTCTCGGACCGGACGGCGCCCACTGGCGAAACAAAGTGTAGTCAAATACCTTGGGATCTGGCTAGACCAGTATCTATATTTTGACAAACATATAGATGCTGCTCTGACGAGCAGAGTGAAGGTAATTTGCTACATGGCCTTAATCGGACCCATGATTGCCTATGGATGTCCCGTGTGGTTCAATGTGAGAACTAGCCTAGTGGAAGGGATTCGGGTGTTTGAGAGACAATGTCTCAGAACTTGTCTTGGGTTATATAGGACACCCGAATCTGAGTACACGAAATTTTACCCGAACGAAGTCCTATACAATAGGGCCAGGATTGTACGGGTGGATAATTTTCTAATAAAACAGATCCGAGGTCACGTTGCGAGAGCAATGACTTCGGTCAATAACCTGATCTCCGGGGCTGACTTCCCTAATTACATGTACCACGAGAAAGTTCGCCTTAGCGGCTTTGTCCCCCCAGAGGCATTCTTCTATTTTGATCAATGTGGGCTGATCCAGGATGAATTGGCGGTTCCGCTAATCTTCCACGTGGCCCGTAAGTCTGTGGAGCGGCGGCTCCTCTACGAACGTGGTGATGTGCTCCGCGAGCCCGAGCGCCTTCCCGATCAGTGTCGTACCAAGATCGGGGAGACGTCGCCCGACAGCATCAACGCTTTTCGTGGCTGGAGCAGACTGCGTCAGTGGTTAACTTTAATAGGTCAGCCTCTTTAAGGCAAAACTTGCCATATGCCAGTGGCAGGCTTACATAGACTAGGGTAGATTAGAAGAGGTTAGAGTAGGTTAGGAGATAGGTTAGGGCAGACTAAGGCAAGCAAGGGTGGCTGGAAGACTTACTGTAGATTTAGCTGTAACTAAAAAAAAAAAACAATTAAAAATAAAAAAAAAACACAAAACCATAACGAAAAACGATTTATTATACATACAAAAAGTAAAACACTTATGTATTTTTCTATTGTATGTATATTTTAGTTAAGGTAGGGTTATAACCTTTTTTCTAAAAAAAAATGATCTGATGCCAAGTTTTTTAAAAATATCACTTTTCTTAGCCTAAGTTGTTTATTTATTTTAATTATTGCAAATTAATCGTAAGGCTGAAAGGCATAGACTTAAATTGTTCTATTTGCTTTAGAATGTCCGTATAGGGCCAGTAAGGTATTTTATGTTAGTTGTTATATAAGCTAGTTTTAAGCATTTTTGTCTAGGGTAAGTGTGTTCTTAATATATAAAAACAAAAATGAATTAAAAAAAATGCTAAAAATGATTTTTCAACAAAAATTGAAGTCCTTTTCGAAACACTCCAGAGCCCAGACAGCGAACAAACGGCCTTGTCTATGATCATGAAATTTGAGTATCTGGGTCAGTTGGATTTTGTACGAGTGTAGGATAAAGTTCCGACGTTGAAGTCTGCGAAATTCCGATTTCTTGCGCACGGTGAGGAATCAACTGCTCGGGTTCTGTTGTTCACTTTCACGGACTGCGGCGATATTCTCGACGGATCTTATGCTCCCTTGAAGTTTGAATGTTGGCTGAGTGATTACTGATCCGGTCGCCTCAAATTTGGCCACCAGACACTAAAGAGTCCACTATGAGGCGACTAACCACCCTTTAGTACTATATTAATATTTAGTAGGATTACCAGAATTTTCAACTACAGCGCTTTAACGTTAAGGTATCATTCATCATTCGATCATTTTTAGGGCAATGCGTATTATGCACTTTTAACGACTTCCCATAAGTTGTGTGTAAGTTGTTTGTCGGTTTCGTGTTGTACCCAGACTTCTTTATATTGATCCATATACCTTCAATCAATATAAGCTATTCATAAGGTCGAAAGGCGTAGTTTAAGTACAATAGTTCTGTATATTTTAGAGTGACCGTATAGCGCCAGTAAGGTAGTTGAAGTTAGAAAAGTGTATTAAGTTAGTTAAGTTACTTAAGCTAGTTTTAATCATTTTTGTCTAGGGTAAGAGTTATAAAAATATGGAATAAAGGTGAGTTAAAATACTTGCCTTGCTTCAGGTCATTGTCTTCTAGTTCAGTCAAGAGTCGAAAATTGATACAAGTTTTAGGTACATTATTCCAAATTAAATATCAAAAATACCCCCAATTTAAAGATGACTGCGTTTCGAGATGCTCAAAAAAATGTAAGCAAAAAATGTAAAACCTCGTCTGTAACACGCCGCAGTTAAATAAGATTAACAATTCACAGATCGGCTCATTACCGGTGAAACTTTCGTCGAGATCGATCAGTGCGTAATTGCAAAGTAATGACAAATAAAATTGATGTATGCTTTACAATTTTCCTTCGATTCGTGCTGGTTACGATATTGGGAATGATCCACCCGCTTTCGAAGACCAATCACCAAATTACCACCCGTAATGTTGCTAACAAACTTTCTATTTAGCAAAACAGAATTTGGAGAATATTTTCCCAAGGCTGCCCACCAAAAGTAATCAGTTCTTAAATCTCACGCAATGTAAGTGAAAAAAAAAATTATGACGAATTTCCACTTGTGGTTTGCTACTAGAATGGAACGAACAGAGTCACTTTTACTTGTATAGAGAATGGCTATAAGCGATGAAAAATACACTTTCGTGGTCACCTGGTTTTTCGTCAATAAAAAGTTCAGTACATACTTAATCGATCTTCATGATTTTTTTTTAAATGTTGGTTTTCACGGCGGATTTCATATTAAAAATATTGAAAAAATTGTGGGGCTGCTGCAGACAAGCCAAGTCAAATATTCACCGATCGAAACTCATCCTGTGTATTTGGCGGGACTAGGTCAGAGTGGTATGAGCTAATGCATGATTATTAGTTAATGCAACGCGGTGACATAGGAGCTCGCTATTGAACACATACAAGATGGCGCAGAATTAATCATTCCATTTTAATTTGGAATTAATTTTTTGATAAATAAAACGGAAGATTGTGAGTAATGGAAATCTTCAAACGGAATTTGTCAGTTTTTTTCTGTTAAGTGGAAAAGTTAATATCCGTCAAGTGGCTGCCGCCAGTGTTGATACACATTTGTACCCGTTTTATCGCATTTTCCATGACTTTCCGTAAGGTTTCTGATGATAATTGTTCGTATTCCTGTCAAATATTTTCCTTAAGGGCTGCGATTGTGCCTCAAAGAAAGAAGTTTGGGATGAGAAATCTAGCGATCTTGCTTGATAAGCCAAATTGCTAAAACGGGAGACAACGCGACCCGGACATGATTCTTTCACAATATCCATTGTGGCTCGTACTGTGTGTGCGGTTGCACCGTCTTCTCTTCGTTGTTGAGATTAAGGATGGCTTGACAGTAATTCACACGCGACCGATAGTCAGCAGGCATTAACTAACGCACTGTTTGCACTTTGTACGAGAACATGTGTAAGTCTTTCACTAAAATTCGCTGTATGCTCAATTGCGTGGCCCGTTGTCCGGTTGATATTTCTCCGTTCTCAGCGATATCGGCAGCCACAGTCCCGATATTCTCGGCAGCCACAGCCCCGATATTCTCGGCAGCCACAGCCCCGATATTCTCAGCAGCCACAGCCCCGATATTCTCGGTAGCCACAGCCCCGATATTCTCGGCCAAACGACCAGTCCGGTGGCGGTTGCTTTCCATTCTGTTCGTGTCGAGAAGCTAAGCGCCAGAATGTTTGCTCAGTTGGCGCGACCCGATTAGGAAATCGACGTCGAGATTAACGCTGCACTAATTCCACCGACCGATTATTGGTCAAAAAAGTCGACACAATTATTTCACGCTTTGGCAGAGTATAGCGCTCCACTATCTGTTTGTATCCACAAGCTGTCTAGTTCACAAATGTCAAATATGATTGACGTATGATGCCATTTGCAAAAATTATAACATCTTCCGATGCGGTGATTAATTTTACGCCAATTGTAGAATATCCTTAATCGGAACATTGAACTTAAAACTGACACGATATATGTATGTAAGCAATTAAGGTATTAATTTTGAAACACGACATCATTTGGTCGTGTAAACCACTGAAAAATGTCATACTCCAGCTGCCGAATTCTCCAGACATCGCCTTTTCTGACTAGCACATGTTCTGATTGATGGGTCATGGCTTTTCACAAGTCCAAAACCCTCATTTCATTCCACGTACATTTTTTTTTCATGCGTGTAGCAAGAATGAAAGACCACTTATTTAAAGATTTGTATCACATTTTTCAACCTTTTACGGACAAAACAAACGTTTTAAAACTCAGAAAAAATTGTAATAAGTTATAGACAATAAAAGAAAAAATAAAGCAAATTTAATATTTTGTATATTATGTTATATTTTTTGATAGCCTCATGAACTCCTGGTAAAGTCTCGACCAGCGAACGACAGGTATGGCGTACCAAGCAGCCTGTATTTCTTTCTACAGCCCATTTTTATTTTTAGATTCTTCAGGAGTTTTTTAAGAATTATGTCAACATCAATTTTTCAAGGAATTAAGATCGACTAGTGGACGGGGTAGCGCACGAGGTTGATATTATATTCTTCCAGTTACCTTTTTACAGAGCCAGCTGACCCGTGACATAGGTCATTTGCATAAAGTACCATTTCATTGGTATTTCCCACTAGTATATGGAAGCATAACCTTTTCTAATATCTTGGAGTTGAGATGCTGGTTTATGGTCTCGTTATTAATATTGGACCTACACCATATCACGTAAAACAAGCCTATCCGCATTCATGCTTGACGCTCTTGCTCGTGTATTGCGGTTAGTGTTATGCATTTTCGGGACCGCTGGCACATATTTGGCCACCCAAAGAATGTTTCACTATTTATTTTTGTTTTCTGCACCTTCCGTTCGTTCGATGCCTTTTGGTGAGAGGAGGAATTTGGATTTCTTCCGAAAGAAGTTGTTCCTTGAGTCTTCTTCGTACCGTCCAGCAGACTGGCAATTCCAATTCAATATTTATGTCGAAAGTTGACTTAAAAGTGTCTTTCTTCCAAAGGCATTTAATGTTGGCGTCACCATTCATGTTTCATGTTTTTCGCGGTCGACCGTTTGGCATGAGAGATTTAGGTCGCTTAAAGACATTACAACAAACATTTTCGATCTTCTGCTGAATCCGGCCACATCCGTTGCGACTTTTCTTCCTACGTAAGTTTCAGGTCATTTATGGTTATGAGCAGGGAGGAATTATTATACAACGACTGTCTCGCAATGAGAACAGCGAAACATGGAAGAAGTACGCTCATGGCATGGGGGCGAATGGTGGTCAACTCTCTGATCTCTGATCTTCCGACTTCCTAATGGCCCGTAATAATAATAACAGAAGGCCTTTGGTATTGTCCAAAAACAAAGTTTACATGTGGTATAAGCAATTTCAAGAAGGTGGAGAAAGTGTTTAAAAAATTTCGTTTCCAATTGGGCAAAAACATCAATTGATATAATATTAATTGATAAATATTATAGCCAAGAAGTCAACGATTTGGCACTCAAACATCATCGATTGAACATTTGGGAGCTTCTGATATTGTTGACATGTCATATCAATTCAATCAGTTTGGAAGACCACATGAGTATCAGACGCGTCCCATTTCGTTCGGTTTCAAAGACACTCATGTCGCGTTAAATACTCAAAGGAGTTACCAAAAAAAGCATCATAACGTCTCAATTAACTAAAAGAGGCACTCCAGTGAAATAGTTTTCGGTCCATAAAAAATATTCATTGTGAATCTTTCCAACTATTTTGAAAATTGTCTTTTACAACTCTGTAGAGAATTGGAAAGAAGGTTACTTACTTATTTTCCAGACCAGTAACCCACGGAGAGTCTGCGCATGAGTTAATTCAATTCTCCATCTATGTGGATCTATGTGGATCTTGGATCTGCTGGACCCCCTCAGCTGGAGGGTCGTGGGTCGATGTGGCCGAGCCATTTTCGTCGACGGATTTTAGCTTTCCGGACTATATCCACAATTTGGTATAGCTTATAGCGTTCGAGTTTATGTCTTCTCCTCCATTCGCCTTCCTCGCAGACAAGACCGAATATTCGTTGCAAAATTCTTCTGTTCTGTTTATCGTCCAACTTTCGCCTCTATATAGCAGAACTGGCAGGATAAGAGTCTTGTACTCGTAGAGTATAACGTTGCTTGGACTCTAGCTGTTTTGACAACCCGAAGTAGCAGCGGCTGCCGAGGGTACGCCGGATCTCTACTATAATATCATTCGTGGAGTTTATGTTTGCCCAGAGGTATGTGAACCCTTCACCACGTCGAAATTATAGCTGTCGATAGTTATATTTTGTCCTAGGTGATGGTTGACTGACCGCTTTATCGTTGACAGCATATATTTCGTCTTCTTCTCATTGATGTTTTGCTTGATCTTCAATCGCTGTGAACCCTTCCACAATGGTTCGCCGGAATCTTATCATTATAGTCTGCGTAGCCCAGCAACTGGACCAATTTGTCCGTTGGCCCGCCGCACTATTTGTTCCAATACGAGATTGAAGAATTCGCTTGAGTACATCTCCTTGCCGAAATCCGGTGCACGTTTCAAAAGGCTCGGAGGTTCTGGGGCCTAAGTGCACGGTGCATCGAGTATTTGTTAGCGTGGTTCGACACATCCGGGTCAGTTTTCCCAGTTTTCCCAGGATACCGAATTCGGCCATCGCATTAAATAAGACAACACCTCTTTTGTGAAATGAGCATATAGAGCTGATATTCCAGTGATCGGGCATGCATTCTTCCTCCCTAATTCTAAAGATGATCTAGTGCATATTTCCTTCCAGAACATCGCCTCCAGCTTTGAAAAACTCTGATGGCAATCCATCCGAGTATCCGGCCTTGTTGTTCTTCAGCTTTTTAATATAATAGTTATGTCAACTTCTTCAATGCTAGGAGGGGGAACAACTTCGTCGACTGAAGGCGAGATTTCTTCGTCCACTACCACTCTCTCTTCTCCATGGTCGTTGAGCAGCCGCTGGAAGTGCTGCTTTAAAATATCCATTTTACCCCGTTTTTAAAGCCCGCTATGAGGCTTTTGGCTTTTTTGTAAAAGGTTCTTATCGAAAATTCTCTTCTTTCGCTGCAGCGTCTTTTTGCTCCTCGTGTTCTCTTTTGCAGCACATTTTGATGCGCCTCGTCGGCTACTCGCTTTTTCTAGCATCGAACCACGGTTTTCTTGTCGGTGGTGGCGCGTAGCCTATTGTAGTTTCAGCTGCTTCCTTGATGGCTGAACGGCAATGGAGCCACATATTGTTGGCGTTTGTGTTCGACGTAGGCATACTTGCGAGTCGTCCGCTCAGTTGCTCTCTGTATTCTCTGGCGATCTCTGAGGTGCTCAGGCTTTAAATGTTGAACCTCCTTTTGGTGGGCTGATGCAGCTTTCTTACATTGGAAACTCGGGCTCTGAGCCTTGCTGCCACTAAGAAATGTTCAGAGCCTACGTTTACCCCTCTGAAAGTTCTACCATCGAGGGTATTTGACGCATGTCTTGCTTCTACGAGCACATGTTGGATTTGGTTGGCAGTTCGATCATCTGGAGACCAGGTTGCTACCAGGTATCTTCTTGCGAGGAAATCTTGTGCTACTCATTAGTTACCCCAAAGTCCGTGAGTCGGAAGCCTTTGTTCTTTTTACCGATTTCGGCGTTGAAGTCTCCAAGTACGATTTTGATGTTGTACTCCGGATAAGCTCCGTCGTCAAGAGGTCGTAGAAATCCTCTTTGAAGAGTTATTCAGCTTCGGTTTTTTAAATTTTTAATTTATTTTTATTTAATTCTACTTTAAGCTACCCTACGCTAGACAAAAATCCTTAAACTAGCCTAATTATCTTAAATATCTTAAAATACCTTACTGCCCTCGTGCGAACACTCTAAGATAAAGATAAACAGCACATTTTAAATTTGCCTTTCGACTATTAATATCACTACTTATGGGCTAACTTGCCTTATTTAACAAAATACTTACTTGGCATATGATTTCAGCCACGTTGGTGAAGGCGTGTGCACCAAGCTGTTGTTGTAGAATCTGCCTTGGATGCGGATCATAGCAAGGTGTAGGTTTATTGGCTTAAAATCGATGACTTCATTCTTAGTCGTTTTTTCACGACGGGTCAGCATACCAATAAGTGCAGCGTTTTATGGTAACGGTAATACATGTCGCACTCCTTTTTCTTTACAATTCCTTGTCCTATCCAGGACGCGACTCTGTCGCAGGTCAGCATAATTGTATTTTGTCGAAAAAGATTTACATACCTTTAAGGGGACGAAAATGTATAAACAAAATCACCTTTCAGTTTGAACATAGTGGTGTCTGGTAGTATTATGCTGTGTTTAAAAGAACTTACTGCTTATATTGGATTCCGTTGAATTTCAAAAACACATTTAGTTATAGAGCGCTTTGTACAAGTTCAATTAACTGGCTAGTACTGGGAACTGAAACGCAAGTCATCGGAGTCAGAAGCCTGCACACTACTTTCTGAGTTACCCTGCCCCTTATACTCTCACTATATTGGTTTATTTTGAAATATAGTAAGAAAGAAATGAAGCCTACGGCAAGCCGTTTGTCTAAAATCGTCATCCCAGTAGATCGTTCAAATCCATTTTCTATTTCAATATCAAAAATCGTAACAATCAACAACCAAATTAGTCGAACCAATCTAAGTTGGTTTGACTTTCTATTGCCGTTATTCACCTTATCCGTCCTCATACTCAAGTCGATTTTTCCGAAACACACGTGCACAAGTAATTTAATGTCGTTCTCTCGCATATTTTTTTCCCGAATTTTGTTCATTTTTTTTCGATTTAATTTTCAAATTTATTAATGAGTGAAACTTTTCGTGTGACCATCGACAAAGTACTGCCATCCCCCCTCCCTGTGTTCATAACTTTCTTCTCGGGGTCAAATTATAATCAAATTCTTGCATATTTATCATACTGTGAAAAAATATTTGATTATACTTCATTCCACTTTAGTGTAGATACGCAATGGCTACTCATTTGTACGAAAACAAGTTTACATTCGTCTATGCAGAAGGAGTACAATGAGTGTAAATAGCGAGCGACTGACTAAGAATAGTACCGGCTTTGTGTACCTATCCAACATGGTTAAGATGCTTTTATGACTGCGTAGATAAAATTATCGCCAGAGTTGTACAAATTACTAAACAAAAACGAAAGTTATCCGCTGGGGCCTGTAAAGATCTAAGACAAGACAATCCGACTTCCGACTAATTTACATCATAATTAAGGTATTCCGCTGACTAGTTGAAAAGAGTGGATTAAAGCAATGACCCAAAGATGGAATGAGAGAGATAAGGAAGCAGACAAAATAGGGCCCAAATGACGTCCCAACAGGTAGAATTCTTGGCATCAATTGAATTATCCATGGAATAAATGAGATCCGTTGAATATTCAAAAACGAAGAAGATTCATCACGAAGAGATGGAAAAGCAAAGACAAAGTCGAGGAATAACAACTTTCACTCTCGGCGAAGAAAACAAGAACAGCATCTTTGGCTTTGGTAACGCAACACACAGAGGGCCGCGCGAGCAGTCAGCAAAGAAGAAAGTTATGAACATGTTCCAAATCTGGTAATAGATATAGAGAACCCATATACTCGTACAAGTCGCGTTTGGGAGGAGGCACGTTTATATCTATTATTAATAGATACAGATTACTTTATGATAGTTTAGACCTTCGCCTCGTCAGCCGGATCACGACCACAGTTGCATAGAGCTTGGATGCAGATACAATTAGATCGACGCGATAAACAAGTCAGCAAACAAACTGACGGTGCGCGGGCTCGGTCGCGTTTATGGTATGGACATGGACATACATATATTACATCGTGTTGCGATGTCCGGCAAAAATAACTTTCCCTCAGCTTGGGCACGGTTGGCGTGCCACCGCCACTGCCACTGCCACCGGTTAGTGATGTAGATTGATTTTCTTCGACGGTTTCTTAGCTAATTGTTTTATTGGCAAACAATCTGAGAAGGAACCCAAATTGATTTATGATGGCAGCCGGAAGAGAGGTGAAGGAAGGTAATAATTGATGTTTCCCTTTTGTTTTCGACCCACACGATATTCTTTATCGTACGTATCGTAAATATTTTTCGGATTCTACAATTGGGTGGAGATAATCAGGAATTTATGAGCCGCGATTCTTTACGAAGAGATGTGGAGTAAAAACATGCAAACAGTGAAAAGTGAAAGCCGCTGTGACGTCAATCATTTGCCATGCTTGGGTAGGGAAGATGCCGATTTTTGTTTATTACTCAATTCCCCTGTTTGTAGATGCTTTGTCAGTCAGATTATGAGTAGCTGTTGTTAGATTCTTAAAAAGGGAAATCATGTCAAAATAACGTTAAGAGTGCAGGTAAAATAAAAGTTTCCTTTACACAACTTTCTTAGGCAGTTTATAAGGACGCTGGCGACCATATTTACTTTGCTATTCAAGTAACAAGTCCTACGATACCATCTTTAAGACATATTGTTGACAAAAGTCTTGCTCCACTTAGATTTTTTTTCTTTTTTCAACGTTTGAATACACACTTAATTAGGTAGGTGAGCAATTGAGATGCCACTGGGGAGATTTCCTTCGTATGCTATTACTTCAAAATCGTTTTCAGAGATTTTGGCGAACCTGGACCGGAGTTGAGAGGGGTCGTTCTTAGATGTAGATTGTTTATTATCGTGTTGCACATACCACCAACCTTTGGGGATGTAAGGTAACCAAGCTTTCAAACTTCTCTTTCGCTTGCTGCTTGCCAGAAGACAAAGGTAGCAAACTACAGACTGTTTACAAAAAGTTTGAGGGAGGAATAGCGTGGTGAGAAAGAGACATTATTTCATTTGCAAGAGAAGGTCGGAGAAGAATATGTTCAGTGGGTGTGTTTCTAGCATCTATTCAACTATATTATTCTACGAACTTTTTAGAGGGACTTTAATTAGGGTTCGGTCCTCAGGGGCATGACTCTTTATAGTCCACTTGTAGTAGGGCATCTTATGAGCAGATGTTCCTGCTGTCCTAAAAAGGTGGATGGAGGAACGATCGCTACATTCACTTTAGGCCGACTTTAATGTTCATAAACGTCAGACAAAAATTAGACAACCTGTGCCTACACAGTATGTCTGAAAAGTTCCCGAACTAAATTTCTATATTCGATACAAACAGCGCCATCTCTCGAACAACCCCGGAATTGTGAATTATCTGAAGTATGTTCGTACCAAATTTCACCGCGTTTGGTCACTCCAGTCTTGAGTTATATTCAGCCGTGTAAACTGTGTTCATGTGACCTTGTTCAAATCCGCGACATGGAACAAAGAAGTGCGATAAAGTTTTACGTTAATCTTAAAAATCTTTCGTTGAATCTTTTTCTATGGTACAACAAGCATTCGGTGATGAAACCCCATCTCGTACAACAACATACACGTGGTGGAAACCGTTTAACGAGGTAAGAGAGTCGCTGGAAGACGACGAACGCAGCGGCAGACCAGCAACAGCTGTTCACGACGAAAATGTTGCGAAGGTGCGCGCGCACGAACAACCGCACCTCACCCTCTGTGGCATTGCAGAAGCTCTCAATATTGGTAAAGATGCCGTGCGTACAACTTAGTCGAAAAAATGAACCGTCGAAAGGTGTGTTCTCGCTTCATTCCGCACTTCCTCAAAGACTAGCAAAAGCAGGCGCGTCTTTCCTACCCATTTTTTTTTGAAAACAATTGTAACGGGCGACGAAAGCTGACGTTTCATATACGATCCTCAAACAAAACGTCAATCCGCGGCTTGGTTGAGTCCAGGTGCGCAAAGGCCATCGAAAGTCAGGCAACAGTCGAAAGTGAAAACAATGTTGATCGCGTTTTCTGATTCAAAGGGCCTGATTCACCATGAATTCGTTTCGACTGGGCAAAGTCTAAATTCTACGTTATATTTGGAGGTTATGAAATGCCTGATGCGCCGTGTTCGTCGGATCCGGCCCGAATACCGAGATCCATGCAGCTGGATTCTGCTGCATGACTATGCGCCGGCTCACACTGCGACCCTTCTGACGCGTTATTGCACGGCTAATCACCGTCTTATCCCACCCGCCCTATTCACCTGATTTGGCACCGGCCGATTATTTTTTGTTCTCCAAGCTGAAACTGAAGATTTTTTGATGACATTTCGGCTATCCAGAAGGCTTGCACCGAGGAGCTGAAAGCGATCTCACAAAATGAATTCTCCTGAGCGTTCGACGGATTCTACCGGCGCTGTAACGTGTGTATTACTAGAGAATGTTCCTACGTAAAAGGCTGATGTGAATAAATTCATTTATCTTTTAATTTGTATTTTTTATGTATTTACTTCGGGAACTTTTCAGACATACTGTGTACCCCGGACACTTGATCGAACGGGTTGTGACGTCTCTTCCCGATTCTTTATTTCGCTTTTTAATTCCTCTGTAAGCCGTCAATAAGTTCTCCAATTTTTTTTTTGGTATCCAAGACTTCAAAGGAGAAGAATGGATCAACTTTTTTAATATCATAAAGCACCGTCCTCCACAATGAATTTGTTTTCTTCACAACCCGTGCTTACTGTAGTCCAAAAAATCTGCAAGATGCTGATGATATTTATGACGTTTATGAAAATATTTTCTGCAATTCATTTGCGTTCGATGAGAAATCTGACTTCATGAACACACCTAACACAGGTCTTAGTTAGGCAAAAAATCATTATATCTCCAAAAATCTACTGTTTGGTGTGATTTATGCCCAATAAAATCATTTGTTTATTATTATTCAAAGACTCTAACGAAAGAGCTGTTACAATCAAAGGAAAGCGCTGCGGTAGTATTGTATGCAAGTGAGCCTTTGAAAATTTGATATTCGTATGGAACACCCTGTAGAAGTTTGTTTTTTTTTCTTTTTGTTGGAGGCTTCTACTATCTGTTGGAGCACTCAGATACAAATACTGGTCCATTGTGCTCGGACAGACACCTTGTCCTTATTGTATTTTCCCCGTTGTCCGGAGAAAAGTGAGGAGGGGCTTTAGTGATGTAGAGCTAAGAGATTCGGCACACACCACGTCGGCCCAAAGGGTGCGCCACCGGATAAGAAGAATGTTGCGGACTTCTTGTAGACATCAGGGCGTACGCGTCATCCTGCGCCCTGGATATTCTCTCCATCAACAACTGTGTGCATTAAAGACCCAGTCGTTGATGTCAGATTTGACCGTGGAAGCAGGTTCACGTCCTGAGACACTCTCCTCTGAGCCCCTTCTAGCGAGTTCATCGGGGATCTCGTTTCCTGGGATCCCAGAGTGACCTGGAACCCACAAAAGCCTAAGTGAATTTAGTCTTCTCACATTGTTCAAAAAGGTCTTGAGTTCATGTTCTAATTTGGAGTTGGATAGAGGGTTGGACAAAGTTTTGAGTGCAGCTTGGTTGTCACTGCAGACGCATATGCTTTTCCCCTTCCATCTGTGCTTCACAACATAGTGCACGGCCACTAGGATTGCATAAATCTCTGATTGAAAGACAATGAGGGGTGCAATCGAATGTTTTCGTTCTCAAAGAAAATTCCAGCGCCGGACCCCCGTCCAGTCCCGGAGCCATCTGTAAAAATTCGAAGACAGTCCATACCAGGTTCAGTATCTGGCCAGAGCCAGTCCTGACGCCATGGAAATTTGACTGTGAAATTATGGCGCAATAGGATGTCAGTTGTCATTAGGTCGGACGGCATATCCATGAGACAGGGCTCACAGATATTTTTCGCGCAAGTACACTGTTGCTCCAATGCGAATTGTACCAAAAACCATTTCTCTTGAGGCGAAGCATGGTTTTTAGTGCGCTGATATTTATGTCATGGGGTGGCAGATTCATCATAGCATCTAGAGAAGCTCCCGGTGTGCTGGGGAAAGCCTACGTGCAGCTAAGACAGACCGCTCGCTGGAGCTTGGTGAAAGAGGCCACGACGTGTTTGCGTGTTAATCTGTTCCACCAGACAACCGATTCATATGAGATTATCGGTCTTATCATTGCCAAGTAGATCTAGAGGACCTTCGTCGGCGATAAGCCCCATGTTTTGCCAAAGGCAAATTGCATAGGCAATAAGCTGACATTGCTTTGGTGGTTTTGGACTCAACATACTTTCACCAAAGAAGCTTGCGTTACACATGCTGCCGAAAGTAGCGTCATCAAAAGCTTCCTCAATGTCGACGAAAATGCCTAGTACGAACTCTTTCCTTTCGAGAGGTTTCTTCTTTAGTTTCTTCTTTAACTACTTTGCTGATGCTTTATTGGAGCTCCTCTCAGTTGGGCGGTTGTTTTCAGAATAATCGCATGTCCCACAGAGTTGCGATCGTCAGCTTGTTGTTTAGCCCCGTTCTTCTCATACGTGGCTCGGGGGTAAACTTGGCTTGGGATATATATATATTTTTGGCTTGGGATATGATAGTCTAGTGACGTAACTCGCGCCAAGGAATAGGTATGTAAGAAAGTGCCAGGCTAGCATGTAAAATTCTTTTCAGAATAGGAAGCAGCTGTCTTATACGTTTTTTCAGCACAACAGGGTATATTCCATCAGTGCCAGGCGACTTGAAGCCATCGAAAGATGCCACAGCAAATTCAATGGCCTCAGTAGTTGCCATGCGTGACGCAATGTACCAGCTTCGCCGAGTTGTTTTCATCATTTCAGTTGCAGTTTCCAATGAGGGAGTGTGCAACGAGCCGATGACAGTCTGATTTCCTTGGAAACGGGTCTGAAGCAGTAAACTAAGAGTTTCTGCTCTCCAGTTAGTGATGACCTTCACATGCCTAGTAGACATGGTAAGGTCAATCACTTCTTGTCGTCTCGCCGTCACAAAGGTTAGTTGAGAGCCAACATTGTTGATGATAAGGTCAGACGAAAGAGTGAATTTTAAAAGATGGTCTCCTCTCCGGTTGCATTTGCTGCTGCCCACAACAGTATTTTGAGCGTTAGCATCGCAACAGCTGATGATTCCAATCCTTCTGGCTTCACAGTACTCTACGAGTTCAGAAACCGCCATCGGTGGCGGGGGCAGTACCGGGTAGTAGGGGAAGTAAACAGACACTACGACGAAATGTTCAATTTCTCCGTGTGCTTTGTAGTTAACTCTCACAGCCACCAGATCTTGTCCACAGAATTATCCAAGTTTGGTTGCCGATAGCGTGTTAGATATGGTGAGGCAGACCCAAGGCCTTTCGGATCGCTCATCAACAAGAATCGTAGCATAGTAGCCGTGGTGGAATTTTAATTATGTTGTTTTTTGCATATAATTGTTAAAAGCCTAACTCTTAAAAAAATTCTTAGTTTTAAACGGATCCTACAAGAGCAAACCAATATTAGTGCTCTTCTCGAAACGACAGTCTAAGCAAACGAAGCATATGATTTTATCATCCTAATCTAGAATGCGGCCTGGAGTTGTACTCCTCTATCAAAGAGAAAACGATGGGTAGTAATTATCCAAAAAAAAGCTCCGACGTAGGACAAAACTCGGTCTCCTTACGATAAATCGAAACTAAAAAAATACCACACAAGATCTTAAATTCGAGATAAAGCTAATCCGAAATGAGTCAATGAAAAAATATACCTCAAAATTGTCTGCTATGTTCCACCAATTAGATGCGGTAACGGATAATGGGCTAAAAGCAATGAGAAAAAAGGTAAAGCTTTTGCTGACTACCTAGCTGACTTCAAGCCTAATGATGCTATTTGTATTAAGTTACTAAATCTCAATAAAAGTGCGCATAAAAGACAAAAAACTCCGAGTTGTGACTAGGGATTAGTTTAACTCTTACGGTTAATGCATAAAATAATTAGCTTTGAGAATGTGCCTAGCAGGTTATGATCGCTAAAACCGGTAAGGACAATATCTCTACTTCCTTTGATCTCAAAGTTTTTTAAATGACTGATTTTTAATCGTAGAAATAAGAAACCTGGGAAAGGTTCACCAGTTTGGATTTCGAAGCAAGCACTCCACAATAGAACAAAGAACAAGTACACACAATAACAACCAAAATCGACAGAGCTTTAGAGCACTTCCCCGACGCGGCGGCGCTTATATTAAAAATATCAATAGGTTCTTTTAATGAAGTTACAAAGCCGAGAGAAAAATTTAATTTTTTTACTTTTCAAAGTTTTTTTGTATCGGGGGTAGCTTAACTTTTTTAATTTTATTTTTGTTTTATTCTTTTTAAATTACTTGCGGATCCGAATTGCATTAAATTACATGTTTCTTAAGTATTATGCAACAACGCATAGGGCTTTTGTATGTACAAAGTGGCACAAAATTCATCATCCAATTTTGTTTTTGAATAACTTTTTTATGGATGGAAATCTATATTTGAACCTTTACAATTTTTTCTGTTACCTATGTGGAAAATATGATATCCATCCAATGGCTACCGCCCGTGTTGATACACATTTTCACCCGTTTTATCGCATTTTCCATGACTTTCCGCAAGATTTCCGGTGATAAGTGTTCGTATTTCTGTCGAACATTCTCCTTAAGGGCTGCGAACGCGAAGATCCGAGGCTTATTGGCATAAGTCTGCAACTCCAAGTAGCCGTAAAGAAAGAAGTCTGGGATGGTTAAATCTGGCGATCTTGCTGGCCATGCCAAAAACGCCAGTGATTACGCGACCAGGAAAAGCTTTCTTCACAATATCCATTGTGGCTCGTGCTGTGTGTGTGGTTGCACCGTCTTGTTGAAACCAAATCTTCACCAAACCCCGCTCATCCAATTCCGGCAGTCAAAAGTCGTTTATCAGGGCCCTGTAGCGTTCGCCAGTAACAGTGATCGTATTGTTGATGGAGTTCTCAAAAAAATACTGCCCAATCAATAGTCCCGCGTAAACGCCGCACCACACAGTGACTTTGAGTGGATGTAATGGCTCTTCGTGCATCACACGCGGATTTTCATCGACGTAACCGCTTCGACGCAAAATCGACACGCGACTGACGGTCTGTTGGGTCTGTCTGGTGATCTCCAATTGCGTGGCCCGTCGTCTGCTTGATGTTTCTTCGCTCTCAGCAATATCAGCAACCGCAGCCGCGATATTATCGGCCGAACGACCAGTCCAGTGGTGGCCACGCCCTGCGTGATCTCCTGTGGTTCCAATCTGTTCGAGTCGGGTAGCTAAGCGCCGGACACGATCATTAAACCGACGTCGAAATTCACGAAATTCCATCGGCCGATTATTGGTAAAAAAATCGACATAAATACTCTACGCCATTACGAAGCATAACGCGCCATTTTTTGTAGACAACTGCAATGTCTAGTTCACGAATGTCAGATATGATTGAGA
This sequence comes from Merodon equestris, assembly GCA_958301585.1. NCBI lineage: Eukaryota > Metazoa > Arthropoda > Insecta > Diptera > Syrphidae > Merodon > Merodon equestris. Next base: position 205,458,424 of record OY284413.1, on the reverse strand, counting down.
TACGATGCCATTTGCAAAAATGATAGCACCTTCCGATAGGGTGATTAATTTTACGCCACTTAAAAGAGCTCATGGCCTTGAAACGCCTGAACCGATTTTCATAAATTGTAGCTAAGGACCATCTTGATCACGTTAGCTTCCAAACAAAAAAAGCATCAAAATCGTTCAGGAGCTACGATACCACAGACACACAGACTACGATGCCACAGACACACAGACTACGATGCCACAGACACACAGACACGTCAAACTTATAACACCCCACTTTTTGCGTCGGGGGTTAAAAAGAGTATGTTCTGCAATTCTCTTATACGTTTCACAGGTCTTTGATAGAGTATGCCATGAAGGTCTATTCAATACAATTGTACGGTGACTCTTCTCCTTCGATGGCGACCATCAAAATTTGGTTTAACGAGTTTCAACGTGGTCGCACGTCGGTTTTTGAGGTGCCCCGAAAACGGCTACCACGGAGGATAACGTGACAAAAATCTACGATCTCGTATTGGCAGACCGCCGATTTAAGCTGCGCGAGATAGCCGAGACAGTAGGCATTTCAAAAGATCGCGTGGGTCATATCTTGCATGAAATTTTTGGCATGAGAAAGCTTTCGGCGCGATGGGTGTCGCGTTTGCTCACACCGGACAACAAGTGTAACCGTGAAACCACTTCAGAGCAGTGTTTGACGCTGTTTAAGCGCAATCCGAAGGAGTTTCTGCGTCGTTTCGTGACAGTCGACGAAACATGGATCCACTGGTACTCACCAGAGACCAAGGAACAGTCGAAACAGTGGACTTCACCCGGCGAACGTGCTCCGAAGAAGGCGAAGACTGTTCCATCGGCCGGAAAGGTGATGGCCACCGTTTTCTGGGACTCAGAAGGTGTGATCCACATCGACTACCTGGAAAAGGGCAAAACGGTCACAGAGCTGTACTATGACAAATTATTGGGCCGATTCGACGCCGAATTGAAGAAAAAACGGCCCCACTTGGCGAAGAAAAAAGTACTCTTCCACGATGATAACGCACCGGCTCACACCTCCGCCCTCGCCACGTCCAAATTGGTCGAATTGGGCTACGAACTGCTGCCCCATCCACCGTATTCTCCAGATTTGGCCCCGTGCGACTTCTTTTTGTTTCCAAACTTGAAAAAGTCACTCGCCGGGCAGAAATTTCAGTCGAATGAGGAGGTCATCACCGCCACGGATGCCTACTTTGCAGACCTCGAGAAAACATATTTTTCAGACGGGTTTAAGATGTTGGAGCATCGCTGGGTCAAGGGTATCGAGCTAAAAGGAGACCATATTGAAAAATAAATCACCATTTCTCCAAAATTTTTGTTTTTCTTTTGTAGGCTAAGTAAATTATCGGACCACCCTCGTATATTGCTATGACATTGAGACAACGCATCGGAGGTGCAGGCGTCGTCGCAATAGTTGATAGGGAATCTCTCAGTCCATATTGTATGTACGAATTTTGCATTAGTATCTTGGCCAACATCTTTACATCAACTCAAGATTTGACGCTACTTGATCACATGAAGCGCCGAAACTGCCCGAATTGGGCTCTGCAAAAATTTGAATCGATTTGATCGAAAAATTATTTTCAGCGATGAAGTTTAGGTTTGGTTTAATACTTTTGCCAAGAATGTGTATTATTAGACAATAACAGATCCTTACTTAGTTACTAGACACTCCATCGCATCCGCAAAATGTGACTCTGTGGTGTGGATTTCATGCTGGAGGTTTGATTTGATTGGGCCGTATTTTAATCGTCGATGAAAATGATCTCCATGGTATGGTGGTGCTGTGTTGGGAGACTATTCGATGAATTTGATATTAGTAATACGTAGTTCCAATAAAACGGTGTGACACAGCTGGTAAGACAGTAGTTTTATTGAAGGGGAAATTCGTTAATCGTGGAGTCTCAAAATGTGGTCCAGTCGAATGGCCACCTCGCTCATGCTATTTAACGCACTTAGATTTCGTTGAATGGGTAAAGTTAACTCGTAATTCTGTGTTTTATTTAAATACAAAATTGTTTTCTCGTCGTTGGGAAATTCTATAAAAATTGTATTCAAAAAGTAAGACAAATTTGCAAGCTCGGCTGGCTGTATTAATCTACGATTCGTTAGTTGTTCTGCCTGATAAGTGTTTAAACACTAAGCGATTCTTATACAATCACTATAATTTGGTATTCTATGTCTTTCATTGCTGTAGAACATTTTTTAATCTTTTTAAAAAACAAGTTGTAGTATATAAATATTTAATTCAAAACTAGTATCAAAATGTAAAATATGCCAACTTTTTCGTTCGAAAAATTAATCCAAGCTCTTTAAAAAATATTGTTATCGAATCCAGTCGCATTCTTCCATTGTCAGGTATCGCTCCGTAAAGGTCGTGCAGAATCCTAATATCGAATCCTATATCGTTTTTCGGATCCTGTTCTGTCATTATTTCTTCGATTGTCTTCTTTTTCTTCAGTTCCGGTTATTTTATCGTCTTCTTCCTCTTCTGAGCAAACTTTTTCTTTACACTCATCAAGTCGGTTATGACTTTTGGAGTTTCCTGTCCATGTTCCTGACTCAGAATCACTATCGGTTGTCCGCAAGTAATCTCTTCCTTGGAAGACACCAACTCTTCGCCGCTTTCTTCTGGGGCGTCCTAGACATTTTCTATGACTTCATCACTGCAACTTGGTTGTTGTTCTTCTTCGGCAACGGCACGGTAATCAGGGCTATAGCTGTAACTGCAGACACTTCCAACACTTTTAATACTATTATCACTATAGTCGTGTGCACCTGGACTGGACATTTGCAAGTGAAGAATTTAATGCAGCAACAGACTTATTTATATCAAAATGTTCTGCATTTTAAATGTAAAATTTATAACATTTTTATGCCGACGACGATGACGACGACGTCAACCGGCACAACGGATGCATGGCTACATGATCTTCGGGCCGATCGTACCGCTCCGTTGTGCCGGTTAACCCCACCTCTAATTCACTTCAAATATTCTATTGGCGCGGTTATAATTAAATTATGGATGGTATTATTTGAAATATGATAGAGTTCCAGGACGATTGAGTCTCTTATTTGACTTCTCCAACTGTGTTATATTGCTGTCCATTTGTGTATTTATACATTTTCTTTTAGATTAAGAGGCGGTGGAGTCGTTTTCCAGGAAGTGTATAAGGTGAATTAAAGCATTTGCCCAAACCACGACTTGGAAAATAAAGTCCTACTTCATCACTTCTATCTTCGATATGACATTGAGCATTGGCGATCTGAGAACCTTGGTTTTACCAGGTTCAATGACGACTTTCCGGCAAACGGTACCGTCACCAATGCTAGGCCTAACATCCTGTTCGTATGGTGGAGCTCCAGGGGATTTTTGATTCACTCAGGAAGAAGAAATCTGCAGGAGTTGACCAAGTACCCAATGTCGTGCTTAGACAGCTCCCACCAATCGTTGTAGAGAGGTACACTGTCCTGTTCAACAATGCGCTGAATAATGCCTATTATCCGATGCATTGGAAGTCAGCGGTAGTGCAACCTATCCCTAAAAGAGGTAAAGATACCTCGAACCCGGCGAATCTTCGGTCGATAAGTCTTCTGCCGTGCATCAGCAAGGTCTTCGAGAAGGTGATCAATGGAGCCCTGACTCAATGGGTTGAGGACAACAATATCATCCCGGATAAACAATTCGGTTTCAAAGCGGTGCATGACACTATGCTGCGTCGAAACTCGTATCGGATATCCAATGGAACAAATGCAAGAACCAATGCACGGGTGCCTGCCTGATTGACTTGGAAAAGGCCTTCGATACCGTATGGTTGGAAGGGCTCTACTACAAGCTCAACCGGCTGGGCATAAGTAAACCACTGCTATATATGATTAGGTTAGGATATACGTAGAAAGTTGGTTGTGAAAATTGCCAACGTGACTTCTACCCAAATATTTGACATTAAAAACGGACTACAACAAGGCACGGTGAACTCACCGATCCTATTCAATATTTATTTCAATAATCATTGGACCACACGGGCGGCCACTGGCGAATCGAAGTGTAGTCAGGTACCTCGGGATCTGGCTGGACCAGTATCTATATTTTAACAAACATGTGGATGCTGCCCTGGCCAGGGCTCGAGTCGCTTTTGCTCTGGCAAAATGGTTGTTTCACAGCAGCCATCTTGACCGCAGGGTAAAGGTAATCTGCTACATGGCCTTGGTCAGGACCATGATCGCCTACGGATGCCCCGTGTGGTTTAATGTGAGTGCTGGCTTGATAGAAAGGATTCGGGTGTTTGAGAGGCAGTGTCTGAGGTCCTGCCTTGGATTGCACAGAACACCAGAATCTCAGTACATAAAATTCTACTCCAATGAGGTCCTATATAACCAAAATTATTCGAATAGATAACTTTTTGATTAAGTTAATTCGAAGGCACATGGCGAGGGCCATGACCTCGACCAACAACCTGATCTCTGGGGCGTTATTTTGAACTTGCGTGCCTTAAAGGCTTTGTTCCCCCCGAAGCGTTCCTCCAATTCGACATGGACGGGCTGATCCAGGATAGAGATGCGGTGCCCGTAATTTTCCACGTGGCCGGTAACGCTGTGGAACGGCGACTGCTCTACGGGCGATAGGTTGTGCTCCGCGAGCCGGAGCGACTCCGGTTTAGTATGGCGGTATCGAGTCACGATCGGCCAGACGTCGTCCGGCAGCACCAACGTTTTTGGTGGCTGGAGGGGACACCGTCGGCGACTGAGTAATAGGGTACACCAGCCAGCCAACAACACCAGTGGCTGGCTCGCATAGCTTAGGATAGCTATGCCTAGCATAAGGTAGAATAAGGAATAGAATAAAATTAAAAAAAAAAAAAAAAAAAACAACATATTGCCAACATAGTTTAGACGTCGAAAGACATAGTTTTAATATTAACTTAGAGAGTCCGCATGGGGCCAGTAAGTTGTTCTAAGAAATAGCTCAGTAAGACAAATTTAAGCATTTTTCTCTGTCTAGTTTTAAATAATATTTCAAGTAAAAAAAAAAAAAAAAAAAAAAACAATATAAAATAGTCTGAGCAAGCTAGCGTAGATATGATTCCATTAATGGTTATCTACCTCTCATTTTCCTGAAACTATCTCATCACGTATTCCGTATTAAAAAAGAAAACATGGTGACAAAGCTTCTTATTTAAATCCTTCACATATGTATCTCTAATGTTTTATTTCTCTTGCATTTGTTTTATTTTTGTTCTTAATTCAGAATGATGTCGATAAAATTGAAAGACGTCGACTGGATTTGATTTCAGTTTATTTCAGTAAGAAGATTAGCAACGGAATGACAATTGGTTCAAATAAAGGAAGTTAAGATGAAGTATGTAAAATAAAAGTAATAAATTTTTTTTTCAATTCAATTCAATTTTATTGTATTCAAAATGCGAGTTGTTTACATTCGTTTATTTGCAAAACCGGAAGGGCTTGTCTGCAGAAGACTTGTTACAAACATAGTTCATTGAATTTTTTTTTGTTATCGTGAGGAACTTAGATACATTTCTTTTACTTTACACAAGAGTTCTTGTTTGGGTAGGTTTCGAAGCTCTCTTGGGAGTTCGTTAAGGATCATCGGAACTGCGACGTTTAAAATCCTTCGGTCATACTCGTTCCAGAACCTCGGGACTTCATAGAACAGCTGCTGTCGTCTTCTGGTGTTTACCGTCTGCTGTGTCTGTATTCTGTATGTGTTATCGTTGCCGAAGTTTGCCAGGATTTCCAATTCATATATTTGTGAGATGTTGAACATATATTTTATCTAGTTTCTCTGGTGCTGGTTAGCGCTACTACGTCCTGCTCTTCGTATCATTTTTTGTAGTCTATTTTGAATACTTTGAAGCGAATGCATTCCCCACGCGATTCGACTAATCCGTCGTAGCACTGTTTAAGTACTTCTGGTGTACAATGGTTACTTAAGTGGAATAGTGTACGCCGAATGGCGCAGTTTCTTCTTCAATGTATCAATGTGGTGGCTCCATTTGAAGTTATTCTTCTTCTTCTTCTTCTTTTCCTTTTTCCGGCGTTGTTATGGTCAGAAGTGTAGGACCATAACCTTCCCACTTAACTGCATTCCTACTGGTCCGCTTGTGGGGTCCGCCGGTTTGACCTCAGAAAGTAGCGGCAGGCTTCCCGGTTTGGGATTACTTCATCGCTGAGGCCAATCAAATGCTGGTGTTTTTGCATTTTGCACCAATTGTTTTTCGGCCTGCTTTTTTTTTGTGACACGAGCATGCTCCAGATTTTTTTGTTTGATCTTACTCTTACAACACCGGTGATCTCCAGTCGTGTCAGCCCACTGATTTGCATGTACACTTGTGGGGCAGTTTAATGGTGGTATATGTGTCCCTAGTCTCACTCCATTTGAAGTTATAATCAACTGTAAGTCCTAAGTATTAATATGTTGACACACTGTCGATGTATGTGGAGCAATCATCTTCTTTTATCGCCACATCCAATTTTATGTAGAAAATCTACGTTGTGCATCTTTGAGAGAAGTTTTATTTTTGGAATATAGGGCGGGCGAATGTGCATTACCTTGGTATTAAGTGCGTTGATAATTAAGTCATGGTCGTGACACCAAGCTTTTTAAGTCTACATAATTACATTAATTTTGCAGCTTCTTCAGCGCTCATAAGACTAACTACTATCGCCGTGTCGTCCGCATAAACATAATCCCTACTATATTTTAACGCTGACAGTAGATCGTTTAAATATACGAGTATAATAAAAAGAAGTGGTCCTAACTTTGAACCCTGTGGTACACCGTATACAACATTCTTTTTCTTCGCTAACATGATCACCTATTTTAACCTTGAAAGTTCTGTTGCTAAGATAGTTTTCAAACCATGCTAGTATGTGGCCACGTATACCAATCTTATTCAGCTGTCTTAAGATTTGTCGGTGGCTTAGTGTGTCGACGAACAAAGTTACTACACTTTGATTTTTATCCAGATTTTGGTATACATTATTCGCAAAATATCCTAATAATCTTTTTATACTTCTAACTTTGTGAAAGCAAAATTGATTTTTATTCAGTAAGTTACACTTTTCGACAAATTCATAGAGTCTCTTTGCTAGTTATTCTTTCAAAACCTTGTCGACAGCTGGTAAGATTGAGATTGGTCTCTAGTACAAGATATCGTTTTTTCCGCTTTTGTGGATCGGCTGAACTATTGAGGTATTCAGCGTGTTTGGAATCGAGGCTTGGTCTAAGCTCATGTTGATGAGTTTTGTTATCACTGGAGCTAGAGTTGTGCGTTGTTCTTCAAATCTTTTGGCCCTATCTCGTCTATCCCTGCCGATTTCTTGCATTCTAATGAGCTTAAGATATTTTGTATATCTGCTACAGGTACATGTTCAGCATAGATTGAATGCTGTACACTACTTTCATGACCAGAAAATGTTTTTTGATTGCATTCGTGCACTATGTTTAGTACTTCAGAAGACAAGGTGTTAGCGAATTCGTTAGTCATGTCTTTAACGTTGTCATTGTTTGAAAAGTTTGTTTTCAGGACATCATCTAGATATCTCTTCTTTTTCTCTAATATAGGATTTACGAGCTTCCACGTCTCCTTTTTATCACTTCTACACCGTTGGAACTTTTCTTTGTAGAAGCTAGTTTACGCCTTCTCTATTTTCTTGTTTAACTCTTTCGATAAATTCTATAATCCCTGCGATAATTTTCGTTGTGTCTGTTGTTCTTATATCGTCTGTATAGTCTATCGCGTTCTTTGCAATTTTTTTTTAACTCTGTTGTAATCGAACTATGTTCTGTACTTCTTCTCCTTCCTATCCCCGTCGACGATGTTGACAAGGTATTAAACGCAACGTAGTTTTTTTTAGTTTTGACCACATTGAAGAAAATAATGTTATGAATATTGCTAATTCCAACAGTTTTTTTTTGCCAATAATCTTTCTTTAGTTATAAGTTAAGGGTCACCCCACCCATGAATTGTTCTCTTTATAATTTATAGTTCTACGAAATGGCATTAAAACTATCTTATTACTATGTAAATGTATTAAAATTTCGGAACTCCCAGACTTTCAAGGACATGATACATTTTCGATCGGCTCACAGAGGTATACGCCTTTTTAGAATCTACGAATAGATGCGAACGAAGACATTTCTAAAAACTGCAGCTGAAGCCACAGTGGTAATCTCCAATTATTTCCTTAGTGTATGATGTTAGTCACACAGAATATTTCACAGTACCTTGTTACAACCTTGTAGCAAGATATTCCTCGGTAATTGCGGAATTATTTTTATCCTTATTGATTACGTTTTACAGTTCCTTGGGGTATATATTCGTTGTTCTACATAATTTTAATGAGCCCATGTAACTTCTCTGTTATTCCTCTCAAGCAGATTTTATTGATTCCGATATTATAAGGTTTACTGCTGTGACTTTATTCTTATTTTTCGATTCGATGGAATGCGTTCTTTACTTCTTTGATGGTTAGCAGTTTTGCTATGCGGATAACACAGTTTTCCACTGTAGAATAACGTAAAACAAAATATTAATGTCCCCATTTTGTTCATATTTGTCATTAATTGATAATAAAATTTTGGTAGAAAACCATATTTTGAATGTAGTTAGAATGTATAGTAGTATGAAAATAAAATAGATAAATTGAAAGGGAAAGGCATGGTACTGGCAATATGAAGATACTTTCAAGACAAATTTAAATATTTTTGTCTAGTAAAATGTACAACTTGAAACTTGATAATAAAAACTGTGTCAAATTTCTGAAAGCTGAATCTTTCACAATTTGAAAAGGGCAATTTTTTTTTTATTCATACAATTTATTGTTAATTTGATTTACATGATTTTCTATACAATAACAGCAAACCATTGGCGTAGAATAATCAACTTTCTATTTAATTGATTTGCTGACATTAAAACATTTTCATTACTATTTGTTAAAGCCATATCAACCACAAAGGCTGTAATGCTACTTCTGAGATTCTGATAAAACACTAAATTAACATATATCAAAAATAACAAAGGACCTAACACTGAACCCTGTGGTATACCTGTTTTTATTTTCAACGGCTCACTACAAATACTATTTAATTCAGCACGTTGAATTCTGTCCGACAAATATGAAGAGAACCATCTACGAATTACACCTCTTAAGCCTGTCCTGTATAACTTATCAAGTAAAATTCCATGATTTACCATATCAAACGCTTTGGTCAAATCTATGAAAAAAAAAAAATTTGAGTTGTTATCAAAACTGATATAAATTTCACTATATAGCTTCAGAATAACATCTTCCGTCGATTTTCCTTCACGAAAACCATGTTGTTCGGTTCTAAAAAACAAATTTTTATTCAGGAATGATGTAATCCTCGTTTTTATTAGTTTTTCAAACTATATTGCGTTATTAGGGTTCGGTTAACTTTCTTGAACAAAGGAATGATGTTCTCATTTTTAAGCGATGATGCGAAAATACCACAGTGAACACTCAAGGTAAACATATGACTGCACACGTCAATTACATAAAAAGAAATACGCTTCAAGATATTGTTGGTAATACAGTCAGATGTACAGGAATTTTTGTTATTGAGTGACTTGATATATTTATGTATCTCAACTGGTGTAAATGGTAAGTTATATGTACTTTAAATTGATTTGCAAGTTCAATAGGATCTGTTATTGTAACACCATTCACTTCAAGCCTATTGATTCATTTTTTACATTTTCTTTGTTAAGAAGGCCTAAGTCGTTTTAATTTTGAATTATACGTTAATAGTGCAATTTCGAATATGGCTATTTAGTATTTCTACAAGGGAATCATACGCGACTGAAGCGTTACTTTACAAGTTCCCAGAACTCAAATTTTAGGCCTTCTATTAGTGTGTCGTAAATGATTTTGTTTTTAATTTTAAATGCTACATATTTGTTGGGATTACATGATGGAGTTATTTCTATATTTATGTTAGTCATACAATGATCAGAAACTTTTAAATCAATAACCTCACTAGTCAAGTTATGCGCAAATTTCGAATCTGTTCTCATAAAAATTTGATATATGCATGTGTGTGCCTTATTTGTTATTCTAGTGGGTTTTCTTTTAATTAATTTTTTTTGTTGCAAAATATAATTTTCTCATAATATGAGGAATAAGGCTTTTATGTAAATGTTTGTTCCGCCCAGATCTTCATCCAGTAGTTTAGTTGTGAGTCTCTGTTTTTTGTTTCTCTTCAATTACATGATTTTTTCCTTTACCATTTGACGCGTTCGATTAAGAGATATAACATTGGTTGTTGTTGCAAACCCCTTCTTTTTTTATTTTAAAGTTGAAGAGTGTCAATGTCACTCTCTTCAATATTACAACGGACACCGTCGCGAACAATTTTTAAGGCTGCTTGCAGTGCAGTCGAATTATCCAGATTAGGCACATTATCACATTATAAATCTATCGACTTACTGAGCTTTGATTGTTCCAAAACGTGTATACGTTCTTCTAAAACACTCACGGTAGACCCAAGTTGATTGTTTTCATTTTGTAAGGCAAATAGTTTCGATAATATTTCATTGATTATATTTTTTATTTCGTGTATGGCTTTGTATATCAGTTCGATTGATTTTGTTACATTATCACTTATTTCTTTTTCTTTGTTTATTGGGGTTTTATTTGGAAGAGGGGGAGGTATATTCTCGGCACATAAAACATTGTGTTGAACATTGAGATCAAGTTTTGTGGTGTTTTTTAATGAATTCCAGTTATCCACTAGCGCATTTACACACATAGCATGGAATGGTTTTTTGCAGTGGTTGCACTCAACTTTCATATCAGTGCGATCAACTTTTTTGTGCACAGGCCATTCATTGTTTATGTGTTTTTTTGTTTGCACTTATTTCACTTCATTATGAGTTTAATGACCGATGTTATGGTGTTGAGAAAAGATTCCGACTCAGGATTCGGCTACTATTTAATTTAAACTCTACGTTTTAACGAACATAAATGTTTAAGATGCAGCAATTTCCGATAAGTGCGCACCCCACAATTACGTACGTATACTTTGGTTAATTTTTTATGGTCCATTATGTCAGTACACGGACACCATGTGTCTTATCCTCTCTTGTATTTTACTAAACTTGAAGTTATTTGGGTATAATACGAAAGCAGTTCCACCATGCCATAAAAATTCAGTTTCTTAATTGTTTTCCTCTTTATATGTTCCAAGCACATTCCAAACTTTACGCCTGCTCCTTTTATAACTTTTTTGTATTCACCACTTGCATCTCAGCTTGGATTGCTGAATTGTTTAACGAGCCTGTAATTTATAGCATTGAAACATCGAAATCTTTTGTCGAATCTTAAAATTAAAATTACATTCATAGAAATGTGCAAATGTTCCCATATACCATATACAACACAAAATAGAAATAAAAATAACACAACATTTTAAAATTTTTTAATGACAAATATATTCGTCAGAAACAGTTAACTGGTTAATTGTGCCCTTGCAATATTTTGGGTCTAAGCGTTTTTTTTGTTGGGTCTTCTAACGTGCGCTCTTCCATCGGATCCCTTGATGTGAAAGGAATAAAATAAATGGAAGACGTAAACAGAAAACAGCAAGCATTGTTTAACGGAATGTGGCTTAACGGTCTCAAAATGTGCTCACACTTTTGATTTTTTTCCGAGAATTTTCAGTTCAGTCGGAGTTGCTTTTGTTTTGTCAATGGCTTATTTTATGAGTGGATTTGTGTTTGAATTATTTTGAATATTTAAAAAATTGAAAGTAAATAGAAAGTTGATATTTTTAAATAAACACTATTTGTAGTGCTATTTTGAAGAAAAATTTGTATGTAAAAATAACTTCTCATAATATTTCAAGTTTTGTCAATCACTATATAATATATGGAAATTTATTTCCATTTCATTAAAAATAAAAAAACAAAAAAAAAAAAGTCTAATAAATCTCTAATTTTTCTTTCGGTTGTAAGAAATAGTCGTTAAAACCAGTTAAACATTACACCCGTTCAAGTCAGTGTAATTGGTGTTTTATTGGCAGTTAACATTGAACTTGATTTTTTTTTAGAAAAATGTCAATGAATAGAGTGTACTGAAGTACTGTACTCGTTTAGAGAAAGCAAATGAATAGACTCATTTAAACCTCAATATAATTGATCTAAAATTATTATTTATAATTAAATTTTTTGTTCACTATATAAATCCATTTTTATTAATACTGGTCTATCACGAGATCCTTATCTTGCCATTAGAAGCATCTCAAAAAGCCGTATTATCTTAATAACATCTAGCGGAACCTTAATGATAGGATCCATTACCCAAGGCTACCCACATGGTCTTATAACTACTTCTGTGTTTGAATGTCATTGGTGCCTATTACCGTTCTCGGTTATGACATCTTTAGTTGGTCATAGTTACAGGCAAATGTGAAACGAAGGCTTATAAATATTCGCATATGCAAAATGTGGCCCAAATATTTTCTGCCTGGTGCCGCAGAAGATTAACTAGAATGCGAGTATTAGTTCAACTGAAGTTGCCCTTAACACCTCTTTGCTACTACATTTTGTTTTTCTTTAACATACAGAATTCATATCTTATTCATCTTATCACCTAAATATTAAACGATTTTTTTAGTCCTTTTAATAGAAAGATTCCACTGGCGTCACTGGCGGAGGGGGAATAACCCCTTTCGAGAAATACCACTCTTCCTCCTTGTTCCTTCGCACTTAGTGTTGAAATCGTTATCATAACAAAAATGTTCGTCAGAGAATACGACGCTACGACAAAATATATATATGATAATAAGCTGGCTCAGTGAGCAGTCACATAATCGCGAAACAGACATACTGAGCTCGTTTCTCACAACTACCCATGTTTAGTGGTTCAGCAAGGTCAAGTGCAATCACATGGAATGCGACCAGCATGACACAGATTGCAGTTGAAATGTTCCGGTCCAGCTTGCGGTTCAAATGCAGAATGAAGTAAAGAATCAATAAAATTATATTAAATTTTCCGGTTAACCTTTTGTTCAAATATTGCTTTAGTGAAAGCGCTTCGATTGATTTGTTGAAGCATGGTCAGCCGCCAGATGAAACCAGTCGAATGGAAGCTCACGGTCCTTGCTGGCGGGTTTCAATTTGAGGAAGACGAGCGAATGTTTACTTGAACTTCCCAGGAGATGAGGGCACACTGAAGTTTCTTTAGGTTTTGTTTATTTTACGGTCAATAAACGATATCTTTTGAAAGGCAAATGCCAACGGTATATTTATTCGATTTCTTCAGTTAGGTATTATCCGTGCTGGGGGCAGTTACTTTTAGAAGGAAACTAATTTAAAATTTATGAACTCAAGAGAGTTGGATCACATGAGTATTTTCCAATATCGTCATGTACATATGTCTACACGTAAAAAATATATTACTTTTGTACGGAAATGTGAACATAGATCATTAATTCCTAGAATATCATTGAACAGAAAAATCAATAAGGTAACAACCACAAAATCATTTAATATACAATAGATATTGGACAAGCGTTTTTAAAAATGGGCTTGGACAAAATACTACTTTAAGGGACTACTTTAAGACCATTGAACGGTGACAGTCATATTGTAGTATTTTTAAAATATCGAATGTCCCTTTAATACCTTACAATATTGAAGGTTATTAGAGCAGCTTGAATTGGACAACGATTTTGGGCGAAAAATCATCTTTTCTGAAGGAGCACATTTTCATCTCGGTGGCTAAGTTAACAAACAAAAGCCAATGCATCCACAGAGACTGACAGTTTAGTGCGGACTGTGGAGTGGTGACATTATTGAACCATTTTTTTTCGAAAATGAACCTGGGAGCAACGTTTCGGTCAACGGTGGGCATTACTAATCCATGTTAACCGACTTTTTTTTCACTGAAATTGAAGACATGGATTTGGACGTCTGGTTCATGCAGGATGGCGCGCTATGCTACACAGCCCATGCCATAATCGATCCTTTGCGCACCAAATTCCCAAATCGTGTTATCAGCCGTCTTGGCGATGTCAATTGGCTGCCTCGGAGCTGCCATTTGACCCCTTTGGACTTTTTTTTGTGGGCAACCGTGAAGAACCGATGTTATGCCAACAATCCGGAAACGATTCAGGCCAATATCATCCAAGCAATCTGTGAGCTACAACCCGAAACCATCAACAAGGTCTTGGAAAATTTGGGGTGACAGATTGCGCTACTGTGAAGCCACTTGAACGACGTTGTATTTCAAAAATGAGAATGTTAGCCATAATACATGAAAAAAAATAAATTTTGTTCATTTTATTACATTTTTAAAAAGAAACTTGTGCTTGGCCCACCCTTTATTTATCTTTATTTAAATTTGCATCTACATATAATCCAGAGCTTTTTGAAGAAGATCTGGCTGAACAATATATTTGTCGGAGGCTTTGCAAGCTTGAATTGATCAATTTCCTATCCGATTTTATCACTATTGATCAGCCTGTTATTAAGGTTATAATATCGGGGGCTTGGTAATGTTTGATATGACGTCCAACTGGCTAGGTCTAGGGGTTCAACACTCGGAAATAGCCGAAAGGAGTTTTAGTTTGACAAATTCATCCGCATCAGGCCGATAAGTAGGGCAGATTGGTCTGAGGAGAAGTTAGCAGAGAAGTGAGATAGATAAAGTGATATGTGATAATTCCTCGATTTTGTTCTTAAGCTAAAAATCTATATAAATCAATTAATCTTTTAAGTATATTATCGGCTGGCGAGGCATGTAGGTTCGTATTTTTACCTATATCATTATCCGATTTTGATCTCATGTATCTCATTTTTTTAAAGTTCCTAGAACTCGAATACATCGTTTAAAATAGATGTATGTTTGTTCGTAAGTACGCTAATATTCTCATGAACTTTTCGCCTCGTATATGTCGAGAACATATAACGATGTTGACATCGCACTGATTTAATTCGATGTAAGCAAGACCTACATACTCGTATATAAACCTTTTTTTATTAATTTTTTCTATTCTTCCTCATAGCTACTTTAAGCCCTTTACATTTGTGTTTTTTTAAGGATTTAATCAAAATTGAAGGCTTTATAAGATTGGGTTTGATCCCCACCTATCCTATTTTCCTATATTAAAATCCTTACAAAATCTAATCCTTTTCGATAACATTATACGATTTCACTTATCCTTTGTCTACTAATCCCTTTTATTCCACCCATTCAGTTGCTCATCAGTACTCAGATTATAGATTGAATTTCATAACATCTACATGACTTTTATTGGAAGATAGGATAACTGAACGATTATAAGGAATATTCCTTCTCCCAGCTTGCAAGCACACGTATCCAATTAAGCTAATCTTATAATTGAAACACACGACGCACATGCTTGCTATGTCCGGCATTCCGATGCAGAATATCCGTTCGGGTCTATATGTATGTATCTTAAGATTTCCTGTGGTAGTGTATCGATCTTGTATCTAGTCATATGTCCATGAACTCTCCTGATAGAACCGTTTATGTTTGGGGAACAGTTGATTATTTTGCTGACAGTCAGCATCTATAAAATTCAATCAACACTCTTCGAATACAAGTTCGAATAGTATGAAAGGTGTGTTTGTGCTTTGGACTCAACGATAATAAGTAAGACCAAACGGTAAACTGTCAAATGGGGCATTTCTCCACTTCACCGAAAGCAATTTGTATGTTAGACTAGACTTGCATGCTCCATCAAGCGTTTAAATCCAATTTACTTCCATCGTCCCACTCCCGGATTGCCCGGCCTGTTACTGGGGCAATCATCACAATCTCTCAACATAACCTTAGCGCCGGGAGACATAGGCATAAGCAATAGCGGTTTTGAAGCTGCAGTCGGGCAAGGGTTTGTAATATAATATAAAATCACCGTAATTTGTAGAAGCTAAGTGCCTCCAATTCTGGCGTTGAAAGAGAAGAAAGAAATTGGAAAATTGTCAAATAGGCGTTCTTGGTGGTGCTGTGAACTCTTTTTTTACGTTGTTGTCTCTCCTTGGAGTTACCAACCATGGCGAGCAGTTGTTCTTCTTGATTGGTTAATTAGTATAAAAGATATTTTCTGCTTGAAATATAGCTTAGTCGTTCGGTAATTCTGGAAAAGTAACATGAAGTTCTCAATTGGATCAGCGATTATCCTTTTGGTATCCTTGCAAGGTTTTACAGTTTCGGGCGAGGATTGCGAAGAGGGGAACTCTTATTGGTGTTATAGTTCGCGATTGATTCAAAGCTTTATCGATAAGTTAAATGAGTCGGAAAAACCGTTGGTTGTCTTTCCTGGCCTACAGATTGTTCCGACGAGTAGCGTTAATGAGACGGAGAACTTAATAGACACGCAAGAATATGGTGTTGTGGGACGCATGGCTGCCTATCTTCGACGGCACGAAGTCATCATTAAATTGGCAGATATACTTGATTCGAAGAAGCTTCTTCAGTATATGAGCGGCGAAGTGGAGCAAAGCGAACATGCTGCAGGTAAGAAGTCGCTGATTAAGTGTTTAATTGAGTTCGGAATATTTTGTTATTGGAGGCGGGAGTGTTGAATGCATACGAGAATGTGATAGTTTTCCAGTTCAGTGAACGGCTAAGCAGAGTTGTTTGTAGGATTTACTGGGGTTGCACAAACAATAAATGATCAAAGCAAACAACAATTATGTTTAAAATATCGGCATACAGCTATAGTAAGGAGGTCAGTAGTGCGTGTAATTATTTTATAGCCAATTACATCGGTATACAATAAAGAAGGTCTGATTTTATAATATACGAATATACCACTTCGTTGTTTTCGTACAGTCTTAATTAACTTGAAGTTGCGAATAAAGAAAGCGTCCTTCATAAAAGCAACATATGCAAAGAGTCTTTAATTTTTTGCAGTATCAAGGTAATATAGAAGAGTGTAGGGTTTCCAAACCTATAGGTCTATTTAGCTTAACTAAGTCTTCAATTCAGCTGAAAGTCCAGAGAATAGCCATTAGCCATTAAGCTTGCGCCCTCTAGTGAAGTGAGTTGTACAATAATTAAAGTAAGAACTCCTCGCCAGCTACTCATTAAGCGAGCATACGGGCTGCGGTAAGAACTTAGGGAAATCTTCTCGTTCTGAAAAAATTAAATTTCATTTATTCGATCATATCAATATGATCTTTCATAATAACTTCTTACAATTACGGATAGCATATAGCACTCTCAGTGATCAGTTTTTATTCTATGCTTGGGATATGACCACCCACATGGAACCACGTATGGGGATCATGGGTATCATTAAATTATTGTCTTTGGGCAACTAATTATGAACAAGTAATGAAATGTAATAAGATGCACAGTCGTGATGCAAACGGTAGGTATGACTCGTTTCGTCGGAATTTGAATTATTGTTGCTTTTTTAAGCCTTGGCGGTTGGATCTACATCCCCCATAAAGATTAGGTTGTAGTTCGTCGTCACAAACCGCGTTTCATCATCTGTTGATACAGGAACTGTACCATCTTCTTCTTCTTCTTCTTTTCCTTTTTATCCCGGCGTCGTTATGGTCAGAAGTGTAGGACCATAACCTTCCCACTTAACTGCATTCCTACTGGTCCGCTTGTGGGGTCCGCCGATACAGGAACTGTACCATAAGCTTCCCAAATGCGCAAAAACTTCTTTGATATTTTGTGATTACTCAGAACCATGTCATTTCACTTTTTCCATGGTTTTATCGGTTATTCATCTACTTGGGCGTCCAAGGCGATAGTCGCTTTTAAAGTTTTCGCATCCTTCTTGAAAACTATTTTTACTCATACGAGTAGTAGACTCGCCAAAATGAGAAATGTTCGCAATTTTCAATATTTAGTGGCGCTTCTTTCCATTTTTCTAGGAAAACTGAATACAAATTCTCAGATACCCTCTGTAAACAAATAAATAATGGTCGATCATGTCAATGAACATGCAACATGTTTGACAGTTGATAGTCCAAAGCTGACAAAAAACAATTTGATTCAGATGTGCCACATATTTTCACTTCGGATCCCCCTAACTTCCAGCCCTAAGATAAAGATATTTACTCAGATTTTACTGGTGTATTTATTCTTCTTCTTCTTTTTCGGCGCTACAGCTCGTGGCGAGCATGTGCCTCCTTCAATAAGTCTCTCCAACTGGCACGATCTTTCGCCAGCAGTCTCCAGCTCCGCACCCCTAGTTGGTTGAGATCTCATTCCACTTCCGTGCGCCACCTTAAATTGGGCCGTCTTCGACCGCGTCGCCACTTTTCGGGCCGGAGCTGTGATGTCCATGCCCTCTGCAAGGCCAAGCCGTCTTAGGCGTTGGATCCGTAGCCGCCGTGCTACGCTCATGTCGCTGTACAGACCACACAATTCAGTGTTCAGTCTTCTCCTCCATTCCCTATTTACGCATACCGGACCGATCGAGCGCAGGAATTTTTCTCTCAAAACGACCTAGGGCCTCCTCATCTGCTTTCGATTAGGTCCATGCTTCCGCGCCATAAAGCAGGATCATAAGGGTCTTGTATATGGTTGCCTTGGTTTTCCGAGAGAGGGCTCTGTTTCCCAATTGCTTCCTGAGCCCAAAAGAAGAGCAGTTGGCAAGAATTATTCTGCGCTTGATTTCGGCACTGATATCATTGCTGCATGTCACTGTTACTGGTGTACTTTTACGTCACATTAATTTGTTCTCAATTTTAAGACAATTTTTTTTATTTCTTTTTATTATTATTATTACCGGCCACTATGAATCTCAGAGCCTCGTTGACAGCAATTCCCCAAGCCTCCCTGTCATGAATCAAGAACCCTCCTACATTGTCAGCGCGGCCTTCCTGGGGATCTTTTTCTTACGGGTTTTTTCATCCACAATTTTTTAACTGTTCGTCTACTGTGTGTTCTTAGTCTTCGCGATTTTATTACTCCAACAATGCTGGGGGCTGAATGGGATGGATTTCTTCATTGTATAGTTTTCCCCATTCGCCTATTTCTTCGTCAAGTTTTTACCATAGATTCTCTTTAAAATCTTGTTTTCAAAGATTCGAAATCTGTTTTCCCCCTTTTTAGTCAAAGACCAAGTTTCACAGCTCTAAATTGTCACTGGCATTATTATGATTCTATAAATATGGGTTTTGACAATTTCTTTATCGCGAAGAATCGCGCGTAACTCATATGCATGCTGTTATGTATTTCGATCTTTATGTCATTTTAAATAGTCAAGATATTTTAACTAGGCCACTTTCTCATAACGTTAATCGCGTAAAGTCAGGTGGGAGGTTTGGATCTATCCAAGTCAGTCGATGACAATATGTTTGGTTTCCTCGTCATTTATTTCTAAGGCACTTCCTTTCCTACCATTATTAGACCTTCAGCGTTTCTCTTAACTATTTCCTTACTATCTCACAGAAAATCCAGATCGTCAGCTAGAGCGGATGCGATCTCATTAAGAATTATTCCTCTTTCATTTTCCTGCCGGGATCCCATTACATATTCCAGCGCCAAATTAAGACGAAGTAATAACCGGACTCGTGGATGTTTCAGATAAAGCGTTCCATATTTTAACTCGTCCTTTGTTTTCCTAAGGTATACTTTTATACTTTTTTAGTTTATCAAGATCTATGATATGATATGCTTTTGATTAGCTTGCAGATTCATATGCCTTTTTTAAAATCTAATAAATATTTATTGAAATATTTTCTCCATCGGGCCTCAACCTTTTCGTTGTCCGAAACGAGCCATCCATTATCCTTGCGCTCGAATCCTGATCTGGCCTGGTATCCTTTTCGTTCAGCGTTTAACCCTGCATACGTTGGTGTCGTGTTTTTAGCCGCACATTCTTGCTGAATGTTAGCAATTGTTTTCTTGCACAATTTACGTTTTTTATCCTTGAAGAGGGCTGACTACCTTTCGCAGGCTCTGATATCTTATACGCGTGGTCTCTTCGCTATTTTCAAGGCTTGAAGTTTTAGAAAAGAAAAGTTCTTCCTCACGTTGAAGCTTTGAGCTATTTAGAAAATTACACTTATAGAGAAAAGGCAAAGGCCACCCTTAATCCGAAAAAGTACAGCTTGTCATACTCCGTCGAACCCGAATTGACAATGTCCCAATTGAATGACATCCTTGCGTTAAATATTTATCTTGATTTTCGCAACTAACTTTTACTTTTATTATCTTTTATAAAATGAAAGTAAAATAATAAAACACAAATTTTATTTTTAAGCGATAATCGTATATGTGTGCCAGGTCTGGGGAAATTATGCAAGTAGTTCAATATCAAAATTGCAGATTGCACAAACGAGACTTAAAAAAATATTAAAACTTCCTTTGATTTTTGTGTTGTAACTATAAATTTTTCTTTTTTGTCCAAACAAAATTGAGGTTCTTATGAAAAATATTTTTTTTCCCTCAAAAAGTGTTCCATACAGTGCTCTTCTATGGTAGTCATTGTAGTATCAACCCATTTTGCAGAACTCTGACCTTTAAAAGAGGCTCTGCTGCTTAAAGCTCGATTTGGCTTTTATTTTTTCAAGCCCGATCCACACATGTTTAATGGGGTTGGATGACTGTGGAGGCATTTTCAACTGTAAGCGAGCATTAAAAACCAGCCACGTTTTGACATTGTGAGCAGGAATCCTTGGGTTGTTTTTTGCTGAAAGATATAATTTTATCCTAGACCCTTTTTCGTGGCGCTTCACCAGTTTCACCGCCTTGTTTAACCATCACTTGAAAATTCTTTCAGTATTTCTTTCAGAGTATTTGATTTTCGACAACCATTTGTTTCCAGTCATTGCCAAACAAGTCAAACTTGTTTTGTCAATAACCTTAAAGGTGTTCCAAACGTCTAGACTCTACCTAACATACCCTTTGCCGACTGCGAGTCTTTTACTTTGTTACTTCTAGATAGTGTGCGTCGTGTAAATCTCTCGTTAATATTATCTCACCTCAAAACCCGCCATACTATTTTGACAGTATTTTGAACATCCTACATCCTTGCGATCAATGATCTTCCTAGCAGGTTGGGTTTTTGGCCGTTTTTCTTGACAACATGTCTCTCGTTTATCTCCGATAATATTTCTTTACTACCCTTTCCTTCCTTGTTTTCTTAACAGCCCTCATTTCTGAACTCACGGACAGCATCCCCAACTAAGGTATAGTATTTTTCAACTTGTTTACAACCTCTTGATAGGTTTTGCCTTCAAAAACAAATTTTAAAATAAGCCTTCGGTCTTCTCAAGAAGCTTCCGACTTTTTACGTTCCTTCTCTGTCCTTTCGCTTGTTACCTGGACTACAGTATTCAACGGAATGAGCGGATATTATTCATAACGTTTGAGCTTGTGTGGATAATTTAGTCTGCTAGCCTTCTGTCATATTTAGAAAAATTAAAAAAGTGCATCAGTTTGAACGATGAGTGTGACTATCGAATACTTTTGTTCATAAAAAATATTAAATAAATTTGGCTGTAAAATCTTCCCCCTGCGAGGCATCAATATCAGTGCACTTATGTAATGATAATATAATATGTGACAGGTTTACCATTGTTATTAGTTAAGAGAAGGATCCTAATTTTTTCCTTCAACTTGAAGGCACTGCACCTGAAAGCTCTGTTCCCCACCTCACTCTGGTAAATAGCTTCGCAATCCAATTTACACTTTATCAACACTGTCATACCTAACGTTGGATTTTTACTTGGTTTTTCCAATTTTTTTACCAACATTTTATGGTGTAAAAATAATTAAACATACACAGGTCTATCGTTCCACAGCGAAAATATAATACAATTTAGATGACTTAGCTGGTTCCTTCTAACTCATTCGCTAGAATTGTATGCATGTTAACATGTGCCCTTTGTACTTTGTTCGTTTTCTCCCCTTTTCCCGTTAATACGACTTTGCTAATTTTGGACTATGTCATCATCAAAGTAACGATCATTTCAGGGGTTTGTACGATACAGGAAGGCAGGGCCTGTTAGAAATCCACAATGTCTCTTTTGGTTTTTCTTCATATACTTTATGGAACCCAGTTGGTAATATCGGGGCCTTGTAAGATTTAAGATCAGACTTATATTCCATAATTTAGCTAAAGTCCTTACTGTACCTGTACCTCATCGATTGTACCTTCCTTGATTCCGTAGCCCGTAGTTCGTATGAAAGATGATGCTTTTTCCTTTATCATGTTATAATATGGGATTTTTTAACGGATAACATGGGATTTTTTAAGATTTTAGTTTTTGTCATTGTCAAAATGTTAATTAAAGCATAAATCAATATCGCTATTGACGCTGGCCTATCAGCTTGAATAAGTGAATTGACTATAAAAATAGTCTAAAGGCGTCGAATGCAAGATCTAGCCGGCCAATAGACGAGAGAGAGAGAGAAAGATTAATTGCTCACCGAATTCGTTTCTCAATTGGTCAATTGATTCACGTGCTGTGCGGCAAAAAGCACTATCTGGCTGGAACCACATTTCGAATATTTTCAGCTCATACATTCTGGGCCCTCGAAATCAATGAATTATAGCGAACGCCGTTTACAATAACGTTGTTCTCACCATGTTCGCCACACCAAACAGTGTATTTTCTCGAGTGCATTAGCCATCTTATATCACATCCAGTTGCACATCGGACCTAATACCACAGTTTTGTTTACTGGCATCCATAGTCGCTGTAGACAAGCATTTTTTCGCAAAGCACGAATTTTGGTAATAAAATTCAGTAATTGGTAAATATTGTTCAGATGTAAGTCCTTCTACAATGGCAATGCTAACTGAGCATATTTGACTTAAGCACATGTCACCGACCATGCATGCAATCAAACAGCAAAAAAATCACCCTTAACACGATTCTTATAATACATCTAAGGTCGCATGTCTCACCTATGGCAGGCGTTGTATATCCTTCAACTTAACATAGGGTCGTACGGTCGCACGGTCATAGAGTCTGTGCTTTAAGAATTGGCAGGTGAGACCAGGAATGTTAATCGGCCCCATTGTTAATTAAGAACCGGAATAGACAGTCGAAATTCTACATATGTACCTATTAACATCTTCCAGCAAATTTTTCGAATGTTGATGCATTTTTTCGACCAGCATCCATTTGTCAATCATTTCTGCGGCTTTGCCTTCCACTTCATTTCACAACTCACAAGCTTCATCCCATAATATCCACGTCATTTGGGTATACCAGTGATTGAACTTAATTTTGAATTATTGTGCCTGTTGTATATGTCTTTGCGATGTGTATACACAATCTTTTCCTAAATGAACTGAGTGACCTCGAAAGTTTGAGATATCCTCCGACTCTGATGGATCAGCTAGTGAGATGTTGACAGATGAGATTTCCCGGAAGTCCGAAAAGACTTTAATCATCGCCGTTATACAGTCAGAAATTGTCTTTTCAGTCTTTTCTACTGAAACTCCATTAAAAGTTGTCCATATTCAACTCTGTAAACTTCTCTTTCATTTCTGATAAACGATTAATTTATTTTTGGCTCGTAGAAGTTACAAGCGTTTCTTGATACTCTCTCTCTCTGCAGCGCAGCATTGTATGTTTCCCGATAAGCTGTATTCATCGTGGATAGTGTGTTCATCTCCGAAAACCTGGTTCGTATACCTCACCGAATATGTGTTTTACGATGTTACACCTCAATGACGTATAAACCCCCTTGTCTAGAAAAAACATCTCGAACATTTCACATGTGATTAGCAGAATCATTGAACTGGCCCCGCTATGGGTTGCAACATTAGCTATGAAAGACGTGTTCAATAAGTAAAGGTTATTTTGGGATTTCGCGGGCCGTCGTTGTGCTGCTAATCATGCCTGAAGAATATTTGTGCATTACCAGCCAAAACGGATTGTTTAGTTTGCTGCCAGTTCCCTAAGACATTATACGTACATATGTATGTGTTTGGCACGATCTGATTTTTTTTACTAAAAAGAATATTGAAATTTGTTTCAGATTTTGCTTAAGATATTAATGTTAATCATTATTTTTGATGAATTTACTATGACTAAAACAAGGACTTGCGTATAGTATTAATGTTTCGAAACATCATCGATCTAAACGAAATAATAAAATGATTACGAACGATTGCTGAATCACAGTTAAAGAAGTGGTTTACATACCAACCGACTCATGCCTTGGATTTTTTTAAATGTTCGGAGTATGAAGCCTGAACTCTTGAGTAGGTGTAAAGCCTGAAAACGATTAGCTTTTAGTTTGTAGATGGTTATATGCTGGTTGGTGTATAAGACTTTCCATAATAAAAAGCCTGCATCGGATCAAGCGATTTCTTGTGTTGAAGAGAATAAAGTTCTCCTTTAACTTCTTTCCCATTTCGTCATACCACAGGAGAGAAGTTGAAGATTTCGTTTTTGTTTCCTTAGGTTTCATACTTGAGTAGCCAATGAATCTTCCCAGCCGCCTTTTTCAAATCTGTTTCTCTCCGGTGTATTCGATCAGCAGTATATGATCCCAAGGATGACTTCTTTGAACTATAACCGATGAAAACCTGTTAAAGGGTTTTGTAATGCACCTTTAAATATATGTTTATAATAAATATGTAGTTCCCTTTGAGTCCGTGCATCTTCTCGAGGCAGACTATTAGAGACTATATTAGACTATTCTTGTTACCTTTTTAAACACTCTCAAGCTGCGGTTACCACATCTGGCCTCAAATCGACAAACCCTCTTGTCTATCTTAACTAGATCCTGGATAGGTGGGCCTCGTGACCTTTAAAAAATGTCCCCTCTCTCAGTTGTTAGTAAGATTGTGGTGGCTGTTCAAAAAACCTGTCTCATTATAAAAAGTTGCACAAGAAACAAGAAAAATATTTCACTTCCTTAACCCTACTAATAAATCGATTATCTTTTTCAGAAGCTAGGAAAAAGGACAGCAAAATGTACGTGGTAGCTATATCGATGTTGTTTGGAAAACTGCTCTCCGTCCTCGGCTTTGGTGGTGTAGCTGCACTCGTAATGAAGGCGCTTGGAGTCGCCTCCCTAGCACTTCTGATGGCCGGATTGATAGGTTTGAAGAGTCTGCATCAGAGCAGCCAAGAAACCAGTAGCCATGTTCAATACGTTTCTGATGGACATCACCGTCGCAGACGAGGCGTGCACGCCCCATTTCCATATCGAGCCTGGAAGCCATTATATGCTATAAAAACCATAACCAAATGAAAATCATGTCAGCCGTATCGCAATTATTTTTGAATAAACGTTAATTTAACAAACCACTAACTTATAGTTTCCTTCGTCTAGCACCGGCCCGTTGCTCGTTCATCCTCCCGCAATAAAGCTATGTATTAGCTGCAACTACCGTAAATAGCATTTAATGGCCAAATAAACTGAAGTACAATCCCGAAAAATAATAACAATAAAGCGAAGAAAATGAAAACAAAAACAACATCACGTTATCTAAATGCCCAAATGGCACGTGCTTCATGCCGGTTGTTAACTTGGTCCGGACATTCCCGTATAACTCGCACAGTTGTTCACAAGTTTGCCGTTCGTTCGCTGTCAACATTCCACCACTACTTGCCGTGCGATTCATGGAAGCATGACAAATTGGCATGCCACAACCGAGTGGATTGGTTTCTTTTGGGCTTTCATTAATGGTAAGAAAGTGAGAGCTTCCATCTGTGCGAGGAGAAGTGAATTTCCGTGGACCGTTGGCTGGTTAGTCGGACGGATGACCATATTTGGTTAGAGTGTGTGGTGGACCTTGCCACGGTCGTTGGTCACTGACCCACTGTTCCATTTTACTCGGCGGGTAGCTCATTCACAAACTCGGATGGTGATCTTGTATCCGTGAATTTTGAATCATGGGGTTTTTTTTTTGTTCCTTTTTGTGTTGGTCAAGACCGAATTGGAGTCTTTGAAGCCGAATGCTGGAGGGGCAGCAATTGATGCTGGTGTGGCAATACAAGAATCGCTATTGAATTGAGATGTCGACGGGGAAAGTGATGGTTGCAAGGCATTGGATTTTCATAAAGCAACTTTCACCCGCGGATTGAATGGATTCTTGGTATTTGGACGATGAAATTTGTTGGATGTTATGTGATTACCTTGCGCGGTAGAACCGCAGACTCTGGCCAGACGAGGAATTTTATTTCTGACATCATCTGAGAAGAAACGTCAGTGCAGTCATAAAGCCGACTGTTGGCATGAAGCCGAGTGGCCCGACTGAAGTGAGCATAGGTTTTAAGTTCTTTTTTAACGTGAATATTAGGGCAAAACTTTCTCAAGAGATAAATCTACAAGTAAATATTCATCGTACATTTGTACGGTGAGACAATGTCGCTTTCTCTATACTTCGTAAAACCCTATCCTAACCCCTAATGTGCCATTTACGATTGATTGGATATAAAATGTACAATATCTAGGTCTCTAAGGTGTATTTTTGTGGGAAACCTATTCCCGAAGCTTCTAAAGTGCTACGCTATGGGCAAATAAAAGTCGACTATGGCACCTCTCATTCCAAATCCTCAAACAATTTTGTCCATTAAAGCATAATGGCTTATGTGTCCTCTTTTCGACTTCCCTACATTGCCTTCGATTACTCACGGTATATACTGGATAAATGGAATTGGCTTAAGATTCAGATGATCCAAATGCACTGCATCATTATAATTATATTCGAAGCAAGATGACGAGAAGGTTTATGAATTCATCCTAAACCAAAATTAACTAACTCAAATTTAGAATAATCTAACGCGAGCCCAAGAGCAAGAAAAAGCACACTTGGAAAATTTGCAGCAGGATCTTCAATTACGCTTGAAATTAAATGTTTAGTGAAGACCGAACAAGATATAAAGAATCACTCAAGCCTTTTGTAAGAACATAACTTAGGCAGAACTAGCTAGAATTTCAGAAGGCATATCTCTACACAGCTGAGTTCTTCCCGTCTTAAACTCATTTAAAAGAAATAACATCAACATCGCAGTCACTGTTACTCGTAATACCAGACTCCGACTTCTTCAGAACCTAAATCGAAATTAAATGAATATTTTCCATAGCTTTATATCGAGCAAAGACTCCTATACCAGCAAAAGGGTCCTATCTGACATGACTGCACTCTTTCTCTAGAGGTTTGCCCCTCCTAACTCTACCTAATCGTATGAGTCATGATTTTTCCTGCAATTCGAAGACGAGCTTAAACTATTAACGTCTCTGGTCTTTAAGAATGACCTCTTTACAAAAGTATGTGTTCAATATTGATTTCAGTCAATAAACCTCTCAAGCCAACTAGTTGCTAAAAGGTTATAAAAAAATTTACTGCGGTGTCTGAATAATATGTTTGAAGTATCATTTGCCAGTTCTACAAGAGAGAAGCAGGAGAAGTTGTTCAAAATTATAAGACCCTGGAATTTCAAAGCGACACACGGCTTGCGTAATTTTGATGTCAATTCAAGCTCGTCAGGTACTGGCTTAGCTTGGATGGATTAATCTTGTAACTAAATCGAGGTCGGAAATGAATTAACCTCATTCAAGGCCGAAGTGGATATTATGGGTCGGCGGGAAATTTGGGGTAAGGATCAGCATGAAATAATCAGATTTAGGTCAAATATGAGTCATTTTGTTTGATAGCTTGTGCGATTCTGAAGGTAATTTCATTATGGCTCTTTTAAAGCAAATTTGCCTCTATTGGCAAAAAACTGAGACAGTCGTTGAAATTGTTTTTCACAAGCCTCACTTTGGGTGAATTTTTCAGAAACGATAACCACTCAGGTTAGGTCCGGGAAATAAGGATGCATAAGAATCTCCAAGCCCCCGGAGGTTTTGGCGAGGTGGAACACAAGTCTCCTCTATAATATTGAGGAAAAAATTCAATGCGTGATCTTCGATCGAGTTTGTACAGGGTTTTTCAATGATCTCCATATGATCACCGCGAACGCATTTGCGGTTATCGATTCTTTAAAAACTTTTCCACACTTATCGGTTGGAATGTTGGCAATTTCGCGTTCGTTCCCCTTAAGTTGTTAGCTTAAATCAGCGAATTAACCTATCCTCATAAAAATAAAGAAAAACTGTTGGTATTTAGGCGAACTATTTCTCGAGATCACACTATTACTAAATATCAATTGTTTGTTCTTGATCTTTGTGGAATGTAACACCATCTTATTGCAATCACATATCAGTGATGTCAATCTCATCCAATTCTGGTCAAATATTTGAAGCCTTTAGGCAGTTCACTGCTGAAGAAGATTTGAATTTTAAAGCTTTCTCAGACGTTTGCAGAGCCCGATCCAAAAAGTTTCGGCACTTCAAAAGTCGGCCGATATTTGTATGCAAAATTCACTGTGAAAGGCTAGGGGTAGATTGATTCGGCTCATTTTTAATCAAGGCATTTATGGCTGCGATATCTTCGTCACTTCCACCCGTGAATTGTTTCACTGATATAGAAACATTCAATAATAATTATGTTGACTATAGGACGCTTATTACGACCGAAAATCGGAATTCCGGCGTTGGCGCTAGCATCTTTGGACCAAATCGGACCATTGGACCATTATCGAAGCCCGTGGGACCTTGTCCTAGTGTCTTCCAAGTGGAACTATACGCCATCCTAACGTGCGTCATTCTAACTTTAGAGACTGGCATAAGACGTATGACCATCAATATACTCTCAGACAGTCAGTCAGCGCTCAAAGCGTTGGGCTCGTACGTACTGAAAATCTGTCAAGGAATGCTACGATGCCCTGCAGGACCTAGGCAAAAAAAGTAAGATAAAACTCTGGTAGGTGCCAGGGCACAAGGACATAAAACGCAACCAAATCGCCGACCAACTCGCTAGAAAAGTTTCCAATGAAAGGTACGGGGGTGGTCCGATAAGTACTTAGCCTCACCGCCATATGGCGCCAGTATCGCAAGAGCAACTTACTATCGTGTAGTACATTCTAGCAGACGGCTACTGTCGTCATTTCGTAATTTCAGCTGGATCGGACTCGTAGTTTTGTTTTGACCGCGTGTGGAAGCGGGAATGTCCGCGGATTTTAGAAAAATGGAAAAAGAGCAATATCGGTCGGTGATTCGATTCTTAATTTTGGAAGGAAAATCGCGCAGCGAAATCAAAGAGCGTTTGGATGCTGTGTACGGTGACTCTTCTCCTTCGATGGCGGCCATTAAAAATTGGTTTAACGTGGTCGCACGTCAGTTTTTGATGAGCCACGTCCAGGTGCCCCGAAAACGGCTACCACGGAGGATAACGTGACAAAAATCCACGATCTCGTATTAGCAGACCGGCGATTGAAGGTGCGCGAGATAGCTGAGACAGTAGGCATTTCAAAAGATCGCGTGGGTCATATCCTGCATGAAATTTTTGGCATGACAAAGCTGTCGGCGCGATGGGTGCCGCGTTTGTTCACACCGGACAACAAGCACAACCGTGAGACAACTTCAGAGCACTGTTTGACGCTGTTTAAGCGCAATCCGAAAGAGTTTCTGCGTCGTTTCGTGACAGGTGACGAAATATGGATCCACTGGTATACACCAGAGACCAAGGAACAGTCGAAACAGTGGACTTCACCCGGCGAACATGCTCCGAAGAAGGCGAAGACTGTCTCATCGGCTGGAAACGTGATGGCCACCGTTTTATTGGATTCCCAAGGTGTGATCCACATCGACTACCTGGAGAAGGGCAAAACGGTCACAGAGCTGTACTATGCCAAATTATTGGGCCGATTCGACGCCGAATTGAAGAAAAAAGGGCCCCACTTGGCGAAGAAAAAAGTACTCTTAAACCATCATAACGCACCGGCTCACACCTCCGCCCTCGCCACGGCCAAATTGGTCGAATTTGGCTACGAACTGCTGCCCCATCCACAGTATTCTCCAGATTTGGCCCCGTGCGACTTCTTTTTGTTTCCAAACTTGAAAAGGTCACTCGCCGGGCAGAAATTTCAGTCGAATGAGGAGGTCATCACCGCCACGGAGGCCTACTTTTCGGACGGGTTAAAGAAGTTGGAGCATCGCTGGGTCAAGTGTATCGAGCTAAAAGGAGACTATATTGAAAAATAAATCGCCATTTCTCCAAAAGTTTTGTTTTTCTTTTGTAGGATAAGTACTTATCGGACCACCTTCGTACATAGGTGCCAAACCTTTCTGCGGAACTCCCAAATCGAAGACTAATTTTCTCTTAGACAAGTGAAAAAATCGCAACACCTGCATTTTTGGAACAGCATTCAAGAACTCCAACAATCGAAAAGATTTATACGGCCTCTGAACTACCGGATAAGGCTCATACTTCGTTTCCTTCCCTCATATCAGTTTCATAACTTTTCGGCATTCCCGGACTCAGAAAGACATGATATGTTTTCGATGGGTTTAAAGAGGTAAACGCCTTTACAATTTTAAGAATAGTTGGTGGATCGTTCATGGAATTCCCATTTTCGTTCTGGAAGTTGTCGTAAAATGCTTACACGTCGATTGGTGCCTTTTGAAGCCACACTAGCAGTATCCTTAAAAGAATATCTGACAACACCTTGGTAATTGCTTATGGGTGGTCGTGGTGCAAGGGTAATTATCGCCGACTGTTGTGCCGAAGGTCTGTAGTTTAAGTCCGTCCATTGTCAAGAACAATTCTTATACGGAAAAACTGTGCAACAACATCAGTTGTGAATGAGAGATGATCAAAAAGTGCTACCGAAGGCATAACACTCGCAGCATAAGATCACTTCAAAAATTCATACTATGTGTATGCGTTTCCAATATAACATCTTAATGACATGGAAAACAAAAGAGTTACTGTAAACTACAACCAACGCAAATTCAGTCGAATCTCTCACATCATATCTAGGACAACCACCCCCGGAGAGTAGTGTACGAACATCTTCGACACAACCCATCTGCACCCCGTCTAGGTTGTGTGACAAACACCTTAAGAGCGTACACTCTTGAACCTGCACGAATTATATAAAAAAAAAAAAGATGGTGATGATTTGCTTTGTATGTAAAATGTATGTATTTTCCGGTCAACACAACCGCTCTTATGAGAATTCATGCAGTGGTGAAAACTGGTTCAGTATAAGATCAAACTCTTTATGAACGTACTCAGGCAGCACGTTAACGCCGAAGCGTGGTCGCTATGAACGAAAGTATTCAAAACCAGTCAGGTACTTCAATTCGTCGCCGAAGTCAAAAATTGTGTCTGACTCACGGTACCTTACGGCGATCTTCATTTACACGCCTAAAAGGTTGAAATAATACCACAATTCAAGCTATACCAATTCGATATTGGATAGCCAAGACAATTTGTCATTATATTTGATCTTGGCATGCATCCCAAAAACTCATTGAGTGGTACGGATAATAGTTTGGCAGCATAATTACCCGGAACTTTTTTGGATCATAGGGATAAAAGGATAGTTGCAGTGAAAGGAGAGCGATATAGGAACATGTTGATAGACAATTTTTTTTCTGAATTGATTGAATTAGCTCTTTTGGTTTCAAATGAATGGAACTAAAGCTCATACAAGTCTTCAAACTAATAATTTATTGCATAGGAAATTTAAAGATTATTTCGGTGACTAGAATATGATTGGCCTCTGGAATTATGTGTTCGACACTTTTAGACTTTGTTCGACGATGTAATTTCTGAGTAAAGTCTAGGTTGATGGCCAAGTACCAGTTTAGGAATTCACGCATAAAATCCAAATTGAAATTTTGGATCAACTGAAAATCATCGACAATTTTGACTTTCGGATTATCGCCTGCAAAAGAAGCCGCAGTGGTCACAGGAACAACGTTGTGTACCGTTTATAATTGCCATAGACTGACCTAGATATATTACACCATGAAGGGCAACATTGACTTCCCAAAAATATTTCTTGAATTAGTGTTCGATAAAAAGAAAAATTAGTGCACTTTTCAAACTGTATAATGTTGCCTTTAAGCCGGGCCACTTCAAGAGCGAAACACGAGTAAATACGCCATCGCGTGATCTACTCCTCTATACTCGTACACTGTTGGTACGCTGATTGGAAAAGTCAATTGAGTCTGTATTAGGATTGATTTTTCTTCAATTCTTATTACAAAAAATAAGAAAAAAACAATTGCACGACGACATACATATTTACCGATTCGGTACGCGAAATTCTTTTAAAAGGCAAAATTTCATAAATATTTCACGCTTGTCCATCAGTGAACTCTTTCTCGGAACGTATATTTTAGGAGATCTTCTTTTTTCTTTTTACCAGACTAGTCATTTTACCGCATACCGCATCGAGTGGAGATTTTCAAGAATTCAGGAAAAATTAATTACTACTATCGCATCGTTTTGAAAGCATGGGATGCCGTGCAGCTGATTGTTTGTAGACAGTGATCGAGCCATTGCATTTGTAGCTTCATGAAGTATAGTATCAGCGGGTTTACCTTTTATATACCATAAGTATATTAAGAGATCGAAAGTATTGAATTTCCAACGATTAGTTTGACGCGAATATTATTGAGTCGCGCAAAAGCTTTTAGTTAAGGAGATGTAAGAGATAAAGTCATTCGTGGCTTCATATCATCCCTTCTCATGCTAAGGAAGAAGAACAACGTACATTTTTTTTTCAGCATTTTTTTCTACACCTCTAAGGA
Organism: Merodon equestris; assembly: GCA_958301585.1. Classification (NCBI taxonomy): domain Eukaryota; kingdom Metazoa; phylum Arthropoda; class Insecta; order Diptera; family Syrphidae; genus Merodon; species Merodon equestris. The sequence goes on along the minus strand of OY284413.1, from coordinate 205,425,808 downwards.
CGATAGTTTGCCTGTTGGGGAATTTAAACAAGTTGTCGTTGGCATCAGAGGCTAGAGTCCCTGTTCTCCTTATGGTGGGTTATAGTGATTTCTTCACCAACTCTATCCTTGAACGGTTTTCCTTTAAATATAATTTCGGGTATATGCACGCACCGTCAAGTTCGAATGAAGCGCAATATTGAACAATTTTCGACAACTTTATCGACCAATTGGGGTCGTATATCAGCAATAGCACGGCAAGTGTTTACTTCCAAATCGTCCAACGTCTCTGGTTTATCGGCATAGACACATGATTTCACATAACCCCAAAGAAAGTAATCTTTTATGTAGTCGAATTGAATCGCAGTCAAACAGCTGGTAAAACTGCGCCAATGTTTCACCCAATGACAATCGGGTTCATTCTAGAGTTTCCCAGCAGCTGCTGAGCTGAAGATATCAAGGAAAACCACGCAATGGATGTTAACAGATGGGCTTATACAAAGATCTTATAAGTTTTAAAAAGGGCAAAATCTTACCAATGTTCAAAATAAGAGGCTCATTAGAGCAAAGGGGCTTTGTACCTTGCCAGTCGCCAGATATCGAATTTTCTGATGATAAAAATGTCCTTATCGAACGTTTCGTGAAAAAACAAAACGATAATGTTTCTTTGCGGAGGACCATACGAATATTTGTACCTTCGCTTGGCCAGTAGAAGTCAAACGCCACCGTTTTTCATGGTTTGGGCGACTGTAACGGCCAATGGAAAATAGCTGTGTTTTTGGACCCTGATGTCAGCGTGAATGTGCTCAAGAAAGTTCTTCTTCGAGAATGGAGGCTCACGTTTGTGCAGGGTGCAACTCGTTTTTGTAGAGCAACTCAAGGCCACCGCTAATCAATTACTCTTCATTCTTTCAAAGGGAGTAAAGAAATGTGGCTTGCTCTGCGTGTCTAAACAATTAGTTCGTATACTCGTATCTATGTGTGTGAATAACGAATGGCGACCCCACATACAAATATTAGTATGTTCCCTCTCAGGTACTTATGTGGAAAGGCATATTCCTCAAAGAAGCCTATGGCTCTATCATATAATTTCTAAACCCTGCTGCGCTGGAGATTCCTTTGTGAGCATTTGTGGCAGTCAGTGGTTTCAATTTGTACATCTACTTATGAACCGGCACGGCTCGAGTACTACATGATAGGATGAAGGAAATGCATAGCGACGTACTCCTAATCATAAATAAAAAGGATCATCAACGCAAGATATGTAAGCCTGGCATTACGCCTGTAAAATAACTCGAAAATAAGTTTATCTAAGTCATCAACTTTACCATATTTAAGATAGATTTCGTGCTTTCTAGCGTCATATCTGAATTCATGTACTATATCTCCGCGAGTAGGTCTTTGTTTTTTTATATCGCGACCTCAATAATCTATTACTAGACACGTTTAATCTCTGTCCGAGCGCATTACTTTCAATGAACTTAATTAAAATATCTATCAACCGGCTAACTGCGTTACACTGTCCATATGCCACAAACTTTTTTTCTTTTTTCAATTTCATTTCAAATAAAAATTTAACACAATCCGATCAACGAATACAATTACTGATAAATAGAAAGCGTATCACCGAACACCAATTAAGATACATATCACTGACAGAAGCCGATAGTGGCTGTCGGTATTTTTATTTCCTTTCCGCACTACAATTATTAAATTAATTGTCAACGAGCTAAGTAGACGTGGAGGCAGACTTGGATAGCATAGTAATTTCACACACTTTCCATTCGGAGAATTTTAGATTTTGTAATATCAGGCTTTAAACCTGAATTGATTTTTATTCTTGAGATTTAGAGAAGAAAAATGTTGAAATGCCGGTGGGGGAAATGTAAAATCGAAACAGATTTTATCGGACCAATTGTCTAAAGAAGTGTCTTTCTTTCTTAAGATCTGAAAATCGAATGCTTATTGCTTATGCTTGATATTTATTGTATGTAGTATTTAAAATCTGCGAGATTTTTATCTTTCGGGCTAAAAGTTGTCCGTACTTACATTCTGTCTTGTCGTCGTTATAGTCGTAAAAGATCCCATAACGACTCCCAGGCAATAATGTCTATTTCATCTGCCTACCCCAGCAATCGGATTGATTCGTTGTAAATAGGGCTTTAGTAATTGATGCCTACACAGGATAGTACCTTTTGCCGAGTGTCAATAGTTATAACCGGATCCTATTACCCTCGATAATGCAGACTATTAAAAAATTCTTGAAAATGCTCCTTAAAATAATAATAATGAGATAATAATGAGACGTCAGTGTGTTTCTCACCAAGGCGTTTTTAGTTAGGAGCTAGTCTAGACTAGGCCCAACAAAGTTTTGTTTTACTAACAGGGAAGCTAACAGGAATTAGTCAAAGTCATGAGAGAGCATTCATAATACTAGACTTATGTCTTGATTCGAACGACTGGGGATGACGAAATTGCTTCTGGATGATGATGGTGCTGTTTTTTTTCAGCTGTGAAATTGGCCAGTCAGCATCATGGAGGAAACTTCGTACAATACTTCTATAGGTATGTTTAGATATGTTCAAAGTAAAGAGAATCGTACAATCGCAGGTTTGGTTTTTAAACATGTACGAGAATCTGTATAATGTAAGTCAAACTAGTTATTAAATCTTTTCCTAAGTTTCGTAGAGAGATGTCTGGAGGTGCACGTAAGTATATGTTCCTAGTAAGGATTATGACTCGGACAAATATACCCCTCGTTTTGACGAATGTTGAAGTTGTTGGGAATGAAATAAAGGATTTTGGTTACACATGTTGGTTAAGTTGAGTAACCTCATTCGAAAAGAAGTTGGGAAGGACTTTTCTCTGATTAGGTGTTATGACAGCCGCGTAATGAGTGTCAAACTGTTTTTCAAGCCTGATAGCGGTAGTGCTTAAAGGTCAATACCGATTGCGGCAATTTGTTCCACATCAAAACGGAGTCTGTTAAACAATTCTATTCTGCCTCACCAAGATTCCTTAGAAATCTTGCACCTAATTAGAAGAGCGGATTGTGGAGTGGTGGTATCATTGGACCACCACCACCGTTTCGGTCAACAGTGGACGTTACAGAGCCATGTTAATCGACTTCTTTTTTTTACTGAAATTGAAGACATGGATTTGGACGATCTCTGGTTCATGCAGGATGGCGCGCCATGCCACACAGCCAATGTGGCAATCAATCTTTTGCGCACCAAATTTTTGGATTTTTTTTTTGTAGAAACGTGAAGGACCGATGTTATGCCAACAATCCGGAAACCATTCAAACACTTAAGGCCAATATCATGCAAGCAATCCGTGAACTACAGCCCAAAACCATCAACAAGGTCTTGGGGTGACAGAATGCGCTACTGCGAAGCCGAGGCAGCCACTTGAACTTTCATGGAAAAAAACTTAATGTTGTTCATTTTAGTGCATTTTTAAAAAGAAACTTGTATTTGGCGCACCTTGTACAGCACAGTCAACGATCCTTAATTAAGAAAGTTGGGACATCGCATTATCCCTTTCCCTTATCCCTTACCCTTTCGGATTTTTTTTCCAATTTAAATAAAATAGGACTTTAGGAACCTCTTGGCTTCAACGAATAAGTATTCTTTCAAAAGAGGCATAAGTTTGCGTTAGTGGAAGGTTTGAAAAATGCCATTGATGTAGATAGAGATTATTGTTTTGTTAACTTTTTAAATAATTTTTTTAATCAACGTTTTAAAATCGGTAAATCTCTACATAATATAGATCTAATATATATGTACATATAATATAAATTGATATCAAGTTAGATGTCTCTCCACTGTATTGAAATGGACCCCATTCTCCCGAAGGTAAGGCTGTACTATATACTAGGGCAATAACGAATCTCTTAACATGATATCAAGTATCCACATACGAATCTGCTATTGCTGCTTCTCCTGTTCTGCTTGATGGAGCCGGGCCTGGCTTCAGACCACTTCTGATCAACATTTGGATCTGTTCGTCGCTCGTCTGAAAAAACATGTATTTTCAACGTGAAATTAGACTGCTGGCAGAAAGGTGGGAAAAAATTATTTTAGAGATAATTATATAACCACTTTCCGGAGCAAAACTTCAAATTTGTATGCAAACGGTGAGTTTCTATTTGCAGACCTGATGAAACTCTTAAATTGATGATAAGCTTTGAGTCGACACTCGCTAATCAAAATTATTTTAAGAGCCAATCAATACATCAATCTAATCACATAAGTTCGCCCGTCATTCAATCCGCTTTAGCCTGCAAAGTGTGGATACAAAACAATTTTTCACTATAGACTCCGTTTGATTAACCTCAGTTTCTCCCAATTCGCTATTTCAAAGAGAATAAATATTGTATCTCATTTACACATTTAATCTCAAACCGTTACTATCAGAAGGGCCGATGGGTCTGGCTCTCGATTTTCACGTCAGTAAATCCATGCGTTGGCTTGATTTTACCTTGGAAAGAAAGTGAGAATGCCGTAATGATTTACGACGAATTTCCAAATCTATAAATGGCAAAAGAGAAAAGAAGGAAATCCAAAAAGAACAACATCACCAAAATGCTGATTTTCCAAAAACCAAAATAACAATCTACGACACAAATGACCAGATTCACATCCGCACAACATCTTCGTTATGTTGTCTTTCGCTAATTTAGTCGCGATTACTTCAGTGAACTGTAAATGATTTGCATAAGTAATTTGTTTGAATACCATGCCTCTAGTCAGGTATTTAGGTCATCAGTCATTCTTGCGTGTACCTCTTGTGCGTATCTCGCAGGCTGTCAAAAATGTACAAAAGAATAACAAACAAAAAAATAAATAAAAATTTGGTTTCCTCGTAATGAAACCAACCTAGTTTGCCAGTTTGCCCATTTAGATACATAATTAGAATATTTTCTTCGTTTCGTGGTCCCCAGTCGTGCTCTTGGTCGTGCTCGAATGAAAGTAAACTTGATTTGAGATCGCCTCCGCCCTGTTCCCATTGAACGGAATCCAATTTGCATATGAATTGTTTCGAGAGCGCCAACGCCGTTTCCCACAAGCGACACATAATTCCAATTCTAGACGCTTTTCACCTGTAAGCTTGTAAATTGGTCAGTAATGAGGATCAGCAAGCCGACAAGCCAACTAAACATCACCGCGGCCCTTTCGAAAAGTAACACCAATACACGTCGCGACGGCAGTTAAGTAACTGGAAAGTGTGGTAGGTTCGATAAAGATACCGATCCAAGCACCTAAGCATCCAAGCATACGTTAAGAGTGATTTATGGATGGTTCTTTACTTTTCATTCAACGTTATGTTGAGGAAATTATACTTTCGATTTTAACGAAGCACTGAAAATGAAGGCCAAGTGAAGAGAGGCACTCGATTTGAGGAAAAACGGCGCTAATTAGTACGTACATGGAAGGTATGAGATTGATTGTTGGTCGATTGTGACTTACTGAAAGATTTAAGGGTGTATGACAAAGAGTCAGCAGCGAGCGTTTCAAATTGTGCAGAAAACGACCAGAGAAAAATGAGACAACTTTCACCGACAACTGTTTTTGTTTTGTTTTTTGAAAAGCCATAGGTGTTGTTGGGAGATAAATCTCAATTGCTATTTTTAGATACAATGGACTTAATTGATCGAAGCCTCTTTCGAACATTTAACTAGAGAATTGAACTTTTTCCATAAAACAAATACGAGTATTCATTAAAAACGAAACCTCTGAATTGGACTCTCATAGAAGCTGTTCGAGTAGGCAAGTGGTTAGTCATTTTTTGATTGCTAACGAATAGCTCACTGATGTAAACTTGTGGGAGGTATCACTGGCTTACATAAGGCTTGTTAGATCTTATCAAGCTCTTCGTTATCTTCAACCCATTCCGACGACCATTATAATCTTCACTGAAGTCGACCCACGATCTACACCAAATATAAGGAAGAATAAGGAGCTTTATAAAACCCTGGTTAGGGACTACAGTAGTTTGAATCAGCACCATTTAAACTCGATGCTACCCATTTTATGTCTTAATGTCATCTGAATATCTAAAAAATGTTGATGATCCGATGGATGGTGATCGTGAGACAGAGCATCCGGTTAGTTAACATTTAGATCTCGGTTAGACTATTCTTATCAGTTGATCATAGACCAGTGTGAATGTAATTCAGTGTGAAAAACAAAATACACAAAGAATAATAGAAGTGTGCATTTGGGCGTGTTACTCGCTCGTAGGTGCCCAAAAGCACTTCAACGATGGCCTCGCTTTGCCAATTCCTTAACGAGAGCGCTTCCTTTCCCCCATCCAATAGGAACCTGTTAACCTACGGGATTGATGAACAGTACGAAACGCGACAATCGACGCACTGCACAGATAAAAAAGTAGACTCCTGGCAGGACTCAACCTCTTGTACAGACGATTTACCGACAAATAAAACTCGGAGGTCAGGACACTGAAGTCAATGATTAAAAATCTTGAACAGTTAATAAAAGCAAATTACAGAATATCTGTAAGTTTTCACTGGAATAACAGAATTCGTGCTGTAAAATCCAACAGCACGAATAACATACAATCCATGGAATAAAAGCAAGAACCAATGCACGTGTGCTTGTCTGAAAAAGCCTTCGAAACCGTATGGTTAGAAGGTCTTTATTACAAGCTCAGTCGGCTGGGCATAAGTAAACCACAGGGCACAGTGAATTAGCCGATCCTTTTCAGCATCTACGATCTGCTAGTTTCTGTTCACCATTCTATAGCGTACGCAGACGACTTAATCGCATACAGATCAGGTCGAACGATCGACATCATTGTTAGTTTATTAATCTCCTGCAGCGTGACTTCGAAAAAATTCAGCAATATTGTGATGACTGGAAGTTGAAAATCAATCAAGTTGAAAATCAACTTCCAGGAATCAGAATCTATATTGTTCAGAACGCCTTTGTCTAGGGCCTCTCGGGACAGTAGAAAAAAATTGGCGTAGGTTCTCAATTTTAGGACGGATGGGCGTCCACTGCCGAGACAAAGTATAGTCAGTCACACCTTGGGATTTTGCTAGATTAGTGTCTATATTTCGACAAACATGTAGATGCTGCTCTAGCAAGGGCCCGGGATGCTTTCGCTATGACAAGATGCCTGTTTCATAGTAGCCAAATTGATCCCATTTGCTACATGGCCTTAATCGTCTGGTTCAATGTGAGTGCCAGCTTAATGGAAGGGATTTGGGTGTTTAAGAGACAATATCTCAGGACTTGTCTCGGGCTACATAGGACAGCAGAAAACGAGTACACGAAATGTTACCCGAACGAGGTCCCATACAATAGGGCTAGAATTGTAGGGGTGGATAGCTTTCTGATCAAAATGGTTTAAGGCCACGTTACAAGAGCAATGACTTCGGTCAATAGCCTGATCTTCGGGCCTTACTACCCCAACTACCTACATATATCACGAGAGAGTGCCACTTCACAGCTTTGTCCCGCCAGAAGCATTCCTGTACTTAGATAGATGTGGGCTGATCTAGGATAGATTGACGACAACGCTTATCTTCCATGTGGGTCGAAATTCCATGGAACGGCGATTCCTCTACGAACCTGATGTCGCGCTCCGCGAGCCCAAGCGCCTCAGGTTTTGTAGATCGGTCTCACGCCGCGATCAAGGAGACGTAGTCCGCCAGCACCAACGCTTTTGGTGGCAATATGGGCAGCCTCTTCCAAGCAACACCAGTGGCAGGTTTGCATAGGCTAGGGTAGGTTAAGTAGGCTAGGACAAACCACACAAAAAAATAAAAAATATAAAATGCAAAATCAAAAATTAAAAAAAAGGATATATGTATATATAGTACATATATAAAGTATATATGTATCTATGTACGAGTATACATACATATATATATTGTATTAGTTAAGTTAGAATAAGATAGGTTCAGTCAGATTTAGTTAGTTTAAGGTAGGCTTAAGTTTTATATAAAATTTATAAAAAAATTATCATATGCTAAGTTTTTAGTTAGAAAAAAAAACATTTTTCTTAGCTTAACCCATTTAATCCCATGGTTGCGTTAACGCAACATTAAAAAAAAAGTTTTTTTTTTAACTAAAATGATAACATTTGCAATGCATTTTTGATCGAGCGGAGCGTAGTGGAGCGAGAGCAATCACCCACTTTTTGGCCTAGCGCGTGCATGTACGGGGAATATAGTGGTCCGAAAACGATTTCGGACTAATCTTGTACGCACTAAATGTAGATATCGGCTATAGCCACACATGTGTGCAGAGCATGTCATTCGATAGATCTAGGTCTGTAGATGAGCCATAAATTATCAAATGAAATTGTTTGATTGAAAAATAGTGAGAAATAACGAAGTAAAGTTTAGAAAAGTGCCATGCGGAGCGAGAGCAAGGTTGATAAAACAACAAATTTGCTCGCTCGATCAAAAATTTTCAGTAGCGGAGTTAAGCCCGCGCATACTGATCTGCCTAGTCTATTTTATTGCATTAACAAATATCTGAAGTAGCATACAACTTTTTTTGGTATGGCTAATAGTACTTGAAGTTTTGGTTATATATACAATAAAATTGACAAATGTCCAAAGACATCTCTGCCACCCACTTCGAGATTAGATAACGTTGGCCACATGATTGAGAAGAATCCTGAAAATTGGAGAAGACGGTGCAGAGTTTGTAAAAGCACAACTGTATTTATGTGCAACAAATGTGCAATTCCCATTGTTTTAAGACTAACTACACCTAATTTTGTTTATATGTTTTATCCCAATGTTGCGTTAACGCAACACTCAAAAAGTGGGGGTGGCTGTTAAAAATAAAAAATAAAAAAAATGTCAAATATTTATAAAAATGAAATAAAATTGTTGTGCATTAAAAAATTTGTGTTTTCCAGGATATTTGTGCTAGTCGTTCTAAATGGGTTAAGGTAATTATAACAATGGTAATTATAAATCAATATATAGTAGTCCAAAGACATAGGCGTAAGTTGTACTGCTTGTTTTAGAGTGTCCGCCTAGGTCCAGTAAGATATTTACATATAGAAATGAATTTAAAACTACAAAAAAAAAAAAAAAAAAACTACAATAGATTATTCTTATCGATCTTTGTGGTTACTGTCCACCAGAAACCACCAATGAGACGTACCACTTAAATGGCTGCCAGCGTTTGCCTACAAGCTGCGGCGAGCACGTGGGAACCCGGAGTTCTGTCAAAATTATATAAAAAATCACACACATTGTTATAATTTCAAGAGTGTGTGTGGCGGGAGTACACTGCGGTAAAATGAAATGAGCTCACTAGTGTTGCGTTACTCTAACGAGATGCACTACAAACGTCCCATACATCACTACAAAAACGTCCCAACACCTCAAAAAAATTATTTGTCCCAGTTCAATTCTTGTCATAGTCAGAGCTCAGAGGCACCTCAAGTCCTCATGTCCCATACACCAGTACAAAAATATCCCAACACCTCAAAAAAAATATTTTTCCCACTTTGATTCTTGTCATACTTAGACGCACCTCACGACTTTTGCATTAGTATTGCAAGCTATCAATGGGACATATGACAAGATGTACCTCAAATGAGGTGGGACAATGTACCACTTCACTCTCCCAAATGAGTACCTCATACAAACTCAATAAAAATGCGTGTCCTACCCAACACTAGCTCACACGTATTCACGAATGTATGTAGAGTGTATTTGTAACGGGTTTTGTCGCTACGAACCAGGACTTCATCCAAAATTTCAGGGTGTCACGGGTTAAGACGTACGAAAGACGCACGTCTCGTTCTGGTTACTGCTATGCAAATCTCAAGTCAGGATGTCAAAACTAGACATGTATAGTGATGAAATATCCGAGATCTTCAGATAGTATTTCGATTGCCCTTTTCCACTTTGCAAACCTGAGGCAGGGAAGACTTATGCAAAGGTTTTGTACGCATATATCATATATCTACAAACTTGCGATATATGCGTGCAGATGGACAGATGAATGGACTGAAAAGCCATCGCATAAATTTGCAAAATTCGAGGTAGAAGACCTGGAATTGTAGCCTGGCTTCCGGCGAGCTGATCCCATCCTTTTTAAAAGTTTTTGACATGGGGGCTTATCATGTTATGTCTCTATCGTCGATTTGTTTTTTGGTCTTTCCAGGCGGAAAAAGTTTGTCTTTGGTACGATCATCTTTGATACGATAGTCTTTGGGACAATTTTCTTTGTCACGATCATGTTTATGACGATCATCTTTGGTATGATCGTTTGTGGAACAATCGTCGTTGGTATGATCATGTTTAATACTATCATCTTTTTTGGTCCGATTTTATTTGGTGTGATCTCCCACGAACAAACGGCCTTGATACGACCATCTTTTATACGAAAGTCTTTCGTAAAATAACATTTGTGGCAAACATCTTTAGCCTTGTTCTGAGTAAATAACGTTGGCGTTCAGGTACTTATAACTATTCCAAACTTTTGTTTTATATCTAAAAATAGCTTGCTGCTAGCCTTATCAACGTTTTTTCCCATGTTCCTTCCGTTATATCCACTTCGGCTGACTGTCAAAAGATAATTAGTTTTAAGATTTTGATCAAATGATAAAAACAATTTCGTCCATTTGACCGTAGCTGCAGAAAATCCCAGTGTTGAAACCCATTACTGATAAATTTCTCTTGTGGGTCGGCCTAGTGGCGATGGATCCCGCTTCCGTTGCGGTTAAAGACAAGGGGATGCATTTCTATGTGTCTACTCGAATAGTTTATTCGTATGTCATGTGCCTGGTCATGACAGAAGTGGTTCAAATGGATGGGGGTAGATCAAGTTTCAAACCATTATTATAATGAGACGTAATGATATCTTGGCCAGAACAACTAACTAACGCAATTGCATACAACAAAGCAGAGATTAATCGATATCTTGATCCTTGTTTGGTCCTTCCTTATACCTATAATATTAGTCATAGAATTTAATTGAGGGAGAATGAATGTGTTCAGCCAGTTATATTTGTTAGCCTTGAAAAGTGTGATATGTGCCATTAAAACCAAAACAGATCAGGCCCAGTTACTTTCCCTCTTATATCTAAGTCTGCTTGAAGTGAAAGAAGTTATGAAAATCTGCAATTACGTCCAATTATAAGTGACAAAACGAGGGACGACATTTAATGTTAAGGTAAAAATGATTGTCTAATAATAACCTAATTATGTCTCTTTAGATGAAATGCAGATACCAGTACAGCGGAGAAAATTTTTTTAACATCATGTTGTTTATTATATCAATTATGTGACTTAAGTTTCATAACAAACAAGTTTTAAAAAGGTACATGAAGACTACAATTCTTATTATATTATTATATAATATATAAATATTATTACTGACAAACTTACTCTGGCCTTCTTCCAGTTACAATAGTTATGACCCGATGAGTGTATGGATTTTCTTACTTACACTTCGGTAGCTAGAAACTATAGATAAAATACCTCTCTATAGGCAAAGGCCGATGAACTTTGCTTCGAAGTTGAACACCTGAACCAAGAGGAAATCCATAAATAGCTTTCCTAGAAATCTCTGCACTTTTGTAATTACACCTTAGAGATTAAACACTATCCTTCAAAAGGTTGCGAGCACTAGTTCGAATTTCTTCTCGAATTTGCTTCTGCGAAGGCAATTCGATCCAGGAAACTGATGAGCTAATTGAATACCATGCTCAGTCGAGTGTGATACATACGACAACCTCTTCAGGCTGAGAACGCAATTTAGCGTTCAACAGGCACGTGTACGGGATTGAGTACCTTAAGTGGCACGTAAAATGCCGACAGTGTTTCATTTTTCTCTTTTCCTCAATACTAATTTTGTTCAACTTTTGCCATTTACACTTGAAGGTTTTGGTTGTTTTCGAAATATGTATTTCCCCATTGTATCTTACCGTAACACTGGACAAAAAACTACTAAAAGAACGCCGTATGAATAAGAATACTTCGACACGATGTTATTTTGTGACACTCTTGGCGACTATTTTTAATTTATAAATATGTCATTCACATCAGATTTTCCATTAGGGACTACTGCATAGATATATCTCAATGAAGCTTGGAGGCTTTCTTCCTAATTGTATAGGTTTATGCTTAAAACTTTCAAATGCCCTGAAATCCCCTTTTACCCGAATTCACTAGAAATCACTAAGAGCTTACCATAATACCAACAGCTCGCTTCCCAACGCTTGAAGCTAAGCCTGTCATCAAACTTTCAGATTCCCAAGTCGATTTAAGCCAAACTTCGATTCCGTCACTTATTTGAAGTTACGCCCTAAGTACTCTCCAGTAATCCACACATAGTAACTCAACTCCACGTGTGGGTTACGTAAAGAAACAGAACATAAAATGTTCACTTTACCTTCCCACACTCCTATCTTCCGTACGCTACGAGCGGACTTATGTGAATTCCATTAATTACATTTTTAATTGAGTTCCATATCAACTGGCTCAGTAGGCCAATTAAAAGAGATCCAAGCGGGCACAGATGTACGTTCTCAAGTTGACATGCCCATCCAAGGCGAGCTGCTATAAAACATATCTGTCCGCAATTCAGAATTTGATGTCGGAGCTGATTAGGAGGAATCTGTCGAGAGTTTCACTATATCTTCTTCGGTTTCTGATTTGGTATCTTTAAAAAAAAAAGTTAACTTTCGTTTTTCTTTAGATAGATATCGACCTACGATGCGGTCTATTGTTTGGATATTTCCTCGGGTGACAGGCTTAACACCGAATGATTTGCATAAATCGAAACATTAGGTTTTAGGTTTGTTGGCGGGAAAGCGAGTTATTTGAATGAAAGGTGAATATAATGTGACACCATTTGATATCCGTTGGCATTCGAGTCCGCTTAATAATATGTCAGATGAGATGTGGACTTTCAATTTCATTTTTATAAATGAAAGTTATCCTTGCCTTTTAGCTGTCCACATAAGAATTGACAATAAGGAAAGGTAGCATGATTAAACGCCTATCGCTCTTTATGCATCAGCAAGTGTTTGTCAGTTTGTCAAATCCTTCACGGTTGCTAGTTATATAGTGTTGTGGGAATAATAAGTTCCAACAATCAAGATCGAAAGGCAAATTTAAGAGGTATAGTAGTTTGATCAAACTAATTAAATTGTTTGCTATATAGGTTTAGACCTTGTTTAACTCTGATAAGGAATTGCATTCGAGTTAACTGCTATGACATTAGGATAGTCAGCATGTAGACCGAGTGATAAAGAACAGAAAAGTTTGTACACCAGCCAATAATAAAACTATCCCCCACTTACCTGTCGAACTACCTGTGACGCTCTCAAGACTGAAAATAGTTATTTCGGTCCTATACACAAAGTGTTAATGTTTCTTACAAGATACAGCGTTAGAAAGGATATAGTACGGCAGGTAGAGAGCGTATATGAGTCGGGAGCCTCGTAAGTAAGTAAGTATAAAAGGTTTTAGAAAAGACACTTCACTTTTTGGTGGACTTGTAAACGGAAATGAAAAATAAAGCTGCTCACATGCTCCTGAATTGTAAGTTAATATTAACATCGAATGAAGTCGTAAAATTTATTCTACATATTGGAGGGAAATAGTCTACTTTTGAATATAAACAAATTGGGGGTGGTCGTGGTGCAATGTTAATCATCACCGACTGTTGAGCGGAAGGCCCGTAGTTCAAGTCTGTCCATAGCCATACGGCGTTCTTTCAACAATTCCTATACGGAAAAACTGTGGAACAATATCAGTTGTGAATGAAAGATGATCAAGAAAAAAGCTGACAAAGGCGTAACACTCGCAGTATAAGATCACCTCAAAATTCATACCCTGCGTGTGCATTTCCAAACGGAAGCAAAAAAAGTTACTGTGAATTACAACCAACGTGACAAATTCAGTCGAATATATTGAATCGTACCTAGGGCAACCACCCCCGTAGTGCGAATGCACATCTTCGACACAAACCATCTGCACCCCGTCCAGGTTATGTGACAAACACCATGAAAGCGTAACGCTTGAACCCTCGTGAACCCTATAAAAAAAATTAATTTGAGGAACCTTTAGTAAAACAATGCGAACTTTACATACTACCATAAATAATGTTGGCACCTTGAAAGCTAGTTTGACATAGAGGCAAAAACTAAAAAGTAATGTGCTTTTTACAAATGTGGTTGAAAGCAAAATATAGTATATTACCACCAAATTTCGACCTTGCTTGCCTATTAAAAATGTGTGGAGGCAGTAATAATAAGACGTTTGGTTAGCTTCGTGGAACTTCACGCCCTTATTTTTAATAAACAATTTGGGCTTCAAAAATGCAAAATACAATTGGGAGCCTTAACCAAAATTATATACCAGTGCTACCATCAAAAGGCTTCACCAACTCTTGAGGAAGTCGGTATTAGAGATAAAACTGGCTAAAAGACTTATAATATAGAGTATATTAGTATATTCCTAGAACATTTTCTATAACGTGTAAGCACCCCAGACTGATCTTGGAATTAACAACAAAAGTGGTGAGGTAGACGAGCTTTTAGGTCATATTCATATAACATCTTCATCGCTCTATTTATTTTCTGTAACGTTCTTGAGTTCTATTTTCACGCAAGGTTAACTCGTTGTGTAGATAAATGCCTGGATAATTTGATACTAAATTTGAATTTGGCTGTTCGGAAGATAGCAAGATTTTCTCTTTCATTTGAAATGATGGCTCGCATTTATTAGTTTTATTTTTTACTACTAAAAATAGTGTTCTCATACCATCATCGCATCTCGAAGATTTGTCACAATGTAGAGAGCAAACACCTGAGAGAATATTGCAGTGTCATCTGCAAAAATATTTAATTCACAGTTATTTAGACTTGAAAGTCCGACATAATAAAATGGGACCAACAACAGAACCTTGCGGTACCCCTGATTGGATATAAATTGGAAAAGGAATGCCGCTATTGGTGCGGATTTTGAAAGAACGATCTGGCAGAAAACTTCGCTTTAGTTGTGCCATAGAAGTGCCATATAGAATCGAATGCTTTTTCGATGTCTAAAGGAATCATTATCGCGGATTTTCCTTCTAGGCTTTATGAAGTCCTTGATGGGATTTCTATGCCTGGGTCTAAAGCCAAACTATAGGTCTGGATGTATGCCGCAATCTTTAAGGATTTGTTTGTATAATTTGCTTACATTACTCAACTAACAGGTAGGTTTACAGCTTACGGGGCTATCGGGTTGATAAAAGGCACTAAAGGCACTAACTTTAGTATGGTAGGACTTTTGCGATTTTTTAGGAAAGTACTGGATTTTCAGACATGAATTCCAAATTGCTTTCAGAAATTTTACTCACAGCTCTGGATAAGTACTTGAGATATACATTTTGTATTCCATCAAATCCACCCGATTTTTTTAACCTTGAATATGAACTCTAAGGCCATCTTCGGTGAGGAGAAAATTTAAGTTTTATGCTTCTGCGTATTAAAGCCTAGATAGAGTTGGTAACGAGGATATTTATCTCAAGCTTTTTATACTCTTCAAATGGCATAAATGATTTTTGCGAAGTCTTATGTTGATTGTGGTGCAAAAGCGTGTTCAATTTGCATTCTTGATGTTTTGGATTGTAGATTTTTTGTACCGCTTGGAGAAGTTTGCATAAGACTGAATTGTGGTCAGAATATTACCACATTGGTTGGGTCACATAATTGGAAAAATTTGTAACAAAAATATCGACCACAGAAGGACAACCACGACAACTTGCCGGTACAAAGGTAGAACTTAATACAAGGTAGGAAAAACTCTAAAATGCATGAGAGCAAGGTATTGCTTTTATACAGTCCCAATCCTTGTAACTATTATTAGGATCGCCCCTTAATAGAAAATCAACAAATAGCTTCCTTAAATCAATTTTGAATATATTCCAGTTTTCAACCGAGCAGCAGCAAAATACAAACGATTTCAATAGTTCCAAAATTGGTTTTTTGCATGAGAATTGCAACACAAAACAACATAAACGAGAATAATAACAATAACTTCTTCTTCTTAGATGGCACTATAGTCAGTGTGAACCTGACTGGTTTCTCAACCAACCTCAACCAACATGCGTCTTCAGCTGGCAAGATATGTTGCCAGTTGTTTCCAGTGCCGCAATCCCAGTTGATTAAGGTCCCCTCCCACCCCTGCGCGCCACCTTAGATTCGTTCGTCCCCTTCTGCGTCGTCCCTCAGGGTTGGATTCGAACACTCTTCGAGCCGGAGCTGTATTGTCCATTCACTATACATGCCCTAGCCATCTTAGACATTGGATCCAGAGACGTCGTGCTAGGCCGATCTCGCTGTACAGCCCGTACAGTTCGTCGTATCTTCTTCTCCACTCTCCGTTTATACAAAGCGACAAGGAGCATCCTCATCCGTTTTCGTTAAGGTCTAGGCCTCTGCGCGTTAAAGGAGGACCGGATTGATCAGCGATTTATAAAGTACTACCTTGGTTTTTAGTGAGAAGGCTCTACTTCTCAATTGTCTCTTGATCCCAAAGAAGCAGCAGTTGGCAATTCTGCGTTTGATCTCAATGCTGGTCTTGTTGTCGCTGGTCATTAGTCAGCCAAGGTAAACGAAGTCCTTGACCACTTCGAATTGGTAGTCGTCAATTATGACGTTCTGGCCCTGATGTCGGTGTTGTGCGTCCTTTTTGGATGACACCATATATTTGATTTTACCCTCGTTTACCGGAAGACCCATTTTAGCCTGAAAGCTCATCAGACAGGCAGTCTGCGCCCGCGGCTTCATCGCCGTTATATAGTCTTCAGAAGTCGTTTCTCCACATTCTCAGCATCCACTGTGACTCTACTACTAGTTGTCCGTCTTCATCCCTACAGGCTTCTGCTCTAACGTGTTCGTTTTACTTTTGGGCTTCATTCCTGTGGTAGCATCTCTCCATCTCCTCGATCTCACGCTTTTCGTGCTCTCTTTTTTCTTCCTTAAAAGCGTGTGTTCCTCTGTCGTCTGTCTATGTAACATGGCTTTGTGGGCGGTTTCCTTTGCTGCTTGGGCTTATTTGCATTTCCCTTCAAACCAGTGGTTTCTAACTGGCGGCGGTTTGAAACCCAGCACATAAGAGGCAGCATATCTGATGGGGCGTTGGCAATGCTCCCACTGTTGTTTTGTGGATTATGGCGGTGTCATCGGGCTTTGTATACTGGGGCATTGGGCATACGTACGCTCCAGGAGATCATAGAAGTCATCCTTGAGTCGATCATCTTGTTTTCCGCAGGGGCATGAACGCATATAAGGCCGGAAAACTTGCGGAAAATCATGGAAAATGCGATAAAACAATGTGTATCAACACTGGCGACAGCCACTTGACGGATATCATCTTTTCCACTTAATAGAAAAAATTATAAAATACCAAATAAAGATCTCATCACTCTAAATCATTTATTTCGTAAAAAAGTAATTCAAAAACAAAATTGGATGATTAATTTTGTATTTAAAACGAAATAAGATCAAATGCAAAGTTTTTCTAACTAAAAAATTTAATTATTTTAATTATGATTATAAGGCTGAACAACATAGTCTTAAGTAATTCTGTTTACTGCTCCGTGCAGAGACGGGTTAAGAATATCCCTGCAGCTATACCTCTCGCTTGTCGTAAAAGGCGCCTAAAACAAAGGTAAACAAAAATCACATCTAGGCAATTTAGAAAACACCAAGGTGAGCCTAGGTACACATATACCACCATTAAACTGTCCCACAAGTGTACATGCAAATCAGTGGGTTGACACGACTGGAGATCACCGGTGTTGTAAGAGTAAGATCAAACAAAAAAATCTGGAGCATGCCCGTGTCACAAAAAAAAAAAAAAAAAACAAAAAAAAAAGGCAGACCGAAAAACAATTGGTGCAAACAAATGCAAAAACACCAGCATTTGATTGGCCTCAGCGATGAAGTAATCCCAAACCGGGAAGCCTGCCGCTACTTTCTGAGGTCAAACCGGCGGACCCCACAAGCAGACCAGTAGGAATGCAGTTAAGTGGGAAGGTTATAGTCCTACACTTCTGACCATAACAACGCCGGAAAAAGGAAAAGAAGAAGAAGAAGTAATTCTGTTTACTATAGAGTGACTGTATAGAGCCTGTAAAATATTTTTAAGTTAACCTAGTTTTAAGCATCTTTGCCTAGCATAAGACAGTTTAAATAAAAATAATTTAAAAAACAAAAAACATAAAAAAAAATCGCTGATACATTAAATATTTTCCTTTAGCAGTTACCAGGCTGAATGATGGCTTTAAACATTTCCGGGAAATGCGCGTGCAAATCTGAATTTCATCATCATTTACGGGATTTCTTCATATCCGAAGCTTCTAGATATCCTGTAATTAATTAGCTTTTTTCCCCGCCGCGCCATATGGACGACATCTCCCAATCTCCCTTGTTGATGACAAGAAGTCTTGCTGAGATTGTGAGCGTCGCACCAGGGGTTAATTTGCTAGTGGTACTGACTGCTAGTTATCCAACTGTGGCGCTCACTGCCGACCACTGTCCTCCTACAGAATTCTTTAAGTAATCCTACTCCTGAAACATTTAGGTGGTGGGGTTTTTTATACAGGTTATGATTATTTATGTTAATCTGGTTGACGGGCGAAGGCGTGGGGCAGGAGTAGGGAAAGTGAGTAATTGTTTTCTCCTCTTCCTCGTCCGTGCTACTTTTTGTGAGGTCATACATAGAAGATGTGGCTACCATCATCCTATGAGATTATGGGGATAAGACCTACTCTGATGTCGATATCATTTCTTTTAAGAGAGATTAAATCTTTAGTGGGTGATTAGTCCAGATTTATTTCTTAAAATTGCAGGATCTGTCTTTTCATCATAGGTTTGCTTAAAATATAACCGATATTTTGAGGCTTTAGTTAACAGTGGCAGATTTATTTCCTTCTGACATAAATATGGCGGGAGTTCCCTAGTAGTTGGATAGTTCATCAACTTTATTATTGCTTTGGGTGTCGCTTTATGCTGATACCTGGCGTAGAAGGTTATTAATCAGTTTAGACATCTCGTTAAGAGTTAAGCGACTGAGGGCAGACTTGCTCCATGAAAAGGTACCTATACCTTTACGGATATTACGTTACATCTTAGCTTGAACAAAGACTTTTTTATTCCTCTTAATTTTACTTTAAAATGAGTGTTACCACAAAAATGACACTAGATTATGCTGTTCTAGCTCACCATTTCCCATCGACCTCACTGTGGTTCCTAACAAATGGATCGGTTAACCGACTCTTTCATTAAATTCTCCTATGACACCCTTCTGTAATAAGGCACCCAGACCATGTGGTTTCATAAGCTTCCACTTTTTGTACTTATCCAACCTCAACCTCAACCTCAAACAGGCCAAAACACTTCGGGGCAAATGTGACCAAAGTAGGTAAAAGGCGTTTATAAATCTCCACGAAGGTATGGTAATTAACAGCAAGCTCAGAAAATAAAGAATGTTTACAAATAAATGATCTTCTTACGAGGTGTGGACTACTGGCACAAAAAATATTGAAATTCTTGGTAAATACTTAGTTCCTAAGGAGGGGGAGTCTTTCAAACATCTTTTGGTATTTTCAAGAATTTGGCGGACGATTGAATAGTCTTTATGCGATCAACCCACACGGATTTTTCAGTTTCCATACCTTGAAAAGGTTAAAAAATAAATTATGCGTACGTCACTCCTCCCTTTCATTCCATCAGTGTCCGAAAAAGACCAATTGAATTCCAACAGATTCACAAAACCTACGTCACTTCATCTCAAGAAAACCACAATAGGCATCAAGGCTTATGTTTAGGTATGGCCCACAATTTAAAGCACACACTTTACGTTGCCTCACGACGAAATATACTGTTAAATTAAAATGCCATTTCAAAATTTCCAAGCGTGTGCTGACAGGACCGGAGGAAAAACCAATCCATTAGATACATCCTTAGCCGGGAAAAAATGGGTTCTAGTTTGTTGTGTTTTTTTATTTTCAACAAGTACGGGGAATTCTAATTCGATTTTTATGAATCCTGACATGAAATAAATGTATTTTTAAAATGACAATGAAAAATGGAATATGAAAGAAGTAATGAGGCAGCCGTTCGTTAAACTGCAGAAGACACGTGTATGGTGAGTGAATTGAAAGGTGGACAATCCTGTGTCCACCTAGAAGTTTGAATTAATTTTGTGGAAAATGGGATTGAATTGATGATGAATGTTGGCGGTGGCAGTAGAGTCGCCGTCAATGTAAGGAATACTAAAAGAATGTTCCGGCATATTAACATTATTTTGCCTTGAGCCAGCCACTTGTCCTGAGGTAAAAGAATTCCTTATAGCTATTTATGTATAGGGTTTTCCAAAAAGGACTTGACAACTTTTTTTTTAAATAAAACGCAAACCATTTAAGATATTTTAAAAACTTTACTATCGGCTTGAAGTACAATCAAAACATTTATGAACGGAACTCGACTTCGTTCATATGGCCACCGCGAGCACGTTTGCAGTGGTCGATTCGTTGGACCCAATTTTCGATGACTCGGCCACACATTTCGGCCGAAACGGCCGCTATTTCGCGTTCAATGTTGGCTCTGAGCTCTTCCAACGTCGTCGGCTTGTTCGCATAAGCCAACGACTTAACGTAGCACCAAAGAAAATAGTCTAGAGGCGTTGAATCGCACGAATGAGGCGGCCAATCGACTGGCCCATTTCTTGAGATAACACGCTCATCAAACTTACTCTTCAATAAATCGATTGTAACGTGTGCTGTGTTGCTTGTGGCACCATCCTGTTGAAACCACATGTCGTCCAAGTCCATTTCTTCCAATTCGGGCCAAAAATAATAGGTAATCATGGCGCGATAACGCTGGCCATTCACAGTAAGGTGACGATCGTTATCGTCGACGAAAAAATATGGCCCAATAACGCCGCTGGCATGCAAACCGCACCAAAGAGTTATTTTTTGTGGATGAAGTGGTGATTCATGAAGCACATGTGGATTTTCACCCGACCAATAACGCATATTTTGCTTATTGACGAACCCATTGAGCCAAAAATGAGCTTCGTCACTGAAGATGATTTTGCGATGAAATTCATCATCTTGGCGCATCTTCTCCAGAGCCCAATCGGAGAACGTACGTCGCTTCAAATGGTCCATCGGCTTCAATTCTTGAGTCAGCTTGATCTTGTATGGGTGTAGACCAAAATCCTTACGCAAAATACGCCATAATGTGGCCTGAGCGATGCCCAATTTTTGGAGAACGCCGTGGAATTGACTGATTTGGATCGTTTGCTACGGACGCCTGAACGGCAGCGATATTTTCGACACTTCGACCAACCCGTTGTCTCACTGACACGGCAACATCACACAACGAATATGTAGACTCAAATTTGTGCACTAAGCTTGTTATTGCCTGTCTACTAGGGCGAGTTAACTGGAGTTAACGCTCTTAAAGTTGCGGTCACCGACTCCGAATTTCGGTAGAAAATTTTTATAATTTGCAGACGTTGCTCGTTCGTGTACTTTACCACGATGAAAATGTTGAGTTTACTGAATAAATTGGTAATGACAGTTCGATGATTAGTGAAAGGGTGCGTTCACAAATTAAATTCAAAACTGTCAAGTCCCCATTGGAAAACCCTTTATATCTGAACTTTGCCAGTTTACTGCCCTAAGGCTTCAAGTGACAACCTTATCATTCTTTAACGTATAAGTTTTGTCAGGAGTTAAGACTTATTTTAAAAAATTCAAGTCCTATCGGCTAAATTTTCCACGAGCAACGAAATATTGGTTGATAATCCCACAATCCCTGTACGATATCGAAAAACACGGTCAAGTGAAAACCTTTCTGCTGTTGCTAAAATAATGCCAGAAAGTACAAACATCTCGATTCCCCGTCGTGAACGAGGTGTTGCCCTTTTCGGGACCTCAACTTGACAAATTTTGCGGAAAGAAAAATTTGGAAAAGAAAAAGTTGACACAAGAACTGAAACCCATTTGAAGGATTACCACGTTTTTCGTATGTTGGCTGACTAGACTCTGGAGCAGTTGGAAAAAGATCCAAATTTTGGTGAAAAAATTATCTTCAGTGACCTAGCTAATTTTTGGGTTAAAGGCCAAAAAAAGGTGGGGAAAGATATGTCCACAGATGGATCAAAAGTTTCCATTGAACCAGAAGACATTTACTGTTTGGAAAGAATTTTGGGTAGGCGGAGTCATTGGGTTATATATTTTCCGGAGCAAGATTAGCAGAAGATGGATGTCAATGGCGTATGGTATTGGCTCATGATAACAGACTTGTCAACTGACTTTGAAAACGAAGTCTCTGGTAAAGGTATGGTGGAGCTTTGATCTGTTTGAGTTTGAGAAGGAAAGTTAATATCCCAAACTTAAGGAAGCATTGAAAGTCCATGCCAAAGAAGGTTTTAATAAATGAAGAGATATGATCCTGCCGTAATCTGTATATAAAACGCACTGTGCTGTTAAGCGCAACTGTTAGCGTGAATTGTGGGGATCGTGATCGCAGAAGACTGAGAGTGCGTATAATAAAATAGGGATCAGTAGCGTCTTGACGAGCATAGTTTTAATACTAATTGGGAAACATTTTCCAGAGTAGCATAATATACGCAAGACACCGTAGAGTCTACCTATTAAATTGGTGATGTGATCCCCCCACTTAAGCTGTTGATTAAAGATGACTTCAAGGTTTTTAACAGTCTTTACATAGTCGACGGTGCTTTCGCTGGCTTGAATTGGTAGAAAATTACTTAAGTCTTAGATAGTACTACTTATGACAATAGCTTGGCTATTAGTGGAATTGAGCATAGGTTGGTCTTTATATGACCATCGTGTAAGGGCCTGGAGATCCTCATTTAACCGCACAGTAGCATTTATCTTTAGTGGAAAGGGTACCTAATGTATAATTGGGCATCGTCTGCAACATAGATACCTTACAGTGTTTGAGAACGACAGAAATGTAGTTATTAAACACTGAGAATAGTAAGGGCCCCAGCATAGATCCTTGAGGAACCCCCGTTTTGATTTTGAGAAAGACGGAGAAGTTACCGTTAGCATATACAGCTTGGCTGCGATCTCCAAGGCAATTCCTTATGATTCGTAACGCTGAGGAATCAAAATTAAAGTAATATTTATGAATGGCAGTATAGAGATCGGACGATATTCCTTATCATTATTATTTCTATGCTATGATTTTAGAAGCCTTCCAGGAACTAGGGTAGACGAAGGTGTTAAGGATGCTATTAAATATGTACATATATGAGAGATTGCGGTGCGGTGCTCTCAATCGCAATATAGGAATGTTCATCAGTTCACCCTTAAGAATGTCTTCAGACGCACAATTAAATTTAGAGACTAATTTTTTAGGCACATGAATTTCCCAGCTCGACTTTTCCCACGCATTGCAATCCACAGGCAGTAAAAACCAATGTACACAAATACCTCCTTTCCCTCTCTCCCTCCATACCTTCGACCCGTGCCTGTCTTGGCTTCTAGACATTTAGGATGAAGTCATAACCCATTATGCACGCGCCAATTATAAAAAAGAAAAACATCTCTCCATCTCTCAAAACCTACGTTTTCTGCTATGAAGTTGTTTCCCCTGTCAACGTTTTGGTTCCTTCACATCGAAAATATTATCAAATGTGTCGATTCCGCCATAGGCTTTGTGAATCGTCACGAAATCATCGTAGACCTATGTACATATATGTTTTGCCCTTTGTGGTCTTCCATCGACTGATACCTTTAATTTACCGCTTAAAAAAACCCGGACAAAAGTCTTATCCATAACCCTCTTACCAGTAATTGGCTGCCCCTCATTGCTTAAATACCGAAACCTTTGATCCATGCCCCTCCTCCGCATCATCTATCATAGAAAGAACTACGGCTACCCTTAATAGAATGCTGCGGAAGCGAAGTCCGTTCTTTCCTATCTATATCTCACCAAACCCTGTCTTCGAAATGCCCTCCACCGCCGCCCTTCACTCTCTACTTAATCTTGTTCCCCGCAAGGAAAACAGAGTTTCAACATTGTACTTTGCCTAGAGATCTTATTCCTTCCTAAGGCCATGACTTGTATGTACAAGATGACGGTAATGCACTCTCCCTACCCCATTAAGGTTGGAAGCATGCTAAACGGGCTCATCACCTGTGTCAAAAACAAACATATCAACCTCTGAGCTACGCTGCCCCTGGCAGTAAATGGATTTAGGACCTTTGCCATGCTGTATCAAAAAAGGTTGTAAGAGTTCGTTTCATATCTCTGTATGTAAACTGCGCGGTGGCTCACCAAATGTTTGGTTACTTCGAGTTTTTATTTGACCTTAACTGATTTTCCAGCAAGCTCTAACAGTAGTCTAAGGATTGTATGGATTTCAGTCCAAGAGCTTTTAGTGATAAAAATGAAACTTGATATCACCATTTTCCTTTGTAAGCTTGGGAGAACCTAAATTCACCGAAATATTGTGAAGAGACTGCTTGAGAAGTTGCCTGCCTTTGAATGTGTTCCCTGTTGACTTTTTGATTGTTTTCACATCTTTGAAAAAGTTACTCTTTTGGAATGTTGATTGCCCGTGGCCCAACTAGTCTTTTCGTGCTCGTTTGCATCTTCAGTCTGTAGTTTTTTGTTGTTATTATTCTACTTAATGGTGAGATCTTTATGACAAAGGTGGCTTCTACTCCATCAAGTCGGCTTTTACAAATTTTTATTTTTTGCACTGAGCATGTTAAGGTGGTGTCTCAGCAATGTACTTACTAAGCCGAAGAAAGCGTCCATTGCCGAAAATAATTTTAGAACTTCCTTTGGGAAATAGGAAGCTAATATATTCGGACCTCTAAGTTAAATGCACAACACTAGCTCTGCCTACTCAAACACCGGTTCGGTTCGTAGTGTATCGATCCATTTATCCATTTTCATAATCGTCTTGAGAGTCATGTTGATAACTTAGAAACCGAAACCAGTTCGATTTCACAAATTTATTGATGTTTGCATGTTATCCATTACTTTCTCCGCTTTGTGTCCAACCGTTATACTTATAAGGTACCTTACTAGGTATACTATTTTGCAGAAGGGTCATCTACATTTTCGCTAACCATTAATGTAGTCAAGACAATTTTTCTGTTTTTCCCTACCTACGGAGTACCCTACGTTGCTTTACGTAACTCTTCCGTTGCTTACTTATCAAATTGTGTTAAAACCCAAAATTGAAATCGAAAGCAAAACACGAGTTTTCAATTTTCTACTCGATTTGAACTTTTACCACGATTCGTTGCATGAAATTCCTCGAAACAAGAAGAAAAACAAAGTTAGACACATCGACATCACCTATTAACACCCGGTTCGAATGGATCCGGTAGGACTACTTTCCATTGTCGCGCCTTATTATCACGTCCGAGCAATTCGGTCAGTTATTTAGTGGCGCAACACCGGTATGTACTCAGGCAAAACGTCAAAGCCTTCACATGCCATCTCGTCGTCCGGCATGCTATTGACTCATCTGACGCAACACTGGCATCTTTTCGATCACAGTTCCTTCTTTTTCATCTTTTCTTCTCGCCCAGATCAACCGAAAGAAAAAGAAAACATCCAACAGCCTGACTGTAGGTGCGGCCCTCTTCCAACTTATCCTCCACAACCCAGCCAGACATTTCCCTCGATAATGACTAATCGAAGAAGGAGAAAATACGGGCAAGTCCAATTACGAAACGTGTATGCGACAGACACACAATCGCATGATAACTCAGCACACGATTCCAACGTGAGACATGGCACCATCGCTGTAGGCACTGTGCTGGCATGATGCCCGACGGAAGAAATTTCTTCTTCCTGCTCGTGATTGAAGATGATGGCGTGATGCGGGGTGATGACGACTTTGAGATGATAATGTCGTTGATTTCCATTCAATAATCGTAAAATGTCATTTGCATTTCGCTTTTCATTTTAATTTCTCTTTCTTTTCACCTGTTTAGCTATTCATCGGTACTTGTGTCTGCGATACAAGCTAGATAGATGGCAGATAGAGGCAGTATGTGATTTTTCTGGTTTTTCCTTTTTTTTTTGTGGCATTGGGGTGTTTTCCGTTGCCTTGGATAAT
Organism: Merodon equestris; assembly: GCA_958301585.1. NCBI lineage: Eukaryota > Metazoa > Arthropoda > Insecta > Diptera > Syrphidae > Merodon > Merodon equestris. The sequence continues at coordinate 205,399,704 of OY284413.1, read as the reverse complement.
GACCATGGTGACAGGGACAGAGGAATGGGATGTCATTATTGATTGGCATTGCGTCGCAAGAAAGTTGCCGCCACTTCTTCACGAAATTATTGACAAACTGCTTTATTGTGCTAACGAATTAGGCTCCTACGGGGTATAGTGATATTTTTACCTATTCCTTAAATGTTTTGGACTTAAAGTCTATATGACAGTAAGGCTTGTGGAACATATGTATGTTTATCCGAATTTACCTGTCATATTCTATTGTAAAGTGTTAATTAGACCTTGTAAGTGTCTACATTATCACCTAATGGATACAAGTAGCTTTAGCTATTGAATGGTGGACGGGCAGGTTTTCTTAACGAAATAATTGCTTCAAGACTTAAATAGTTAATCACAGGGACTTACCAGAAATCCAACAAGTTACTGAATCGCTCGTTAACCATTTCGTATCCAAATTAAGCTGAAAATGTAAATATTTAACCCGATTTCGTTCATATATCCACTTCAAGTACGTTTGCGGTGATAGATTATTTGAAGTCAATTTCCACCACATTTCCGCACACATCGGCCGGAATATTGGCAATTATTTTCCATATTGCTTCTGGGTTCTTCTATCCTAGTTGACTTCTTGGCATGAACTAAAGCAGTTGCGTCGCTCCAACATAAACACAAATTCACCTGAACGCGGTGACCATTCGACCGGACCATTTCCCGAGATTACACCATTACTTCCCCTTCAATAGATCAATGGTTTGACCAAGCTATGTGGCATATGGCGCCATCTTATTGAAACCATATACCAGTGGAGTCAATGCTATCCAACTTTGGCTGAAAATAGTCCTCCATCATGGCACGATGGTAAACTCCATTGACCGTAACATAGGAATAATTTTCTTCGATGAAGAAATACGATGCAATCACATCCTCGGCAAGAAATCCCAACCACATGGTCACTATTGTGGATGCAACGGAGTCACTTGAAACACTTGTGGGCTCGTTGCTGTCCAGTGATGCATATTTGATTATTAACGAGGCTTTTGAGTTAAAATGAGTTTCATAGCTAAAGGTGATTTTTCGATTAAATTCAGGATTTTCTTCAAAATTTTACAGAGCACTCTTGCACAGTACTTATAGTCCGTCTTGGATATTTTTGGTATGCTCACTGACATAGGATCATTCAATACTGAATATTTATGATATTACTGAATTATTGCGGCCGAAAATTGGAGTAAGCGCTCTTAAATTACCATCACCGAATTAGAAGTTTGGCGGTTGACGTTCTGATATTAACAGAATAATATAAACGTTTTAGGGAGCGTTTGTGTTTAGACATAAAATTGTTAGGTCCCCACTGAAAAATCCTGTCGAAGATCTTTATGGTCAGCGGAAGATAAATAGTAATTTGATATTCAAATTCTCCTATACATCCATGTCTTTTTTGGATTTTATATGGTTTTATAGAGAGAGACATCGCCTTTAGGTTTTACTATACTCGTACGAGGTTTGTTCAAAAAATAAGGTGACTTTTATTTTTTCTCGAAAAAAATTGTACTTATTTATCCGTATTTGTCTCTTCAAAGTTATTTTCCTCAGACGTAACGTGTTTTGGTAAGAGAAAAATCCAGTGAATACGGTCGCTGAGCCATAATTACGGTTTTCGTTTTGGCCTAAAAACTACGCACAAGCAGGTGTATCGTGATGCAATAGTTATCAATTTTTTTCCCTACGCCTACGTCTGCCTACGCTTTAAAAGAATGAAATTCACCAAGTATACTCGATGGAATGGTTTTTCGCTAAAATGTGTTTTATTCAATACGAAAGGATGACTCAAATAGTATAGTAAGACAAAGGGGCTCATAATTGATTAGTTTCCTGTGAAAGTTTCTTCTGACACCACAGGTCGCAAAAGGTTGCTTCTTATTGCACTAGGTTATGGAGTTTAGTTCTCTAAAGGTGACGCGATAAATTCTTCAACGATTGCATAATTTACATGACTTTCACGTCCACATTTATGTTTTCTACGCTAACCCGAATTTTTGGATTTTTGGATCATGGGTTAAGGTTGGCAAACCATGAACATCAACGGTGAAACCAAAACATCAAGCTCTAAATTAAGTGCGATCAGAAGGGGGTGGTTAACTATGAGATGCTCGAATCGAATCTTCATTACAAATCGCTACCGACTACAATTAATGCACTTAAGATGTACTCCAAAGGACACGACAAACGAGAAATGCAGAACGACATGCTCATCCGCACTTCCCAAGACCGGTCATAGTAATTATTCATTTTCGCAGTCACCTTGTCTTTCGGCGATAAAAAACTCAAAATTCAACCTTGAAGGATTTTTTTACATGTTCGTTTTCACGGCGGATTTCATATAAGAAATATTGAAACAATCTCAATCATGTAGAGGTTTTTTTGTAAAAACTGAATTTTTGTCAGCATTCAAAGTCAAAAAACTGTTATAAATACCGATTTTTAAAATTTGTTGTAGTTTTGAAAAGAACATTCATGAAGATCGGTTGAATTTTTTATCGCCAAAAAACTAGGTGACCGCGAAGGTATATAATTACCCCGGTCATATACTTGGGGATTACCATTCTCTGAGCCTTTGTCCACTCGTTGATTCGATTAAGCGCAAGTAGTTTTAAACTTGTTTCTTCCATTACCTTACTTATTGACAAAATAACTAATTGAAACCAAAGCTAGCTGGAGTGACTCCTATTTGCGAAATATCTTAGACCCAGGGTGTTCTCTTGTAGTAAATCGACTCAAAACAAAGGTCAATCAACGTCATTAGTTAGCACAACTACTGAAACGATTGCACCAAACTTTTATTCATTATGGATATTCGGATATCCTTGCTCAGGTAGATAGAAATGAGCCCCTCATCACTTAAAATAATTCTTCGCAAGAAATCATAATCCTGGCAATTCATTTCCAACACCCAATAAGCGAAAGTATGACATTGTTCGGTGCAAAGAAGCCGATTGATGGATGATGTCAATAGACATTGTGATGGTGTTGATATAGGGACTTATAGAAGTGTTATTGATGACTGATGATAAAAACGTGCCAGCCTGTAACCTTAAGAGTACTTCGTGGTTCAACATTCTTATAAACGTAACATATATTAAGAAAAACTAAAGAATGATTAGATGTCCTTGAGGAACTTTTCTTTTCCTCAACGCTTGACGAACATTCATATATACAATGGTGTTTACATAATTAAGGATAACATTATTTAATGGAAGGCGAAAACAAATTGTTGTAACGGTAGACTACAAGTCTAGGTAAGTAGAAAAGGTGTATCTCGAATATTATTTCTCCCATATGATGTCAATCGAAACTTTGCCGTGTGGCAGTTGCAAATGAGTGACCATTATTGAGTCACATAAGTTGGTCACAGAATTAGAGACGGCATTTATTTTGTCCAGTTCCATCGTATACTCTATTCTTAATAGCATTTGATAAAAGAATAGACGGTTAATATGTTCTAGAAATACGTCGCCAAAAAGTTGCACTCTCAGAGTTATCGATATGGATATTTAGGCGATAGCTAAGGACCTTTTGTGGTCGAAAATAAGTGCACAATGCTATTAAGCAATATAGAGCGAATGGGAAAATAGAGAAAAAGAGAAGAAAGAGAGAAGATCGTATTATCTATAACGTGACATCTACACAGATTTACATTGAAATAAAACAAATGTAAGCATGGAATACAGCATAGAAAACAGCGCGTTGGAGCAGTGAGTTAAAATTCAACAAGTTTGGCTCAGATGGTAAAAAAATATACAAGACGTCCTCCAAAGGGATCCTCTCTATACTTTAAAAACCGTGATGCATGGTGGAGGTTGCCAGTTTCTCGTTGAAATAGACGTTTGTAAAACACCCTGTTCGGAGGGCAAAGCAGTGATTTTCCTCAGAAAATATTGATGTTTTAGATTGACCAGCGCAGAGCCCAGCCTTAAATCCTATTAAAAACCTTTGGCTAGATGTGGGCTTTGGAGAAAAAAAAAGGTGTTAAACTAAAAGAGTTGTTCCAAAATGTAAAGCAAACATTTCCGGACGAACGATGTCAGCACTTAGTTGTCAGTCTGCTGAGAAAATGCAAGGCTGTGCTTGTAGCAAAAGGCTATCGAAATAAGTACTGTATATCGAATAAAATCTAATTTGTTATCCAAAACAAATCAAATAATATAAGGTTTTTAAGTAAAAATCGACTTTCCTTACTTATGTGACCACCACTATAGCTCAGAAGAGGAATCTTAAGAAGAAACTGAAACGTGATCTACTGCCAATCTGATCCAATATCTGACAGTTAAATTGAGGAGCGCCCGAAATCATTAAGTCGCTTTTCAAAAAGGCATAATGTTAAGATGTAACAATTGAAGGTCTGCTGGGTTAGATCAAGCTCGATCATGGATGCTAGGTCTCTCACGGCATTAAGCAGTCGAAGATTATGGTGATATACCTACAAATTGAATATTTGGGATAATAATCCACTCCAGCTATCAGAGATTATTATTTTTAGGCCTCTCCGTTAAAACTAAGGCTAAGTGAGTTAGAGCAGATTTGCGCGGCTTTCATTTCGGTAAAAGCACAATCAACTACCTTATCAATCTAGAAATTGTACTTGATAAAGCTTGAAAATATGCCAAATCTATGTGTATTTAGGATGGGCTTACGATGAAGACCGTCAAGATGATAGAATATGGCATTCATAGTCGATTTTTCACTGTTCCCGCAGCACTAGATCAGTGTTAAACTTTTCCAAAACTTCATTCATATGAATACTTATTTTTTACCACAATATGGACTTAATGTTGCGAGGCGAAACGGTTTAGTACTCCTTTACGTTTCAAAGGCTCGAGGAAGATAGGCTTACTCCAAATATAAAAGTCATATAAAATGTAATTATTAGGAGCATAAATTGAAAGAAAATTTTGAGCTGACGATTAAAAAAATGGAAAAGTCTAAAAATTGGCCCACAAAAACCGAAAAAAATTACATTTGAATGAAACTTCGTTCACGAGCGAAAGATGAGATTAACAGCATGACCTTCCAGAACTTTGAAAACAATATCGTAGTTCTGAGCAAACAATAATATTTTCAGAAGATGAAGAGCGTCGATACCAGTTTCGGGCTGCATACCCCGTGTGCAAAACTGATGCATAGCTGCAGGGTTAAATATTTCAGCAGTGGGCAATAGGAGATTTTATAAAAACCACTTGGAACAATGTTGGCTTTTAAGGCGGTCCGCAGATATTTGCCTTCACAGCACCAAACGTCCGTTGTGTCCTGATGCACAGAAATTTCAAAAATAGGATGTTTGCTTTTAAAAACAAAAAAACAGACTAAAAAAATAATATTTATTTCTAAATATAAATAAATAACAATGAAAACACTTTTAGAAAACAAAAACAAAACTCCTTGCAACAGCCTAGCACCTCGGTGACACTCTGTCAAATGGCCCTATTAGATTCGGCTTCTGTCGCACAGCATCTTGTTGCGACGATGTCTGCCCCGACTGTGCTCGTGTCTGCAGCAATTTCACTAAATCGCCAATCGACACCTTCCTCATCTATCGATCCGGCATGCCCGAAGCAGTATTCATTCAGAAACAACAACAAAAACCCTTACATAAAACTAATTGTTCTCTTTCACACATTCATACCTTTCTTCATTTCCCTAACTCTTTTTCTCTCCAAACATTGGTAGAAAGAATTTGAAAAAAAAATCCAGCATCTTCTCCAGCGTCTTCTTTTCCTCTTCATTTTCTAGATAAACTTCAATACCATAACCATCTTCATCTATCCATCTTCATCTATGTATGCCCATCCATGGGCCGCACATGAAATAGGGCGGCTGCGGCGGGCGGAAAGTACGGATATCTATGTTCAACAAATGACTGTTGCAGCAAATAACACAACTATTAAGCGCTTAACCGCTTTACACGTTTTCTTCTTTACTTTGTTATTCCGTTTTGCGGAAGAAGTGACACACGGGGAGCACTCGTAAATGCCTCGAGCGCGAGCTTGCCCAAATATTATTCAAAAAAAAAAAAAAACCAAAACTATATATCTCACACTTATATGGATAAATTCCGGGAGTGGGAGATACACAATAGGCTTACACCGAAATGGTATTATGGCCAAGTTCGTCGCTCAACTTACGTGTATTTGTGAGATGGTACTAAACGCAGGTAGGTCTTAGGTAGGTACGGCCGCGACGACTGTAGGTAAAAAGCATTTCGTTTTCATAATTTGATTTTTTTTTGTATATTTTTATTTCTCATTTCGGTATCTGTGTTCCATAATCTTTGTCGCTGCATGGCTATAAGCATTTGCCGCTACTCTTGTGTTTGTGTCTATGTGTGCTTGCATAATTATTCATTTCGATATATTTCGAAAATGTTTAAAAACAGCCAGGCACTGTCGAAAAATTATCAAACCGCAGCTAGTTCCATTCGAATAAACACACTGTGATACGGTGGTGCTTCAAAACGAAACATTTTTTTTTTCTTCAATTTATTTTCTTCCTTTCTCTCAAAACCCACAATCTATCAATATGAATTTCTTCATCGTGTCTATAAGTGTCCTGCTGTTGAGCACTGGAATATATGCTGAAATCGATACTAATCAGGATACCGCAAACGTACATGGATTCACTAAATGTTTGGAAACCGATTCGATTTCATGTCTTCAAATGACGGTACGGATTACAGAATTATAAAAAAAGTGAAAAAAAAATTGTGCTAAAAATTGTGTTTCGAACTGTACATAAAAGGATATTGTGAAGTGATTAGAGTTACAGAAAATTGATAATTTTGAGTGAAGTCTGCATATCAGAATGGAATAGAAAAACACTTTTCACCCAAGGATACTTTTTGCCTTAAATATTTGTGCCAAGAAACTGATATAAAATTTTCATTGACTAAAATTTGGATCAAACGTTCATTCCGGACACACTTTGTTCGCTCCGCTTAACGGTTTGAAATATTCATCTCACAACATTGATTTTCGTGACATTGTACCAATTTCTTTTATGGTCAAAATGTGATCAAACTTTTGACAAGTACCTTAATTCTTTTATTGCAATTTTTCCATAGGCTTACGGTGGAATTTTATGGCTTATTGTTCATTTTTGTTTTGATCAGAATCTAACCCAAAATATTAATTACCAGTGTCTTTTGGACTCACAATTTTCTTTAATTTTCATCCAAATTTCTGGTCTCTTTTCTTCGTTGCCTTGTCTTGTTCAAAATGTGGTCCACATTTGAATGTTATTGTATTCATGAAATCCAACATTTTTCTTGCTAAACTTGATCAAATTTTTAAAAGACCAAAATTATATTTCAACCATGAAAATGGTCAAAATTATTTAACTGTTCCAAATTTCATTATAAATAATTCCGCCTTCTTTCAATTTTTCCAGCTCTTCCGCAAGGCCAAATCGGTCTTCGATAATCCACAAATCGAACTCTTCGGAGGCGTCTCGCTCATTAAGACTAACGAAGGTCGTCAAGGAAAATCAATTGAGGATAATTCCATTGCCGTTGAAGTTGCTCCCTCTATCGAGGCACGCAACTCCGAACTGAGCACATATTTCATGACCAGCGCTAAGAACTTCTTCCAAGAACGCTCGTTGAGCTTCAACTTTGCTAATGCCGCCCGCAGCATTGCACGTGCCATTCCAGATGACATCAAGGCCGACATCAAAGATCTCGTAGTTGAAGGACGTACCAAGAAGAAGCGTGTGTTGAAGAAACTTTTGCCAATCATTTTGGGTATCGGTGCTAAAGTTGCTATCCTCGCCATTGGTTCAATATTCGGCCTCTTCTTGCTTGCCAAGAAGGCTTTGATTGTCTCCGTTGCTGCATTCGGTTTGGCTCTGCTTGCCGGTCTCGCTGGACTCGGACGTGGAGCAGGCGGTGGTGGTAGCGGTGGTAGCGGTGGTAGCGGCGGTGGTCTTTTGGGCGGTCTTGGTGGACTCTTCAGCGGTGGTGGCAAGGGAAACAGTGGTTACTCGAGCGGCGGTGCTGGATGGTCATCAGCCAGCCCCAGCGCTGGATGGTCTAGCGGTGGTTCCGGTGGATGGGATTCCCATGGAGCTTACAGCTCACCAGTTGCTCAATCAGTTGCTTACAGTGGCTACAAACAAGCCAGACGGTAAAGCGTAGACGATTCGAGGACTCGCTGAAGGATTGATTGTTTTTGTTTTTAATTTTATTTAAATTAATTTATTTAATTTATTTTTTTTCCTTAGAGAATTATGTAATTATATATGTTGTTGAGGGAGAGAGTGGGTGTGATTTGGCTAGAAATAAAATCAAAATCACGCTCCCAATCGCTCTAGAGAACTAGGAATCATCAAATGAAACAAATATGAACAAAAAAGAAAATGTACTTCAGGTGAAAGCCGATTGTAGTTTTGCACACAGTGAAAACTACAAAAGCTTGCATGCAACTAGTCGATATCTATTGTATCTCTCTATATTGTTCTATCACTATTTTCTTCTCCCTATCATGCTATACTGTCATCTTACTTAATCTATCTGTCCTCTTGCCTATCGATCTATCACTCTGTCAATCTATCAATCTATCATATCTTTCTGTTAATCTTACTTTCTTCATTTATGCCATGTAAACCTCATTAAAACGAAAACCAAACAAGAAAAAAACAAACAAACAAATTCATGCATTTATTTAACTTTTCATTTCACAGCCGCTTTCGTATCCTTGCCCTCGGCGCTGTTCTTTCCACTCTTTGGCTCATTAAATCATTTTCATCTTCATTTTCATTTTCATCTTAGCCTTCGATACTGTTGCATATTGTAAAATACTTTTTAAATAACTGAAATAATAATAAACAAAAAACACATTTTTCAACTGTGTTTAAAACGATAGACAAATGGTTTTGCATATTACTACTAAAGCCTCATCTGGTAAGAAGTTTTTTTAGTTATGGCCCGTGACTGCATTATCTTTGTCGCAGCAATCAAATTAAGCCGCGACTGTTTACAGCCAGAAGGCTGCACAAGAGAGTGTCAAGAACCTTTCGACCCATTTCCATACTTTTAATAATTCCATGCGTACGAGCATGTATCCGAGAGACAAGTAAACAAAAATAGTTTTTTGTTATTCTTTTCGATTTCACAGTAAGCTATAGGGGGAGACTGACTTTTTATTCATACTCGTATAGGTACTTTTTCTTTATTGTATTTTGAGAGTGTCAGAGAAATTGTGTCTTCAGTGGATAAGCAGCGAATCTAGGTTTCGAGACCTTGCCGACCAAGACTGTCGGCTAAGCACGCATTCAAGTTGCCTCTATAACATCGGAATTCAATTAAATGTCTTTTTTTCTACCTTCTTTATTGTATACTTTTGACGTTTAGGTATTTACTCTCTTTCTCTTTGGCAGTCATCGATTTTTATGATGGATTTTATTCGATAGCGCTAGGGCAGATATCATCGTCATTGGATCGACCGATGTTTATTGACACCTTAAGGTGTATTTGTATGGAAAGTATGGCTAAATATATATTTTTTTATTTACTTGTATCTTTCACTTGGCTTTTCACTGTTGGCATGGTCTGTGCACCTAGAAAGAGAAATTTTAAAGCTCATAATTGCCGTTTTTTGCTTTTCCTCAATTGTTAAAACGTATTGTCAATTGGGTTCCGTTGTGGTCGTACTGGCAGGTAAGATCGGTTTATGGCTTTTTCCGATATTACTGCCGAGTGTTTTGTGGTTTTGTGGGAAGGGAACGGAGGGGTTGGTTCGTGAGATTAGAAAACGTTGGAAGAGCAATTCGTCATGGGATTGATTGGAAACTCAGCTCCACCTCTTCTTTTCACTTAGGAAGAATGCACTGAATACTCTATGTGGGGAAAACATGCATTGTCATTTGACAAATTTATTTTCGCTTTTACTCATATATATTCTACGTTCCTTAGTTGCTTATCAGCTTCTGAAGTAGCTAATTTGCTTTTTAATTATCACCATTGGCAGAGAACACTCTGGTACTTCCGCTGTATCTAAATTCATTATCTACGGCTTCTTAGATTTGCTTGGATTCATCATCTACCATCTCATCCGCCCTATTGTCAGATGTGCCTGTAATTATCTTATTACATTACCATGAATATCCGTCATTATTAAAGCATCAGTCGAAACATCTAATTGATTGCCGTAATTTATGCCACCAGATATGTTTTCGACAGGCCTTAAGCCTTGTTAATCTCGCTTATCTTCCGACGCATGTCATCGTGTATTTAGATCTCATCGCATTCATATATTATGTTGCGTGAGATGTGAGGAGCGAGCGAAAATTGATTAACTAAACCAAATTAGCTAGTATAATGAGGGCATTGTTAAGTTGATTATTCGTTTCTCAAATTTATTAATTAAACATTAACTAACTGTTAAAGAAGAGGAAAAGCAGATAACTGAAAACTGATTTCTTTGATAAATGTTGGTTAAAACAGATGTTGAGTTCTAGGCGAGCATCATTAGTGGTTTAAGGCAAGAGCTTGATACCTCTATTGAATTAAGCGTAGACTTTCGGTCTATACTTCCCACCCGGTGAAATAGGCGTCGTAAATTAAATTTGAAATAGGAGAGAACAATGAAGGTTTCACGCAATTAAGCTTGAAAGATTAAGATATCGATAATTTGGATACGGTCATGGACATTAAAGAAGAGATACTAGGAAATAAATACTTGAAAATTTCGAAGTAATCTATGTTAATGGGAAAATGTGCTTTTTTATTCAGAATTAACACTACAAACTCAGAACTTATAAAAGTACCGATTGATTCAGCAAAAAAAAAAAGTTATTATTAGGAGCGCAACTAAGTTGTCGCTGTTTTTTTTTTTTGATGAACATGCAATTTTATTGTGAAAAAATGGTTACAAATAAATCATTCAAAGTATTGTCCATCGCTAGCGATAACATTTTCCCATCTCTCTGGCAGAGCTCGCAGAGAAGGTAGGTCACGGTAGAAGTGTTCGTCTTTTGAGGCTATCCACGAATCAAGCCATTTTAAGATGTTTTCATATGAATGGATCTGCTGATCAGGCATACCATGTGCCATCGAACGGAACAAGTGATAATCGGATCGCGCAATGTCTGGGGAATATGGCGGTGGGGTATATGTATCCTCATCGAGCAATACCTCCAATTCAGCGTCTTCGATGGTTTTTGGCCTTCCTTCACGCGAACGGTCGTCAACATCAAAATCACCGTCTTTGAGGCGACGGAACCAATCACGGAACGTTGTTTCACTTAGAGCAGTATCTCCGTAAACTTTTTGGAGTTCTCGATGCGCTTCAGGCGCCATTTTCTTCGAATGAAAGAAGAGAAGCAACACTTTCCGCAAATAACGATTATTTGGCACAAAATCAGACATTTTCACACAACCAAATGTATATGACGCAAAACCAAAATCTCTAATGTGTCAAAGCGGTTTGTTTACCATATGTCTGAGCTTGGCTCATGAAGTTTTGGATACGTCACAATCAACCAGCATTAACTACTGGAGCCATCTCTTGATAAACAGCGAGAGCTTAGTTGCACACCTAATATATAAAGGTAAGATAGAAACTTCTCGACCTGGCATAGAGATGGCGTTTCAATCAGGTAAAATGTGTACTTCCTGCCTAGATGCACGTGTCTTTATTTCGTATGACAATTTTCAACTAGTTGATCCCAGTAATTTGTTTGCACGTATTTTCGCGAATATCGTGCGATAATAAAATTCTTCGTCTGAAATGGATTACTTCCTAAGATAATTCATTTCCAGTTGACTAAAATTTACTAAAGTTTGTTCCTTCGATAATTGAGCAGTTGAATTTAAATGTGGTGGTACTACCCTCGAAGATAAACCATGTTTAGGACGGCCAAAAATCGCAGCCACACCGGAAAAAGTGCGTGATATTGTATTCGACGGTAATGAAGGTGAGTGAGATAGCTGAGGCTGTGGGGCTATCGGACGAAAGTGTTCGAAACATTTTGTACAAAGAATTGGAAATGCGAAAGCTCTACGCAAGACGGTTGCCATATTCGCTGAATGCTATTAAAAAAGTGATCGTTGTGGGGGGAAGTTGTGCAGAGAAATTGAAAATAAAGTTTCCTTTAAGAAAAGAGTGCACTTTAATCTTTCTAATAAAAATGAATTTACCCTATTAACTCAATGAGTTGACCTTTTCCTTACATAGGAAATGCTTTCACCATCAAATTTAAGGGCGATTTTCCTTTTTCAATTCAGTCGCAGCGACTAGAGAAATTAACGATGCATTTGGTTTGGGTACGTATAGTGAGAGAACTGTTCGAAACTTGTTCACCAAGTTTTTGCTCCACCATTTGCCAAGGAGTAGAGGATGTCATAAATAATGAAGAACTTGCAGCAGCTGTTGAAGAAAATCCAGCTATGACTGTTCTTAGCCTCGCTGCAAAGTTCAAATTGTAAACTGCAACCATATTTCGCCACCATTCTGCCATCGGAAAGGAAAAAAAGCTAGAGAGATGGGTGCCCCAGGTTTTAACACCAGCGAATATGCTAGCACTTTTGGAGGTTGCAGTATCTTTGACCAACAGACACCATATGGATCCTTATTTGCATCGCATCGTCACCTTCCACCGATACCTATGCGATAATTCGTAGAGGTCGGAATGGATAGACGTGGGTGAGTTTCCCAGTGAACTTGACTTACACCCCAAAAAGGTATTGGTGGCAGTATGGTGGACGAGTGAGGGGGTTTCCCATTATTCCTTTCTTAAACGCGGAGAAACGGTCGTACTGCAGAGAAATCGACATAATGCACAACAAATTGCAACGAAAACAGCCGTCAATAGTACTCGTAAATAGGCATGGTTCCATATTGCTGCATGACAACGCGAGACCACATACCGCACAGTCGATGTTCTGGAAGCTGGCGGAGTTGGGTTATGAACTTTTGCCTCATCTGCCTTACTCACCAGACTTATTCCCGACCGATTAACACCTTTTCAGAAGTTTGGGCAATATAAACAATTCAGAAGCCTGAATGGATAAGGACTTTTTCAAAGAGCCATTTTTGCTTTGGTTGACGGTTGGAAATATGTCACAGATGTAAATGGAGATTATTTTTTGGGATAAACTTTTTTAATTTATGAAGTAGCGTTCTTTAACTTTCCACATAAAAATCGGCAACTTCGTATGTAACGACCTAATAATTAAAAGCAATTGCGCAAACGATTTTCGCAGCAATCATTGGACCAGTTTAATATTGATCCAATCGATTTTTCGTGGCGAAAAAATCATGGATGAGAAATGATTGAGCCATTACAAGCCAGAAATGATACAGCAATATAAGCGGTTGGTGGAAGTCGGTGGTTAAGCGCTAAATAAAGCGAAGTCGACGGCATCTTCCTGAAAGGCAATGACTAATGTGTTCTGAGATACGAAAGGGAAATTGTTAATAGATTACCTTGCAATAGACTGACAATTAAAAAAGAGTATTATTCCAACTTTGTTGACCAGCAAGAAGAGGCCTGGCTTAAAGGAGAAAAATATTATCTTTCATCATGACCTGTACACAAGGGTAGGTTTGTGATGGGAAAAACTGCGGGACTTGGGGTTACGATTTGTTCGGCTTATTCTCCTGATCTGACACCCTTCCCAAACTAGAAGAAATGCTTTTTCCCGGGAAGCGCTTCGCATCCAATTGAGAAGTTGAGGCTGCGAGATGAATACTTTCACAACCTTCTAGAGTCTCACTTCCGAAAGCGAATACTTATGATGGAAGACTATGCAGAAAAATAGGATCAGTTCTAAATTGAAAATTGTAGACTTTAATCATCAGACCGAGAATTTTTCACCTTACCCTCGTATTATAAATTCTCACTGTTTTTTTTTTTTTTGTAAAAATTACTTTATTTAAAGTGAGAAAACATGCCTTTCAAAATTTTGTCCATCACTAGCGATAACATTTGCTAATCTTTCTGATAGCAAACGAATTCCTCGTGAGAATGCTACATACCTCTTAACCTTTGTGTCTATAGCCAAAAAATTGTACATAGCATAAAGGCACCATACCTGGGTGTCTCATTCAATTTTGGATGTGTATGAATACATTTTGTTTTTGTTCGCTTTTTTCTTATATTGCTTATATTGCAATCGGCTTTTTATGTCTTCTTCTTCTTTTCCTTTTTTTTCCGGCGCCGCTATGGTCAGAAGTGTAGGACCATAACCTTCCCACTTAACTGCATTCCTACTGGTCCGCTTGTGGGGTCCGCCGATCGGCTTTTTATATATACAGTATAAATCCCGGTCATCATTGTACGGGAAGAAAAATATGACGTAATAAGAACACAGATGCTGATCTTCTCTTTCCGATGGTTGGTGCTAGGAAAACCTCTCCAAATGACAGGTACTATTTGTATTGTAAATCAATGCGTTATAAAAGTATGATATGAAAATTAGCCATCAAGTAAGCCAGACTGATTCGGACGAAGAAATGGAAATAGCTCCAATTGAGTCTTCGTTAATAATTATACATCTAGAGATGGTACAATTTCGTCAGACCAACCACCACAGCCTTGCTGTTTCATGTCGCATAATATTCTTAGAGACTCGAACACTGGACCAGCACGCAGAACAAAAGCATTATACAAATATTAAAAATGTTGATGTCAGCAGAAATGTGGGATATAATAATTCGCGAAAAAAAATAGAAAAGCAACCCACTGTTACGAACGTGATCTGAATTTGACGCTTATCTGGGCATAGTTTTGATAACTGATGTCACACATTCTAACTATGAACATACATACAACCTTTGTTTGTTTTTTTTTAAATTCATTTTTGTTTTTATATTTTTAGAACTCACTTATACTAGACAAAAATGCTTAAAACTAGCTTAAATAACAACTAACATAAAATACGTTACTGGCCCTATACGGACATTCTAAAGCAAATAGAACAATTTAAGTATATGCCTGTCGCCCTTACGATTTACTTGTAATAATTAAAATAAAAAAGTCGGCCAAGAAAAGTGATATTTAAAAAAAACTTGGTATCAGATAATTTTTTTTTAACAAAGAAACTTATAACTAAGAATAACTTAACCCTACCTTAACTAAAATATATACATATGTATGTACATTTTTTTTTGTTTTCGTAATTGTTTTGTATTTTTTTTTTTTGTTTTTTTTCTTTTTTTATAATTAAAGCTAAAACTAAACTAAACCTACCTGCCACCCTAGCCAGCCTTAGCCTGCCCTTACCTACTCTAACCTAACCTACCTTAGTCTATGTAAGCCTGCCATTGGCATGTGGCAAGCTTTGCCTTAAAGAGGCTGACCTATCAAAGTTAACCACTACGCAGTCCGCTCCAGCCACCAAAAGCGTTGACGCTATCGGACGACGTCTCCCCGATCTTGGTGCGACACTGATCTACTAAACCTGAGGCGCTCGGGCTCGCGGAGCACAACATCACGTTCGTAGAGGAGCCGCCGCTCCACAGACTTACGAGCCACGTGGAAAATTAGCGGAACCGCCAATTCATCCTGGATCAGCCCACATTGATCTAAATAGAGGAATGCCTCTGGGGGGACAAAGCCGCTAAGGCGAACTTTCTCGTGGTACATGTAATTAGGGAAGTAAGCCCCGGAGATCAAGTTATTGACCGAAGTCATTGTCCTCGCAACGTGACCCCGGATCAGTTTTATTAGAAAATGATCCACCCGTACAATCCTGGCCCTATTGTAGAGGACCTCGTTCGGGACATTGTCTCTCAAACACCCGAATGCTTTCCATTAAGCTAGCTCTCACATTGAACCACACGGGACATCCATAGGCAATCATGGGCCTGATTAAGGCCATGTAGCAAATTATCTTCACTCTCGAATCAAGTTGGTTGCTATGAAACAGCCATCTTGTAAGAGCAAAAGCGCACCGGGCCCTCGCCAGAGCAGCATCTATATGTTTGTCAAAATACAGATACTGGTCTAGCAAGATCCCAAGGTATTTGACTACATTTTGTTTCGCCAGTGGGCGCCCGTCCGGTCCGAGAATTGAGAACCCAATTTTTTCTAGTGTCTCGAGAGGCCCTAGACAAAGGTGTTCTGAACAAAATAGTTTCTGATTTCAAAAGGCCTCACGTTTTTTCAAATTTGATCATGGAAATACGGGCCAGCAACCTAAACAGACTGACAAAGCAGCAGCCATATCTGACATTTTCCTTATGTTGAATAGAAACCTCCAGGATAACTATAAAGCAGGAGCCAACGTTGATGAACAACTTTATCTTTATCGTCGTGGTACCAGATTCACGAAATGTGTACCTTCAAAAGCGGCCAAGTATAGAATTAAGGTTTGGTGGGTATGTGACACTATTACTTCTTATACAGTCCAAGGGCAAATCTATACTTGTATTGCACCTTTTATTCTAATCTATTCCGTGGAAGTGCTCGAAACATCGTATGTGACAACTTTTTTACAAGCTATAATTTGGCTTCTACTGGGCACTGTACACATTTGTACAATTTTACAGCCGGATTTTCTGATCCAAAAGGAAGAGCAATAGAATCATCAATCCTTGGATTCAGCAGCAACGTAAATATGTGTTCATTAAAAGAAAAAATCGGTTGTACTTCTTTCCACTTCCCAAAACAAAGCCAAAAATGATAATCGGTTACAACAGAAGCAATGGAGTTGTTGACTATATGGACAAATACCTTGGTGAATATATAACGAAGAACGAAGAGATGGCCTTTGGCTTTTTTTATAACAGTGTGGATTTGGCTGCATTTGCAACATTCGTGATCTACATGGAAAATAATCCACACTTGAAGACATCAACAAACCGTAGAAGGTTGTTCCTACAACAGTTGAGTGAGCAATTAGCCATGGCAGAAATCCAGAATCGTTCGCAAAATGCACAAATCATGCGAAATTTTCCATCACGTAGTGGAATTAAAATTATAAATTATAAATTATAAAATTGAATATATTTTTTTTTAAACAAAATAAAAAAATATTGTCAAAATAATAAAAAACAAGAATTTATAATGAATCGAAAGTGCTTGTCGGCATTTCTAAAAATGTATATACATTTTTTCTATTCCTACCCGGGTGCGATGACTTTAGATAGAAGGGGAAAATCGCAAAAAATTCTTATAAATTTTGACTCAAAAAGAAAAATTTAATTTCTTTTTCGATAATGATAAAAAACAATATTTTAGGAGTGTTTTTAAAATTTCAAGTCGATACGGCATGCATCTTGGACTCAAAATATAATATATCAATCTGAAAATGGAAAACACACTCGGGTGTGGGTGTAGACACAAAGCTCATAATAAATTGTTGATCCCACCAAATGCAGGACAGACCCATTAATCATGGATATTTTCCCTTGTCGATGATGTTGATGCACGGCCGGACTTACTCAACGATATTTCACGGTACGGATCATTGGAGATTGTACTCTTTTCATCACCAATCATGACACGATGGGAGCAAAGTTTTCTTTTCTGTCGCTAAAAAAATATGTTAATGGACTATCATTTCTGATGTCTCCAATGTACGTGAGATGCTAGACGTCTCATAATGAGGAAATGAAATATTGTTATTTATTTTTACTTGTTTTTATGAATTACATATGTACAATTACTATTTTTATTTGAACTTTTAATTTTTATTTATGTTTTTATAAACTTAAATCCGATTATAAAAAAGAAAAAGAAAAAAATGTATTATCGTATTAGAAGTCAGTAACTGCATGCGATCTATAAATCAACACCGTCGAAGTGTATAAAAGCCGAGCTTTTTTTCCAATGTACATCATTGGCACTTCGTGAGGATCAGTGGGGTTAATTCCACTATCTGGAAAAGTGCTACACTTGCGTCTTAGCGGGTACTTCCATTGTTGGGTATTCTTTTAGACGGTCGGGTTCTCCACTGTCGTTAGAGTTCCTGTCCTTGAATTACCCAATTTTGCCTGTTTTTTTTTTGTCTTCCTTTGATCTTGAATTTTTCCATTATTCATTTTCCTTGAAATAAATTATTTTTGTTTATTGAATTAACTACGAGTACGTTTTATATTATTTTGTGCTCTTCTTGGCTTATCTCCAACTTTTGGGTTTATACTTATTCCTCATTTGCTTGGCTGCCTGTTCAGCGTTTGCTGCGGTCTTCGGGTAGCAAATACGAAGCAGAGAGCTACGCAAAGCGTCGTTGTCCACCCCAGACCCGAAGACAAGCCAGGTCTCAACTTATAATATTTAAACAAAAAGACTTAAATAGAAACTTAAAAATATTTAATTTATTTTTATAACAGGTACAAATCTCAACTTTTAAATGAGAATCGAACATTTTTGAATTACGCTTCTGCTCTCCAAAATGCACATTGGACCTTGCAATCTTCCTCAGAAAATGATTTTGCAGCTTACTGCCATTTTCTTCGACATTGTCTTTTCGGTTTCGCACGTTGCAACTTTTTTCTTAATAAGCTAGCTTTCATTAGAGTTAAAATTCTTTCTATTGGTCGCACTTCCGGACAAGTGTGATGTCCCAATTTTTTCATGGACTTGAACTGTCTGCTATGAACTAGACATCACACTTGGCATTTGAATTCCAAGTGTAAGTTTCTGGCGCAAACAAGTATCAATCTCGTTTAGCCCCAACTCCTTCTTCACGGAAGACGAAGTGGAGCACTCGTCCTCTTTCTTATTTCGACCGTCGCAGAGTCAAAGCATAAGATTCTGTGGTGAATCGAGAAAATTTAAAAATTAAGTTAATTAACTGAATTGAATATAATAATAATGAAAAAAATATGATTTTATTTGGAGCATCGAAGCTCTAAAAAACTATATAGAACCTAAGATGAATAACACTTACCAAAATCATACTGATCTTCACCCTTTTTTTCGTACAATGTACGCAAATGGAAATTCCTATGAATAAAAGTCTAAGCTAAAAGGAGTAAAAATTATCATGGAATATCCAAGATAGCAACTATTCCGGAGGTATTTGAATCAATAATGAAAACGAACAATAAAACATTCGATCTACATAATCTGGGGGCACGGCAGTGCCCCCGCCAAGTCGAGCAAAAAAGCGGCACGGCCGTACCATCCTTTTCTCGAAGCAGTTCGGGCCATTTTCGACCCCCTATAACTTCGTTGTGGATAAAACTAGAAGCCTGAATTTTCAGTAACCAAGCAGGCATCGCATAGACACGGTATATTTCAAATTTCATTAAATTTGAACTAGTAGTTTAAGAATTATAACTAGTCAAAGTTTCTTAATTCTGTCACTCACTCACTCACTCACTCACTCACTCACTCACTCACTCACTCACTGACCGATCATCAAAACTCTAGGGCACTTCTAGCAGACATAGAAGCTTGAAATTTAGAATACAATTAGTGTTTAGTGTATAAATCAAGGAAAAACTAAAATATTTTGCAATTTCGGTCCAGTTTTCTAGATACACCAAATATTATTACTAATAGGATAGTGTCTGTATGTATCCTTTTTCAATTTATCTAGATGGTAATTGACTCCTAAAAATATGCAATGCAACAATCAATTGGCGGTTGGGGAATTGGGTTTAGTGGTCAATGTGGTTCATGTATTTGACGGAATATAAAATAAATATCTTTATTATGTACATATATTTAATAACCATTTGATGAACTTATAATTAAATCAATTTTAAAACAAATTGTATGTTCGGTGTCAGAGTTGGAGACTACTAACTTGTACAGTTTCGCTCAAAATTACGATATTGTTAAAACACGCCCAGTCTCCTCTAAAGTCGAGTGCTACGAGATAAATGACGGTAAAAAGTTCCTGAAAAGAAGAGATAACCCATATTTGATCAATCACTATTTCTACGACGGAGAACAAGTACCAGAGAAATACTTCTTCTCTTTACTTCTTTTATTCAAGCCATGGCGTTCCTTAGATGAACTCAAAATGGGGTGTGATACTTACACGGAGGCCTATAATTTGGTGAAAGAAGATTTAAAAGAAGGAGTCGATTATGGTAATTCAATGATAGAGTCAAGATATAAGATACAAAAAGCATGTGAAATGATAGAATCTAAAGTTGCTGAGATAAACGAAGAAAGGCAAATTGTTGATGATGACGATGGTCCTAAAAACCCTTTAGACTTTGAAGCTGTGGAAGCTGCAAACGCAATGGATGACTTTCACAAAATCAATCTGGTAGAAGAAGAGCAGACTGATCTTCAAAGTATGATCGCAAAACTTAATGCCGATCAAAAAAGAGTCTTCGATATGATCACACATAAAATGGACACAACTGAAAATAACGCTGACGTTTTACACTGTTTTGTGAGTGGAACTGGTGGCACTGGAAAGAGCTTTTTAATAAAAACTCTGAAAGTTTGGGTTAAGATGTATTTAAACAAAATAGTGGCAGTTAGTGCTCCAACAGGCATAGCTGGATTCAATGTGAATGGATTGACTATACGCAGACTATTGCAGCTGCCTGTGGAACACAAGCAAACACCGAGGTACAAGCCATTTTCCGATGAAGTGCTCCAAGTTCTGAGATCAGATTTGAAAGAAGTAGTGTTGTTTATCATAGACGAAGTGTCGATGATATCCAATGTTACTTTAACATATATTCATTTACGCTTGTCTGAGATATTTGACACAAGCGATGATCAGAATGGGTGGTTTGGAAAAAAACATCTTGTACTTTTCGGGGATCTTTTACAGCTTCCGCCGGTAAGAGAAAAGTCACCTTTTGAAAAACTCTCAACTGCTGAAACTAACAAGTTGTTAGGTTCCCTCAGTATGCCGAATCTGTGGATTGAACTGTTCGTATACGATGAACTTACTATTAACATGCGACAGCTCAATGATTCTAACTTTGTTGAAATGCTAAATAGAATAAGATTAGGTGTGACCGCGACTTACTCTCGACTAGATTAATAACTCTAAAAACCAATTCAAATGAAAACAGATTGATTGAAATAATTGAAAACCTCTCGAAACTTGCTGATGATACCGTTTGCTTATTACCTACAAAAAACATGTGTCAACAATTAAATACTGCAATGCTTAGATCTCTCCCACATCCCGAAATAAAACTTACAGCTGTAGATAGCATAAATTGACCCAGATACCCAACAAAAAGAGCTCGTGAATGCATAAAAAATTATGAAGACGGTGCTTCTAAGACTGCGGGCCTAGAAGAGAACATAATTATAAAAATAAGAGCAAGAGTCATGTTAAGGCGAAATATTGACGTGAGTCTTGGTTTAGTTAATGGTTCTATCGGTATAGTTCAAAGAGTAAAGGTTGATCCGGAAAATACAAAAATAATTAAGAAAATATACATTACATTTGATAAAGAACAGGTTTACGAGCTTGGGCCGGTCAAAACTAAATTTGAAATTATTAATAGAGCTTATGTTCATCGCGAACAGTTTCCTATATGTATAGCCTATGCTATAACTATACACAAAAGTCAGGGCCTAAGTCTAAATAATGCGCTGATGGATATCGGTTCTGCAGTATTCACATCCGGTCAAGCTTACGTGGCACTTTCGAGAGTTACAAGTCTGGGCGGCTTACATCTAATTAATGTCGACTTTGGAAATATTAAAGCGCAGGAATCCTCAATTTGTGAATACAATAGATTAAGAAGCATTTACCGACCAGACTTGACAAAAATTGTAACATCAAAGCCTCCGAGAAAAACCCATAGAGACAGGGCTTTGAGAAAAACTGCAGCTGAAGCTCAAGAAGTAGTACCGGAAAAGAAAAAGAGGAAGACAACCTACAAAAATAAGAAAAGCTCATAAGACACAGAGTGGGCTTTAAGAAAATCTGTTGTTGGTATTCAAAAAGTAGAAGGTACCGGAAAGGAAGAAAAGTAGGACTATCTACAAAAAGAAATGAGATGCCATCAAAAACATAACTTGTAAAAAAAACCAAGTCTCGCAACTCAGTTCTTCTACCGTAAAAAGTTGTGAGATCTATGTAATACCAAGTCGGTTAATTTATTCAGCCCCTACTTAAGGGACCTTCTGTCTTAAGTTATTACGTAATTAGCTAACCTAACAACATCTTATAGTGACCATATTAATATTAAAAATCTTTTATGTTTTAAATAAATAGATTGACTTGGCAATCGCACTAAACAATCTAATTTAATATAATATGTATTACTTGTGAGATGCATGCGATGGACAAGTCAATCTATTTATTTAAAACATAAAAGATTTTTAATATTAATATGGTCACTATAAGATGTTGTTAGGTTAGCTAATTACGTAATAACTTAAGACAGAAGGTCCCTTAAGTAGGGGCTGAATAAATTAACCGACTTGGTATTACATAGATCTCACAACTTTTTACGGTAGAAGAACTGAGTTGCGAGACTTGGTTTTTTTTACAAGTTATGTTTTTGATGGCATTCTTATTGCCCGACTCTCTGCGCCTACACCCTTCTGGATCGAACGACTGGCACCGTCTGCTTGGTCTCGCAGTCTTCTATACGCTCGCTGCTGCGCTGCTGTCGGACGATGGGTGTGGGTGTTCATCTCCCGCTGCACTCGGGACAATCGGATGATGGTACCGTAAGTATCGCGTGTTTCTCCTACTGCAGGATAAGTTACTTCATGGATATTATTATTTTTTTTTTTGTTTGATTGGAATGGTGTAACAATAAAGAATCCCCTTGATTATGGAATGTTCAGCAAACTTCGTAGAGACTTTTTTGTTCTTAATAAATTTTTATACAAAAATTACATATTCACCATTGAAAATAGTATTAAAGCTGATAGCAAATCATTTTGGCACTTCATTAATTCAAAAAGAAAATCTGTAGGAATGCCCAATTTAATGTATTTTAAAGATAAGGAGTCAGATAATATCGACTCTACCCTTGATTTATTTGCAAATTTCTTCCAATCAACCTTTTCCAATTCCATCCTCAATCCCAGTAGCACCCTTGGCCACAGTTTTCCAACTTCATTAAACCTTGGATTTTTAGCCTTAGATCTTACCGAAGTCTTATTTGCACTGCAAAATTTAAAGGCTAATACCAGTTATGGGACCGACGGAATTCCACCAATTATTCTTAAATATTGTGCTGACACACTTTCCCATCCTTTATCAATTATATTTAACTGTTCCTTGTCCGAAAGTATTTTTCTTGACGACTGGAAAGAGTCATTCTTAGTTACTATACATACATAAATCTAGATCAAAGAATAATGTTGAAAATTACAGAGGTATCTGTAAGCTGTCGGCTATTCCAAAACTGTTTGAAGGCATAGTCAAGAACGAACTTGATTTTTTAACCAAAGAACATATATTAGAAGCCCAACATGGTTTTATATCTGGTCGCTCCACCTCTACCAACCTATCAGTTTTTTCCTCATTCGTAATTAATGAGATGGAAAATAAAAAGCAAGTAGATACTATTTATACAGATTTTAGTAAGGCATTTGATTCTGTAAATCATTTAATACTGATCAGCAAGTTTGAGGCCTTTGGATTTCACTCTCAGTTACTTCGTTGGATATCTTCTTTCTCTTAGAACGAAGCCATAGGGTTAAAATTGGCAATTCATTATCGAAACCAATTAATTGTTATTCTGGCGTTCCTCAAGGTAGTCACTTAGGACCTCTATTATTTATTATATTTATTAATGACATTACTCTCTCGATTAAGCACAGCAAGTGTCTGCTATATGCTAACGATATCAAAACATTCAAAAGTATTTGCTACAATTTGCTTCAATTAGATTTACACAGAATCTTTCAGTGGTGCAAAATAAATGGACTTAAACTTAACCTAGACAAATGTTATTCAATTTCGTTTTATAAAATAATCCTTCTTTCAAGGGTTAATAATATTAAAGATTTGGGTGTTATGCTCAGCTCTTTTTTCTCATTTCATACTCATATCAACCAGACACTGGCCAAAGCACTAGGCTTCATTAAACGTAATACTAAAGGTTTCACCGACCCATTCACTTTGGTATCACTATACACTTCTCTCGTCAGACCATTGCTTGAGTATGCTGTTATCTGGAATCCTAGCTCCATAACTTTTTCCGAGCGTATTGAGAAGGTCCAAAAACGATTCACAAAGTTCGCAATCTTGAAACTGCATTGGAATTTTTGTCCTAACTATAAAACAAGGTGTCAATTACTTTGTTTGAAATCTTTGTCATCTAGACGCACTTTTTATGATGTAATGTTTGCCAGGGACATCCTTTCATATCACATAAAGTGTTCTTCCCTTCTTGAGTTAATACAATTTTATGTGCCCCCCAGGCTTCTTCGCACTCGATGTATTTTAAACGAAAGATTCCATAATACAGCCTATGGGAAAAACGAACCACTAACAAGAATAATTAGGGCTTTTAACGATAAGTCAATACAATTGACTCTTTCTCTACACTCTTTCCTATACAATCTGTTTTTAAAAAACAAAGTAAATATTGAAAAAGTTTTATAATTATAATTATAATTTGCTTCATCCGGTTTTTTCGGTGAACTAAATTGTTGTTTTCTTACCGACCTTTTTACTCCAGCCCATAAAGATTCATTAGGATACAGACCTGTGCTTAATAAGGGCCATTCCACTTCCGTTGTATTGCTCCTCTTTAACCAGTCTTTTACCAATCGTTGCGTATGCTTTCGATCATTATCTTGTTAAAATTGGAAAGCACCGATAAATTTTAGCCTGCATATGGCTCCGTAGTATTTTCCATGATGCAAGGTATCGATGTTGTTTCATTTTACCATCGATCCTGTAAATGGGGCAAAAACTTTTTGAGGAGAACCAACCCTATACGATAACGTTGCCTCCTTGAAACTTCAAACACTTTTAAGTGCCATATTTTTAGCGCTTCGAACACTGCATCTGCTATCTGAACTGACTATATTAATTTTTCGTCGGGAAATCCTATGTAGGTTCCTCATCCGATATTTAAATTTGTTTATTAATTCAACACGTTTCAGACTATATTTGGTTGAAACCTTTGGGGCTTTTCTTAAAATTCGCCAATTAATGTAGCCTCATTTCTGTTTTGACTTCTACAGACGGTCCTAGCAGACACAGCCAACAGCAATCTTTCCCAGAAAGCAATGGAAATTTCTTTCGAAGAAGCAAAAAGGATTTTATTTTTAAAGCACTGGCCTATCTGTGGGTGGTTGTTTATCTGGGCCCGCTTGTTCGTGGAACTTTCCCAAAGTGCCAGTGAAGCTCTTTCGGAACTTTCAATTTCTCCACCTTTGCCTTCTTCTTCTCTATTCTTAAAAAAATCTCAATTTCCTAATAATTTTAGTCTTTAATTTGGTCCCCAGTTCACCTTTTCCTCTTATAGGCAAAATAAACTCTAAAATAACAGGAACTTAGCTATTGTTTTTAATTACTTATCCAAAAATTAATGTTTTATTTTCAGCATTAAACAATAGAGCTGCTTAAACCTTGTAAACATGGTATAGTGATCGACGCCTCAAGAATTGTTATGTACATTTCTGAAGCGTATCTAATTAGTTGCACGTAACTGTGTATTGAGAGGTTTGTAGCGTCCGGACGAGTGCTGTAAAAACACTGTCGTGGCCTTCGGAGTATTTTGGGCATTTTTATTTCAACGCATGGCTCAGGTGCATTCTATTTATTCGGCAACAGTGATGGTTTTATACGGTTCAACTAGCTCATAGTGAATTAAAGCATTCTGGTCCCACATATTACATAGCATGAGCTAGGATCAATGGACATTTGACTATTCTATTACTTCTTTTCTAGGTCCATCCTTATATTGTCGGGTTTTCCACTCATTCTTTTGCCTGTTTGTCCGCTGTCCATTCGGTTTACATGCCTTGGATCTACTTACTTATTCCTGCACCATATTAAAAGGAAGTAGTGACAAGGTCTCGCCTTGTTTTAATCCTTCACGTATTTTGAATGGTTCAGATAAGATGTTCCCGTTTAGGTGTACTTGTATCAGTTTTATCAACCTTTTCGGTATTACAACGACAACCTTACAACGACATGACACATTTTCGATCGGATTTTAGAGTCATACGCCTTTTTAAAATCTACGAAAAAAGCTGTCGTATAGTGAAAATCTGGTTACTTGTGGAGCGGTTTCTCCTTAAGCCACATTGGTCGTCTCCGGTTATTTTCCTAGCTTATGGCATTATGTCAGTCTATTTGAGAACATATTGTAACAAGTTCATAGCTGTGATATTCCTCGATAATTGTGGCATTGTGTTCCTCGGAGATTGGGCGTAGTTTCATCGTTGTAATGAGCCCAGAACGAGAGCAATAAACTCTCACTAATTACGATGACTTCTTTATTAGTACTCCCCGTAAGAACAATTTATTAACATATTCGATAAAAAAGAATTATGACGCTCCAGCCAGATGACAAAACCGACGACTGATGACAGCTGTTTTACAGGAAATTTTTGGCTAACATAATATACATAGGTAGATAGATATGCCGGATTTAATCGGTCGACCGAAATCTTCGTAGGCTTTCCTTTAGTGGTGAGAATAAAGCATTTTTTTCGAAACGTTGATCTATCCTATAGGGTCCTTCGTAAAGCGGGACGATGAATGCCTTAATGGAATCATTTTAAACGAAAACGTGAGTTGAAGTGTTTTTTTTTTTAATTCATTTTTATTTATAGTTTCTTAGATCTATCTTATCCTAGGCAAGAATGCTTAAAACTAGCTTAACTATCCTTACAATTTTGGGAATCTTACCGGCCCTAGGCGGACACTCTAAAACAAACTGTATAATTTTAACCTATTCCTTTCGGCTACTATATAAATTAACTGTACAATTAACATTAATATAATTAGTTTAAGCTAAAAACATTTTTTTTTCGTAAAACTTAGCATTTGATCATTTTTTACATATATTTATATAAGCCTTAAACTAATATATATAACTAATATATAACTAATATATATATATATGTAAATATATATTATATATACAATATATTATACCTATATATATATATATACATATATCTTTTTTTTTTTAATTTTAATATATTTATACTTTTTTTATTTTTATCCTTTTTTTGTTCTATCCTACCCTAACCTACCCTTGCCTATGTAAGCTTGCCATTGGTGTTAGGCAAGCCCTGCCTTGAAGAGGCTGAAGCTATTGACGCAGCTCTCTCCAACCACCAAAAGTGTTGATGTTGGCGGGCTACGTCTCCTCGATCCCTCGTGAGCTCGGGTTCACTGAGCACGACATCGGATCCGCAGAGGAATCGCCGTTCCACGGAATTGCGACCCACGTGGAAGATTAGCGGTACCGCCAATCTATCCTGGATCAGCGCACATCTATCTAAATAGGGGAATGCTTTTGGCGGGACAAAGCCGTTAAGGCGCACTCTCTCGTGATATAAATCATTGGGGTAGTAAGCCCTGGAGATTAGGCTATTGACCGAAGTGATTGCTCTCGCAACGTGGCTTCGAATCAGTTTGATCAGGAAGTTATCCACCCGTACAATCCTGGCCCTATTGTATAGGACCTGGTTCGGGTAAAATTTCGTGTAATCAGATTCGGGTGTCCTATGTACCGCGAGACAAGTCCTGAGACATTGTCTCTCAAACACCCGAATCCTTTCCATTGAGCTGGCTCTCACATTGAACCAGATGGGACATCCATAGGCAACCCTGGACCTGATTAAGGACATGTACCAGATTATCTTCACCCTGGAATCAAGTTGGCTGCAATGAAACAGCCATCTTGTCAGAGCGAAAGCGCCTCGAGCCCTTGCCAGAGCAGCATCTACATGTTTGTCAAAATATAGATACTGGTCTAGCCAGATCCCAAGGTATCTGACTACACTTTGTTTCGCCAGTGGGCGCCCGTCCTGTCCAAGAATTGAGAACCCGCGCCAATTTTTTCTAGTGTCTGAAGAGGCCCTAGACAAAGGCGTTCTGAACAAAATAGCAGTTGATCTTCAACTTCCAGTCATTACAATACTGCTGAATTTTTTCGAAGTCACGCTGCAAGAGAGTGACAATGACGTCAATCGTTGGACCTGATCTGTACGCGATTAAATCGCCCGCATACGCTATTGAATGGTGAAGATATGCTATCAGATCACTGGAGTAAATGCTGAAAAGTATCGGCGAGTTCACCGTACCCTGTTGCAGTCCGTTGTTAATATCAAATGTTTGGATAGAAGTCACGTTGGCAATTTTCACTACGAACTTTCTGCCTGCTAACATGTCAAAAATCATATACAGGGTGTCCCACGAGCAGTGTGCCAAAAAGCTAGAGCGTGTAGGTCTGGTCAAGACAAGAAAAAAATCGTATGGGAGGGGGGGGTCTATTCTTCTTCGTTTAGTCGGGAGGGGCAATTTTCTAAAAAATTGACTTAATTTGGAAAAAAAAATATTAAGAATCAACAGCTACATCCACAATGCCGTGATATACACTTTTGTAAAGCCAGAAACCTCTTCTTTCATCTGGTTTTTAAACGAAACTGTTTTAAGGAAAAGTTTTTGGCAAATTAATTTTCAAACTCAAAATTTTGAAAAAAAAATGAAAAAAAACATTTTCGAACTATTTGTTACGAGTGGAGAAGTTTTCACTGTCACAACCACAGTTTCCACAAACCACCAAAGTCGGAAACTCTCCTTGCCATGGCGTTTTGCCAACTTTTCGTTATCGGCTGGATGGCCTGGGTGATCGATACCATGCCCCAGGAGTCTGAGGTCGTGGGATCGGATCCCACGGCGGTTCTGTTTTTTTTTCCTTTTGGCCTATTTTTCGGAGTGCTCGGTTCCGAAGGAGCTTTCAGAGGTTCGAGGTCAAAAAGGACACGGGAAAGTAACCGCTGCGGCGTGGAGGCGAACTGGTCGTACGATCAGTTGGGAAGGCATTGAGCGAGAAGTTTTCACCGAGAGCGGATGTGTATTGGGAAAAAAAAAAAAAAAAAAAACTGTTGTGTTCGGGAAAAAAAAAAAAAGAAGTAGTTTAATGGTAGCGATTTATTTCCGAGTGTATGAGCATTTAATTTTAATATATTATTCGGAAGCCGCCTTATGCAAGAAGGACGGGATAACCACGAAGAATAAGGAAAACTAATATAAGAAATCCGTGAGTCATCCCGATGCTCGTGAATACTTTATAGGTAGAAAGTTACTTCTTTTTTTTTATGCAGGGAACGAGCGATCGAGAATCTGAGGTTTTCCGGTGGATTTTGTCTCTGATTCAGAAGGGTGGAATCACTTAAACGGACGAGAACAGGATCGTCTGTACGCCACACTTAATACCATTTTGGGCAAGAGTCATCAAGGGTGAACGGTAGCCTGGAGCGTCAATCATCAGCTCGACGTGCGGGAGACTCGAGTTCGAGTCCGAGGCTGAGTTGTACGTTTTCTTTTCTTTCCTTCTCATTTTCTTTTTTTTTTCTTACTCTTTTATTTGTACAATTGTCTTTCTTTTGGTTACGGGGTTTATTTTGGGATTAGTTTTAAAATCATTTTATTTAAGCATTATTATTTTTCCTTTTTTTTATTATTTTTATTTCATTTTCCTTGTTTTAATTTCGGCTCGTCATTGTTTGATTAGTACGTAAGTTCCCCGCTATTTGTACAAGTTACCCATTGGCCGCATGGGCCTAAGTGTAAGCAAAAGGGTGGCAACGTTGCGGCGCTTTTGAGGTGGGTTTAAACCCGAGGGGACGGGCATTCTTGTATATATATTTTCTCTTTTTTTTTTTTAATAAACCCTATATTGAATTCCTTGTCTTGTGTTAAATTGGTCTTTGTTTGTTTTATATCTAAATACGATACGCGAACCTTTCCTGGCAGTCGCGATTCTTCCAGGAGGGCACCTCGAGACACCAAGGTCAATCGCGTGGCGCCCATTAATTTCATTTTTTTTTTTAACATCAAATTGCCCACGACCTTTTTTCCATTGGGTCAGTCGGCCCTTGTTGTCTTGAGCCGCGGAGCGGGTACGTAACATTTTTGGCGCCCAACGTGGGGCGGGGAAAGTGTGATATGCTATGCATACTCGTATGCCGTTTGGTCTTCATAATGCACCGGCTACATGGCAGCGGTTTATAGACAGAGTGCTGGGAGCAGACCTCGAACCTAACGTATTCGTCTACTTGGACGACGTGATCGTCGTAACGGATACATTCGAAGCGCACCTAACAGTACTGCGGGAGGTGTTGAATAGGTTAAAAGCGGCAGGTTTGGTGTTAAGTAAGGACAAGTGTGAGTTTTGTAAGCCGGAGTTAAGGTACTTAGGGTACATTGTCAATCAGAAAGGGCTTCTGGTAGACCCGGAAAAAGTTAAAAGTATGGTCGAGTTTCCGCGACCGACAACGGTGTCAGGAGTACGGCGTTTTATCGGGATGGTATCATGGTATCGGCGCTTTGTGCCGAATTTTTCTGATTTGCTGGCCCCAATTACGAATCTGTTAAAAAAAAGGAGGAAATTTGTATGGTGTGATGCTTGCGAAGACTCTTTTCGGACCTTGAAAGAGAAATTAGTCAGTGCCCCGATTCTTGCTTGCCCAAATTTCGACAAATCCTTCGTTGTTCATACTGATGCCTCAGGATATGGGATTGGTGCAGTACTGGCGCAAGAAGATGATGTCGGGGGGGAAAGTGTGATATGCTACTTAAGCAGAACCTTGTCTAGGTCAGAGCGCAACTTTTCCACTACCGAACGAGAGTGCCTAGCAGTGTTATGGGCAGTGGAAAAACTGAGGCCATACCTAGAGGGGAGTTCTTTTACAGTGGTCACAGACCATCATTCCCTGGTATGGCTTAATAATTTGAGGGATCCACAAGGGAGGTTGGCCAGGTGGGCTGTTAAATTGCAGCAGTACGATTTTAAAATAGTACACCGTAAGGGAAAGGAGCACTTGGTGCCCGATGCCTTATCTCGATCAGTACCAGAGAATGCAGTTGATTCAGTATCTGTACAAGACGCCTGGTATAATAAGATGGTAAGATGCGTGTCAGAAGAACCTGACAAGTACTCCGATTGGCGCCTAGGGGATGAAGGGGTACTGTATAAATATGTGCGTCCCAGGCTACCGAATACAAAATCGGAGGAGGAGACCTGGAAAATTGTGGTGGCCAAAGACCAACGGGCCGACTTACTAAAAGAGCATCATGATGATGTGCTGGGAGGCCATGGCGGGGTTCGGAAGACCTTCGATAAATTGTCAGTCCGATACTACTGGCCCAAGATGAAGAACGATGTAGCGTCTTATGTACGACAATGCATGGTGTGTCAGATGGTAAAACCAGACCTACATAAACCTGCGGGGCTGATGCTTTCGAGAGGGAACGTAACTAAGCCATGGGAAATGGTATGCGTCGATCTGGTAGGACCACTGCCCCGATCAACCAGGGGCTATTGCTATATCCTCACGGTGGTGGACTACTTCACGAAGTTTCCCCTCTTTTTCCCAGTGCGCTCAGCTACGGCCAAGGCGGTGGTCACCATATTGGAAGAGCAGGTGTTCTTAGTTTTTGGGGTACCGCGATGGGTAGTCTGTGACAACGGGGTACAATTTAAAAGTCGTGAGTTTTCGAAACTCACGGAGACGTATGGGGTGACTCCCAATTTTACAGCGTTTTACCATCCTCAAGCAAACCCGGCCGAAAGAGTGAACCAGACTCTGAAAACAAAATTAAGGGCATACGTAGCGGATAACCACAGGAGTTGGGATGTACTTTTACCAAAGGTGGCCTGTGCTATTCGCACCTCTACGCATGAAGTCCTGAAAACGAGCCCCTATTTCGTTCTATTTGGTCGCGACATGCCGGTTAAGAGAACGAATTCACCAATTCCACCAGAGGGTTTCCTTGAAGAACGCGCCGAGGATCTTGCATGGCATAAGTCCTTAGGTGCTGTTATAAATGACGTGCGATCTAGGCTGCGGACAGCGGCTCAAACCTCCGCAAGGCAGTATAACCTTCGGCGCCGGGACGTTCAGTTCTTCCCTCATGATTTAGTTCTGAGAAGAAATTTCGTTTTATCAGATGCGGCCAAATACTTCACTGCCAAACTAGCACCTAGTTTCATAGGGCCTTTCAAAATACTTCGCAAAGTATCTGGGTGGACGTACGAGCTACAAGGCTTAGATGGGAAAACTGCTGGCGTCTGGCACGCCAAAGACCTGAAGACATATAAGGAGGCAGGGGCAGGAAGGGTCTGACCAGTGAAAACTTCTCCACTCGTAACACTGCTAGGCACTCTCGTTCGGTAGTGGAAAAGTTGCGCTCTGACCTAGACAAGGTTCTGCTTAAGTAGCATATGCTACTTTTTTTTTCAGAATTGTATGTAATTAAGTACTATTTTTTTTTTCCAAAATTCAATTCCCTTATTAGTTTTTAGTCAAAAACAGAAAACCGAATGCAAAAATGTGTTGTAGTTTTGGAGACATTAAAAAAAACCCGAACCAGTTTTTTCAAAGAAAAACCTTTTTTTTGGTTTTAACACAGCTGGACTTCTAGGCAAATTAATGTATGAAACATTGACCTCTTTTTTATTATTTTTAAAAAATTCGGAGTTTTATGAGGAAACAATAAAGTGACACAGTATTGGAATAACCCTTGATTAATACTTTTTTTTCATTGATAACACCTAAAAACTGACCCGCCAATTTCGTCTGGGTCCGCCCGCGCCGATGGGTTCTACCCGCTAGGACCTTAAGATGATAAAACCGCAATTTTTCTTTATTGAAAAACAAAATATTTGCAACCCAAATGTAAATAAAATGCATCACATTTTTAATAAAAAAACATTTCCAAATTGGATGTTAACTCATCAACACATTACGATGTCAAACTCATGCTCTCGAGAAGAATTAACGGATATGCACTTCTACTACGGTTTAGCTAATGGTCGAGATCGTGAAGCCGAAAGACTCTACGCTGAAAGATATCCCAATCGGGGGTGTCCCAGTCGTAGCATGTTTTCAAGAATCCACCGACGTCTGCGAGAGCACGGAGTGCTATCGCATCGAAGAAGCGAAAGATCAGTTACAGATAGATCAGGAATCTTAGACGAAAGAATTTTGGATTTGGTCCGACGTAATCCCTTCCTTAGTACAAGGAGGATGGCTATTATGCTTGGAGTGCCCAAATCTAGAGTATGGAGAGTGCTTCATACCGAAAACTTACACCCGTACCATTTTAGGCCAGTTCAGGAACTCACCTCAAACGACAAACTTTGAGAGAAGAATTTTGTCGATCATTACTGCTTCGAGATGAAACTGAACGAAACTATTTTGCAAGGATATTCTGGACGGATGAAGCACAGTTTACCAGAGATGGGGTTACTAACTTCCACAATTTGCATCATTGGAGTAGCACCAATCCACACAACAAAAAACAAAATAAATCACAACACCGCTTTAGCTGTAATGTTTGGCTTGGTATTGTTGGTCAAACTGTAATCGGGCCCCGGTTTTTGAATGCCGTTATTAATGGAGAATCATACCTGCAGTTCCTACGGGACCTTTTGCCCGATTCGATGGACAACGTTCCTTTGGCCATAGCAGATAATTTAATCTACCAGCAAGATGGAGCACCAGCACACTACAGCTTACGGGTTAGAAACTGGCTGGATGATCATTATAGTGACCGTTGGATCGGAAGAAGGGGCCCCACGGAATGGCCGCCTAGATCACCAGATTTAACTCCTCTAGATTTTTATGTGTGGGAATTCATGAAGAATTATGTTTACGAAGTGGAAATAGTATCTTTGGAACAACTGAAAGAACGGATTGAAGTCGCTGGAGTCAAATTGCATAAACCCCCCTCCCATACGATTTTGTTCTTGTCCTGACCAGACCTACACCTACCAGGCCTACCTTTTTGGCACACTGCTCGTGGGACACCCTGTATGGACCTTCTAGACCTTCTAGCCATACGGTGTCGAAGGCTTTTTTCAAGTTATTCAGACAAGCACCCGTACATGGAAACGGGCGTAATACTGTCCTAAAAAATAAGTACATAATAGAAGTTTAAATATGAATATGTCATATGCAACGTTTTTGTTTTTAGTTATAATAATTAGCCATAATAATAATTTTGTGATTATATATGTATGTATGTATATATATTTTTTTTTTCATTATTTTGAATTATACCTATAGCTAGATAAAACCAGTCAAAAATTAATTCAACTGCTTGCCTATTGGACATTGAGGGGCGTTCTAAGCTACATTTCCCAGCAAACAACTTGAGATGTCTTCGAATGCTACTGCGCTATACGATATTTATATAATTAATTTGTTCATCTTATGTATACTAAGGAAAAATGTCAATAAAAATCTTTAAGCTAAAAAAAGATTTTGTTTAATTTTAAATAAAATTTAAAATTGTGTTGTCACCTATCACTCATAATTAACCATTCATCTTGTCAATTAAGTTAATCAATATTAATAAAATAAAAATGCGTCAAAAACAAAATACAAAAAATAAAAAGAATTTAATGCCAACTGCCACGAACATTATCCTCTTCAAATCCCGAAAGAAAAAATATTTGAGCGTTATTTTTTGATAGTTTTGCATGACTAAAGATACCCTCACATGAAGCTGTCAATTTCAGTGAAACGATCGGTGTTTATCGGTATATAATCTGCTAATACACTTTTGATGACTTGCGTGCTATTGAGCCGTAAATAAATGTATTTTGGGACTTCTACTGTATGTTTTTCAATATTTTATTGCATTTCAAGTTGTACCAAAAAATTTGATGTGAACTTATGAGCAAGAAAATA
Organism: Merodon equestris; assembly: GCA_958301585.1. Taxonomy (NCBI): domain Eukaryota; kingdom Metazoa; phylum Arthropoda; class Insecta; order Diptera; family Syrphidae; genus Merodon; species Merodon equestris. The sequence goes on along the minus strand of OY284413.1, from coordinate 205,364,937 downwards.
TTAGTACCTAAGCATTTCGCTAACCATATTTCTTTCTTAATCTCACTTTAAGTATATTCGAATTTTTTAGATTTGAGGTTTAGTATAGAGTTTTTTAATGGAAACATAAGAATTGTATGTTTGGATACATATGCACCCTCAAACTATTATATTTTGTGAACTATCAATGTCATATACTTTTCATAAACGAGCAAGGTTAGCATCGTAGTTTTGAATGGGTGGTCCCAACCTTAAGAGCACTTACATCACTGACAGGCTATGAATGCTAAATACAAGTTATCATATTTTAAATGTTGCTGTGCCAATGAGCAGAAAACCTCAAAGTTCAGTTCATAATTAATTTTTCAGGAATTTTTCACATTGTGCGAATATTGCGTATATGTTTTGGCTTACAAGATTAAATTAACCCAACAACCTCTTTAACAATTAAAATGCCGAAACTTCTGTGATTACGTTTTGCAAAAGTTTGAGGAAAATTTTGAATTTCATCGAAAAACCATTTTCAGCTCTGAAATCCTCAAGTGCTTCAAGCGACTCCCTTGCATGCATAAAATATAACTTTGTGGTATGAATTTCATGCCGAAGATATAACTAAACCGAATTTTTATTTCGATGAAAATTATCGATATGTTTATGGATCTCGCTATCGTGCCATAATGGAAAAATACCTGAATCGGATGGAATTGCGATATGTGGCTTTTAGTTTTATACTTCAAATGCTTAATTGGGACGTAAGTAGGCGCGTGGTCTACGTATTTTGAATGGTTCAGATAAGATGTTCCCGTTTAGGTGTACTTGTATCAGTTTTATCAACCTTTTCGGTATTACAACGACAACCTTACAACGACATGGCACATTTTCGATCGGATTTTAGAGTCATACGCCTTTTTAAAATCTACGAAAAAAGCTGTTCTATAGTGAAAATCTGGTTACTTGTGGAGCGGTTTCTCCTAAAGCCACATTGGTGGTCTCCGGTTATTTTCCTAGCTTATGGCATTATGTCAGTCTATTTGAGAACATATTGTAACAAGTTCATAGCTGTGATATTCCTCGATAATTGTGGCATTGTGTTCCTCGGAGATTGGGCGTAGTTTCATCGTTGTAATGAGCCCAGAACGAGAGCAATAAACTCTCACTAATTACGATGACTTCTTTATTAGTACTCCCCGTAAGAACAATTTATTAACATATTCGATAAAAAAGAATTATGACGCTCCAGCCAGATGACAAAACCGACGACTGATGACAGCTGTTTTACAGGAAATTTTTGGCTAACATAATATACATAGGTAGATAGATATGCCGGATTTAATCGGTCGACCGAAATCTTCGTAGGCTTTCCTTTAGTGGTGAGAATAAAGCATTTTTTTCGAAACGTTGATCTATCCTATAGGGTCCTTCGTAAAGCGGGACGATGAATGCCTTAATGGAATCATTTTAAACGAAAACGTGAGTTGAAGTGTTTTTTTTTTTAATTCATTTTTATTTATAGTTTCTTAGATCTATCTTATCCTAGGCAAGAATGCTTAAAACTAGCTTAACTATCCTTACAATTTTGGGAATCTTACCGGCCCTAGGCGGACACTCTAAAACAAACTGTATAATTTTAACCTATTCCTTTCGGCTACTATATAAATTAACTGTACAATTAACATTAATATAATTAGTTTAAGCTAAAAACATTTTTTTTTCGTAAAACTTAGCATTTGATCATTTTTTACATATATTTATATAAGCCTTAAACTAATATATATAACTAATATATAACTAATATATATATATATGTAAATATATATTATATATACAATATATTATACCTATATATATATATATACATATATCTTTTTTTTTTTAATTTTAATATATTTATACTTTTTTTTATTTTTATCCTTTTTTTGTTCTATCCTACCCTAACCTACCCTTGCCTATGTAAGCTTGCCATTGGTGTTAGGCAAGCCCTGCCTTGAAGAGGCTGAAGCTATTGACGCAGCTCTCTCCAACCACCAAAAGTGTTGATGTTGGCGGGCTACGTCTCCTCGATCCCTCGTGAGCTCGGGTTCACTGAGCACGACATCGGATCCGCAGAGGAATCGCCGTTCCACGGAATTGCGACCCACGTGGAAGATTAGCGGTACCGCCAATCTATCCTGGATCAGCGCACATCTATCTAAATAGGGGAATGCTTTTGGCGGGACAAAGCCGTTAAGGCGCACTCTCTCGTGATATAAATCATTGGGGTAGTAAGCCCTGGAGATTAGGCTATTGACCGAAGTGATTGCTCTCGCAACGTGGCTTCGAATCAGTTTGATCAGGAAGTTATCCACCCGTACAATCCTGGCCCTATTGTATAGGACCTGGTTCGGGTAAAATTTCGTGTAATCAGATTCGGGTGTCCTATGTACCGCGAGACAAGTCCTGAGACATTGTCTCTCAAACACCCGAATCCTTTCCATTGAGCTGGCTCTCACATTGAACCAGATGGGACATCCATAGGCAACCCTGGACCTGATTAAGGACATGTACCAGATTATCTTCACCCTGGAATCAAGTTGGCTGCAATGAAACAGCCATCTTGTCAGAGCGAAAGCGCCTCGGGCCCTTGCCAGAGCAGCATCTACATGTTTGTCAAAATATAGATACTGGTCTAGCCAGATCCCAAGGTATCTGACTACACTTTGTTTCGCCAGTGGGCGCCCGTCCTGTCCAAGAATTGAGAACCCGCGCCAATTTTTTCTAGTGTCTGAAGAGGCCCTAGACAAAGGCGTTCTGAACAAAATAGCAGTTGATCTTCAACTTCCAGTCATTACAATACTGCTGAATTTTTTCGAAGTCACGCTGCAAGAGAGTGACAATGACGTCGATCGTTGGACCTGATCTGTACGCGATTAAATCGCCCGCATACGCTATTGAATGGTGAAGATATGCTATCAGATCACTGGAGTAAATGCTGAAAAGTATCGGCGAGTTCACCGTACCCTGTTGCAGTCCGTTGTTAATATCAAATGTTTGGATAGAAGTCACGTTGGCAATTTTCACTACGAACTTTCTGCCTGCTAACATGTCAAAAATCATATACAGGGTGTCCCACGAGCAGTGTGCCAAAAAGCTAGAGCGTGTAGACAAGACAAGAAAAAAATCGTATGGGAGGGGGGGGTCTATTCTTCTTCGTTTAGTCGGGAGGGGCAATTTTCTAAAAAATTGACTTAATTTGGAAAAAAAAATATTAAGAATCAACAGCTACATCCACAATGCCGTGATATACACTTTTGTAAAGCCAGAAACCTCTTCTTTCATCTGGTTTTTAAACGAAACTGTTTTAAGGAAAAGTTTTTGGCAAATTAATTTTCAAACTCAAAATTTTGAAAAAAAAATGAAAAAAAACATTTTCGAACTATTTTTTTTCAGAATTGTATGTAATTAAGTACTAATTTTTTTTTCCAAAATTCAATTCCCTTATTAGTTTTTAGTCAAAAACAGAAAACCGAATGCAAAAATGTGTTGTAGTTTTGGAGACATTAAAAAAAACCCGAACCAGTTTTTTCAAAGAAAAACCTTTTTTTTGGTTTTAACACAGCTGGACTTCTAGGCAAATTAATGTATGAAACATTGACCTCTTTTTTATTATTTTTAAAAAATTCGGAGTTTTATGAGGAAACAATAAAGTGACACAGTATTGGAATAACCCTTGATTAATACTTTTTTTTCATTGATAACACCTAAAAACTGACCCGCCAATTTCGTCTGGGTCCGCCCGCGCCGATGGGTTCTACCCGCTAGGACCTTAAGATGATAAAACCGCAATTTTTCTTTATTGAAAAACAAAATATTTGCAACCCAAATGTAAATAAAATGCATCACATTTTTAATAAAAAAACATTTCCAAATTGGATGTTAACTCATCAACACATTACGATGTCAAACTCATACTCTCGAGAAGAATTAACGGATATGCACTTCTACTACGGTTTAGCTAATGGTCGAGATCGTGAAGCCGAAAGACTCTACGCTGAAAGATATCCCAATCGGGGGTGTCCCAGTCGTAGCATGTTTTCAAGAATCCACCGACGTCTGCGAGAGCACGGAGTGCTATCGCATCGAAGAAGCGAAAGATCAGTTACAGATAGATCAGGAATCTTAGACGAAAGAATTTTGGATTTGGTCCGACGTAATCCCTTCCTTAGTACAAGGAGGATGGCTATTATGCTTGGAGTGCCCAAATCTAGAGTATGGAGAGTGCTTCATACCGAAAACTTACACCCGTACCATTTTAGGCCAGTTCAGGAACTCACCTCAAACGACAAACTTTGAGAGAAGAATTTTGTCGATCATTACTGCTTCGAGATGAAACTGAACGAAACTATTTTGCAAGGATATTCTGGACGGATGAAGCACAGTTTACCAGAGATGGGGTTACTAACTTCCACAATTTGCATCATTGGAGTAGCACCAATCCACACAACAAAAAACAAAATAAATCACAACACCGCTTTAGCTGTAATGTTTGGCTTGGTATTGTTGGTCAAACTGTAATCGGGCCCCGGTTTTTGAATGCCGTTATTAATGGAGAATCATACCTGCAGTTCCTACGGGACCTTTTGCCCGATTCGATGGACAACGTTCCTTTGGCCATAGCAGATAATTTAATCTACCAGCAAGATGGAGCACCAGCACACTACAGCTTACGGGTTAGAAACTGGCTGGATGATCATTATAGTGACCGTTGGATCGGAAGAAGGGGCCCCACGGAATGGCCGCCTAGATCACCAGATTTAACTCCTCTAGATTTTTATGTGTGGGAATTCATGAAGAATTATGTTTACGAAGTGGAAATAGTATCTTTGGAACAACTGAAAGAACGGATTGAAGTCGCTGGAGTCAAATTGCAGGAAAATTTGTCAAGCATAGACTTATGTGCAGCCGTTAGAAGGAGATATAATTTTTGCATTCTAAAAAATGGGGATCATATTGAAAATTTATTATAACAAAACTCCGAATTTTTTAAAAATAATAAAAAAGAGTTTAATGGTTCATACATTAGTTTGCCTACAAGTCCAGCCGCGTTAAAACCAAAAAAAAAAAGGTTTTTCTTTGAAAAAACTGGTTCGGGTTTTTTTTAATGTCTCCAAAACTACAACACATTTTTGCATTCGGTTTTCTGTTTTTAACTAAAAACTAGCCATACGGTGTCGAAGGCTTTTTTCAAGTTATTCAGACAAGCACCCGTACATTGGTTCTTGCATTTATTCCATTGGATATCCGATACGAGTTTCGATGCGGCATGAATAGTGTCATGCCCCGCTCTGACACCGAATGTGAGTTGAAGTGACTGTAAGTCTGGATGAACGAATGATCGCTGCTGTGTATGCCAGGCAGTATACTGTGACCTGTTTGGTGCATTGTTTTGCGAAGTTTTTAAATGAATTCGGTTTGCGAGCGATTATGGTGGGCAGGTGCCAGCAAGTCGACGGTAAGTCTGTGGGTTGTACCATATACCAGCTCTGTTGGTGTGGACTTGATGGCTTCTTTCACTGTTGAGCGTAAACCGAGAAGTATGAACGGAAGCCGTTTTACCCAATGTACGAAATCGCTACAGTTGATCTTGTACAATTCCAGAAGCTCGGAAGTAAAAGTCCAATAGAAAAAAACCAGTTGTCGAAGAACTTTGGCATGTGGAAACGGGCGTAATACTGTCCTAAAAAATAAGTACATAATAGAAGTTTAAATATGAATATGTCATATGCAACGTTTTTGTTTTTAGTTATAATAATTAGCCATAATAATAATTTTGTGATTATATATGTATGTATGTATATATATTTTTTTTTTCATTATTTTGAATTATACCTATAGCTAGATAAAACCAGTCAAAAATTAATTCAACTGCTTGCCTATTGGACATTGAGGGGCGTTCTAAGCTACATTTCCCAGCAAACAACTTGAGATGTCTTCGAATGCTACTGCGCTATACGATATTTATATAATTAATTTGTTCATCTTATGTATACTAAGGAAAAATGTCAATAAAAATCTTTAAGCTAAAAAAAGATTTTGTTTAATTTTAAATAAAATTTAAAATTGTGTTGTCACCTATCACTCATAATTAACCATTCATCTTGTCAATTAAGTTAATCAATATTAATAAAATAAAAATGCGTCAAAAACAAAATACAAAAAATAAAAAGAATTTAATGCCAACTGCCACGAACATTATCCTCTTCAAATCCCGAAAGAAAAAATATTTGAGCGTTATTTTTTGATAGTTTTGCATGACTAAAGATACCCTCACATGAAGCTGTCAATTTCAGTGAAACGATCGGTGTTTATCGGTATATAATCTGCTAATACACTTTTGATGACTTGCGTGCTATTGAGCCGTAAATAAATGTATTTTGGGACTTCTACTGTATGTTTTTCAATATTTTATTGCATTTCAAGTTGTACCAAAAAATTTGATGTGAACTTATGAGCAAGAAAATATTAGTACCTAAGCATTTCGCTAACCATATTTCTTTCTTAATCTCACTTTAAGTATATTCGAATTTTTTAGATTTGAGGTTTAGTATAGAGTTTTTTAATGGAAACATAAGAATTGTATGTTTGGATACATATGCACCCTCAAACTATTATATTTTGTGAACTATCAATGTCATATACTTTTCATAAACGAGCAAGGTTAGCATCGTAGTTTTGAATGGGTGGTCCCAACCTTAAGAGCACTTACATCACTGACAGGCTATGAATGCTAAATACAAGTTATCATATTTTAAATGTTGCTGTGCCAATGAGCAGAAAACCTCAAAGTTCAGTTCATAATTAATTTTTCAGGAATTTTTCACATTGTGCGAATATTGCGTATATGTTTTGGCTTACAAGATTAAATTAACCCAACAACCTCTTTAACAATTAAAATGCCGAAACTTCTGTGATTACGTTTTGCAAAAGTTTGAGGAAAATTTTGAATTTCATCGAAAAACCATTTTCAGCTCTGAAATCCTCAAGTGCTTCAAGCGACTCCCTTGCATGCATAAAATATAACTTTGTGGTATGAATTTCATGCCGAAGATATAACTAAACCGAATTTTTATTTCGATGAAAATTATCGATATGTTTATGGATCTCGCTATCGTGCCATAATGGAAAAATACCTGAATCGGATGGAATTGCGATATGTGGCTTTTAGTTTTATACTTCAAATGCTTAATTGGGACGTAAGTAGGCGCGTGGTCTACGTATTTTGAATGGTTCAGATAAGATGTTCCCGTTTAGGTGTACTTGTATCAGTTTTATCAACCTTTTCGGTATTACAACGACAACCTTACAACGACATGGCACATTTTCGATCGGATTTTAGAGTCATACGCCTTTTTAAAATCTACGAAAAAAGCTGTTCTATAGTGAAAATCTGGTTACTTGTGGAGCGGTTTCTCCTAAAGCCACATTGGTGGTCTCCGGTTATTTTCCTAGCTTATGGCATTATGTCAGTCTATTTGAGAACATATTGTAACAAGTTCATAGCTGTGATATTCCTCGATAATTGTGGCATTGTGTTCCTCGGAGATTGGGCGTAGTTTCATCGTTGTAATGAGCCCAGAACGAGAGCAATAAACTCTCACTAATTACGATGACTTCTTTATTAGTACTCCCCGTAAGAACAATTTATTAACATATTCGATAAAAAAGAATTATGACGCTCCAGCCAGATGACAAAACCGACGACTGATGACAGCTGTTTTACAGGAAATTTTTGGCTAACATAATATACATAGGTAGATAGATATGCCGGATTTAATCGGTCGACCGAAATCTTCGTAGGCTTTCCTTTAGTGGTGAGAATAAAGCATTTTTTTCGAAACGTTGATCTATCCTATAGGGTCCTTCGTAAAGCGGGACGATGAATGCCTTAATGGAATCATTTTAAACGAAAACGTGAGTTGAAGTGTTTTTTTTTTTAATTCATTTTTATTTATAGTTTCTTAGATCTATCTTATCCTAGGCAAGAATGCTTAAAACTAGCTTAACTATCCTTACAATTTTGGGAATCTTACCGGCCCTAGGCGGACACTCTAAAACAAACTGTATAATTTTAACCTATTCCTTTCGGCTACTATATAAATTAACTGTACAATTAACATTAATATAATTAGTTTAAGCTAAAAACATTTTTTTTTCGTAAAACTTAGCATTTGATCATTTTTTACATATATTTATATAAGCCTTAAACTAATATATATAACTAATATATAACTAATATATATATATATGTAAATATATATTATATATACAATATATTATACCTATATATATATATATACATATATCTTTTTTTTTTTAATTTTAATATATTTATACTTTTTTTTATTTTTATCCTTTTTTTGTTCTATCCTACCCTAACCTACCCTTGCCTATGTAAGCTTGCCATTGGTGTTAGGCAAGCCCTGCCTTGAAGAGGCTGAAGCTATTGACGCAGCTCTCTCCAACCACCAAAAGTGTTGATGTTGGCGGGCTACGTCTCCTCGATCCCTCGTGAGCTCGGGTTCACTGAGCACGACATCGGATCCGCAGAGGAATCGCCGTTCCACGGAATTGCGACCCACGTGGAAGATTAGCGGTACCGCCAATCTATCCTGGATCAGCGCACATCTATCTAAATAGGGGAATGCTTTTGGCGGGACAAAGCCGTTAAGGCGCACTCTCTCGTGATATAAATCATTGGGGTAGTAAGCCCTGGAGATTAGGCTATTGACCGAAGTGATTGCTCTCGCAACGTGGCTTCGAATCAGTTTGATCAGGAAGTTATCCACCCGTACAATCCTGGCCCTATTGTATAGGACCTGGTTCGGGTAAAATTTCGTGTAATCAGATTCGGGTGTCCTATGTACCGCGAGACAAGTCCTGAGACATTGTCTCTCAAACACCCGAATCCTTTCCATTGAGCTGGCTCTCACATTGAACCAGATGGGACATCCATAGGCAACCCTGGACCTGATTAAGGACATGTACCAGATTATCTTCACCCTGGAATCAAGTTGGCTGCAATGAAACAGCCATCTTGTCAGAGCGAAAGCGCCTCGGGCCCTTGCCAGAGCAGCATCTACATGTTTGTCAAAATATAGATACTGGTCTAGCCAGATCCCAAGGTATCTGACTACACTTTGTTTCGCCAGTGGGCGCCCGTCCTGTCCAAGAATTGAGAACCCGCGCCAATTTTTTCTAGTGTCTGAAGAGGCCCTAGACAAAGGCGTTCTGAACAAAATAGCAGTTGATCTTCAACTTCCAGTCATTACAATACTGCTGAATTTTTTCGAAGTCACGCTGCAAGAGAGTGACAATGACGTCGATCGTTGGACCTGATCTGTACGCGATTAAATCGCCCGCATACGCTATTGAATGGTGAAGATATGCTATCAGATCACTGGAGTAAATGCTGAAAAGTATCGGCGAGTTCACCGTACCCTGTTGCAGTCCGTTGTTAATATCAAATGTTTGGATAGAAGTCACGTTGGCAATTTTCACTACGAACTTTCTGCCTGCTAACATGTCAAAAATCATATACAGGGTGTCCCACGAGCAGTGTGCCAAAAAGCTAGAGCGTGTAGACAAGACAAGAAAAAAATCGTATGGGAGGGGGGGGTCTATTCTTCTTCGTTTAGTCGGGAGGGGCAATTTTCTAAAAAATTGACTTAATTTGGAAAAAAAAATATTAAGAATCAACAGCTACATCCACAATGCCGTGATATACACTTTTGTAAAGCCAGAAACCTCTTCTTTCATCTGGTTTTTAAACGAAACTGTTTTAAGGAAAAGTTTTTGGCAAATTAATTTTCAAACTCAAAATTTTGAAAAAAAAATGAAAAAAAACATTTTCGAACTATTTTTTTTCAGAATTGTATGTAATTAAGTACTAATTTTTTTTTCCAAAATTCAATTCCCTTATTAGTTTTTAGTCAAAAACAGAAAACCGAATGCAAAAATGTGTTGTAGTTTTGGAGACATTAAAAAAAACCCGAACCAGTTTTTTCAAAGAAAAACCTTTTTTTTGGTTTTAACACAGCTGGACTTCTAGGCAAATTAATGTATGAAACATTGACCTCTTTTTTATTATTTTTAAAAAATTCGGAGTTTTATGAGGAAACAATAAAGTGACACAGTATTGGAATAACCCTTGATTAATACTTTTTTTTCATTGATAACACCTAAAAACTGACCCGCCAATTTCGTCTGGGTCCGCCCGCGCCGATGGGTTCTACCCGCTAGGACCTTAAGATGATAAAACCGCAATTTTTCTTTATTGAAAAACAAAATATTTGCAACCCAAATGTAAATAAAATGCATCACATTTTTAATAAAAAAACATTTCCAAATTGGATGTTAACTCATCAACACATTACGATGTCAAACTCATACTCTCGAGAAGAATTAACGGATATGCACTTCTACTACGGTTTAGCTAATGGTCGAGATCGTGAAGCCGAAAGACTCTACGCTGAAAGATATCCCAATCGGGGGTGTCCCAGTCGTAGCATGTTTTCAAGAATCCACCGACGTCTGCGAGAGCACGGAGTGCTATCGCATCGAAGAAGCGAAAGATCAGTTACAGATAGATCAGGAATCTTAGACGAAAGAATTTTGGATTTGGTCCGACGTAATCCCTTCCTTAGTACAAGGAGGATGGCTATTATGCTTGGAGTGCCCAAATCTAGAGTATGGAGAGTGCTTCATACCGAAAACTTACACCCGTACCATTTTAGGCCAGTTCAGGAACTCACCTCAAACGACAAACTTTGAGAGAAGAATTTTGTCGATCATTACTGCTTCGAGATGAAACTGAACGAAACTATTTTGCAAGGATATTCTGGACGGATGAAGCACAGTTTACCAGAGATGGGGTTACTAACTTCCACAATTTGCATCATTGGAGTAGCACCAATCCACACAACAAAAAACAAAATAAATCACAACACCGCTTTAGCTGTAATGTTTGGCTTGGTATTGTTGGTCAAACTGTAATCGGGCCCCGGTTTTTGAATGCCGTTATTAATGGAGAATCATACCTGCAGTTCCTACGGGACCTTTTGCCCGATTCGATGGACAACGTTCCTTTGGCCATAGCAGATAATTTAATCTACCAGCAAGATGGAGCACCAGCACACTACAGCTTACGGGTTAGAAACTGGCTGGATGATCATTATAGTGACCGTTGGATCGGAAGAAGGGGCCCCACGGAATGGCCGCCTAGATCACCAGATTTAACTCCTCTAGATTTTTATGTGTGGGAATTCATGAAGAATTATGTTTACGAAGTGGAAATAGTATCTTTGGAACAACTGAAAGAACGGATTGAAGTCGCTGGAGTCAAATTGCATAAACCCCCCTCCCATACGATTTTGTTCTTGTCCTGACCAGACCTACACCTACCAGGCCTACCTTTTTGGCACACTGCTCGTGGGACACCCTGTATGGACCTTCTAGACCTTCTAGCCATACGGTGTCGAAGGCTTTTTTCAAGTTATTCAGACAAGCACCCGTACATGGAAACGGGCGTAATACTGTCCTAAAAAATAAGTACATAATAGAAGTTTAAATATGAATATGTCATATGCAACGTTTTTGTTTTTAGTTATAATAATTAGCCATAATAATAATTTTGTGATTATATATGTATGTATGTATATATATTTTTTTTTTCATTATTTTGAATTATACCTATAGCTAGATAAAACCAGTCAAAAATTAATTCAACTGCTTGCCTATTGGACATTGAGGGGCGTTCTAAGCTACATTTCCCAGCAAACAACTTGAGATGTCTTCGAATGCTACTGCGCTATACGATATTTATATAATTAATTTGTTCATCTTATGTATACTAAGGAAAAATGTCAATAAAAATCTTTAAGCTAAAAAAAGATTTTGTTTAATTTTAAATAAAATTTAAAATTGTGTTGTCACCTATCACTCATAATTAACCATTCATCTTGTCAATTAAGTTAATCAATATTAATAAAATAAAAATGCGTCAAAAACAAAATACAAAAAATAAAAAGAATTTAATGCCAACTGCCACGAACATTATCCTCTTCAAATCCCGAAAGAAAAAATATTTGAGCGTTATTTTTTGATAGTTTTGCATGACTAAAGATACCCTCACATGAAGCTGTCAATTTCAGTGAAACGATCGGTGTTTATCGGTATATAATCTGCTAATACACTTTTGATGACTTGCGTGCTATTGAGCCGTAAATAAATGTATTTTGGGACTTCTACTGTATGTTTTTCAATATTTTATTGCATTTCAAGTTGTACCAAAAAATTTGATGTGAACTTATGAGCAAGAAAATATTAGTACCTAAGCATTTCGCTAACCATATTTCTTTCTTAATCTCACTTTAAGTATATTCGAATTTTTTAGATTTGAGGTTTAGTATAGAGTTTTTTAATGGAAACATAAGAATTGTATGTTTGGATACATATTGTAGCGATTGCTAATGAGGATGGCAATCGATGATGGAGGATTACAAAAAAATAAAACGCGAGTTTAAAGAGAACACGTTTATTCATCAGCTGTTTCAGAACGGAAGTCCCCTTTTACACCAAGAAGGCGATGACAGGAACGAACTGGCGAAGATCAATGGCGGGCCCCGGTGGTGTTCACAAACTCGTAACACTCTCCCCTTCTTGAACCGAAGCCAATTCGGTCGAAAGTCTACCTTTCGGGTGCCAGGCATCGAAATTGGTCCCTCGGTACCGTGCTAGACGATTGACATGCACTATCTTTGCCTTAGAGCGTGGTGTCTTCTGAATTTTAATGGTGACATCCGTTAAAATCATCATAATCCGATATGGACCGTCCCAATTTGATTGAAGTTTGGGACACACACGAAGCTTTCTTTTCGGGTTGTAAAGCCATACAAAGTCTCCTATCTGGAATTTAAGAGCGTTTAAATTTACATCATACCGAGTTTTCATGCGGAGCGAGTATCGCTGTAGTTCATATCTCGCCCTGTCGTGAATTTCTGCTAGTTGGTCTTGCAGCTCCCGGGCCAGTCCTGTGTAAGAGATGACTTCCGGTAGAGGCCCGAATACTAAGTCTGGCGGAAGACGCATATCACGACCAAAGAGCATTGCGAATGGAGCCTCCTTAATGGATTCCTGAACGGACGAACGGTAGGCCATGGCGAAAAAGGGTAGAAGATCATCCCAATCGTCCTGTTTGTCGTGAACAAATTTTGAAAGGTAGTGCAGTATGGTCCGGTTCAGCCTTTCTACCATGCCATCGGATTGAGGATGTAATGGCGTGGTACGAGTTTTACGAATGCCCATGATTTCCATTATGTCTCTAAATACAGCTGACTCGAAATTACGACTTGGTCTGAGTGTAGTTCCATCAGAACTCCATAACGACAGAAGACTTGATGTACTAAGACTTTCGCAACGGTGTCGGTAGTTTGGTTCGGCAGCGGAAACACCTCAACCCATTTCGAGAAATAATCCATCAGTACAAGCACATATTTATTTCCATACTTAGTCGATGGCAGTGGTCCTAAAACATCAATGGCAACGCGCTGGAATGGTTCACCAGCTAGATAAACTTGCATGTCCGCCTTCGTCTTGGTCTGCGGCCCTCGTTTTGCAGTACAAGTATCACATTCAATACAAAAACGCTCAACGTCCTTCCTGGCCCCGATCCAATAAAACCGGGATCTCAGCTTTCCAAATGTTTTATTCGATCCGAAATGTCCTCCAGATGGTGCGTCGTGGTACATCCTTATGAATTCCTTTGAGAGACTACGAGGAATAATCGGCAGAAAACGTTGTAGTTGTCGATTTACGGGAGGGAACCACTTTTTACATAACAAGTCATCTCGCAACACTAAAGCCGGAAATTGTGCCCAATATGCTTTAATAATGCCACCCTCGCCTGAGACTTCCTGCCAGTTTGGCCTGAGGCCATCCTTCACCCACTTTATTACGACGGAGAGAATTTCGTCCTCTTCTTGAGCACGCTTGAGTCTATCAAGATCAACATTACTACTTGCCAGCTGAATCAATCCAACGATGCATCTTTCATCGGGGTGAAAACGATTCTCCTTTGATTCACAGTGATGGCAGTTCACGTCAGCACAAGGGCGACGTGATAGAGCATCCGCATTCAGATGTGATTTCCCGGCCCTATGCTGTACACGATAATTGTATTGCTGAAGGCGTTCTATCCACCGTGCGAGTTGCCCTTCAGGTTTTTTAAAAGAGAGCAGCCAATTTAACGCCGCTTGGTCCGTCCGCACCAAGAACTCCCGGCCATAGAGATACACATGAAAATGCTCAATGGCTTTTACTAATGCCAGTAGCTCCTTGCGAGTAGTGCAATAATGACGTTCTGCCTGATTTAAGGATTTGCTAAAGTACCCAATCACCCGCTCTGTTCCGCTCTGCACCTGAGACAATACAGCCCCTAATCCATAATCGCATGCGTCACTATCCAGAATAAATTCCCCCCCAGGTTGAGCGTGCCCCAAAATCGGAAAGGATGTTAGCCGTTCCTTAAGGTTATTAAATGCCTTTTCACATTGTTCGGTCCAGCGAAATACAGCATTTTTCTCAGTCAGCTGGTGCAAAGGTCGCGCAATGGAAGCAAATTGGGGCACAAACCGACGATAGTAAGTGCATAGACCAACGAAGCTCCGCACCTCGGATATATTCGCCGGTGTAGGCCAGTTACGAACAACATCGACCTTCCCGGGGTCGGGTGATACTCCCTCCCCACTTACTATGTGCCCCAGAAAATTGACTGCTTTTTGAAAAAGGTTGCATTTGCTTGGGCTAAGTTTCAAACCTGAACGGCGCAGACGACTAAAAACAGAACAAAGATTAGTGACCATTTCTTCAAAAGTCTTACCGTGGATTAAAATGTCGTCCAGATAAATTAAGCAAATTTCCATTGGCAATCCACGCAAGACATTTGACATAAGGCGCTCAAAAGTGGCCGGTGCGTTAGTGAGCCCAAAACTCATGACTTTGAACTGCCACAGTCCATCCCTTGTTACGAATGCAGTCTTCTCTCTGTCTTCGGGGTGTACCTCCACTTGCCAGTATCCAGACTGACAGTCCACGGTGTTAAACCATACAGAGCCGGCCACGGAATCGAGGGTGTCATCTATTCGGGGCAGTGGGAAGGAATCCTTGATGGTGACATTATTTAACCGACGGTAGTCCACACAAAACCTCGTGGAACCATCTTTCTTTTTAACCATAACGATGGGTGAGGACCAAGGGCTTGAAGAGGGTTCGATGATGTCTCGGCGCAGCATGTCCTCGATTATTCGTTGAGACTCCTCTTGTTTGGCCACCGGCATTCTACGCGGGGGCTGTTTAAGCGGCCTCGCATCGCCAACGTCAATTCTATGCTGAACAATATCTGTCCTGCCTAAATCGTCCGGCCCACTTGAAAATATATCAGAGTACTCCCGAATTAGATTTTCGGCTATTACTCGTTGTGCTGGTTGAAGATGTGCCTGTGAGCGCGCGATCAGATCAGACAAGAAATCGGGACAAGCATCCAAGTTCGATTGTTCGACATCCAGACACTCAATTTCTTCAAAGTGTGCTATATTCGCATTGACCGGTAAAACAACCGAATGATCCGCTACATTAGCCACTCGTACGAGCACTCCTCCATCCTGAATTTGGTTAACCGATTTACCAACTAATAACCCTTTCGGTAGATTCTTTCCTATCGGAGTGACAATTCCTTCGAATGAACGCGTTGCCGAAGCGGCGGTTTGGATAATTGTCTCTGTTCTAGGGCCTATTGAAACTTCGTTTGAAGTACGTAGAAAAACCACCCGCTGAGTTTCTTCATCTATATCGTCTTTGCTTTTACACATATGTTGAGCTTTATCACCCTCACAGTGCAACCGGATGAGGTGTTTACCAATCTTCATTTGGCGTGAGGAGAAGTCCAAAACACTCTTCGTGGTTTGTAGTACATCGATGCCAAGAATACCCTGGTAGCTGGCTGGAAGCGGAATATCGACTACCATCACCTTTATGCGACGTTTCACTCCGCCTAGTTGAAGCACTGTCTTCCACACGTTTGAGCTTTGGAACGTGCTGCCGCACAACGTTTGAATGTTTACAGGTTGGAGGCGTTCCCTAGACGGTATCATTGATCGATTTACCAGCGTAATGGACGATCCCGTATCCACCAACAGTTGGCATGGTTGGTTGCCAAGGACTGCTGCTACCATGAATCCGCTATGCAAGTCGTGAGGGTAAACACTGTAGATTTGGGGTCGAATGCATTGCATCAGCGC
This sequence comes from Merodon equestris, assembly GCA_958301585.1. Taxonomy (NCBI): domain Eukaryota; kingdom Metazoa; phylum Arthropoda; class Insecta; order Diptera; family Syrphidae; genus Merodon; species Merodon equestris. The sequence continues at coordinate 205,348,630 of OY284413.1, read as the reverse complement.
TGACCCCGGGTCGCTGACTGCTGATCGTTTCCCGATATAGTGACTGGCTCCATTCCATCACATCTAGCTTGGTTTTTCCGTAGATGAGGTGCCGTGCGACTATTCGACGCCGTGTCTTCATAGGTTTCGATAACCCGGGTATGGTGAATCGGTTGAGGTGCAAGTAGTGCAGCTTCAATGGTGATAGCTTTGGACACAGCTTCCGCAAACGTCTTCGGTTCTGCCAGTCTAACACGCTCTTGGACGGACCGGTCATTAATGCCATCCACAAACTGCATAACTGCGATGCGCTCTTGGGCATCGGATGGACAGTCCTCAAATACAATTCTCGTTAGTCTTTGGATCTCGCTCGCAAATGCGCCGAGGTCTTCCTTCTGACGTTGTTGCCTGCAACGAAAAGACGCGTGAGTGACATGCTTTTCTTGAGAAAGAAACCTGAGTTGTAGTGCTGAAGCTTTCCGTAATCGGTGCGATCAACGGGATCTAGATTAGACAGTACAGCTACACTTTCCCCGCGTAGTAACGTTGCCAATGTCTGAGCTTTTTGCTTGGATGTCCACTCGTTCGCCTCAGCGATTATGTCAAATTGCACCTGATAGTCGCGCCAGCGTGTTGTATGGCTATCAAACGGGGGAGGAAATAAATTACACGGACCACTGGGTGTTGGATTCGTCTGTGGCTGTGAAGATTTTTGGCTATCTCGTCGATCAGCCACATGTGCATCCGTGGCGACCACAGTGTCGGTTTCCAAAACATTTCCTTTCGGAGTAGAACACTGGAAGACCTTATCTACGAAAGTTGTTCCGCTTAATGTGCGTATTTCTTCGGTATGTCTCCGTTGTTCTTCTTTCAGGCCAGCGATCTCTCCACGTTGTTGTTCCATACTTGTCGTGATGGAATTCAACGTGGATAGAATTTTTTGTAAACTCTCTGCGAATTCCTCCGTCATATCGAACGATCCCACTTCTGACACCAGTGTAGCGATTGCTAATGAGGATGGCAATCGATGATGGAGGATTACAAAAAAATAAAACGCGAGTTTAAAGAGAACACGTTTATTCATCAGCTGTTTCAGAACGGAAGTCCCCTTTTACACCAAGAAGGCGATGACAGGAACGAACTGGCGAAGATCAATGGCGGGCCCCGGTGGTGCTCACAAACTCGTAACAATATGCACCCTCAAACTATTATATTTTGTGAACTATCAATGTCAGGGAATGCTTATACTTTTCATAAACGAGCAAGGTTAGCATCGTAGTTTTGAATGGGTGGTCCCAACCTTAAGAGCACTTACATCACTGACAGGCTATGAATGCTAAATACAAGTTATCATATTTTAAATGTTGCTGTGCCAATGAGCAGAAAACCTCAAAGTTCAGTTCATAATTAATTTTTCAGGAATTTTTCACATTGTGCGAATATTGCGTATATGTTTTGGCTTACAAGATTAAATTAACCCAACAACCTCTTTAACAATTAAAATGCCGAAACTTCTGTGATTACGTTTTGCAAAAGTTTGAGGAAAATTTTGAATTTCATCGAAAAACCATTTTCAGCTCTGAAATCCTCAAGTGCTTCAAGCGACTCCCTTGCATGCATAAAATATAACTTTGTGGTATGAATTTCATGCCGAAGATATAACTAAACCGAATTTTTATTTCGATGAAAATTATCGATATGTTTATGGATCTCGCTATCGTGCCATAATGGAAAAATACCTGAATCGGATGGAATTGCGATATGTGGCTTTTAGTTTTATACTTCAAATGCTTAATTGGGACGTAAGTAGGCGCGTGGTCTACAATCGTAGACCATATTAATTTACTGTCGAAAATGCTGTGTCGATGTCTGATGTGTCTATATTTTTTCAGTAAGCATACTGAACTATTACCATTTATATCTACTAATTTCAAAATGAATATATTTATCTACATTTGAATAAAAATTAAAATAAAAATAAATGTTTCTAGGGAGTTACCGCTATTTTAAGAAGTGTGTTCTACGATCGTAAACCGCGCGACCACTGAAGGGTTAATATTTTAATTAATAATTCAAATTTAAAAAATAAATACTGGCTCCGCACAGACACTTTAAAGCATACAGGACCCACTTAAATTTATGTCTTTCGACCTTAAGAATACCTTATTGATACGAGTAATAAATAAATGATTAGAGCTAATTTTTTTTAAGGAACAATGCTTAGCATCTGATGGTTACGACTATAGGTATATGGGATTCCAATAAGATGGTGCCACATATGACGTGGTTGGTCAAATAATTGACCTATTAAATTGAGAAGTTCGTTAACTGTGACAAATGTTCGGTCGATTTGTTCTCTCTCTCATGCGATTTGAGGCCGTTGGATTTTTTATTAGGGGTTACTTTAAGTCATTGGTTGATGCCAGCAAGCCAACAGGAATCCAGAAACAATATAGAAAATACAAATGTGCTTGATGTGATCGTGTTAATGTGATGGAATTCTATAAACTTTAAACTTAACATATGTGCTACGCCTGGAGTAATTTATAGCTTGATATATCAATTATTCTAGGTTATAAAAAAAAATTGTTATGTCGTTATTGAAAAACCCTACATTTTGCACAAGACGGCGCAAAATTGATCACCCTATGGGAAGACGATATAATTTTTGCAAATGTCATATTTGACATTGTTGAACTAGACAGATACAGTACATAAACAGACAAGCAATGGAGTGCTGTACTCCGCAAGAGCGTGCAATGATTGTGTCGATTTTTTCGGTTCGGTGGTGTCATCGCAGCTTGAAAAACAGAACCTGCAGGAGATGGCCGCCACCAGACTAGTCGGTTGGCCGAGAATATCGCGGCTGTGGCTGCCGATGTCGCTGAGAACGAAGAAACATCAACCAGACGATGGGTATCATCAAATGGACCTTACAATGAATTTTAGTGAAAGACGTAAACATGTTTCCGTGCAAAGTGCAAACAGTGCCTTAGTTATTAGTTAAATGCCTGATGGCCGTGAGTCAACTGCGAATTACTGTCAAGCCATCCTTAATCTCAACAACGAAGAGGACGATTTTGTGTCGAAAATCATCATGAGCGACGAGACGCATTTTTACTTTAGCAAAATATTCGTTTCTAGGTCACTAAAAATTCACGTGTGATGAACGAAGAGCCATTACATCCATTCAAATCCACTTTGTAGTGCTGCGTTCAGGCGGGAGGAGTGATTGGGTTGTATATTTTTGAGGACGCCATCGGCAATACGGTCGCTGTTACTGGCGATGATAAATGACTTGTTACTACCGGTATTGGATGAGCGGGGCTTGGTGAACATGTGGTTTCAATAGGACGGTGCAACCGCACACACGGCACGAGCCACAATGGATATTGTGAAGTAAGCGTTTCCTGGTAGCGTAATCTCCCGTTTGGCGATTTGGCATGGCCAGCAAAATTGCGCCACCTTGTATTATCGTAAATATGTTAACTACACAATCAGTCTCTCTATTCAACCCCAAACCTTGTCCGAGTTATATCTACGATCGGAAATATTAAGATGGGCAGGAAAAGTACAAACGTTCAAAAGAATAATAAGTGGAAGCTTGAGGGATAGTTGATGTGGAACAGAACAGAGAAACATGCAAGGAATACACTCGTGACAGGGAGACTTTGCCAAGGCCGTCGTCAAGGCTCTGAACTTCTAAGTTTCAAAAGGCCGTTAATGGCAAACATTTTAAATCTCCCAAACGGAAGTAAATAAGTATAAGAATTCCAGTTGATAGCTTTTAAAATATCCCATACAAACGGTTAATTAATTCGGATAATAACTTGTTTACAAAGCCCATTGGTCCTGCAGCAAACTCTTTCATTTGTTTTTCTGCAGCTTGGGTAAACTTTTATTTTCTGCGCCTGAAAATGGTCTTCATTGTTAGGCTTCTTCACTATCCAGGAGGCTTCAAAGTATGTAAGCACATGCCTAGAGTAAGGCAAAGAATTCAACAATACAGTGTTTTATAAAAGTTTGCTAACGGCTTACTTTTTAACACTCTTCTCAATGGATGTTAATACCTTCAGTGGAATGTCTGGTTGTACCTTTGTTTATTTGTTTTTGATGCCTTCTTACATAATGGCGCTATTAAAGCGTATTTTCTTAAACATACATGAAGGCATGCCCTTTGAAATAAATGAAAGCAGTTTATAGGCGATCGAAACTGAGTGTTGAAAACAATAAAACAGGCAAAGAAAATATTTTGTTGGATGACATTGATATTAACAAAAAAAGATGAGATTTTGAGATGGTGATGGAGATGATTGCATCAAAAAGAATGACTAAAGTTGTCCTCGCTATTAGATACAAGAAGTAACACATCACAATTGTTGATCGCATATATGGAGGTTACCTGCAGAAAACTTGAAATGCTCTCAACCAGAATCGACATGGTCTTTACGGTAATTACACTATCATGCAAGTAAAGCATTGAAACAAAATCAAATAAATTTTTGTACAGATATTAGATAAATACTAGCTGACCTGGCGAACTTCGTACCGCCCCAGAAATAATACAGTTTTTTACTAAGAGGAGTGAAAATGAAATAAGTTCAATAACAGTATTTAGAATAGTAATATAATATACCCTTCTATCGGATCCCGGCGTGCTTCGCTACCCATGAATATTAACATTGAATCAAATTGGTATAATTGTCCGTGAGAAAAGCACGGTTCCTCCAAATTCCCTCCAGACACTTGAAACGCTTGTACTTGAACTTTATTAACGGTCATAGCAAAGGATTAACGCACGGGAAATTGAAGGCGTTTGAATTGAAATGGCATGCCTGTTGGTAAGGCACTCTAGAGGCCGAAAAAAAGGTGTAATTTTGCGGATTTTTCATGGGATTAGTTTTGTATTGAAATTTACAGGGTTTATTCAACACATTGATATGTGACGAATAAAATTAAATCATCAATTAAGTATTGGCAAAAATTGAAAAAAGAAGAGCTACAGTTGAAAAACTTCTAAATGATACGGCAGCATTTAAAGAAGACAATAAATTACGTCGATTCCGCTGTAGACGTGAGCGGGTGGCTCTTAAAGTTTCACCTGAAGGACGCGAACGCACTCTTCGAGGCATTTAGGTTGTTCTATAACAAATAAAATTGTAAGTTATGCCTCTGATGTTCACAACTCACCTTAGTTTAAAAACAGTTATTTTATTTTTATCAGTTTGTTGTCAGTGATATGTGACGAATAAAATTTTAATTGCTACTAAATCACGCGCTGAATCTTAAATCCAGTTTAAATCGCGTTTAAATTAACTTTTGAATGATTTTTAAACCTTATCCGGCCACTTCAGAACATAAGCTTTCCAACGGTGTATCGCACTTGCCTGTGCGACTTTTAGTTTAGGAGGAGAAGCGGCTTCACTGGCGTATTATATATATAGATGCCAAAGAAAAATAGAATGAACTAAGAGAATACCTTCAAAGAAAATAAGAGAAGCCAAAGAATCACTGAAACAAAAATAATGATTTACGACTCAGTGTAAAAAGATCAGCAAGTTCTGTTGAGGAAAAACAGACCAAGGAGTCTCCGACCTACGAAACTAAATATAGACGTTAACTGAATCCAGTAAACAAGAAGATACAACTAATAAAAGAACATTTTACAAGCACCAAATAATCAATTCGAAATAAGATATAAGGAAAACATAGAGCTTAGTCAATGAACTCATTATTATTATTATTAACGGTAATTTGAAACGGCCATCGAAAAGGCTCCCAAAAACCATAATATTGTTCCAATGTTTCGTTGTTCTGTTCCATCTCTTCCCAATCAATTTGTATATTGGCCTCCCATCTCTGGCACGGTCCACCTGGTGGCCTTTTCCTTCGGGTTTTTCACTTTTTATTCTTTTGACTTTTCGTCTATTGTCCATTTGCTCTTTATATCCTGCCCATCTTAGACTTCGCGATTTTATTACTCAGATAATACATAAGGCTTTTCGTGCAGGGACGGGTTAAGAATATCCCTGCAGCGATACCTCTCGCTTGTCGTAAAAGGCGACTAAAGGAAAGGTAAACAAAAATCACATCTAGGCAATTTAGAAAACACAAAAGTGAGCCTAGGGACACATATACCACCATTAAACTGCCCCACAAGTGTGCATGCAAATCAGTGGGTTGACACGACTGAGATGACCGGTATTGTAAGAGTAAGATCAAATGAAAAAATCTGGAGCATGCCCGTGTCACAAAAAAAAAGGCAGACCGAAAAACAATTGGTGCAAACAAATGCAAAACACCAGCATTTGATTGGCCTCAGCGATGAAGTAATCCCAAACCGGGAAGCCTGCCGCTACTTTCTGAGGTCAAACCGGCGGACCCCACAAGCGGACCAGTAGGAATGCAGTTAAGGTCCTACACTTCTGACCATAATGACGCCGGAAAAAAAAAAGGAAAAGAAGAAGACAATATAGCCTTATGTATATAGATATAGGATAGAGTTCCTCGAGTTGCATTTGCTATTTCTTCTTCCTCTTTCCTAAAAATCTTTTATTCAAAGACCCAAAATCTATTTCCCTTCCTTTTAGTCAGAGAACAGGTTTCGCAGCCGTACAGTGTCTCTGGCATTATTAAGGTTTTACAAAAACGGATTTTAACAACGCGAGACCAAAGTCTTTTGTTTAAAAATTCCTTCATCGGGAAGAGGCACGTGTTGCCCATAGTCAGCCTTTTATTTGTTTCGTTTTTGGTTTCCAGATATTCGAACTTGTCAATTTTCTCAAATCGTTTATTGAGTGAAGTCGGTTAGTGATTTGTTTTGGTTTCTTCTTCATTTACTTCTAAACCTACTTCCTTTTTTGCCACTACTATTACATTTCACTATCTCCCAGAAGCTCCATATCGTCAACGTTAGCTCGCGGATGTGATTTAATTGAGGATTATTCCCTTATCAATTATTTGAAATGATCTCATTAAAAATGGTTACAAGATGTCTCCTTGTTTTAAGCCTTCACACATAACTAATGTGATGATAAGGCTTTTTGGACGTATTTGTATTAACTTAAGGGGGGAATAGGGTTAATGATTTTTTTTTTTGACGAAACAGTTAAAATCTATTTTTTATTAAAACCAATGGTACATTATAGTATGACATTTGAAGAATATTGTGTAAAACTTTCATGGAGAAATATTAAAAAATACGGCAATGGCAGCAATTATTCTGGAGCGTCTCGGAAAAAAGTTGAATTGCGGTGCCCCTCAACTCGATGCTGGATCATCTGAAATCAAAAAATCAAAATTATTTTCTTCGGGATTTCCAACCCTACAAGATCAGCTTACGGGTAGGTTCATACAATCATATGCCTTTTTGAAAACTTCTTCTTCTTAGATGGCGTTGTTACAGCTCACGGAGAGAGCCAGAGCAAAGCTTCTCTCATTCACTTAGTTGTGTGCGATTTGTTTTTCACACAAGTGAACGGGACACACTGTTTAATGCCTATTCCGAACGGCGAGCTCCGAAACGCTTTTTCAAGACAAGCGTACTACACGGATTTGCCAGTACCCCGCTGCGCCGAGGAGAGAAGCTATGAAATTAACATTCAATGGCGTTGGTTTTATCGGGATCTGAACTCGTTCATCGTGAACCTTTTTTAAATTAACGATAGGTGACTGAATTTCATCATTCGGGGAGAGTTTATTGTTCCAGTTCTAGCTGATTTCCTGCTGTGTGGATAACACTACGAGTATTTTCCATTGCTGCGAGCTCTCCACGAAATATTACTTCTATATGGTTACAACTCCTTGATTGCCCAAAACGGGCTTCTCATTCTGCTGCGTATGAATTCGTATCTGGCATTTTTTTCCCTGCCTATACTGCCCTCGTGTTTTAAGCTGCACATTCTTCCTGAAGGAAATGGCTGATTTAGTTTTTTAGGGTTAGGAAGTCTTAACACATTACGGGCTTTTATTTTTTTTTCCATACATTTTCCCTCGTATCAGAGCTCTTCTTTGGGTTCTTTACAATAGCTTAATTGGTATTCCGCTGCTTTGTTTACAAAACTTTTTATTGTTGACCATACTGATTCTTCGCCTTGTTCCGTCGTTAGCTAGTAGGGCTAATCGGTTGTTAATTTCGTCTTGATATTGAGTTTTTATGAATATAAATTCGGCTTTTGATTTTGGTGATGGTTCGGATGAGGATATGCTTTCACCGCTCGTACAATGGTTTATTTGGCTGCAGGCTACTCTATCTGGTGATATACAGATAGCCTTATGTATACTCATGTATTTGAACGCTGTAGCTTTCAGGATCATATTTTTTTGAGCTGGCGAAACCTATTACAGACACAGACACTTTCTTACCCTCTTCTTTGTTTGTATATAGCTCATTTTCCTATTTTTGTTTTGAGATCCCCGAGTATAATATTTACGTCGAAGGATGAGATATTGTCAAATATTTCATCCATTATTTCGGAAAACACATGTTTTACCTCTTCGTCTTCGCCTTCCGTAGGACCATATACGTACACATGTACGTTTTTATGGCGGGGCCCTTGATTTTGGCCATATACATTCTGTCTGCACAATAGTGTTTGCTGAATAAGAATCCTGTTCCAAGACTGTGGGGAACTGTACCGCCGCAGACGAAAGTATAACCGTCTTGAATGGTTGTCTTTCAGAACTTTTTGTACCGCTATGATATCCCGTTTATGCAATACATATTTATTTCGCTGAGTATTGTTTGGAAAGTACCCAGTCAGTATAGGCTTCGTACGTTCCATGAGCCTAACCTAAATTTTTGCGAATTCCTTATTATGGATGCTCCCTCATGGATAGTTCTCATCTCAGATCCTTCCAGGGTATATGGTATAATAAATATTGTGCTTCCTCTGTGTCAGAATAGCTGTTTGTCGACGGTTTTAATTTCTGTCAATGCATACAAAGTTTCCAAATGATGATTTGGCATTGTCAAAATGTTCCGAATGGCAGCTGTTTTATCTGCCCATTCTCATTCTGCACGAGCCCCAAATTTGCTTATCATCATTATGAGATACGAGATCCATGTAGGTTTATTGATTCAGCAAATCAACCTCCATTGCATTCTACAATTGCTGATGATAGGGTGTTTGAAGGCTTTATTCCTTATTTTACACCTCTTGATGAAATGTTTAAAAAACAATGATCCCAGTCTGGCAGCATCTATTCCACTGACTCGAGGGTTGTTTTCAACTTTTTTTCACACCCTGTTTCTTGTAAAATATTTTGTCCAAATTTAAGCATTGAAAATCAGGAAATTTGCAATGGATAGCAAGACGATTAATGAAGGAAACATAATTTTAAAAACGCATGTCTGGCTAAACCCCTGTTTTTTATAACTAGCTGGCTTCTTTGTGTTTTTGTTTAATTTTGTACAGCTTTTAAAAGCCGTTGGGAAAGAATATTCAACAGATCCTCGATGGTGACATGCAGGTCTGTCCAGAAATAAAATAGTACGGATGTTGAAAAAGTATTTTCGCACCTTCCAGAGTGAACGTTGTCAAGTTGAGCAGTCAATTAGCCCTCACAAAAGTTTATAAGAACACCTACAAAGCTATGTATTTATCGGCACATAAGTTAGTCGATATACCATAGCTATAGCATTCTTGCAGTGATTCGCTACTATATCATGCCTACTTTTGGCAACCATCTCTTCTTCATCCACAAACTTGGTTTTTAAAAAAAAAGATAGTAAATGGCTTTTTTATGATGAATCGCTACTAGACTTCGGGATGATTGTATTGAAACGTTATACGGTGTTTATTCAAATGATAGGGATTTTTACTTATTTTTCTCGAAAAACAATTATTCACTTACCAAATTCTATTATGTCCCCTTCAAAGTAATTCCCCTTAAATACAATATACTTGCTTCAGCGCTTTTTCTAATCCTCGATTCGGTCTTTATCTCCTCAATAGGGGCAAATATCCGTCCCTTCACCACTCTTGTCAGTTTTGGGGAGAGAATAAAGTCGCAGGAGGGCGATGAATACTGAGGTATGAAACAAAACACAAAACCAACGATGAGTGAGCAGGTGAGTTATCTTGACACAAGCCATGCATTTTTCCCCCAGATATCCAGGTGTTTCTTCTTTCAAGTAATATTCCTTATTGGCAGTACAACATTTTGGCAACAGTTTATTACGACTATGGGTATTGTAATCGAAGGAAACAGTGAGCAAAACTTTCACATTTGATCGAACGTGCTCCTGAGCAATGCTCATGCTATCGTTCTTCTGGTCAACCTTTAGCAATGTCCGAACAACTTCGCTGACACAGGTTTCATGCCCAAAATATCTGAAAAAAATGTCTTGGCACGAGCTTACCATTATGCCAATATATTCAGCCACTTCTCTGATATTGATTGGACGCTGGGGCGTCCAACACAGACATCGTCATAAACATTTTCGCGGCCTTCTGCGAAGGTTTAGGAGTAGACTAGCCAAACGCCACAGTTAACATTTCAAGAACGTTGTGAAAAACAAAGTAAATAACTAAAATGGCTGAAAATGGCATGTGCTCCAACATTAAAAAAAAGACAAATTTGGAAGATCAAAGATACTTAGTTCACGAAACCATAAAGTCAACTTATTTTTAAAAAAAAAACGCGTATAGGCTTTTATCTGGTGTCAACATATGCTATATTCGCTTTTTGTGCAATAAAATTTGTCAGTCGTTGCGGACTCTTATTGTTCTCTTCGATCGGCTAGGTGGATCCGATAATCTTTTTTCCTTGAGTGGTCTGTTGGCTTCAATTTATGTGTCAACTGATTTTTATCCCCCATGCACCTCCGTGAAAAGCAATTTGTGTATATGCTACTGTAATGCAACGCCACGTACCTTCTCTGAAAAACTAAATATTAAATTTATCTTGGTAAGAACAATTAATAAATCATTCGCTGTCCTATTGGAAGCATTACACCTATAAATAAACGAAATTAAAATTAATACTTGCTTTTATAAATATATGTATTTTTTCAATTCTACTGGTTTCCTCAAATATTATCCCTGACTCCGAAAAGCTTTGTCTCTGAACGTGGTAGCATTGGGTTGTTATGAGATTTGCTATAATTCATTTTCGGAGTGACCCCAATAGTATGCTACACAAGGCCGTTGGCGTTTATCCGTTGCCATAATTTTCCGTTTAAACTGAAAAATAAATTTGATTTCGGATTTTTATTCATTGATACCGGGGCACATTAGTATAGAGAAAAATGAATCGGAAAACGGGGCTGAAAATCTCTTCATAGCGTGGAACCGAAGATCATCAAACAAGAACTCAGGATTCAGCCTGCAAGCTTAAAGGCTGTAGCGTACTAATTCAAACAAAATTAAAGTACTTTGGAAGGTACACATTTTCAGAAGATGATCTCCAATGCACAAACCCTAAATTGAATGGAATGGTTAAACTGAAAATCAATATTTATTTCAAATGAATGGTAACTATAACAGAAGGTGGTTCAAAATGCTTTACTCTGTTGACAAATTCTATAACTTTTACAAATAGCGGAAACTGTTTTGATATTTGTTAAATAGGCAGATAGAGACTACATGACTATTCGTGACTATTTTGTTTACGAATTGGACACCGATTTTGGTTCAAAGTGAATTTCGGCCACCTCGAAGAGATTGGAACAATAAATGACAATAGTCGTACTGAAAAGAACGTAGTGCTTATTTTCACAAGAATATCATCGCCGTAGCTGAATATATCGCGGATGAACCGACAACGTCGATCAGTCGATATGTCACACAATTGACCGCGTTCCTCTCTGCAGCACATTTCGGCGAAAGACCTGAAACTGTTCCATTTGTGCTCACTGTCCATCATTACTGCCTGCAGACCGTCAATTACAATGAAATGGGACTGGAGGATATGTGGTTCTGTGTAACCGCACACTATGCGACGACTTGCATTATCCGTTAAGATCACCTGATTTGTTCACTCCATACTTTTTTCTTGGGGTTTTTTAAAGTCACGGGTCTATCAAAACAAGTCTCAGACTCTCGAAGCTTTTGAAGAATACATATGTCCGAAAAGAGTGGGTGAACTTGTCGATCTAATTTTTCGCCGAAACGATTTTTTTTTTGTTTTTATAGGAGTCGCCCAGGTTCAATGGTGGTGGTGCTCTTATGGTGTTTGTCACACAACCTGGACGGTGGTTGGTTGTGTGGAAAATGTTCGATTACTACTCTCCGAGGGTGTTTGTCCTAGATAGGATTCGAGAGATTCGACTGAATTTGTCTCGTTGGTTGTAGTTCACAGTTGCTTATGTATTGGATACTTGGATTGGAAATGCGGTAAAAAAGAGTCCCAAATTGTGATGATCACAAAGTAATGGGAAAAATTAAAGGTGTAAATAAACATTGAAAGGAAAGAAAAAGACATTATGTTGCCCCATTTGAAAGCTTTAGCTAAACTTCCTCAGGTTAGTGTTTTTAAGCTACCCATCAAATGTACAATATATAGTCTTGCTGACGTATCAGCCCATGGAGACACACGGAACTTCTTTCTATCTCCTATATTGTATGTGTAGAGCATCCACTGTTTATTGGTTTCCCTGATTAAGTCTTGTCATTGAGGGAAATACGATTTTGATAGCATGAGTGTCGTCGGTATACGATCGCTTTGACATTGTAGACACAAGCCGAAACTTCAACTCAAGCACAATGCTCTACGAATTAGAAGAAAGGGAGCAATAATTAGATAATAAGTTTTTTCATATGGTAGCCGTATCACTTCATAATTCATGCTCTGCGTGTGCATTTCCAATATAACATATTAATGGCATGGAATAAAAAAAAAATTACTGTAAAATTACAAAACAACGCGTCAGATTCAGTCGAATCTCTCGAATCCCAAGACAACCACCCCCGGAGAGTAGTGAACGAACATCTTCGACACAAACCATCTGCACCCCGTCCAGGTTGTGTGACAAACATCATAAGAGCGTAACTCTTGAACCTGCACGAATTATAAAAAAAAAAAAAAAAAAAAAATGTGCAGGTATCGTTCATGAATATGAGGTCTAATAAGGATATACACAATTAAAAAAGGAAATAGGACAAGACCTCTCTTCCCCCTTTAAGTTGTAATTTAAGATCTTGTATATGTATTGTTCATTATAGGGTTCTTAGAAAAGTCCAACACAGCCAAGATTATGCCCAGTAGGGTACGGATTCAAGCTGACTATATAACAAGCGTAACGCAAGGAATAAGTCTACTGTAAAAAATTAAAGAAATGGAAATCAAGAACAATTTCCAAATAAATATACGAAAATAAAATGTTTAACCATTCTTATTGGATAGGTTAAAGGCTGAGACTTAAGATTATCACTTGAAAGGTACTTCACCATTTTAACGGACGACATTTCCCTCAAAAGTCATTCATACAGCTGTCTTGATAGATATCTTTGGAGGCGAAGAGAATAGATTCCTGCATATTAACATCAGAACACAGCCTTAAGATTGTACGTAAATCTTGAGAAACCTACATGTATTGGTTTCTTGAACTAATTGCCGTAGAATGGTTGGTGCTGATGAGGTCAACATTTGCTTGAGATAAGTATATTGCTGTCGACATATGTGAGAGGTGGTTTTAATGATCTTGAAGCAGCAATCACCCAATTTCTGTTGCTCTGCAGCTTCCACACAGCATTAAGAGAACGCAAGGCTTTTAGTAGGAAACAGAGCCAGAAAACTTGAAATGCATTTCCAATTTAAAATTGACGGTATATAGGACTTAGGTCAAAAAAGAGATAATAAAACCATCCTACCTTGCTTCCTCGTTCAAAATGACAATTTCAAGTTCGTTTTCTCAGTATTTTGAACCATCTTTATGATATTCCAATTCGTTCGTTACAGAATAGCAATGGCGTATGGAGGTGCAAACTTTCTATTATTTCTTTAAACACCAGGGTTGTAGCAGACTAAGTGAAATTTTCAAATTTTCTGCACCCATAAATGCATAAAAATAATTTCCATCTGCAAATAATAACAACATTTTTAATTGCATCCCATGGGTCAGACGTGTCACATGTGGTGTGCATGTCGCACACGCCCATATTGAACATGCTATTAACAACCACAGCGCAGTGGTACATACAAAGAGTCGGCGTAAAGGTGGTCAAATGCCTGCCTTCCACTTAAAATATCTCCATCAGTGAATTAACCCTGTAATTTTTTCAATCAACCAGCGGAGAGAACAAGTCGCACGCCATACCTCTAACCCAGCAGCACGAATCCAGCAACATTGCCGCCACAAGACCATCCAAGCGTGACCAGCCATTAGACCAGACGCTTCTTCGGAAAGTTGCAATTCGACAACATGCGGGTGGCTGATCAACAGAATGAAGTGCTTAGGCGATTACCTCTGGTTAGTGCAGACGTGGCTTAAAGTGTGCCATCAGGAGTTAGAAACGAATCCGCTTTCGCTATTATTGTTTACGGAAAACGAGTTGCACTTTTCATGTCACTTGCCATGTAGGCGTCTGGGCGCGTGGTTATTGGGCCGTATTGATTGGGTAATCGACCTGGTAAACTCGTTCGTTTTGGAATTTGTCTTCGACTTTTGTCATTTTACCGGGCGTGAACGAGGCGTGGAGTGATGCTTTTGAGTTACAAATGTAGACTGTTATCTCGGTTTAAGTAAATTGTGTCGGATTGATTCATACTCTATTTCTACGTACCCAACTTCCAATGGGTTAGAACGTACTTTCAAATACAAAATAGCTTAATCAGTGTCCATATTAGTGATGGCTAGTCACACTCCGAATCGCATTTCAATTCATACCACGATACGGTATGCAAAAAAAGCGAAATCCTCCACTGTCATTTGGCCCAATTCCTCTTTCAATTTCCATCCATCTTCCCGTCCCCTACAGATTTCTAATACTTTCTTGCCTCCAAGAAGCCCGAGCACAACAAACCAAAATTGCCAACCATCCTGGTTAGGTATTCGACATCCGATCCAGTCACATTTGCCGCGTGTAAACGAGAGTGTGAATGCCAACGCAGGTAAACAAAAACAAAGCCATTCCATGCATGGAGCGGCTTAGATGGCCAATAACACTGACACTCACCCGAACTGCACAGTCACCGTAAACACCGATGGTGTAGCTTGCTGCCACAGCGGCTGCGGTGACTATACGAAAGCTACCAAGCTGCTACCGTGCTGTGTTTAGTTAGGTTCGATTTCGATACGTGCCTCTGCCAGATTTTTCCGTTTACTTATTTGTAGAGTGGCTTAGGAAGAGTGGGTATGCCACCTGCAGTCTTCAGGCCAGGCGTAATGGAAATGACAGCTCATTGGTTGCATACTATTGACATTAGCCGAGAGCTAATAAGAGGACCATGAACTTCATTTTCTTTTACAATGACTCTGACTGCATCGAGCGCAATTGGGATGGGGTGAATGTTTCATCTCTCGCAATGGGGAATGGAGGTGGTCACACATTGAAAGTTATGTGGCTTTAAGCCGAACGGCAAATGCAATGATAGTAAGGTTAACCGCAATACTGGTTACTTGACACAATGTTAAAGGTGTCTGTGGTTTTAGATGTGCCGTAGTTGACGGGAATAGGATGCAATAGGTGTGGGCTTCAGAGCGAATGAGGTGTGAACAATTTGCAATAATTTTTAATGTCCAATCGTCTTTAACGACGTTTAGGATGGAATAATCGAATATCTAAATTCTAAAAACATATTTCTCTGAGAAATATTTTTGATATTTTCTTGTTTCCTTTTTTATTTAATTGGGTGAAATATAGAGACTTGTGATCGAAATGCTCTTCCACAGCAGTATAGTACTAAAGATTTTCACCAATATTACCATTACGATCCTTCTGTATAATTGTCATAGAATGAAATTCTTCTGGTAGGTGTTATTATGGAATTTAGAGAACCCATGTTCTTGGTTTGATCATACCATATTATAATATAAATAACGAGTAGCAGGAAGGGTGCAACGGAGGGGCAACCCATGTATAACCGATAAATGGTGAATAGCAAGGGCGGACAAGGAGACAACACTGAAGACAAGCCGGCAAGCTCAACTATCTAGGAAGACTAATGGTTTTTCTAGCCCCAGGTAATAAACATACATATATCTGAAAACAATCTTACTGTCCTGTCGAAAGTAGGAGGCACATGTATGTAGTGGCTCTTTAGGCATCTTTACGATCTCAGAGAAGAGAGATAGGCCTGAGAGGAATCAATCCATTTGTAAACCGAAATTGACGAACGACGAAATTGATCAAAAATTACAAGAGATGGACATCAACATAAAGCGAAGTATCCCACGGATCAGACCGACGATCATACCGACAAATGTAGAAAACGGTGATCAAAACCCTTTAACAGTTATTAAAAGAAAAAAACAGAAAAGCTGTAAGTATGCACTAGGGCACTAAAGTTTGTCCTATAAAATCAAATAGTCCGAGTATGTTCGCAAATAAATGAAATATTTAGGAGAAAAGATCAAAACGAAGTATCTTATGTCCGAATCCCCCGGACAGCAGGCAATATAGCGACGCTACGGAACATAAACATACTCGTATGTCCAGAGAGTGTCGATACTGACGACAGCTTCTTTGTGGTTGAGTAATTCAAAGGAAAAAGTTAATGCAATCCGCGTTTTCTTCGAGTCTGTGTACATGATGAACAGCAGTGGTCACTGCAGATAGATATCCTCATCCCGTTGTGATGAGATACCGCTTATTAAGTGGAATAAGGCAAAAAAAACAATGTATGGTTAGAAAATCTTTCTACAAGCTCACCAGGCTAGGCATGTCAACTCACCTTCCATACATGATTTACGTAATGACCATTTTTTTTTGTTTTTATAAGGTCGCACAGGTTCAAGAGT
This sequence comes from Merodon equestris, assembly GCA_958301585.1. Classification (NCBI taxonomy): domain Eukaryota; kingdom Metazoa; phylum Arthropoda; class Insecta; order Diptera; family Syrphidae; genus Merodon; species Merodon equestris. The sequence goes on along the minus strand of OY284413.1, from coordinate 205,331,748 downwards.
GTACGCTCTTATGGTGTTATAGTGTTGGTCACACGGTGGTGGTTGTCCCAGATAGAATTCGAGAGATTCGACTGAATTTGTCGCGTTTGGTTTTAGTTCACAGCAACTTTCTTGTTTCCATGTCAATAAGATATTATATTGGACATGCACACAAAGAAAAATTATACTGCGAGTGTTATGCCTTCATCAGTACTTTTTTGATCATCTCATTCACAACTGATGTTGTTGCACATTTTTTCCGTATAGGAAATTTTCTTGGCTATGGAATGACTTATACCACAGACCTTTCGCTCAACAGTCGGTGATGATTATAACTGCCCCACGTCCACCCCCAATTACGTAATGGCTATGGGAAATAAGTTTGTTGTTAAATGTGACAATGTCACTTTTAGCGGAATCTTTGACATTAAAAACAGTGTACAACAGAGAACGGTAAACTCCTCGATACTGTATTCAGTCACTCAGAAGCGTGTGCAGATGATTAAGTAATTCAATAAAAAGTAATCAGGTCCTAAAAATTGAGCTCGGCAATGCATTTTGTTTGACATATTATTAGGTGTGGGAAAAAAGTTCGTGGCGTTTTTTTTTAGTAAAATTCGACTGGTTTTCTTATAGTCTGAAAATGAATTTATTTAAACCAAAGATGCTCCATTATTATCGATAAAGTTTCGCCACTTTTCGGGTAGAGCCATGATGCCATCGGTGAAGAACTTCCGCAGTTTCTGGTTGAAAAAAAACTGAATCAATTGGTTTTCACAGGTTCCTTTTGAAACCCGCTTAATTCCATTGAGAGAGTTCTGCAGGGATCGGATCACGTGATAGACAATACGGTGGATGCATCAAAACCACCCTACTAAGATTTCACAATTTTTGACGGGTCATCAAAGAAATGTGTGGTCGGGCGTTATCGCGATGGAAGATATCACCCCTATTATTCGATTCGGGCCATTTTCTTTCAATGGCCTGGCGTAATCTCTTTAGGTGTTCAAAGTAGATTTGAGAATTAATCACCTGACCAACTGCAGGTAGCTCATGGTGGATGATTCCTTTCCAATCCCACCACACATACAACATCACCTTTTTCGGCGTCAGTCCTAGCTTCGCGGACGCTTGTGACGGCTCAGCATCCCTGGTATAGGATCTTTTACGCTTCTGATTGTTGTCTGAGCTCTATTTTTCATCACCGGTTATTAGACGTTTCAGAAATGGCTCGATATCATTGCGTTTCAGCAGCGCATTGCAGATGGTATTTCGGTCTATCATGTTTTTCGCCCGCAACTCGTGAAGAACCCGTATATCGAGCTTCTTTTCTTAGCTTTGTGTAAATGATTCAAAACAGTTTTGTGGTCAGTGCCTAGCTCCATACCAATATCGCCACTGCTGATATGCTTATCTTTCTGCACTTTTTTTAAGAATTTCATCTGCTTTTTCAGTAATTGGACGATCAGAGCGTGACTCATCTTTCACATCAAAATTTCCCGAACGAAAGCAAGCGAACCATTTCCGTGCAACACATTTTGATAAAGTATCTTCGCGTACAGTTAGTGCAAAATGGAGATAGTATGCCGGTAATCTACCACCGCCATCGGGACAGCAGACACGATCGGTTCATCCATGAGCTTATATGATTTAGTACTGATTTAGCAGACTCGGATGTCGCAGATGTTGCTAAACAGGCGAATTATGGCGGGTGTTGGGTGAAAACGCTTCTCGTAGCGGTTCGTTAGATAGTAAGATGCTCCTCACTAGGGTTGGCTATGTAGGTGATATTATTCTAGATTTTTTCTTTACCAAATTTTCCTAAAAAAAAAAACCAATGGCCCTTCTTCTCTGTATTTCCGAAAGCCTTCAATGATCTCGAAACTTAACATTTGTAGGCTTTTTGACAATTTTCTTGATAGGATGGCACCTTTTATCTCGGTTTGTTACCCAATGAGCTGCCTAAATTTTAGCTTTCTTATTACCACTGCCTTCCCCGGTGTCGTACAGACGGTTGCTTAGCCAACTGTGGGTCAATCTGTTAAAACATATGGGCGCCTCGCGGTTGCCTATCTGCAGATTGAAAAGCTACTAGAACGAGAATTATATCCGAGACTAGCGGTATTTCCATTAATTAAGTGCGGTACACTCCTTGCAAAAACTAACACCCTTTGTTTTAATAAAACAAATATGTACATACATATAACTTTAATGGCTTAGGCTAATTTAAGTTATACAATTTGTCTTCAAACTTACATTACACCGGACCGAATATGCAAAAAAAGCAGAGAAGAAAAAGGAATTCCAATAACAGAAAAGAAATAAGCCGCAACCCTTGGATTTCAACCTGTTGCATACGCGTACCTGTACCAAACCTACTCGTATCCCGTCAATAACGGCTCGCTATTATTTGATCTACTACTCATTACTAGTGGGCGCTACGTGTTAATACACACGCCTAATACAGCTCTATTTGTAATCCCTAACAACACCGTCTGTCAATGACTGAAAAAAAACGCATGAAGCTACAAAGTTCTTAAAATACAATAAATAGGTGGCCTTCCCAATTTTTTTTTTCGTTTCTTACGCAACGCTTTCACTCGGCGAGTTGCCCCTGGTATAAGGAAAATCTTCAAAAATAATATCCGGATTTCCCCATCAGAATTTAAAAAAGGGCAAGCACTACCACTTGAATTACTTTATACATTTACTCATCTAATTGCACACTTTTCTTTCTTCAAACACCAAAACCACTTAAGCGATCCCACATAAGGGATATGAGATGATATGGCGTGATGGTCATGCCATGATTCCGTTCTCATGTGGTGCAATCCAAACGTAGCATCAATCCAAATATCCCTAGATGGTCATTCTACATGCTAACCCAATCCACTCAAAATACAAGAAAAGCAGCGTTCAAGAGAAATGATTGCCCTTAACCTCCCGTGTTTCAAACTATAAACACTCTGGCTAACCAAACTGCACATGTGAGGACGGTCCTCCAATAGGAATACATACCATACACCTCGTTTCTGTAGGTCAATGGAAGAAGAAAGATAAACAAAAAATGGAAAACCAATCGACAACGAAATTAAATATTGAAAGATAAAACTGAACGAAAATTGAAAATGAAAACCTATCACGAATCATAACATCCTATCAACCTGATATCATCCGACTTTAACTTGACTTGAAAGTTATTGAAATGGTTCTGATTTGTTAAATCAAATATTTTCGCATGATACACACACATTTCTGTGCGGGTGTTCATACCCTTTTTTCCCCTCTCGCATATCTTAAGACCTAATAATGGGAAGACGGCAGTTTGGGTAAGCCAGTAAACCTCTTAAATACGGCCTTATCAGATATTGTTCTGGCACTTGCCTCAGTCCGTCAAACATTGTTTAAAGGCTGATAGACCTGTGGCTTTATCGACGTTTGAACCAAAAATTCTTGAATTTATTCGGAATACAGTAGTGGCTAAGTTAATCAAGATGCACAATTATCAAACCATGTCATAGCAAATGATGTAATTTAGGGGTAAAGCCGCAAAGCCGAGGTTCAAGCGTATAGGAATTCTGGAACGCCAAGAATAAAGAGAGTTATAAAGGGTGTTTTTTTTTCGAGTTTTAGTTTTTAAACTAGCAACACTGTTTTCACAATTTGTCAATTTGACAGATAAAATTTGATTTGTGGTTGCTACGTTTTGCCATTTTACTATAATTAGATTAGCGTCACAACAACACATGCAAATCGTGCAAACTTATTTTGAAAACCATAGTTCGGTTCGCCTAACTAATTGCGCGCTACGTCCATATTACGGTTGACATAATCGGCCATCTGAGCAAGTTATTCGGAACACGATGAATCGTTTTCGAACAACGTACCTTCTAGTGGATAATACGCATCCCCAAAGACCATAAACAGTGCGAAGAAAAGAAGTAGTAGAAGAAGCCGATGTGGAGCGCAGTGCTGGGAAGAATCCTAATGAGTCGATTCGACATCGTGCACAGCAATTGGAGCTATGCCCATCGAGGGAGGATTTTGTGAAGGATTTTACGGAAAGATCTTGGCTCAAAAGCTCATAAAATCGTTCAATAGTTCAAACCGCGTGATTATTATATGCGTCGTAGGTTCGTTGAATGGGTCGAAAACATGATCCAGCTTGATCCTCATTTTCAACGCCAAATTTTGTTATCCAATGAGGCCCATTTTGGGTTAAATGGATATGTAATCAAGCTAGATTGCCGCATTTAGAGTGGAGAAACCCCAGAAGTCTGTGTCGAGACGCCATTACAAGCATTGAAACTCACTGTTGGCTGTGCTTTATGGTCTGATGGAATCATGGACCCATATTTCTTTAACGACGATGCCGGCCAGAATGTTACAACCATGATTTCTGACTTCTTCGTTTCTCAGTTGAATGGCATTGACGTGACAGAGTTTTGGTTTTTACAAATTGGCTCGATATGCCACACGGCGTGCGACACAATCAATTTATTCTGAGAAACATTTGTTGAGCGCATAAGTCCGCGTAATGGACCTGCGAACTGGCCTTCACGATCCTATGATCTTATACCTTTAAATTACTTTCTTTGGGGATATGTAAAGGCACTAGTATGTGCCGATAAATCAGAAACGTTGGTCGATTCGGAACTCAATATTCGCCGTTATTTCGGATATACGGCCCGAATTGGTCGATTGTTGTCGAATATTGGACTTCAGGACTGCGCTTCATTCCAGCTAATTGTAGCGCGCATATACTCAAAATTATACTTCATTACTAATGGCAGAAAATTATCTATTAAATAAAGATAATATCGTAACAATTAACATTAACTTAAAGTATTTTATTTCATATTAAATTTGTATAACTCTAAAAAAAAACAATCTTTACAATGAATGTTGGGATACTACGTTCCTACAAATGCACCACTATTTGCGTGAAACAATTCGAAAAAGCCAAAATGATTTTGCATCATGATATGGTACTTCTATCATTACTTATTCATAAAAAAATTTGCGCCGTTTTGCTGCAATATTGAATTATGCCTTTCTCAGAAGCCCGACCCTATTGGTAACAAACGAAATTATATCGTCGTTTCCATAAGCCGCTCCTGAGGCAATTTTTTACCATCCAAATCGCCATGGACAGGAACAGGTAATATTAAGAATCAAGAGTCTGGGGCCATCCCATACTGATTCCTTGCCAATCTCTCCAAAAACCTTTCCAATTCGACCGCGGCCGTTTTCACCCGAAGTAATCGGAAATGAGCCACTTTTCATCACCAGCTATCATCCGCTTCAGAAATATGTCGATTTTTCTGCGATTCAGCTGTGATTGGCTGATGGAAATTCGGTCCACGAGGTTTTTTGCGCTAACCCGTATGTCATCCATACATCGAGTTTGTGTCCAGCCTTATTCAAAGGGTTCGAAATTGGTTTTAGTACATTGTTCAGCCCTTGGGCAATCGATACAGTATTTACATAATGATAAGACTCGATCAGACTGTTGTATATCTTCTTCTTCTTCTTCTTATATGGCGTTACAGCTCACAGAGAGCAAGAGCCAAGCTTCTCTCATTCACTTATGTTGTGTGCGATTTGTTTTTCACACATGTGAACGAGATCTGCAGTTTTATGCCGATTCCGAACGGCGAGCGCCGAGAAGCTTTTTCAAGGCAAGTGTACTACGGAGGGTTTTGCCAGTACCCTGGCAAGAAGAGAAGCCGCGTAATGAACATTCGATAGCGTTGGTTTTATCGGGATCCGAACTCGTTAGTCGTGCGTCAGAGGCCGACGCACTACCCACCGCGCCACGGAGCGCTCTCTGCAGTATCGCTACCATAAAAATTATTCACATTTTCAGCAGCCTGGCTTGCATTTTCACTGTATTTTCTCTTCTCTTGCATCACTCTTTGACATGCGCTAAAACAAAACTGAGTCGAAAAATTCTCAGAAAAGTTTTTTTCAGTATGAAACTCCATCTTCGTCACAGCATGCAATGCATGTCGGATATATGTACAACGCTAGATAAAAATTACTAAAGCCATCTGTTGGGAAAACAACGGATTTATTTTTACAGTTCTATTCAAAAATCAGAATTTTTTTAACATACCGTGTATAGACTTGGCCATCACATAGTCAGTCTTTTAAATCATGAAGTATTCCTTCTTTTCGATTCTCATTCAAGCAAGGTAAGTAACCTTTATTAATCACCTCGCCTACGAGTAATTATCAATGTACGCGCACTGTAGAAATATTGATGTCGCTGCTAGCCGAAGTCTTGATGACTCCTCGGTAAAAAATGAAACTGTGATGGACTATTAAAAAAATAAAATCACAAAAGTTGATTCCCGAGAAGGTTTTTAAAGACTTTTATTACATTTTTTTAAATTCCATTTGGCGCGAAGATTTAATGAATCGATTGTCAATCCAGCGGCTCTATTTATATTCCCTCTCTTCATCCATTATTTCCAATATAAGACAAAAATGTTTACGAGTTTTCCTCTAATGATCATCTGAGCAGTTTTTAGTTTTACCGTATCTCGGCATGGAGCAAAGAAAGTAGGTTTTTATTCTCGGGGGTGTCCGGAAATGTCTGGGACGAGAAGCTCATTTGGCTCTCGTCGTGACTCATTTGAAAAAAATGTTGACTCCCGGCGCGGGTGACCCGAGATTCAATTCACCCAACAGCTAAGTCACGAAATTATATTTCGCTATGTTTCTCCACTGCGCAAATTCCCTATAGTATGCTCTTCTAGGAAGAAAGTCAAAATGACAAGCTGTCGATCCCTTTCACCTATGGGAAGAAACAAATCACACACAACACAAGTGATTCAGTGGAGCTTCGGGTCTTTGGATCTATTGTTAACTTCCCATTTGGACGTTATCGTTACCCGTTCGACTTCGCGAATGAAAAAAATTAAATAAAAAGTAAATGTCAGTTGTTCGGATAGGGCGAAGAACCGATTTTTTGTTTTCCAACTTTCAACAGCGAATAACCTGGCGTTATTGCTTTCCTGGATCCTGTTATTTCTCGTTTAGTCTTTGAATTTAGTTCTGTCCCTTAATCTCAGACTTTAATTGGCTAATACTTAATTCGCGGGGCACTGCTCCATAAATCTCTTGGTTTGTTGTGTTTTTCATTAAGCATGTCCAAAGATTTAAATTGAATAATAAGATATCACTCAAACCGAATTTGCAGCTCCGTTAACACGATTTGATCTCAGGGGTCCAATTTTTAATGATATTGTTTTTCGGTTGATCATGGCTTGGTTTATGCCAAACCAGCGAATGACATAGGGTAAGAGGGTTTAATGACATGGTCTTGGAGACCATTCTCCATCGCCTTTGGGAAATGGTGATTTCATAAAGGTATGCCTAACTAAGGCATGCGTTAGACGTGCTCATAAAGTCAGAATTTTCCGAACAATCGCAGATGAATTGCAGAAAATATGTTCATAAATGTCATCAGCGTCTGGCAGATTGTGCTCCATATTTTTTTGACTGCAGAAGGCGCGGGCGGTAAAGAAAAAAAAATGAAATTAAAAAAGTTGATCCATTCGTCTCCTTGGTAATCAAAAGAAAATTTGAGAACTTAATGACGACTTACAGAAGAATTAAAAAGCGAAATAAAGGATCGGGAAGAGACGCCACAGCCTGGGAATTCTTCGAAACGTTCGATCAAGCATACGGGGGTAGGCACGGCGTGTCCGATTTTGTGGTGACGTTTATGAACATTCAGTAACTACTTAAAATTGTACTTAAGCATACGTTCTGCGGAATGGACGCGTTCATAATTGCAACAAAGAAGAAAGACGATTGTACTAGCGCAGAAACACCCGAAAAAAGACGGTCCGGGAAGTTTTCTTGCGAAAACTCCAATTAGCAGCACCTATTGTGTGGTGCCATCTTATTGGAACCACATATCGTCCAGATCCATGCCATCTAATTGAGGCTACAAAAATCATCATTGACAGTCACCGTCTGGCCATCCTTGTTGTGGAAGTTATATGACCTAATGACGCCGACATTATGATTAGTAATGTTGTCATTTGTGTTTCACCAACTTATTATGTCAGATGAATATTTCGGTGTCAAAGTTTTCCGTTTTCAATGGTGACGAGGGTTTTGATAGATGGGGCAAGTCTGTTTTTTTGAATGAGCTGAAGGAGGTCGTAGTAGTGAGAGTTTTCTTGAAGGCAAATTATTCGCATGGCGCCTGTATAACTAATGTTAGCTGTCATAGTAATCGTATTTCTTTCTTTATCTTTTAGTTGAATCACAGTTTGATTGTCTGTATTTGAATTTTCTCTTTGCCTTAGGCAAGGAAAACGTTGGATTTTTAGTGGTTTGTAATCCTCACACCATTTGAAGTATTCTATGATGTGTGATTACCTCATTTTAATATTGTTGTTGTCCTTTGTCAGTTGGCAAACCTGATTTCAAAGTTCTTTTGTATCTATGTCCATATTTTTGACAGTTAGGAAATTGGCATATTGTTCATTTGTAGTGAGAGTCTTGAAGAAAATATTTTACAGGAAAATAACTGAGTATTTAGTATACGTTCCTGTTGTTAGTGTTGCTACTTTCAGGTGTGTTGTCGAAGGTGGAAGAGGTTCTTTAGTGCCCTTCTATGGAATGTTATTTATATGCACTACCACCAAGTTTATTCCAAGTAGTCAAGACTATAATAATTCAATATAAGATTCTTATTCTTATTTTAGAGTTTCGGGAAATCATTCTCTGTCGACTGAAGAAAACCTAAGTCTGACATTGATGGATAGGAAACACAATTTTACACACAATAGTTCGTGTTTCTTGAACATTGGGTTTGATTTCAGAGAAAGAATTTCGAAGTTAATATTAAACGTCAATAAATAGGATACCTAAGCCGAAAATAGCAGTTTTGTCAGAGAACTTCTCTCAATCACATAAATACTGAATATGGTGGGGTCGAAAATGGATCCTTGAGGTATGCCATATTGAATACGTCTAACAGATCAGTCGCAGTTTTAGATTGGGACCCTGAATAAGTTCTCGACGATGATATTATCAGGAATACTAACGTTGGCAATGCATCTACCAGAAAGTAGTCTAAGCAAGCTTGGACTTTAATATTTGTGATGAATTTTGTTGCATGCTCCCATTAAGCTCCCCGATGACATGGAGATATTGATTTTGACGCTTCAAAGAAAGAAAAATATTAATATTAATAAAAATAATAATATTGGAGAAAAATTAAGTTCGGGCGCACCGAGACTCATGTCAGATCCTAGCTGAATTTGCATAACCGTTATTAGAATCAGAAGATGACACGACGTTTGAAGAAGCTTGAAAGCATTAGGAATGATTCAAACCAAGGATATCGGCAGCCGTACGAGCTCAAGTTCGATTTTTTTTCAACGGTAGAAAAGGAAAGTTTGTTTTACATCATATAGTAATAGTCATACTAGCATAAAAGATGGTGGTTCGAAATTTCTGCTGTATATTTCGTGGGACTAGCAGAGTGTAGTTTATTATGAGCTGCTAACTCCAAACTAAACCAACACGGAAGATCACTAAGACTGCAATTGATGTAATTTCCACTGTGATGACACGCTGATTTTAGCTACATGATGAAGCTCGGCCAAATGCTTCAAGATCGGTTAAATCGCATAAATGGAAATGGGAAACCCTACCCTACTTGCCGGATTCACTAGACATTTCCCTCCAAATTATATCCCTTCGATGGCATATGGCCTGGCTGAGCAACATGTTCATTCCTATGAAGAGGCCAAAAAAATAGCCAGATAGCCTGGATAGCCTAAAAAGATGTGTTATTCTTTCGACGTAGATTTCATATGTTACCAGAAAGATTTTTTTTTGTTATAGGGTTCGCGCAGGTTCAAGAGTAACGCTCTTATGGTGTTTGTCAAACAACCTGGACCCTGAGGTGCAGATGGTTTGTGTCGAAAATGTTCGTTAACTACTCTCCCGAGGTTGTCCTAGATAGGATTCGACTGAATTTGTCGCGCTGGTTGTAGTTCACAGTAACTTTTTTCTTGTTTCCATGTCATTAAGGTGTTATAATATAGGTATATGAATTTTGAAGTGATCTCTTACTGCGAGTATTGAGCCTTCGTCAGCATATTTTTGATCATCTCTCATTCACAACTGATGTTGTTTCACAATTTTTTCGTATAGGAATTGTTTGTGGATAGACTTGAACTACAGACCTTCCGCTGAACAGTCGGTGATGATTACAATTGCACCACCAATTACTATAAGCGATATGTTCAATTAAATAATTCAAATTTTTACAAAAAAAAAAAAATTGACAGCGGGGACTCATAATGTCAACGAGCTACTGAACTGAACTAAACTGTGTGGAATGACTTTTCAATAGCGAATAGAACAAGTTCCGTTGATTCTTTGAATTACATTTTTTCGGGCACAAGATTTTTGATTCCAATTTTGTGAGTTTTTATAATTTGAGATTTGGGTTCATATGACTTTGTTAAGAATCATAATTCTTTCAAGAAGTAGAATCTATTCCCTAAGGTATTTTTTAATCGAATCGAATAAGAAATATTTTCTTGAAGTGAATTTTAAACATTTTCGGCAAGATATTTAGATATGGTATATGGCTCTTTTAAGTCTTCTTTTAATGTCGTCTGGCCCCTGGGGGATAGATGCATTTAATTATTGTACTGATTTGAATTTTTCAGAGTCTTGTTTTAAAGGGTTTTAACCATCCTTCAATATAAAACAAGGACAAGAACGATAAACAGTGTAAGTGTCTACCACCGAAATTCTATTAACCAAATTCTAGATATGATGAACGTAGTAAAGTGCACGAAATTACTTAGGTCACAGGAACAGAGTTCTTGACTTTGCTTAAAAAATCGGGGAAAATAAAAATTTCGCACGAACGACGAACTCGAAGGTTATGATGATATGATGATAGTTTATTGTGATGCATGAGGATTTTATATATATTTATATTGAATATTTAAAAAAAGGACAGATACTAACTGGCGATAATTGTGTATACAGGGCACTGTTTTTCATGTATGATCTCCCTTTGGTCGTGCTAGATTATGGTGTATTGTTGTAGTGATGTAGATGTACTGTAAGTGTGGTACCTTTTAAATACGTGTTAATGGAGGGAATGTATTTTATTGTTAGAATTTTGCATGGAGAAAGTGGTACAAATTTTTATAAGATTTGTAAAACCGAAGAAAACCGGTATAGCGCTACACTGCTTATCTGTTTGTATATTCTAGCTGTCTAGTTCACAAATGTTAAATATGATTGACATACGATGCCATTTGCAAAAATTACAACATCTTCCGGTGATTAATTTTGCGCCACCTTGTATATTGCGTTTCTCCTTAAGAGGAATAAGATTATTGTTTTGGTCAGAATTCGCGAATGAATTGGAGACTAAAGAGTTTTTCAATAAGAGCGGGTAGATGTTGAACTGGAATAAAACAAGCTATGTGCGAAGTATTAACAAAGTTCTTTTTCATTTGATAGGCCCATACATGCCATTATGTATGGACTATGACATTGTTCAAACACCCTCCTCTGCTTCATACGGTGGCATAAATTCGAGTGGTCCAATTTTCAATGACTATTCCGCCTAGATCCGGCTAAATTAGAACGATGGCCTGTTCTATATTCACCTCAAGAGCATCGGTCGATTGTAGCTTATTCGCACAAATATGCGACTTCAGGAAAATCACAGGAAATAGTCGAACGTGGTCAAATCGCATGAATTTGGTGGATAATTCACGTCCCCTCTGCGAGAGATAACCTTACCCTCAAATCGTTCATGCAGAATGTCAATCGTGGTGTCGGCTGTGTGGATCACGAAGCGCTTTCCTGCTGGAACCACATGTCACCTAGGTCCATATGATTGAATTCGGATCATAAGAAATATGTTATCATCGTACTGAAGCACTTGTCATTGACGGTGACCGCCTAACCACCCCGTTTTCAAAAAAGTACGGACCAATGACTCCGCCGGCCCAAAATCCACATCAAATGGTAACTTTTTGAGGATACATAGTCACCTGGTGTACCTCGTTTGGGTTAGTGTCACCCCATTTATTGCAATTATGCTTGTTATTTATCCAAAAATGCGCCTCATCGCTAAAAATTGGGTCCTCTTCTAAAAGCACACTCAGCGAAAAACCCACATATTCTATGGTCATGAACTTTCAGTTCGATCTCGTTTGGTTTTGGTAAGTTCCGACCCAAAATTCGTAAGTTGAAGTCTGCGAAAGGCAGAGAGATGATGGCGAGTTACACTTTCACGGACCGCGGCAAAGTTCTCGGCCGATTCCTTTCCATTTTTTTGACATACGAATGTTGGCTGATTGATTACCGAACCCGATGTCTTAATTTTGGCCACCAAACGTTGAAAAGTCGACTGTTAAGGACCACCACGTCTACCTAGTGTAATTTGTCATAGTGATTTGGCAACAGTAACTACATAGATAATAAACAATAAATTTGACAGATATCACCGTAACAACATGGCACCGTGCTGAAAGGCATTCCCATCTCGATATTCAAGGAAGCTAAATGCCTAGAAGTCATCTTAGAGTGTAAGCTTCTTTGGTCAAACCATGTTGAGTCAAAAACCACCAAAGCGATGTCAGCTTTTTAGCAATGCAAAGGTGATTTTGGCAAAACATGGGGCTTATTGTCGAAAAATGTGCTTTTGATCTACACGGCAATGGTAAGGCCGATCAATCGGTTGTCTGGTGGAATAAGCTAACACGCAAAGACGTCGTGGCCTCTTTTACCACACTCCAAAGAGAAGTTTGTCTTAGCTGTACGGCGTCTTTCCCCAAAACACTGGACGCTGCTCTGGATGATATGATGAACCCTTCCTGAACATATGCATGCTATGATGAACCACCCTTTGACATATACACCAGAGGATGCGCACTGAAAGCTATGTCTCGTTTCAAGATAAATGGTTTTTGGTACAAATCGCATTGGAGTGACAGTGTACTTTCGCGAAAAATATCCTACGACCCCTGGCTCATAGATATGCCTTCCGACGCAATGGCAGGTGTCCATCCTATTGCGCTATATTTTGCAATCAAATTTCCATGGCGCCAAGACTGACTCGCGCAGGATACTGAACCTGGAATGGACTGTCTTCGCATTTTTACAGATGGTTCAAGGACAGCGAGGGTTCGGCGCTGGAGTTTTCTGGAACTCGAAAATATTTGACAATTCTCGTTAGGAAAATTTGCGTTTGTTTTTCAATCAGAGAAATACACAATCCTAATAGCCATACATTATTTTGTGAAGCACAAGTGGAAGGGAAAAAGTAAATGTTTCCACATATGCAGACTTTGAGCTGCACTCAAAGCTGTGTTCAACCCTCTGTCCAGCTCCAAAGAGCTGGAGGACAGAGGAGAGTTTCTCAGGACCTGAATCCACCGACATCAACGATCGGGTCTTAAATGCACACAGTATTAGATGGAAGGAATATCCAGGATGCAGGATGACTAGCCGCGTATCCCCCGTATTAAAGAAAAATTTTTACAGAAGGCTTTCGGGCGTCATTACGGGCCACTACATTTTGCTAAGCATCTTTATGTGTTGTGAAACGCTTACCTGTGCTGCATGTTGCGAGGAGGATGACACAGTAGAACACTTTCTCTGAACACACAAGAAGCGAGACTCCAACAAAGAAGACTGCTGGGGATGATATAATAAGAAACACGCATTAGCTTATCAGCAAATATGGGTCAAAGGAAATTGTTTTCAATAAATGGGATCTTCACATTGTTGGAGGCCTAAAGCAGGTTGGAAGTTTATGTTATACCTTTACATCTGTGAAATTCCTTATTAAGGCAAGTCTCAAATCAATCAAGAACACATATATTGTAGTAAAATGATTTATTCTTACAAAATCACAAGCGAGAAATTCTCGATGCCGGAATAGTTCTGGGATAGGATGATGTGCTCCTATACAAATTTGATTTTTCCAACAGCACAATTGTACTATGGCAACGTAAAGTCCTTTGAGGAAACTAAGGGATTCATTTACATCAGCTCCGTAGTAAGAGTGACAATGAAATACCGACGAACTGACGTCGCTATTCTCTTTATAATGTTACCACACCTCCAGCTCCCAAACGAATAAGAAAAACAATTATGTGCCCCATTCATCAAATGATAGCGGAGAGACTGTGTATCTATGTACCTAAACCATCTTATCGTTCCCATCTATTTTTAGCCTTTATATTTGAGTAGAAATAAAGGAGTGGAAATAGTCAATGAACCCCACCTTGGCCCCAAGCAGAGGTCTTCAGAGTGCGAAAGTGAAACTAAACCTGTATTTCCCCACACAAACTCCACAAACTCGTTCATGCGACTTACGGTAATCTATCCATCTTCCAAGTGTGGCTGCAGAAAAAGCCCACAGATCACAGATCTAGACCCATTCCAATGAGAGTTGACACAACACACAATAACCTTACACCTGTTCTGATCGGAATCTCAATAACCATTTTTACATAGTTTCCCCCAGCGTGCCCGGGCGGCGGACGGAACCACTGCCTTGCAACATCTTTGCTACCTTTGATGGTATCAAATCGAGGGTATGGTTAAAACGCACTGAAAAATAAGCACACAGAAAAGAGAAAGAATCACAAATCACGTTTGCGTCCAGATTAAATTAAAAAGTGAGAGTTCTGAAAACGTGTTTCTCGGTTTTTTGTTTTCCATGCTTTTTCCTTTTTTTTTTATTTTTGTTTTTTGTTTTAGAGCTGAGACTCTTGATTGTCGCTCGCTTAAGAGTTGTAACCTTTTCTTTGGAAAGCATTCACTTTCAAAACTACTGGGTGTAACTGCCACTAAAACCAAACCATGATGGGCATCCGTGATAGGAAGGTAACCGCAAACGGAAACAATTCACTGGGCACCAACAGTCCATGTTTGTCCGAATGATGGTTGCTACCTGCGGCGTGCTCGTGTAGCGACAAACACCGTCGACATTTACATTTGCTCGTAGAGTGGACATGGATGGTTAGCAAATGGCGATATTTAAACATTTAATTGAACTCATTCGATTCGGTCACCGTTGAGTTGAAATTCAATTGAAAGAAATAGAAATTCGCATTGATGATTTGTAGCCGGAATTGCGATTGGAAACTGTTTTAGAAAGGCCAGCTAAGAAGTCGCTGCCACGAAGTGTCTGGACCTACTTTACTGCATATCCGATCAAATCTTTCTTTCCATCTATTAGCTTGGGATTTTCTATCATCTTTTAGGCAGATACGCTTGTCGTTTACACCCATTAACTAGTTACTGCTGTTACATGACAGAATAGAAAACGAAAGTTCCTCGAGCCTTATATAACGTCGGAGAGTTGCTTCGGTTTTTTTTATCATTATTATCACGTTGTCTTCATTCGCAAATAAAAGTGAAATTTCAACAATTAGACAGGGTTATCAAATTTAGTTAACAACTTTTACTTTTAGTCATATCACGGCAAACAAAACTACTCCCGAACCAGTCGGATCTTCAGCTGAGGCTCTAATTGAAACACAACAGTTCGAGCAAACACGACATCCATTCATCTCGAGGGGCATAACGTAATAGCGATATCATGATGCATACATTCAGAACAGCCACTCTTACTCTATGTACAAATCCGGCGGAGTGAACTAGGAACGGTGGAAGCGCCTTCGCAATTAGAAAGTTATTTTTATCCTCCGGCAGACCGGACGTCGGGTTCAACGTTAGGAAGAAAGTGAATACTTTTCGTTACAACACGACGATCGAGAAAACAACCGGAATGGTACCAGTTTGCTCCACATGCACACCGATGTACCTTTTCCCTTTTCTCCTTAGTCCGGGTTTACTGCTCTCTGCTTCACGGCTTGTGATCGGAAGCTATTGTTGCCGGTAGGACAAACCAGTTACTACAACAGTAGCCGCTGTAGACAAATGACAAATGGTGTCTTCGATTTATTAGTTCGAAGACTGTCTGTTGCGCTATGTCATCTACTAAATTGTGAATTTTGAAATTCCAGGAATGACGGTCCGTTTTGATCTTCAAGTGCTTCGCTATTACCACCAATTATGCCACAGGGAAAAGTGAAAATACCACGAGACGTTCCGACTCAATTTCACTCTCTGTAGGGACACTGGAAACGTTTTATTCATAATTTCAAAAGAAACGACAAACCGATTTTTGCGTGTAATATGCACATTTTATTTGTTTCGGAACTGTTGTATGGACGGCATGTTGCGTACGAACACTGGTTACCTATGGCAAAGAATCTGTCTATTTGGATCACTTAAGAGAATCCACGAAAGTAAAAATTAGTTCGGATTACCCAAAGAGAAGTTCGAGAGACCTGTGCTCTGCTTTAGTGAGCTATTTCACTATCGACGGTTAGGTTGTAAGGCTGTGTGGCTCAATTAAACTACAACCAACTTCAAAAAGCTCTAACTTCCTAAATAGTTTGTTAAACTGCGTCCATGTTTGTCCTAGTGATAGTTTCGAGGAACCGAAACCGGCACATTTTACGTTTTACACTCCCTGGCTCAGTTAATAAACAAAATTGTCGCTTCTGGGGCACCGAAAATCCTCACATTATTCACGAAGAGCCGCTTTATGATCAAAAAATTACTGTTTGGGCCGGTGTATGTGCTAAAACCATCATTGGACCGTATTTCTTCAAAGTTGACGATACAGTGGATGGCGACCGATATCGGTGGATGTTGGCCCATTTGTGGTCCCAGAAATGCTTAAAAAAGGCTTAATTCACTCTTGGTTTCAACAAGACGGCGCGACATACCATACTGCGGGCAAATCAATGAACCTTTTGCGTAAGAAGTTCCCTGGAAGATTGGTGTCAAAAAAGGCCTCCGAGATCGCTGGATTTGACTCCTCCAGACTTCTTTCTTTGGGGATACTTGAAAAGCAAGTTGTATGCTAACGGCCCGAAGACAAAAGAACAGCTCAAAAGAAACATTCGTGCGAAAATCGCAGAAATTTCGGCCGAAATGTTCGAAAATGTCATGGAGAATGCACGAAAACGAGCCCATTTTTGCATCGGCAATAGAGGCGGTCATCTAATTGATATTGTTTTCAAAAATTAATCAAAATAAATTGTAAGGGTTCAAATTGAATAAAAGTTCGAAAAAAAATCGGTTGAGAATTGTTGAAGTTATTCCAAATTTACATCGAGCCATATGAGATGGTACATCCTATACTTTTCGCTTGAAATTAGGTGCGTTTCTTTCGCGATAACTTTGCAACATCTATACACCACTTCGAGGCGAGCTTATCCCTATTAGTAGAAGACCAAATCTTGAAGACCGCTTTCTTCGTCCAAGTCATCAGTCCACTTGTCCAAAGTCCGCAAAAAGTAGTTTCGGATGATGATTCTTTCGGATTCGTTTTCAACTGTTTCAGAGCTTAATCAGCAAAGGATGAGCGATTTTAGGGTCTCAGTTCTTATGCCAATTGGGTTTTTTACGCCCAAGTCTTCTGGAAAAAATTGGAAATTTGAGCTAGCAAAGAAAAACAATTCCTTGTGCAGGATGAGATATTGAAAAGTAGGGTCCGTAGAAACGCTTTCAGCAGCAGCAGCAATATTCTCGTTAGATCATGTATTTCGCAGCTTCCAAACCGCTTTCCCCGAATTTCGCCATAATTCATTGAATAGCTCGCTCGATTATATGATCATTTTGGCTATACATATTTCAAACTTATGTAGCGCCTCATAGTGCGACGAAATAGGAATGTGAAAGACAGCAGCGTGACCATTTGAAACTTCAGAGCAATAAACGGTCTCAACGGATAGTCCGTCGTATCCTAGGAGCGACTTTTATCTGAACTTGATGCTGATTGACTCCCACTGAGACTGGCTAACAGGAACGAACTGTCTATGGACCTTTGCGGATAGTGGCCATTGCGGACTTAGTGCCGTCATTAAAAAATCAGACTTATACGCTGAGATGGCAGACTATGTTTAAACGTATCCCTATAAATAAAGGGTTTTCCAATGGGGACTTGACAGCTTTGAATTTAATTTCTGAACGCACCCTTTCACTAATCATCGAACTGTCATTGTCAATTTATTCAGTAAACTCAACATTTTCATTATGGTAAAGTACACGAACGAGCAATGTCTGCAAATTATAAAAATTTTCTACCGAAATTCGGAGTCGGTGACCGCAACTTTAAGAGCGTTAACTCCAATTTTCGGTCGTAATTCTCGCCCTAGTAGATAGGCAATAACAAGCTTAGTGCAAAAATTTGAATCTACATATTCGTTGTGTGATGTTGTCATGTCAGTGAGACAACGGGTTGGTCGAAGTGTCGAAAATATCGCTGCCGTTAAGGCGTCCGTAGCAAACGATTCAAATCAATCAATTCCACGGCGTTCTCAAGAATTGGGCATCACTCAGACCACATTATGGCGTATTTTGCGTAAGCATCTTTTTTCACAACCATACAAGATCAAGCTGACTCAAGAATTGAAGCAGATGGACCATTTGGAGCGACGTACGTTCTCCGATTGGGCTCTGGAGAAGATGCGCCAAGATGATGAATTTCATCGCAAAATCATCTTCAGTAACGAAGCTGATTTTTGGCTCGATGGGTTCGTCAATAAGCAAAATATGCGTTATTGGTCGGGTGAAAATCCACATGTGCTTCATGAATCACCACTTCATCCACAAAAAATAACTGTTTGGTGCGGTTTGTATGCCGGCGGCGTTATTGGGCCATATTTTTTCGTCGACGATAACGATCGTCAGGTTACTGTGAATGGCCATGGCGTTATTGCGATATGATTACCGATTATTTTTGGCCCGAATTGGAAGATATGGACTTGGACGACATGTGGTTTCAACAGGATGGTGCCACAAGCCACACAGCACACGTTACAATCGATTTATTGAAGAGTAAGTTTGATGAGCGTGTTATCTCAAGAAATGGGCCAGTCGATTGGCCGCCTCGTTCGTGCGATTTAACGCCTCTAGACTATTTTCTTTGGGGCTACGTTAAGTCATTGGTTTATGCCAACAAGCCGAGGACGTTGGAAGAGCTCAGTCAATATTGAACGCGAAATAGCTGTCGTTTCGGCCGAAATGTGTGGCCGAGTCGAAAATTGGGTCCAACGAATCGACCACTGCAAACGTGCTCGCGGTGGCCATATGAACGAAGTCGAGTTCCATTCATAAATGTTTTGATTGTACTTCAAGCCGATAATAAAGTTTTTGAAATATCTCAAATGGTTTGCGTTTTATTAAAAAAAAAAGTTGTCAAGTCTTTTTTGGAAAACCCTATACATTTAGGGCGTGTTGTGCTTTACGAGTTTCCCGACGAAAGCGTTCACTTCGTGTGCCTCCTTACTATCGCCCAATAGGAACCTGTCGAAGGACTAGATTGACAGGTACCTTAAAGAAATGGACTATACAGGGTGTCCCACGAGCAGTGTGCCAAAAAGCTAGAGCGTGTAGGTCTGGTCAAGACAAGAAAAAAATCGTATGGGAGGGGGGGGTCTATTCCCCCCCGTTTAGCCGGGAGGGGCAATTTTCTAAAAAATTGACTTAATTTGGAAAAAAAATTATTAAAAATCAACAGTTAAAGCCACAATGCCGTGATATACTTTTTTGAAAAGCCAGAAACCTCTTCTTTCGTCCTGTTTTTAAATGAAGCTGTTTTAGGGAATAGTTTTTGAGAAATTAATTTTCAAACTCAAAATTTTGGAAAAAAAATAAAAAAAAAAATGTTCGAACTATTTTTTTTCAAAATTTTATTTAATTAAGTGGTAATCTTTTTTCCAACATTCAATTCTCTTATTAGTTTTTAGTTAAAAACAGAAAACCGGATGTAAAAATGTCTTGTAGTTTTTGAGAAATTAAAAAAAAACCCGAACCATTTTTTTCTAAGAAAAACCTTTTTTTTGGTTTTATCGCGGCTGGACTTGTAGGCAAATTGATGTATGAAACATTGACCTCCTTTTTATTATTTTTAAAAAATTCGGAGTTTTATTATAATAAATTTTCAATATGATCCCCATTTTTTAGAAGGCAAAGATAATATCTCCTTCTAATGGCTGCACATAAGTCTATGCTTGACAAATTTTCCTGCAATTTGACTCCAGCGACTTCAATCCGTTCTTTCAGTTGTTCCAAAGATACTATTTCCACTTCGTAAACATAATTCTTCATGAATCCCCACACATAAAAATGTAGAGGAGTTAAATCTGGTGATCTAGGTGGCCATTCCGTGGGGCCCCTTCTCCCGATCCAACGGTCACTAAAATGATCATCCAGCCAGTTTCTAACCCGTAAGCTGTAGTGTGCTGGTGCTCCATCTTGCTGGTAGATTAAATTATCTGCTATGGCCAAAGGAACGTTGTCCATCAAATCGGGCAAAAGGTCTCGTAGGAACTGCAGGTACGATTCTCCATTAATAACGGCATTCAAAAACCGGGGCCCGATTACAGTTTGTCCAACAATACCAAGCCAAACATTACAGCTAAATCGGTGTTGTGATTTATTTTGTTTTTTGTTGTGTGGATTGGTGCTAGATGCAAATTGTGGAAGTTAGTAACCCCATCTCTGGTAAACTGTGCTTCATCCGTCCAGAATATCCTTGCAAAATAGTTTCGTTCAGTTTCATCTCGAAGCAGTAATGATCGACAAAATTCTGCTCTCTTGTCGTTTGAGGTGAGTTCCTGAACTGGCCTAAAATGGTACGGGTGTAAGTTTTCGGTATGAAGCACTCTCCATACTCTAGATTTGGGCACTCCTAGCATAATAGCTATCCTCCTTGTACTAAGGGAGGGATTACGTCGGACCAAATCCAAAATTCTTTCATCTAAGATTCCTGATCCATCTGTAACTGATCTTTCGCTTCTTCGATGCTCTAGCACTCCGTGCTCTCGCAGACGTCGGTGGATTCTTGAAAACATGCTACGACTGGGACACCTCCGATTGGGATATCTTTCAGCGTAGAGTCTTTCGGCTTCACGATCTCGACCATTAGCTAAACCGTAGCAGAAGTGCATGTCCGTTAATTCTTCTCGAGAGTATGAGTTTGACATCGTAATGTGTTGATGAGTTAACGTCCAATTTGGAAATGGTTTTTTATTAAATATGCGATGCCTTTTATTGATCGAGCGGAGCGTAGCGGAGCGAGAGCAATCACCCACTTTTTGGTCTAGCGCGTGCATGTATGGGGAATATAGTGGTCCGAAAACGATTTCGGACTAATCTTGTACGCACTAAATGTAGATATCGGCTATAACCACACATGTGTGCAGCATGTCATTCGATAGATCTAGGTCTGTAGATGAGCCATAAATTATCAAACGAAATTGTTTGATTGAAAAATAGTGAGAAATAACGAAGTAAAGTTTAGAAAAGTGCCATGCGGAGCGAGAGCAAGGTTGATAAAACAACAAATTTGCTCGCTCGATCAAAAATTTTCAGTAGCGGAGTTAAGCCCGCGCATACTGATCTGCCTAGTTTATATTTGGGTTGCAAATATTTTGTTTTTCAATAAAGAAAAATTGCGGTTTTATTGTCTTAAGGTCCTAGCGGGTAGAACCCATTGGCGGCGGGTGGACCCAGTCGAAATTGTCAGGTCAGTTTTCAGGGGTTATCAATGAAAAAAAAGGATTAATCCAGGGTTATTCCAATACTATGTCACTTTATTGTATCCTCATAAAACTCCGAATTTTTTAAAAATAATAAAAAAGATGTCAATGTTTCATACATTAATTTGCCTACAAGTCCAGCCGCGTTAAAACCAAAAAAAAGATTTTTCTTAGAAAAATATGTTTCGGTTTTTTTTTTAATTTCTCGAAAACTACAAAACATTTTTGCATCCGGTTTTCTGTTTTTAACTAAAAACTAATAAGAGAATTGAATTTTTGACAAAAAATTAGTACTTAATTACATACAATTTTGAAAAAAAATATTTCGAAATTTTTTTTATTTCATTTTTTTTTCAAAATTTTGAGTTTGAAAATTAATTTCTCAAAAACTTGTCCTTAAAACAGCTTCATTTAAAAACAAGACGAAAGAAGAGGTTTCTGGCTTTTCAAAAAAGTATATCACGGCATTGTGGCTTTAACTGTTGATTTTTAATAATTTTTTTTCCAAATGAAGTCAATTTTTTAGAAAATTGCCCCTCCCGGCTAAAAGGGGGGGAATAGACCCCCCCCTCCCATACGATTTTTTTCTTGTCTTGACCAGACCTACACGCTCTAGCTTTTTGGCACACTGCTCGTGGGACACCCTGTATAATTAAACAGCCCATGGATAGTACCATACCAAGCCAACGGAATCACGACACTACAAACGCGTACCGAAACGAAAAGAAAACAAAAAACCAAAAAAAAACTGTCAAAGCTTGAGGATATCTGTTGGAAAATCCTTTAATCGATGGTACGTTTTCCTTTATTCATATTTCAATCCAATCATCTCACTTTCGTTGCGGACATAGTAATTTGTTTGGCGGCGAAATATTATCTGTCATCGCCGATTTTTAGAATCACCCCATAAAGAATGATTCATTGTTAAGCAAAACGTGTTTGCCTTCCTATCTCTGATTTTGTACGAGACCAATAAATCACTGAACAAAAGAAAAAAACACTTTCTGTGAATACAATATTTCACCTACTACATTCGGAGCACAAACATCTCACTCCCGATTCTCCGCTGCCAGCAAATCCACTCTATTCATTTCCGTTCCTTATCTCTGCTTTTAATCAATTTGTTTCATTTTGCTTTCTGTATCAACAACAATCAATAAAATCACACACACCCACCTGATAGCATCGTGTAAACTATTTCGCATCCAGCTCGTGTCGGAAACCTTTGTATTAAGGTTGTTTCTTTGAAAAGAAAATTGAAAGCAAACTTGAACCTTGTGTCCGCACACTTGAAAACGAAAGCGAAAGTTGAATAAGGAGAGGAGGAGAAACCCATTATACCAGGCCATGGATCTCAAACAAACAAAATTGTATCTCGAAATGCATGTCGGAGTTATTGCACATCCGGTACGGTCTGGTTTTTCCTCTTCCACACACTAGTACCAATTGCAGCTTCTTTATGTATATGTGATGGGAAAACTGGATCAACACCTTCTGGTGTGGTCCATCGACCACTTTTGTCCATTTCTACTCTTTCACCGGCCAACGTCGAGATCAGACGATTCGCCATGGAAATGAAAACGCAAGAGCCGCACGATGGCAGGTGATCTCGCGAATCAATGAAAACAAAAAATCTCAAGTCCAATGCCGCCGAGTGAATTTGCAAAATTTCACTTTCCAATACGATTTTAGTACCTAGTTTACTGTTAATTATTAACTTCGATTCCCATTCCCGGCCTGTGGGATGGTTGACCCCATGGTATGAAAAGAAAACAAGACATAGAACGAATGTGGATGGAAGGCCACAAGGTGCAAGATATTCAAATTACGCTGGAAGGGAATACGTCAAAAGTCGTGTAAAGTAAGAGCGAAGTTCAGTCAGGGGAATGCGCATTTATCTGCGGCTTTAAGTGTTTAACAGTACAACTGGGCCTCGTTTTTTTTTATTTAATTAGATGCACCTGATGATAATAAAAAGAAATTGTTTTCGTGAATGCATACGAATGGGCGAATTTAAGGGTTTGATAAGCATGGCAGTAGTTAATGAATATACTACTCTCACTTTTGGGCATAAGCGCGCGACTTGGTTTGATGTCAGAAATTGAGATATGTTATTAGACGTCAATCGACGTGCTTGGCGAAGCAGCTCGATCGTAAAAAGAGAGAATTTTTACCAAAAACTAAAGGTTCATTATAAATTAAGAATTACTTTTGAGCTTGAGACGATACTTACAAAAAAAATTGAAACATATCACACGGTGCCCAGATTTTACCTTCGCCACTAGCCAAACGCGACACAATTTATCGGCATTGGGAGAAAGCGTTTAACTTGACCATCACCACCACCATCGTCGCCATCTCTGCCTCCATTCACCACACAATGTATCTCCATTCAGCTCAACAAACACTGTCTCATGCGTCGTCACCGACCGATAAAGCAAAAACAAAACAACAAAATGTATTTTTATCTTTTCTCCATTTATTTTCATCTCGAATAGCGATCAAGAGGATGCAGATACTTAGCCAACGAATAACTTCTCAATCGGTATATAAAACTCGATACCAACCCGAGACGTTTCTAGCTCTGGGAGATCTGCCAAAGAGTCAACAGTCTCCAAAACGATTCTCGAAAGCCAATACACCCTCCGAGCACTATACGGCTTTAGTCATAAGGGAAACCGAAGATAAACAAGGAAATCGATGGGAAAAAATCAGGTCAATGACCATTTTTTGGGTGGTAGTGTGCAGTACAAGTCGCAAACTTACAACAGAAACGTCACGATGACTGGCCCATTCTCCATAACTAGTGGGTGTCGGATGACTTGTATCACTCTTGTAAGTCGCGTGTCAAAACGATTTATGAATAATGTCACTGGTATTTGTAAATTGGAAAAGGTGGTTTGGGAGTAAACACGGTAGCGTTATGGTGGGTTTGTTGTTAGAAAGCAATTACTTTGGGTAGAGATGGAGCCATGACGTGTTTACACAATAATGTGAGCTGTAATTTGGTAACATATACACGAGTTTCAATTTTAGTGTCATCCATTAACCAGAAAGCTCGCGGCCTTTGTCAGTTGGGCCTGTTTTTGCTCGTATTACATAAGCTATAGTGATTATTAAAATCTTGTATATAATTAATAATTTATAGGATTCTGGCCTAGGGCAACATGAAACGTGTGAACCACAGGAATCGATTTTAAATGAAGCCACCAATGGGTAAGATGGTGTACAATTTTTCTTCAAGTCCAGAAAAGATTTGACGTTTTCCAACAGCGAAAACAGATGTAACCGGGAAAGGAACAAGTAGTTTACAAGTTCAACAAAAAGTTAGCTAAGGGCCTTACCATAATTTGATTGGGCTATTGAAACATATCACTAATGGAGCATTGGATAGTTATGCTTCGTACACGTACACGGAGATGGCATAATCGGCACTCGGAGAGCTGTGGTTTAGCGGCCTCCAGCCAGACCACGTTTAAGCGCTGGTATTTATGGTGAATTAAGTGATCTTGTTGTAAAAACTACTTATACAAACCTTATGTAAAAGCCAGTAGTCTTGAAAACTTGAAAACTTAGGTCGAATAGTATATTTATAATCATCGTGAAATAATGGTCAATAGGGATTTGCTGTCGTGCAAAGTGGAAGACTGTTTTTAACCAGAGTAGAATGAATTTGGCATCAGCGATATGTGGTGCCGACGAGATGGTACCACGTGCCCCAAAGGAAATGCAGTTCGGACCCCCTGCTTCTGTGATTTAACGCCGTTGGATTTATTTTTATGAGGTAACGTTAACTCTATGGTTTATGAGCTAACAACGTTAATGGAGCTCGGGAATAATATCGAACGCGAAACTGCCCACGTTCCGGACAATGTGTGTGGAAGGTTCCCTGATCAATCAACTACCAACCAGATTGATCATATTGCGATCGACGCCAGACACTCCTCCAGCATTCTCGACGTGCGAACTTTCCGAGGAGCCAACATCGACTGAGATCACTACCTTTGTAGCCAGGGTACGAATGAGGATATCGAGAATGCTACGGAATCGAGTAGACCAACGCAAGTTTGACGTCGGAAAGCTACAATCGCAAGAGACCGCTAGAATCTTTGCAGATCGCGTTTCCCTCAAGCTCACTCAAACCCCAACAACGACGACACTATCCACAGACCAGCCGTGGGAGCATTGCCAGAACGCAATCAGAGACGCTGCCTCTGATGTGCTGGGTTTCAAATCGAGACCGCCTAGAAACCGCAAAGCAAGACGCATACAAAGCCATGATGCATAGACGGACGAGAGCTGCTTGCGAGCTCTACAAGCAGAAAAGAAGGGAAGAACATGCGCTTTTCAGAAAAAAAAAGGAGCACGAAAAGCGTGAGATCGAGGAAATGGAGAGATGTCATAACAGGAATGAAGCTCGAAAGTTCTACCAAAAAGTATAACGAACATGTCAGGGCTACAAAGCCAGGGCAGAAGCCTGCCGGGATGAAAACGGCGATCTAGTAGTAGAATCACAGTCGATGCTGAGAATATGGCAGGACCACTTCTGCAGACTGTATAACGGCGATGATAGACAAAATATCGCTGTCAGGCAGAATGATCCATTCGCCACGGACGATGACGTAAGAGAATCCCATCCACCCGACATAGACGAAGTCAAAATAGCGATATCGAGACTGAAGTCTAATAAAGCCGCTGGAGCAGACGTCCTGTCTTCTGAACTTTTCAAGGCGACTGGAGATGTGTTGGTAAGGCACATGCACCAACTTATCTCTAAAATTTGGTCGGAGGAAAGCATGCCCGACGAATGGAATCTCAGCATCGTTTGCCCAGTCCACAAGAAAGGAGACGTCTATAATTACGCCAATTATAGGGGAATAAGTCTCCTCAACGTCGCATACAAGATCTTCTCTGCCGTATTGTGTGAACGCCTGAAGCCTTTTGTGGATAACCTGATCGGCTCTTATCAGTGTGGCTTCAGGCCAGGCAAATCCACAATAGACCAAATATTCACACTACGGCAGATCTTGGAGATGACCCGGCAATTTCAAATCGATACGCACCACCTTTTCATCGATTTTAAGGCCGCGTATGAGAGTGTGCATAGAGACGAGCTATACGTTACCATGTCTAGTTTTAACATCCCTGCCGAACTCGTCCGATTGTGCAGGTCGACAATGGAGAATTCTCGCTGCTCCGTTAAGGTCGGTAATGAGCTAACCCAGACCTTAGGTGTTAAAAAAGGATTTAGACAATGCAACGAACTGTCATGCAATTTCTTTAACATCATACTTGAGAAGATCGTACAAGAGTCACTGGCCAACACAAGAGGTACGATCTATTTCAAGTCCTCCCAACTGCTTGCGTACGCAGATGACATTGACGTGATCGGAAGATCGTAGCGAGACGTCAATGAGGCATTCATAAGCATTGAGACGGAAGCGGCCAAAGTGGGTCTTAGTGTTAACGAGGGTAAGACAAAATACGTATACGCTGTCATCGAAAAAAGACACACAACACCGACGTCTGGGCCAGAACGGGAGCAAATATCTGGATTTTCCTTTTTCTGGTGAACAAGACCAGCACGGTTTTCTGGGAGTTTATTCTCAGACCAAGATAACTAGATCATCCGTCTATGCTATTGTCTTTGTGCCTTTCTCCATGAAGATTTTAGGGATTTTGTTAGCTGTAAGAAGCCACAGTAGGGAGAAAGAACTCCCCCCTGTGGTGTGCCTCTAGTTGCCACTTTCCTTATAGAGCTGTGTCCAATGTCTGCATTGATAATTCTGTTATTTAACGTATTTTCCCAGATTA
Source organism: Merodon equestris (assembly GCA_958301585.1). NCBI lineage: Eukaryota > Metazoa > Arthropoda > Insecta > Diptera > Syrphidae > Merodon > Merodon equestris. Next base: position 205,304,311 of record OY284413.1, on the reverse strand, counting down.
CAATGGATTTGTCTGCTTTTATGTCCTCTAGAGCTGTTATTATGGCCTCTGTGTTTACGTTCTTGAAGGCCCCCTCTATATCGAGAAAGGCTGCCATTGTAAACTGTTTTAAGTTCAACGAGCTCGTTGGCAAGATATCGTCCGGCCCCAGAAATTTAAAAGGCTTGAACGAATCTATTGCCCATGATACTTTATCCATTGTAATAATTTCGTTTATTACTTCTTCGGTTGTGTGAACCGTAGGAACCGTCGTCTCGAAGGGGACTGTGGTTTCAGGGGTTTTACAACCTGGCAAGTGGATTTAAGTCAGCAGTTCTAGGGATTCCTAACTGGATTCTGTCCAAGAACCATCTGGTTTAGGATAGGATCTTTCTAATCCTTGCGGCTTCGTTGAGATCCTCTATTGATTCGCAGAACTCCTGCCAGGATTTAGACTTTGTTTTGCTCTTGTAATCATTGAAGCTGGATTTGTAGTTATTCCAGTCTTCGGTTCTTTTAGTGATCTTTGCTCTATTGAATACAGTTCGGGTCCTGGTCGTGAGTTGCTTTAGCTCTGTGGTCTACCAGACGGCGCTGGTCTTCTTGCGAGCAAGTTGCAAAGCACAGGATTTCTTGAAAGCCGCTTTCAGAATCAGAAGATTATCGACTGAATTCTCAATGTACGAGGGTGGTCCGATAAGTACTTAGCCTACAAAAGAAAAACAAAAATTTTGGAGAAATGGCGATTTATTTTTCAATATAGTCTCCCTTTAGCTCGATACACCTAACGCAGTGGTGCTCCAACTTCTCCGGTCTTCGTGGCGGCGATGATCTCCTCATTCGACTGAAATTTCTGCCCGGCGAGTGACTTTTTCAAGTTTGGAAACAAAAATAAGTCGCACGGGGCCAAATCTGGAGAATACGGTGGATGGGGCAGCAGTTCGTAGCCCAATTCGACCAATTTTGCCGTGGCGAGGGCGGAGGTGTGAGCCGATGCGTTATCATGGTGGAAGAGCACTTTTTTTTTCGCCAAGTGGGGCCGTTTTTTCTTCGATTCGGCGTCGAATCAGCCCAATAATTTGGCATGGTACAGCCCTATGAGCGTTTTGCCCTTTGCCAGGTAGTCGATGTGAATAACACCTTGTGAATCCCATAAAATGGTGGCCATCACCTTCTCACCGATGGGACAGTCTTCGCCTTCTTCGGAGCACGTTCGCCGGGTGAAGTCCACTGTTTCGACTATTCCTTAGTCTCTGGTGTGTACCAGTGAATCCATGTTTCGTCGACTGTCAAGAAATGACGCAGAAACTGCTTCGGATTGCGCTTAAACAGCGTCAAACACTGCTCTGAAGTGGTCTCACGGTTGCGCTTGTTGTCCGGAGTGAGCAAACGCGGCACCCATCGCGCCGAAAGCTTTTTCATGCCCAAAATTTCATGCAGGATATGACCCACGCGATCTTTTGAAATGCCTATTGTCTCAGCTATCTCGCGCTATCTAGCCGTTTTCGGGGCACCTGGACGTGGCTCATCAAAAACCGACGTGCGACTACGGTGAAACTTGTTCAACCAATTTTTGATGGTCACCATCGAAGGAGAAGAGTCACCGTACACAGCATTCAAATGCTGTTTGATTTCGCTGCGCGATTTCCCTTCCAAAAATAAGAACCGAATCACCGACCGATATTGCTCTTTTTCCACTTTTCTAAAATCCGCGGACACTCCTTTCCGGTCCGCGCTTCCACACGCGGTCAAAACAAAACTACGAATCCGATCCGGCTGAAATTTCGACAGTAGCCGTTTACTAGAATGTACTACATAGTATACCAGATAGTAAGTTGCTCTTGCGATACTGGCGCCATCTGGCGGTGAGGCTAAGTACTTATCAGACCACCCTCGTAAGTTGGATCGGGGTTAGTGATGGCTTGTGGCGGTACTAATCTGTCGGCAACTAAGTTTGAGAAAAGATTCCAGTCTGTCTTCTGAGGGTTTCTGAAAAGGTTTTGGTTTAAGAGGTACACCTTTAACTCTAAGGCTGTCTGCGAATGTCAAAATACACTAAACAAATTAGCTGTAAATAACAGACTAAAGGTGATCTGGGTGCCAGGTCATAAAAATCATGAAGGCAATGAAAAGGCTGACATACACACAAGCCACGAAAGGTGCTCATATACCTGTTACGGAGACATCCCGCCATTATGGCCTTGACAATCCGGACATAAATCTACATACATCTACATAAATAAATAGATCATTAAATCAGTTCTGGAACAGGCAGGAGGATACTAAACACCCAAGAATGTTCATGGAACAGATTCGTAATTCCAAACGTGCCAAAGAAGCTCTAGAACTTAATAAAGTCAACCTAAGAGTGATATGGGAGGCAGTAACGGGACACGGAGCATGCAACTACCACCTTAGTAAAATGAGTCTTAGCAGTTGGCAGGCTAAGGAAACTATGGAACACATACTGACTGCCAAAGCCTTGCCCGAGAAAGATTTCAAATGACAAACAAAATAACCATAACAGTGAAAGACTTCCAGGAAATCCCATCTAGAGAAGTTGTCAAATTTTTGAAGGCAGCACTCAAATCCTAGACCAAAGAAAGAGGTTATGACTGATATTTTGTAGCCGCAACCGGTTTCGAAAGAATTCAGTTTTGTTGAATTTCTACGGATCCCACCCTTACGGAAGGGTTGAGTGAAGAAACATTGAGTTAGGTATGTGCGACATGCAAATTAACCACTGATATTCGAAAATCATCTAAAATCTCAAAAAGAATTTCGAAGTCGTCCGAAAATTAGGGTTAACCTGACGATTTTCTTCGATTTGTTTGCTCACCGAATTTCTTTTAAAGGAATAAACAGCGGATAGGGAATGCTATGTATGTAGAGGTCAGGAGTTATTTATGCGAGATTCCTGAAAGAACAGTTAATGGAATTCGCATAAGGATAATACCGTATCGCACTAAGCCATTGTTGGGTAGAAGGTTTTAACTATGAAATTAATGAAGGTCATAAACCAAGCCTTCTTCCTTTTCCCGGAACATAAATAACCACTTTGGGGAAGGTGTTTTGAGTCAATGGAGGCAATGAAAAATATTCGTGGAAAGAGTGGATTTGCACCGCCCCTGATGGGATCGATTTTGAAGGTAACAAAATACATTAAATGATTTTTTTTGTATTTTATTAAACCATTTTGGGATATTTTTGAACGGATTATTTGTTTCCCTTTAAATAACGCTTCTAAGAAAGTATTCCAAACTATTCCAAAATAATATTACTTCTGGAATCAGAGAATCATCAATGCTTATAAACCTTTCTTATTTCCTCTCGCCTTATCAAGAGTGTTGAGTCGGCTGATGAGCTTACTTCAAACCGGAATGACAGCGAGGCAATTAGAAACACAGACATAGTCAGGACGTAATTCAATGTCCGCGGCGTCAATAATAATTCCAGTGTACGAGCCATGTTGTTGTAAATCGCGTTTTTAAGATTCGTCTGAATCTTTTAAATTTTGATTGAAGGTCGTTGAAGAAAGTCCTTTTGCAAAACAAAATACGATAACATCACCCAACACGACAATCAAAAACGTGAATGAATTGATTTCCCTCGTCGCATCTGCTCGCGTTAGACGAATATTCATCTCACACACAACTTTCGTTATCTCGATTCCTGACGCCGCAAACAAATGTGTACTAATACCCCCGGGCATGGATCAAGTTCCATTCAGAATTTACGAATTAATGACTCACGCTCCCAAATGAAAGTTGTTTGTCTGTCAAATGGTTTCGCCGTGTTTTTTGCGGAAATGCCAAAACCGATCAATTTCCCCAACTGGCTGAAATCCGATGTCGATTCCAGCTCTGTGGTCTTGATTTGGTTATCAGCGTTAAATGTTGTCGACCTGTACACCCACGCTAGTCTGATGTTATCCAGCGGCAGTCGCACAGTAACTTGTGGCGTTAAGATGCAAATGAGTCGCACTCATTGGAATTCAAAGTGGTTCGAAGTATCCGAGACTGGTGGCGTTCCAGGTGATGTTTCACATAGTTTTCGAGCTGACGACGGGAAGAGTTATGAGCGAGCGACGTACATGGAAGAGGAATGTATAATATAAATCTCGTGCTTCTTGCGGAATCTAGACCCAGTGACGAATGACATATTCTCCTTTCTCTTTCACCACCGGATGAAAGTCTGTTTTTATGGTCGTCATTCTGCCTGCGACTGATCGCTGCCCTGAGTAAGCGGACTCTTGAAAAGGGCATTGGATTATGTAACGCTATGAGATCCTGGATTATGGCGAATGATACGCAAGCTGTTGAAAGTCACAAGTGAGGGAGAAATCAGTCCGGGCGTTATATAAGAACCATGAGACATTCACTTCCCAAAAGAGCAGAGTGACCATACTGACCGCGAACGCCGAAAATTGTGTAACGTCTGCGCGTATACGTGGGCCATATCTGCTCTCTTCTCCGAGTGGCACACAAAAACTATCACTTACAAGTTGTACCTCTATGTTTTAGCCCACATTCGCGGCACACACAGAACTACAGTTTGGAATAATTTCAAACTAGCGGCATACGAGAATGCTATTGTTTTGTGTGTGATTGCCCGCGCGTTGATGGAATCATCTAAATTGTAATGTATTTGCTTCTGGGTGAAAGTCTGACCGTGGGACGCGGTGGAGATACCAGCGCGCCACTGCTTCATGCTTGAGACAATAGCAATTGAATGCCAATCACGGGGATTCGCATTTCACACATTAGAGCGGATTGTACTCGTAGAACTGTTCGACTGGTTTCACGGCGCGACTCTTGGTGCATTCCATTATGGTATGGTAACGTGGGTTTCTATTTTTTCAGATTTTCCTTTCCCAAATCATATCAAATGTGCTCAGTGGCCTGTTGCTGCACCCAGGATGGGGGTCAATTGTGTTTGGGATTGAGTTCATTAGTCGTCGGGTAGCTTGGTCGCGTTGCGCATCGTTGAGATGAAACTATTGACACGCACAACTTTCCAAGTGAACGTCGAGGGGAAAACGATGATGGGATAGCTTTTAAATTGGCTAATTCAGTGTGCCTGCCTGGAGCAGTGTGTAAACACGTATTTGCGTTCGGCAAATAATGCCGAGACAGCCAGAAGCTGGGTTTAAAATAAACAAATGATGATTTGAGCGAATGTTGGATGTCATCGAGGCATTACCACAGTTGATTAAGGAGAACAGTTAATGCGCTTGTTAGACTAAGTCGCAAAGTGGCGGAAGTAGTGATTTATAGACATATTTCGTGTGCGCTTTTTATCGCAGTTAGGCATTCAGATCATCGCATGACACTTGAAAGTATTATCCCTCCCTAGACAGGTAGTTTTCAACGACCTAAATAACATGTGGGCGACAGTTGTATTATGGCCTCTGTGATGGTCTGAACTGGCTGCTACCCTTGTACACTACGATGAGCTGCTTTCACCAAATATGGCAAACTCTAAGCTTAGACTTAAGTAAGTTACGTGTAGAAATATAACAACTTTTTATTCAAATTAACTTCTTGCTGAATGATCCTTTTATTTTACATGATCCGAGTGCAGTATCTACGATTCGCCTTTTTCCAGTAGATAGCGCTAGTAGTGCATACCCTTCGGGAATGTCGGACTAGAAACATCACTTCGTAAACAACAACTCCTCCTGATTATATCACGATTATGTCCAAACTGAACTGTCACTCACTAAAGCCGAAGAGGCTATTTAACCATTTTTCTTGGATCTCTCAGAAACGGCAGTCATAGGACTGTGGTTTCTTATGGATATCGTTGTTTATTTCGCCTGGAAAATGAGATGCAAAGTGGTCGAGTTCCTGGGATTGTGTCGAAATGGATTACATGGGTTTCAGTCACACTCTCTGCTACGACGTGACGGCAATATCTTATGTTGACTTTGCCGGCCAACGCGAGTAATATATAATAATATTCTCTGCTTCGTAGTAAATTTTCAATATTTTAACACGTTGTGCATGTTGTGATATATCTATCCAAATTTAATATTCTTCTAGCTCTTATAGGGTGGGCGACATAGAAAATTCTTTTTAAAAATGCTATAAAATGAACGAAAACATTCCCATTAATTATGACAACATCGTTCAAGTGGCCGCCTCGGCTGGCTTCGCAGTAGCGAATTCTGTCACCCCATTTTTCAAGACCTTGTTGATGGTTTCAACATGTAGCTCATAGATTGCTTGGATGATATTAGCCTTAAGTGCTTGAATCGTTTCCGGATTGTTGGCATAACATCCATCCATCACGGTTCCCTACAAAAAAAAATCCAAAGTAGTCAAATCCGGACGGCCAATTGACATCGCCAAGACGGCTGATAACAGGGTTTGTGTGGCATGGCGCGCCATCTTGCATGAACCAGAGGTCGTCCAAATCGATGTCTTGAATTTCAGTAAAAAAAAAGTTGGTTACCATGGCTCTGTAACGCCCACCCTTGACCGAAACGTTGTTCCAACCTCATTGTCGAAGAAAAATGGTTCAATGATGCCACCACTCCACATTTCGCACTAAACTGTCACCCTCTGTGGATGCATTGGCTTCTCGACAATAACGTGGGGGTTTTCCGAGCCCCAGATGAGGCAATTTTGCTTGTTAACGTAGCCGCCGAGATGAAAATGCGTCTCGTCAGAAAAAATGATTTTTCGCCCAAAATCGTTGTCCAGTTCAAGCTGCTCTAAGGCCCAAACTGTGAAGCGATAACGAAGCGGATGATCGCGGGCCTTCAATTGCTGAGTCAATTGGATCTTGTAAGTGAATAATCCGAGATCTTTGTGCAGAATTCTCTTCAGGTTAGTGCGTGAAATGTTGAGCGATCGATAGCGAGTTGATATATGTGAACTCTCGGCCACAGCAGCCACATTCTCATCTGTGTGCGCAGAACGATGCCGGGGACCATGAGTGTTGTCCATTTGCATATCAGTCTTACGAACTTTTAGCACAAACTTGCGTAGAGTAGTCGCGGTGGGTGCTACATTTCGGCCAAAACTTCTTTTCAAAAAACGCATTGTTTGGGCTACACAGCACTCACTTTGAAAATAAGTTTTCAATATTTCCCAACCTTATTCAAGCGTAAAGCAACTCATCTCATTCCACGGAGGTATGAAATTGACTTTCTGTCAAGATTTCGAACGGGAAACAGCTGTCCGTGCTGATTTAAAAAAAAAACACTAGAAAATACTTTATGTGTAATGATATTTAAAATGACACCCTTTGTTGGATGACCATTGATGTCTGTTTTCAGCAGTCATATTGTACATTGATTTGCCATGAAAAAATCGATATGTTTTCCATCACGATAAAGTAATATTTGACCCAAAACAATGGTATAATATCTAATAAAATCCAGTCTGAGAAAAAAAGCATTGATACAGCCGAGTAAACGAAATACTTTTCAAAAATCTAAAATTCCCCTTATCATACAATTCAATCCTGAACACAACTAGCAATTATAATAAAGTTTCTCTCATAAGAAGACTGCATTGTGTATGTACATAAAGATGCGGCCTGGTCACTTGTTTTTCTCCTTTATGTGAGGAAATGTTCGTTCTTTCCAATTCTCATTAGTTATGGTAAGTTACCTCCACAGGTCATCTTGCACGCGATTCATTTATGTCAGAGTTCTCTTATGTGCGTATACATATTCAATAATGGCGCGAAATGTAAAATGACACATAAAATTACTATAAAGGCTGAATTTTTTGCTGCTTGGTTCTTGAGTGTTTCTGTTTCTGACAACTCACGCGTGCATGTGAAACGCATGTGACATGTCAAAGTCAACCAGGATCTGTTAGTATTGCATTTTTATCATGGAAAGACCTATATCCGAACATAGATTATAAATGATTGAATTTAATTATCAAAATTCGTTCTCTGTGAAAAATATTTTTCGCGCACTTCGACAGACGTGGATTTGTCCATGTAAAGGCTTCAGGAAGATCTGCTTTTTTACCATGGAATTTTCTTCAGCGATGAAACTTTGATCGAAAAACCAAAACAAGACTGCTCTATTTGGTCCGATGAGCAATCTCAGACAATGTAAGAGTTACCAATGCACCCGGAAAAAAAGTACTATCTGCTGCTGCTTATAGTCTGGCGGAATCATTGGCCTGTATTTTTTCAAAGATGACCATGAGAACAACGTTACAGTCAATGACGCCCGCTATGGTTCAATGTTTTCAAACTTTTTTGCATTAAATGTTCGAGTTGGTGTCAAAATGTGCTCTTTTAGATTGATGGGGAACGCCAAATCACTCGTACATGTCGATAAGCGAGCGTCAATTCCAGGCCTGGGAGACGTGTTAGAAGCGAGATACCAGCTAATAACCTTAGAAAAGTGACTCAAAATTTGACCCCCATATGTACTACTTGATACGTAGTTGTTTCAACATTCATGCAAAATGACAAGCATTGGTTTATCAACTGAAATAAAAATTGTATACACTTTTGCGATCCTACAGTGTTTTTTTTGACGATTAAAAACCAAACGCTTAAATCACATATTAACACCTTTTGTAGGAAATTAAGGATATTCTCGACTCTGCATTGAATCTCTATCTGTACAATCAGCTAATTTTTTTACCTAATTGGAACAGTGGTTCGAAAATGCATTGAGAACAAAGTCGATTCAACACCTCTCTACCAGTGCCCCCATGGATGACCTAAGACCAATAAAGCAAAAATTCTTAATAAAAATATAAGGATTTAAGGAAAAACTAAATGTTTTTGTGCACATACAAACGAATTCTCCATGGTGGTAGATGTCTAGATGTAGTTTGTCTACTTTTTTTTTAACACCTTTTGTCACGACTCACAGATTAAACGAGATTGATATACTTCCTTTTTATCATATCAATATTCTTTTATTTTGTCCCAATCAAGTCGTCATTATTTTTGTTTACCTCGTTTTATGTTTATTTTGGGATCATTGAGCGACACACTGTAAAAATAAAAGTTCCCCGCCTAACAAGAACCTTTATTCCTAACGAACCCATTCATTCTCTTGGTAAGCAGATACCGTTATCCTCTGTGTGCTTCAGTTCGATAGTGTCGTGATATTGGTTTTACACATTCACCCTATGGTCTTCCTTTAACTCTTGATCAGTTGGTTAAAAGAGAGTTTGGCCAAACTGTATTAAGAACAGATCATTTGAAATCATTCAGTTGTTAATCATATTTACGATATAACTAGACAACAATTCAACTGACATTCTTGTAGCATCTTGTGTTACAACTGAATCAACGACGACTTCTGCAGATCTAATCAGTCTGGACCACTTGGTGTACAGCCTAAAGAGATTTATATCCATTTTCACATTTCAGGGATTTTTAGGCAACACTAATAACCTTAACTGGATTTCCTTGACGACCCAATCCTTACTCATACGATTCGTATTTAGATTTTGTTTTTTATATTTTGGGAGTGGAATCAAGTCCCCAGCTTTGATTACTCCCGTTTAACTTAAGATTGGTCAAATACCTTGATTTTTGGCAAAAACTAGTTTTCAAGCCCCCACATCGTTTTCTGATGAGACGACCAATGTAGCTAATCGAGCAAAACGAGTAGTCTACAAGACAGCAGGAAACAACATCTTAAAAAAAAAGCCTCTCCAGACTGTACAATGGCGAGGACAGTCAGCGTTGCGCAAAAAATTAATATCCAAACTACATAAAGTAAAGGTGGAGATTTTGAAACTAAAATCTGAAGCTTCTGAATTGTTCATAGCAGTTAAAGATTATCTTTTGCATGAAGAATATGATTGCAAGGAAAATAAATAAAATCTTAGCTTCGTATGATCGGCCTATCAGAAAGAAGATTTCTTCAAATCTACCATTAAAATTTGTAGATGAAAACACAAGGCTTCGAATTGTGTGAATATCTTAAGCCAATTGTCAATAGCCTTATAGGCTTTACGATTTGACGCCCCCTTAGGGGCACTTTGTTAGCTTAATGCAAGCCTTAACAAAAAAAAAATTGCTTAAATAACTTATTAACTAGGTGACAGAGTGGAAACGATTAAGAAGAGGGTGAAGCGTTGTGGTATGGGGCTATTCTAAGGCTGGATTTTTTGAGGTGAAGGTCGAAAAGATTGGTGTTTTGATTGTGATTGTCCGGTGAGTGTTTATACGGAAAAGGCTCGTGAACCGAAGATTACGTTGGTGTTAAGGGGAATCACGTGCAATAATGAGGGTCTGTCAATGTTGCCGCTGAGAAGGTCGTGAATAAACAGAATATCTGCAACATCGTCGTTCTTTAAGGGGTTGGAGGTTTATTCATTTCCGGCGATCCGTATAAGGTAGTAAATTGAGGAAGTCGGCCCAGGGAAGGCCACGAAGGGCAAACCCATAAACCTACGTTGAATGGCCTCAGTACGCGTAGTGTGGGATTCGTAAGAGGGGAACCAGACTTGACTGGCATATTCGAGAACGGGACTAACGAAAGTAATGTATAGTGATTTCGTGTAAGGAGTAAGTACGGGAGTAAGTGATGGCTTGGCATTTACTGGCATTGAGCTCGAGATGGTTTTTTTGACATCAAGTAGTGAACCTGTTAAGGTCCAGTTGGAGAAAGCACGAGCCGACAGGGGAAGAGATGTGCTTTAATATTTTCATATCATTTACATATATGGAATATAACGCTGCCTACATCATTAATGGTTAGAATAAATATCAATGGGCCGAGATGACTACCTTATGGAACACAAGATGTAGCATTAATTGGATCAGAGATAGAAGATCTGCAAATAACGTTATACTGACGATCTTCTAGATAAGATTCGATCCATTAGATAAAACCGACAGAGAAACCGAGGGCAGTGAGCTTGTGGAGAATAATTTGGTAGGACATTTTATTAAAGGCTTTGCTGAAGTAACAACGTCTACTTCTTTGCCAGCCTCGAGTGCACACAAATATCGACTAAATTAGTGGTTGTCGATAGACCTTTTAGGAACCCATGTTGATTAGGAGAAAATATGGGTTCGCAGTGAAAGAATAGTGCATCATAGACGATGCTCTCGAAAAGTATGCACGAGAGCTTGGCGCAACCACTAGACTGGAGGATTCTTTGCAAAAACAAGTCCCAAATACGAGTATGTTGTTGCAAGGTGTTTGCGAATGGTTCTTCTCAATCACGAACGGAGTCAATGAAGCATTTGAGGGCATTGACCCTGCTCGAGTGGTTCCGAAGTTTAATGAGGATAAGACTAAGTTTTCATATATACAATGATTACAAAAAAAAGCACCTTGTCTACGTTGTCTACTTTGACTCGCTAGGGACAAGCATGGGGGACCTTAGCCATGAGATCCGACGCAAAATACCTCTCGCAATTAAACCTTGGCTCTCTCTCCAACCAACTTAATTTTTTGCGAGACCTTAATCGTCCTGATTGATGTCCTCGGCGCGGAGACTTGGTCAATTCGAAAGGAAAATGCTGAGTAAAATATTTGATCCCGTTTCTGATATACAAGGTAGAGCAAAATTAATATTTTTTTCCAATGGCATCGTACGTCAGTCATTTGTGAACTAGACAACTACAGTATACAAACAGACAAGCAATGGAGTGCTCTACTCCGCAAGAGCACGGAATAATTGTGTCGATTTTTTTGACCAATAATCGTGTCGTGCCAACTGGGCAAACATTCCGGCGCTTAGCTACTCGATTCGAACTGACTGGAACCACAGGAGACCATGCAGGGCGCAGCCACCACCGGACTGGTCGTTCGGCGGCTGAGAATGAACCAAACGACGGGCCACGCAATTGGGCATCACCAAGCGGACCCGACAGCGAATATTAGTGAAAGATTGACCCATGTTCCCGTACAATGTGCAAATAGTGCATCAATTAATGCCTGCTGACCGTAAGTTACGTGTGAATTATTGTTAAGCCATCCTTTACCACAACAACGAAGAGGACGATTTTAAGTCGAACATCATCATGAGCGACGAGGCGCATTTCCATTTAAGCTGTTACGTCAATAAGCAGTGAAAATCCGCACGAAGAGCTCATCCACTCAAAGCCACTGTGTGATGCGGCTTTCACGGATGAGCGGGGCTCGGTCAACAACATAGTGCAACCGCACACACGGCGCGAGGCACAATGGATATTGTTAAGGAAGCCTTTCCTGGTCGCATAATTTCCCGTTTTTTAAACGATTTGGCATGGCCAGTAAGATCTTTCGACTTAACCATCTCAGACTTGAAGTCGCGGGCTTATGCTTCAGACAATCGCAGTGCTTAAGGAGAATATTCGACAGGAATGCGAACAGTTATAGCCGGAAATCTTGCGGAAATTCATTGAAAATTGCGATAAAACGGGTATAAATGTGTATCAACACTGGCGGCAGCCACTTTTTTTTCTATATGATTCCCGCAGGTTCAAAAGTTACGCACTTATGGTGTTTGTCACACAACCTGGACGGGGTGTAGATGGTTTATGTCGCAGATGTTCATTACTCTCCGGGGGTGATTGTCCTAGATATAATTCGATAGATTCGATTGAATTTGCCCCGTCGGTTATAGTTCATAGTAACTTTTTTTGTTGCCATGTCATTAAGATCTTATATTGGAAATGCAGACACAGAGTACGAATTATTGAAGTGATCTTATACTGCGAGTGTTATGCCTTCGTCAGTATTTTCTTGATCACCTTTTAGTTTTTCCGTATAGGTATTGTTCTTGCTTATGGACAGACTTGAACTACAGACTTTCCGCTCAGCAGTCGGTGATGATTACCATTGCACCAACACCACCCTTTTCAACTTTTTCACTTAACAGAAAAAATTGCAAAGGTTCGAGTAAAAATAGCTATCATTCAAAATTATCTCTTTCATTTGGTAAAAAAGTAATTCATAAACGAAATTGGATGATTAATTTTGCGCCACCTTGTATTAATAAAAAAAAAAAAAAAAAGACGTGAAGCAACGATATTGGCTAGTCACTTTTGGCAATATTCACTTGATTACCTTGCAACGTAAACTTCCTACTTCTATCGGCTCAAGAAGCAATACTTAATTCGTTAAGACAGCTTTATCACCCTAATTGGTGTCCTCGGGGCGAAGACGATCGATTCAAGAGTAACAAGCTAGGTAAAGTCTTTTGTGATATAGAAGAGAGGAAGCCAAGATCTGATCGGGACCTGTACGGGCTTTGCGATATCGGCCTTGTCAGGTGGCAACGCATCCAACATCTAAGATGGTTGCGCCATGTAGAGCGAACGGATACCGCTTCTTTAGACTACCGCTTCTAAAGTGGTGCAGACAAATTAATAGTGGCCTCAACAAACTCTCGTGCGGCACTTAAAGCAGTTGGTAAAGTGACGACTTGAGAGGCTTGGTGGTTCAATTGTAAAGTTGTCTATCTTCATAGTGATAAGGAGCAATATTCTTCTTCTTTCGTTGTTTCCGGCGTTGTTATGGTCAGAAGTGTAGGACCATAACTTTCCCACTTAACTGCATTCCTACTGGTCCGCTTGTGGGGTTGCCGGTTTGACCTCAGAAAGTAGCGGCAGGCTCCCCGGTTTGGGATTAGTTCATCGCTGAGGCCAATCAAATGCTGGTGTTTTTGCATTTGTGCACCAATTGTTTTTCGGCCTGCCTTTTTTTTTTTTTTTTTTTTTTTGTGACACGGGCATGCTCCAGATTTTTTTGTTTGATCATACTCTTACAACACCGGTGATCTCCAGTCGTGTCAACCCACTGATTTGCATGTACACTTGTGGGGGTGTAATGGTGGTATATGTGTCCCTAGGCTCAGCTTGGTGTTTTCTAAATTGCCTAGATGTGATTTTTGTTTACCTTTGTTTTAGTCGCCTTTTACGACAAGCGAGAGGTATCGCTGCAGAGATATTCTTAACCCGTCCCTGAACGGGTAGATAAGGAGCAATATTATTCGCGAGAAAATAGAATGCAAAGCTATTTTTGCCTATTTCTGTTTTCTAATATAGATTTGGAAAATCTAGCTGATTAACATAGTTATGTCTGTCCCTTTGCGTTGCTCCTATGAAGAGCAGATACCGGCAACGTTAAATGATACTATTTGAGAGTTATCATAAAAGGCCTTTTTTGCAAGTGAAAAATATTGACATATCTCCAGGTTTCAATATTCTATTTCGGTTTTGGTAAGTGCTTGAACTTTTCTTTCGTCTCTCATATCTCAAGGACAAATAATAATATCGATGACATGCCAGGTTCATTCGATTCACAGTGATGCAATGAACACTAGGTAAGGTTTGCAAGAAAATTGGTGGTTATTTTTTTTTTTTTTTTTTAATGAAAGGAGGAAAAAATCAGTCCAAACGTTCGTTTTTGATTTTTGATCCCGTCTGAATAAACACAGGAAATGAAGGAGAAAATTTCAGCATAAACAGTAGAGACTGTCAGCGACATTGGCCTACTCAGGAGTGTGATACGAAAGATATGTTTAGCTTAAGTATTACTCGCTTTCATAGATATGGGAACACAGCTTTCCGTTTTTGTGAAGAAGCTGTAAATTAATTGCTGTTTCGCTGTTAAGCACTATTGACAAAAGCGTATAAACGTAAATCACCGGAGAGTATCACAACTTCGTCGGTTGTTCATTAAATTAGTCTCCTCGAGTCTATCCCATTCTCTCACTAACCCACATATCTACATTGATTTTCATTTGTCTCCAGGTGAAATCCAAGTGCCTCTCACAATACAATAATTAAAAAAAAAACAAAAAACTATCGCCAATGAAAGCGACGATTACCGCCAATTCAACTACGAGAGGTTATGAAAGTGCAAAATCCCCACCACCCCCCAATCAGCAAATAGCCATAGGACTGCTTCTTAATTCCTTAAGTATATATGTAAAGCAGCTCGAAACTATCAAACTGTTCAATGGACACTTTATTCATTTCCGTCGAGCGCTTTAACATGATAATTAAAAAAAGGGTTAATTCCATTGACCTGGAGTACATTTACATTTTTTTCATCTCATTAACGCTCTCGTATCTATTGTAGAGAATCCCCGAGATTAGTTGCTATAATATGTCGTTATGCCACTCAGACACGTGTGTTTCTGAATTCTCGAACTGACAACACTTGAGTACTTTTATTGACCTCTTCCTTAGCGAAAGTTAGCGGCTGCTTTTCCCAAATCAGTTGTAAGTATTATGTTTTCGTCGTAAACGGGTAGATATGAGAAAATCAGATGGATGGGAAGAAGCAAAACTTGTATCCAAGAACTTGATGGTGTAATTTGGTTGAGCTTGTTGCGCGAGAGCGATTTTCTGAACGGTTTTCGGTATCGTACTTAATTTTAATTGGATTTCGACGATCGAGAGAGAATGCGTATCTGAATAGCGTTCGAGTGTAACATGTGGCAAGTTATGTGCGTATCTGTATCAGAAACTAAAGTGAAATTTAAACCTTTCTGCGGACGTCCGAGTAGATAACACGAAGTACCGAATTCCAAGTTGTACGTCTGGTTTTTCGGCTGTAAACGGTTTTTTTTTCCCTGGTTTGGAATTAATACTCTTCTTTTCTTTTGGGGTTTCTGTCCAATTTCGAGATGAAAGCAAAATTGATATGATGTTCTCGTCGGTTTTGTTTTAAGCTACGGAAGGTCGAATAACATCACGTAGTCAAGTCAGTCTTGAATGGCGACTTGAAATTGCGATCGAAATGAAAGACTTTCATTCTCTTCGTCAGCATATGGTCGCAGTCTTAATTAAACCAGAGTCTACAAAACCAAATCGTATATCTGCAGTAATTTCGAAGCATGGGAACTGGTCTGCGGTCGGAATAATGCACATGCTGCTATTATTGTATTCAATAACAACATATATTATAGACGGGAACCGCTACGAAGTGATATGAAAAGAGAAACTTTCTTCAGTTGTGTTGTATTTAATTTTTTCTTCTTATTTTTATATCTCCGCCTCTTTATCTTTCTCGATCGAGCATTAGCATCGCACCGTGCGGCAGCAGCAGCATCTCCCGCTGTCGGCCCCGGGAGCCATCGCGTCGGACGGCGGTCGCAGAACCTCTTTCTTCGATTAGTGTGGTCACTTAATTGGTGCAAAAGATTTCACCTGCTGTTTCCAGCAAATACTTGACCGCACTATTATCGCTTCGATTTCTGACAATTAAAAACGAACTTTGCCGATTCGTCACGATTACTTAATTCGATTCAATAATAAAAAAACAAAAAACGAAGCACGACAGAGGTTTTTGTGGTGATGATGATGACGGTAATGATGGTGTTGACGGAGTATCGCTTTGATTTCCCTCTTTAGAATGAATTTTTTTCTTCGTGATCTCTGATATAATCGTTCAGTTTGAAATGCACACTATCTGCGGTCGTAACGTTGATTTGCATAATGAAAAGTGGCTCGTGGTCACGATATCACACGTTTGCTCTTCTAATCGACGTAATCATAGAAATTCGAAAACTTTTGTGTGAAACAAATGGAATATATTACACAATGTTGTAGTAGCTTTTTTGGTTTTGGGTGAGTCTTTTCTGGTTTGTCAACACAATTTATTGACACTTGCGGGCATGTTCAACTAATTAGGCCAATGGCCCGAGGAAATGGAATATTGTATATGTAATTCCCGTGATACACAGTGTCATACAAACAGTGTGATACAAACTGTCACCGTGAACCCGTAGATATGTCGTTATTGAATTGAAACTAACCCATATGTCGAATTTTTCTTCAGTCCACCAAAATAATGATCGATACGTATAGAGGTTCACTGAAACCTCAGTGCTCAGTGTAATCCGGTATCATGGGATCCCCGATTCCACGGGAAGCACGATATCACTTGAAGTGTCAATCGCTCATCAACCTGGTTGTATTTAACCAAGACATATGCCAATTCGGTTGCACTTAAGTGCTTATTCCGATTTAAAGTCTTCTCCATGTCAGAAATGTTAACAACCATGTGCAGAACGAATTTAGCTGTCAGTCACTTTAATCAAGTAGCAATATTGCTATGCGTTTTTGTCGAGAGGTTCCCCGGGCATGCAACTTCAAGTTTTATTTTGATCATTTTTACACCTTCTTTCAGCTTCAATATTACAGGGCAAAACTTGGAATGTTTTCCTGCTTTCTTTAGGAACATTGAGGCGGAATAGGATACCAAATTGCAAGTCACCAAGCAATGATGAAATGAAGTACGTAGCTAAGAGGACCTCAGTTGAATTCGTTGCTAATTTTGAAGGAATATCTATTTCCATTCTATTCTATTCTTTTTTTATAGGGTTTGTTTAAGAGTTACGCTCTTATAGTGTTTGTGTTTGTTCCTGGACGGGTGCAGATGGTTTGTGTCGAAGATGTTCGCTGACTACTCTCCGGGGGTCGTTGTCCTAGATAGGGTTTGAGAGATTCGATTGAATTTGCGTTGGTTGTAGTTCACAGTAACTTTTTTGTTGCCATGTCATTAAGGTATTATATTGGAAATGCACATACAGAGTACGAATTTTCTAAGTGATCTTTTACTGCGAGTGTTATGCCTTCGTCAGCATTTTTTTGATCATTTCTCCCTCACAACTGGTGTTCTTGCACAGTTTTGTCCGTATAAGAATTGTTCCTGCGTATGGACAGACCTACAGACTGAAGACCTTCCGCTAAACAGTCGGTAATGATTATTATTGCACCACGACCATTGACATCAATGAATTTTGATATTTTCAACACTTTCCTCAACGTATGCCACTGCATCTTGTCAATAACGATGTCAACATACGGCGAATCTCAGAAGGTCGATAATGTCAGGTTTTTTTTGATGAAAATGCAACTTTATTGTGAAAATACGGTTACAAATGAATCATTCAAAGTATTGCCCGTCGTTAGCGACAACATTTTTCGATCTTTTTGGCAGAGCTCGCATACCGTCACGGTAGAAGCGTTCGTCTTTCCACGAATCAAGCCATTTTGAGATGTCTTTATATGAATGGAGCTGCTGATCAGCCAGACCATGTGCCCTCGAACGGAACAAGTGATAATCGGACGGCGCAATATCTGGGGAATATGGCGAGTGGAGTAGGGCTTCCCATTTGAGTATTTCTAAGTAGGTTTTAACGGGCTTGGCAAAGAGAGACCAAGCGTTGTCATGCTGTAGAATCACTTTTTCGTGTCTCTACTCGTATTGCGCTTTTCGCTTGGTTCATGACATTTTGGGTACGTCACAATCGACCAACACTTACTACTGGAGCCATTTCTTGATAAACAGGGAGAACTTAGCTGCACACCTAATACTAACGATATCAGTTGGTCCCTATCAATTTCACAGCGAAAGTCTTCAACAATCTTTAGAAGCGCGGAGGTGCAGCTGTGTTTTGGATTGCGACCTGACTAAAACGGTTAAAGGAGCTTGTCAATTGCATACTCAGAAGCTTTTCGAAAACCTTGGATATGAATGGCAGTATAGCGATCGGATGACATTCCTTATCATTAGATATTATTTCCATGTTTAGGGACGGATATGGTTTTAGAGGCCTTCCAGAAATCGGGATAGACGAAGGTAGTGGGGCTGCTTTTAAATACATATGTGCGAGGTATTAAGACGGTGTGGATGGTTAGTTGTAAGCATTTGGGGTTCATAAAATCCAAGCCAATTGCATTAGATTTGATTGCAAGGGTCGATTTAAGTACATCCTCTTTGTAGATTCTAGGAAAACCAAACTTATAAATCAAATTGGGCGTATTACGGGGATCTATTTATAATGTTGTACTCGTTCACAATTCCATTGCCATGGGCAGAGAGAGACCCCACTGAAGCGAATTTCTTATTTAACTTTTTGATATTGATGTCTTCTAAATTCTCAGCCTTGATCTGTTTACCCACACCTATGGTCTTAATAATATTTCACGATTAAGCCGGTATTGAATTTGGATTTAAAAAACTTGGTTTTCGACCTCCTGATTTCTGTCGTAACAAGGTTCCTGAGGCGTTTAAAATCGTATAGAGAGTGTAAACTTCTTCCTTCTTTTCTAGGCCCTACCTCAATTTATAATCAGTTGTTCAATATGTCTAGTCAACCATTGGTTTTTGGTGTTATGAATGGTGATGTTTTTGGTTGAGATATGATTCTCAAACACGTTATTAATGGTAGATATAAAAAACTCGACCTGCTCATCAACGGATGACATGTAGTACAGGCTATTATAAATTCATGGCTCCTCTATAAAATAACTTCGGCTCACAAGAGCAAAGACCCAGTGCAATATTGGTACCAGCTCACCTTTGCTAAAACGCGGAAGGACTTCAGTAAGTCCATATGTTTCTTCACTTCAGGCTGAAAAAAAGAAAAGGACTAGCTGCACACATTCCTTCAACAAATGTGAGACAGGATGGAGTCAACCATATGCCGGTTTGGGGAACTGACCGTCAGAGGTGTAAGTTCCCATCGTGCAAATCAAAATGTCGCAAATATGGCGTTGCGGTATGTTTGAACAACGACAATAATTATTGTTTTCAAACATTTCATGCAAAGCAGATGTTTTTGACCGATTTTGTCTTCCTATAAGTGTAATTGAAAATAATTAAAAGTCACGTTAACAAAAGAAAAACGAAACCTTTTGAACCCTTTAGGTGTGTATGTGCGTGTCTGAACCTTCATTTGTTGGTGCACCTTTCTTTCGACTTACATACCTTAAAAAACAATAGTGATATCGACTTCAGACCAATTCCATTCAATACATAATTACATAATGAGTATTAGGTAAGATCATCTAAAAGAAATTACTGTCGGTTTGTGTTCTATAACGAGAATGGTTGTTGTTCTAAATCGACTCCCTGACGTTCATTGCCCTTATTTTATAACAATTTTTATTTTATCATTTTATACATAATTATTTTTATGTTATTTTCATGGTCTCGGATTACAGATTGTACGGCATTGACATCGAAACTTATTACTTGTTTCAGCCTTGAATAAATATTTTGTACCGAATAGTTTTTTAATCTTGCTATTGCCCATTTGTGTTCCTCGATTAATTCTTAAATATAGTCTCGGTCATATCCCTACCTCCACTCAATCTTATAAATACCATCCGGAGACAAAATCTTCAAGCATTGTCATTGTCAGCGCAAACTAACGACATGAGATAAGCTCAGAGAAAATAATCCAGAGGTGTCAATTCACATCAACTTAGAAATCAATTTATTTATGCCCGTTTAGTCAAATTATATGCTCATCGAATGGTCCCTTCAGATAGTTAATGGTTTTGTTTGCTGAATGGCATGGAACGTAATCTTGCTAGAACCACATCTTTTCCATATTCATGCCATTCAATAGGGGAACGTCATTAATCATGGCACCATAGTGACCAGCGTTAACCTTAACGCGCTGATTAGCATAATTTTCGCTTACATACCGAACGATATCGTGTATTTTTTTGAAACGCAGCGGCTTCGATAATTTCGTGCTGATTTTTTCCAAAACGAGAATTTTCTTTACTGACATATGTATGTACCTTCTGAGCCAGAATTGAGCCTACATAGTAAATGCAATTTTTCGATAAAACAGCGAATTTTGAGCCTGTTCATTAAAATTTCGTCGCATACGATGGTCATTCGGTTTAAATTCTAACATGAGCTAGCGACGTTTATTTGATAAATTTTGATATTTTCAACACTTTACCGAACGGATGCCACTGTATTTTACCAGTAACAATGTCAACATATGGCGAACGACTCAGAAGGTTGTCTCAGAAGGTCGATTATTTCGGGTGTAATATGGTGCAAATACTTTATACCATGTGTTCTAACCAATTTCTGAGTCTTTGAAACGTTGCTGGATTGATAGACATCGCTTTTTCGTCATTGTTAGAGTAAAAGAAATGCATTTCTAAAGCTGCTACGCACCCCCTAGACTGGCACACAAAGACCATCTAAAGCACGGAGTTATTTTTGGTGATTTCAGATGGTGATTAGCACAACGAATACAAAGGTGCAAGCTTCCCGAGCATTTGCATCACTTGAGATATGCCTGGCGAACAATGTTGCAAAAAACACTTTTCGTAAAGCAGGCAAGCGGTCCATAATAGACATCACGTTTATGAATAACGCGCTCCTGCGGGTCAGCGAGAAATATACGCACAGCAACCATCAGGCGATTATACCCAACATTAGAAAAGAGAAGACTAGGCAGTGCCCGAATGATACTGGCCCCTTGATACTGAATGATGAGATCAAAACGCTCAGGGCAGAATGGCTTTTTTTTTTTTTTGTTTAATTCATTTTTAAAATTCATTTGTTACAACTATCTTACGCGCTAGACAAAAATGATTAAACTAGCTTAAATAACTTATAACTACCTTACTGGCCCTATACGGAAACTCTGAAGTAAGAAGAACTGATTAAATTATACCTTTCGGTCTTATGAAAAACAAAAAAATTATAACAATTAAATTAATTTTAAACTTAAGCTAAAAAAATATTTGTTACGAAAAACTTAGAATCTGATTTTTTTTTTAAATTTAAAACTTACACCTAAGTAAAAACCAGCTTAACCTACCTTAATTAAAATATACATATGTATATACAAAAATATATAAATGATATATATTATATATGTGTATACATACATATATATCTTTTTTTTTTTTTTTTGTTTCTTATTTTTTTTTTCGTCCTCGGAAGCTTCAGATCCTGAATGTCATTCTGATTGTTTCTCCGAAGGATTTTATTTATTTGCGGGAGCATAATCGCGCTGTTGGATTTTACAACACGAATTCTGTTGTTCCTATGCAATCTTACAGATATTCTGTAATTTTCCTGGATCAACTGTTGGAGATTTTTAATCAGTGACTTCAGTGTCCTGACCTCCGAGTTTTGTCTGTCGGTAAACTGCCTGTACAAGAGTTTGAGTCTTGTCAGGAGTCTACTTTTGTGTCTATGTAGTGCGTCGATTGTCTCGATTCGGTACACGTTCGTGGTATCGTGCTGTCGTTGACGTGGTATTGTACTGTTCATTTTCTGTTTAATATTTAGTATCCTCCATTTGTTTGAGGTACCTGCCAATCTCATAGTTTGATAGGTTTCTATTAGATGGTGGAAAGGAGGCGCTCGAGGTGAGCGCTCTCGTCAGGGAACTGGCAAACCGTGGCCAGCGCGCCCTATTGTAATCATAGGGGTACGTTTGGGCGTACTCTGCCATTTCCGCGAATTCGTCTGGTAATTTGATTACGGCACTTAGTCCGCAATGGTCACTGTCGTATACGAAGGTCCGTAGACAGTTAGTAGACCATTCGTTCGTGTCAGCCAGTCTCAGTCGTCAAGCAGCATGAGATCCAGATAGAAGCCGCTCCTAGCATACGACGGACTATCCGTTGCGAGTATCTTGAGTCTATACTCTATGCTCTGCAGAACCCACCAATGGCTTAGTAGGCTCCCCCTAGTGTTGGGAATGTTGTTTCCCCAATCACTATGTTTGCCATTTAAATCGCCAGCCAGAATGTAGACGTTTTCTACCGAGTTTAAGCACAGAGATCTCGAGCTCTGCGATGAAAACGTTGGGTTGATGTGCTTCAGGTGCATAGGCTGATATAATGTACATCCATTTCGGAGAGGAATGCACACAATACAGGCCTCTAGTACCTGGAACCTCCGCACTTTACTGCTATATATAATTTTATATTTAAAGCTACTTCTAATGAAGATCGCAACTCCGACTCAAGTACAGCTCTTCGCTCAATCCTAATCAATCATCTCTACCGGCGTACCCATCACGATTCTAGGGGCTCTAGGCCCGGCAGAAGCGAGTAGATTTTGTCCACTCGGGTCGCCTGCTCATGGATCTGCTGTTGGAGCTGGCCGATCTGCTCTTGGATGGCGAGCAAGATCGAACGCAGGTCCCCCTCGGCCTCCGGTGCCTTAGTAACAGGCACTGGGGCTTTAGTAGCAACAATAGGCTTTTGTACCGTCTGCCTCATACCTGTGGCCATTTGGGCGTAAGTCATTGTGGGTGAAACGGCTGATGTTTGTGAGCGACCTCCTGGACGTTTCTTCTCAATCTTCTGCTTACGAGCCAGATTTAATTGAATGTCCCGATAGTTTTCAGACTGTCCACGGTTCCTACAGAGCACGCACTTGAACTGCTCCCTATCCGCGGCCTTGTCTTGTGTCAGATCGCATTCCTCGTTCATGTGGTTCTTTGCACACTTAACGCATTGAGACTGCATCTCGCAGTTCGACGCGACGTGCCCGAACCTTTGACAGCGGATACATTGTAAAATGTTTCCGTATCTTCTTAATTTTTCCCATTTTACAGACTGGGATGCTTAGGAAGTGATGGTTCTTAGCCTCTTGAGCTCTGAGAGCATTTCCTCGGGGTCAGTAATCGAGTACACGCCTTTGAGGAGCATCATATGCACCTCTCGGTCTTGGGGGTAAATGAAAAAAACTCAGTCGTGCTCTCTTTCAGTAGTTCCTTGACTCGCTTATGCTGCTCCAGTGTGTTACACTGAATAGCATAGCGGTTCTCACCTATACCTTTAAAAACGAAATTGCCAACACCAATAACGTACTTACATAAGTCTATTGTTTCGCGTAGGGCTGTGGTGTGAGTAAGGATTGGTGGCACCTACTCCTTGGGACGTTGCTGCTGCTTCTGTTGTTTCGGCTGTTGTTGTTGTTGCTGCTGCGACAGTTGTTGTTGCTGTTGTTTCTGCATCTGTGGTGTTGTTATTGCTGCTGCTTTTGTTGTTGCTGCTTTTTTTCGCTGCGGCTGAGGTTGTGGCTGCTGTTCAGCCGTTCAGCTTCTTTTGCGGCTGCTGTTGTTGTTGCTGCTGTTGACGTGACTGAAGCTAGGCGGCTGTTCCCTCCTCTTTCTCCTTCTGCTGCATCTTGTTTAACTTGTCAACTACGGCCTTCAATTTTGCACGTAGGAAACGTTTCTCCTCCTCGAGCTCGCTAAGCTCCTCCTCAGTACCCGAACTTGAAAGGGCGGCGAACGGGTTGTTGTCCCCCGTGTAGCGGCCTTCCCTACCATCGTCATATAAATTGATTTTAATAAAGCCTTGGACAAAATCTCGCAGAAACTAATATTTTTCAAACTATCTTCCCTTGGTTTGAATCTACTACGTTGAAGTGGATACCTTCTAATTTAAAAAAAACCGTTATTACAGTGTTCGTTTCAGATTTGCCTGTTCTAATCCTTTTTTAGCTTCCTCCGTCGTTCCCCAAGACAGCGACTTGGGTCCACTTCTTTTCGTTCTTACCATTAACTATATTGAAAAGGTTTGGAGCTTATCATTTCCAAATGCCAATCAATCACTTTTTCACGTAATCGAATCAAACGTCCTCCTCGTCTTTATTCCCTCAATAATCTCCCAATAATCTCAATCTCAACCGTTCGAGCTATCCACGATCTTGGCATATTATGTGACCAGGAGCTAAACTTTCGCGCACATATCGACGAGATAATCCTTAAACCTAATTGAGCACTCGGTTTCGTGAAGCGATGGTCTAAAGAATTCCCCAACGCTTACGTTATCCCAACTCTCCACATAACCATTGTGCGGCCCCTTCTTGAATACGCCTCCCAAGTGAGTCGCCCCTACCAACGAACCCACAATTCTATTTAGAATCGAGAGCATCCAACGCTGGTTCCTACATTTTGCACTTCGAGGTCTCCTCTTTAACAATCCTTTGCTCCTACCACCCTATCAAAACCGTCTTAGACTAATCAGCACGAAGACGTTGGAGGAAAGAATAACTGTATCTGACATTCGCGACCCTCTACAACTCTGTCTCTATCAACACTAACCCTCGCAACATAAGAAATCACCGTCTCTTCTATCTACCCACCCCCCGTACCGCTTACGGCTCCAATGAATCTATGTATTTCTCGTATGCTGAGAAGTGTTAAATCGAATCCTTACTTCGATTTCAACCTCAACACTCCATACTTAAAAACTCGTATTCTTAATTGCACCCCCCTCCACCGCTCTTCTAGTTTCTAAGCCAGATTAAGTTAGGTTAAGTAAAATTAATGTTGGCTTGAATTAAGCTCAATAAATGGGGGTATTTGCCGACATGAAAAAAAAAATTGAATTAAGTTAAATTGAATTAAAAGCGATCAGGCATCTCAGTCATAGGGTTGGCCAGACGTAAACTTGAAAAGGCCATCAAAGAGAGGAAAGCAAAATGCTTTAAGCAACTCTGCAACGAAACAAACCTAGATGCATGGGGGCTGGCATATAGGAAAGTGATGACGAAGCTAAGGGGCTGGGAGCATTTTGGTCTCGCATATCCCGAGAACAAATAATGTTATCCACACCGGACCGATTTCATTGGACTCTTAATCACATTGTGCGACTTACAAAAAACTTTAACTGGCGATTAGTTTTTAATAACGAAATAACTGCTCTAAAAACGAAAATGGGCTATTGGAAGTTTGGATATACTAGTCATACTCCTATTCAAAAGCCTATAGCTATATGATATTACGTGTGAAAGTGGGAGGTTTGAGAACACGAATTCTTAAATGCTGCTACCCTGGATAGAATGTGGAGTCAATTTTGTTTTTGTAATGATAAAGAACTTTGCTTTAATGATAAAGAAAATGCAATACATTGCCGGTGACAAAACACTGGAGCAGATGTCAAGGGAGTGCTTTAGGTGATAAGGGTTGACACAGTGAGCAGGAGAGGTAATGTGTGTCAAAGAATAACGAGACTGGTATAACATTGCCGGTTGTTAATTTGTGTCTTTAATTTTTTTCTTTTGATATCGGTAGATATGTCCAAAGCAGGCTAGTAAACATGTTTCTGCATTCTGATAGTCGAACTGTTTGCATAATCTGCTGTCAGCTGCCGGAGTGGTTACATTCAGCTTGAGGTGATCGAATTAATTAATAGGATTGTTCGAGGCGTCTAGAATTCGAACCTTCGCATATGTTAAAACATTTTTTTAATGGCGCACATCTGGGGATAAATCTAATTTAATGCTTAATTGAGTAATCAAGAGCTGACTAAATTGAAAAAACTACCATCTGGAGCTTCTGGGGCTCTTCAAGGTTATCAATTGAGAATATGGCAGTTTGAGTGGACAAGTTGCTTTAAAAATTTGCCAATTTGAAAAGTACTAGTGGGAGGGAGACCTCCAAATAACGGTAGTCAGCCGAGAAATAATCATTCACCATTTCACAACTAAAATGTGACTGGCCCTCTGTGTATTTTTTTGCGCAGCTCGTGGTCTGCATGGTCATGCTAATTTTTGGAACAAAACAGAAAACGGCTTGCTTGCGAGCGGCTGCATAATCGATTGTCGTCGCAAGTCCCGATTTAGACATAAAGCCTTGGGCTTTGGGAAGATGTTGTTTGCCGATTTGATCGCTCTTTTTCGTTTTGATCACAGAAGTACGAGTAGTTCTGATGGCCCAATGGCCATGCTTGTTCGTCAAATCTTTTACTATGAAGCCAAGCTATTTTAAAATATATAATTTGCTACTAGAGCGTTGACACAGTGATTTTACATTTATTTGTTTTAATATAAAAATGAACCAATATTTCCTTCGTGATAATATAACTTGAAAACAGCCGGCCCGATTTGCCTAATTTTTTTTTTAAATGTTTGCAACAGACTAATGAAGATTTTTACCTACAGAAATGACGACATGTTATTTATGCGTACCAACAAGACATTAACTCAGTTACTAATCGTCCAATGCAGGACGCATTTAATCAAGAGTTGAAACGTAAAACAATGTACAAATTCGAGGCATTGAGAGAAACAGTTCAAAGATATGCTCATCTGTTGAATCAGCAACAAAAATACGCCTGAACGATGGAATAGGAGGAATTTTCTCCTGGATACACCTGGAGGAACTGGAAAAACATTTTTGGTATCATTGGTTTTGGCAACGATTCGATCGCAAAATAGAATTGTACTTGCACTTGCTTCTTCAATAATTGCAGTTACACTCTTGGAAGGTGGCCGAACAGCCCATCCGGCACTCAAGTTGCCATTGAACATACAAATAAATGATATTCTAACTTGTAACATTTTGAAGAACTTTTCAATGGCCAAAGTTTTACCGCAATGCAAATTGATTGTTCGGGATGAATGTACAATGACTCACAAACAAATTTTTGGAGGCCTTAGAAGGTTGCTTTTCAAAACAATTACTGCACATTGGCAATGGCAAAATCCCTGTTGATACTTGGTGTTTTTTTTTTTTTTTATAATTCGTGCAGGTTCAAGATTGTACGCTCTTATGGTGTTTGTCACACAACCTGGACGGGGTGAAGATGGTTTGTGTCGAAGATGTTCATTCACTACTCTCCAGGGGTGGTTGACCTAGATAGGATTCGAGAGATTCGTCTGAATTTGTCACTTTGGTTTTAGTTCACGTTTTTTTCCGTTTCTATGTCATTAAGGTGCTATTCCAATATGCACACACAGAGTATGAATTTTGAAGTGATCTTATGCTACGAGTGTTGTGCCTTCATCAGCACTTTTTGATCATCTCTCTTTCACAACTGATGTTGTTGCACAGTTTTTCCGTATAGGAATTGTTCTTGACTATGGACGGACTTGAGCTACAGACTTTCGGCTCAACAGTCGGTGATGATTACCGTTGCACCACGACCACCCTTCGTGTGGATGCATTACATTCCTTGTCGATTTTTGCTACTTCACTGAATCAAAGACTGAACTCATTGAGAAGGTGTTCAAAAACATTGCCCAAAATTACAAAAATCATGTTTGGTTGAGCGAACGTGCTATATTGACTGCAAAAAGCGAAATTCGCTGATGTCAAGAAATTAATTTCCAAATTCAAAATGAAATCAGTTAATCCCGTTACCACCCAACACGATGTCATTCACTTTTCAACAGAATTTTTTAATTCACTAGATAGAAGAGACAGGGATTTCGTACATTGCGAAGGTTAGTGTTGATAGAGGTTCGCGCAGTCAATGGTACCTGAAAAGAGTCGGTGGATTAAAAGATTGTCAGCTACAGTTCTTCTTTCTCCAACGTGTTCATGTGGAATAGTTTTAGGAGACCTCGAAGAGCAAAATGAAGGAACTGGCGTTAGATGCTTTCGACTCGAGAAATCTCGGTTTGTTAGTAATGATACCACTTTTGAGGCGTATTCAATTGGCTTTAAAGATTATATCATCGATATGTGCGCGAAAATTTAGCTCCTACTCACATAATATGCCAAGATCGCGAATAACCTGATCGGTGGAGATGGGTTGAAAAAGTGATTGATTGGCATTTGGAAATGTTAATATCCAAGCAATTTTTCGGATACCAGATGGAAAAACTATTGCCATCAGATTGAATAAAGGAAGAGTCATGACTGGAGGAAATGGTCTTGAAGAACTTGGAGTCGTCGGCATGTAGTGAGATGTGGGAATGTTTGATCACCATTTCAATATCGGTAATGGTAAGAAGGAAAAGAAGTGGACCTAAGTGGCTGCCTTGGAGGACACCGGAGGAAGCTAAAAAAGGGTTAGAAAAGGAAGATCTAAAACAAACACTTCAAAGAAATTGGATCGAAGCCAAGGGAGGACAATTTGAAGAGCTTCAGTCTGTGGGAAATTTTATCGAAAGCTTTACTGAACTCAGTTGAAATAACTGCCATTCTCTAAGGCTGATAGGGTTAGGGACACAGAGTCAACAAGGTTAGTGGCTGTAGATCTGCATTTGAGGAAACCGTGTTGTCTAGGGGAGATTAAAGACTTGCAGCGAAAACTTCGAATTTTGTAAAAAAATACTCTCGAAGAGTTTGGGTATATGTGATCGGTTGGCAATGGGACGATAGTTGTTTATATCGTTATTCGAATCTTTTTTGTGTATAGGGGCTATAAATGAGGTTGTCCATAACCGCGGGAATTCACCTAGAGAAAAGTATAAACAGAAGATTTTTGAAAAAGGGCGAGAAAGGGTTTAGAGCATTTTTTTAGAAATATTATATTAGAGAGACCGTCAGGCTCAGCAGTGAATTCATCATTAAGTAGATTTAATTTGTTTTCGATGACATGGGAATCGACTATACGAGGAAGAATTGGTCCAAGGGAGAAATTCGATAAATAATAATCGAGGTAAGGGAAGTCCGGAGGAAAGGAGTTGTCGGTGAAAGATTGTTTAAAGAAATGTTGGCGAGAGTATTGTGGTCATTTGAGGTTTGATCATGGAAAAAGGGTGAGGTAGGGTAGGCCACAGATTTTCTTTTGTAGTTAACAAATTTAATGAAAGACTTAGGATCACCTATGAGATTTGCTTGCGTTCCAGTTAAATAGCGTTGTTAGAGGGAGTTGCGAAAGACGTTGTTAGAAAAATCATTAAGGGCTTTTGTAAAAAAGAGGATTGACAACTGCTTATTCCTTTTGTTTCACAGAGAACGGGGCCTGCGGTTATACCAGGGTGGGGAGGTCTACAAACTTTTCCGTTGTGAGATGGGAACGTAAAGAGAGGCAGAATTGAATATTTCCCTGTAGAATATGGATATTGCATCATTTACGGTTAGCTTTTCAAAATTGAAAGAGGATTTTATAAGGAATTCATTGATTAGGTGAACTTTTGTTTTGTGGAAATCATGACAGACCAGAAATGTAGGAGGATTGTAATGGAGAATCGTGAAAAGAGGAAAGGAGGAGGGGAGGATGGAAGTTATCGATGGTTGAAAGGGAAGGGGGACAAAGTAAAACAGAAGAGTTGAGGGGATCAGTTGCGAATATGAAGTCTATTGGTCTACCCAGTTATTTTAAGACGTCACTAACTTGGCTGAGGTTTGAATCTGTAAGGCGATCCAAGAAGAGACATTCTTTGGAAGTAGGGGGATTGGTCACAATATAAAATGATTTATCGTCGGATTGAGCCCATTTAACATGTGAGTGGGGTAGCACAATCTTCATTGAAACCAAGTCGAGAAGTGAGGAGGATGATATTGCAATAAGTCAATTGTAGGACGGCTAGGAGGACGCCTCGACAAGGGCAACCATCAGTGTATCGGCTGAGTTCGCCATCGCGATAAACATTCAAATTTGATGAAAACAGTTAGAGGTTATTTTTGCTGGGGATCAGATTTGTTTCGGTCTGAATCCGAGTCTGATTTATGGTTCTCATAAGTCTTTTTATCTCTTAGTCGAGAGAGAGCGTAACGACGATGGGGTCAGTAGTTAGCTGAGTAAGTTTAAATAAGAGCCTTGTAAGTATACATTTAAAAAAATTCCAAAGAAAGCGAGACAAGTTGTCTTTTCATAAATATCAATTCAAACATCTCAATTACGAGGGTAGTCCGATAAGTACTTAGCCTCACTGCCAGATGGCGCCAGTATCGCAAGAGCAACTTACCATCGTGTAGTACATTCTAGTAGACGGCTACTGTCGATCAGCCGGATCGGACTCGTAGTTTTGTTTTGACTGCGTGTTGAAACGGAAGTGTCCGCGGATTTTAGAAAAATGGAAAAGAGCAATATCGGTCGGTGATTCGGTTCTTATTTTTGGAAGGGAAATCGCGCAGCGAAATCAAACAGCATTTGAATGCTGTGTACGGTGACTCTTCTCCTTCGATGGGGACCATCAAAAATTGATTTAACGAGTTTCAACGTGGTCGCACGTCGGTTTTTGATGAGCCACGTCCAGGTGCCCTGAAAACGGCTACCACGGAGGATAACGTGACAAAAATCCACCATCTCGTATTGGCAGACCGCCGGTTGAAGGTGCATGAGATAGCTGAGACAGTAGGCATTTCAAAAGATTGGGTGGGTCACATCCTGCATGCAATTTTGGGCATGAGAAAGCTGTTGGCGCGATGGGTGCCGCGTTTGCTCACTCCGGACAACAAGCGCAACTGTGAGACCACTTCGGAGCAGTGTTTGACGCTGTTTAAGCGCAATCCGGAAGAGTTTCTGCGTCGTTTCGTGATAGTCGACGAACATGGACCACACCAGTGACCAAGGAACAGTCGAAACAGTGGACTTCACCCGGCGAACCTGCTCCGAAGAATGCGAAGACTGTACCATCGGCCGAAAAGGTGATGGCCACCGTTTTCTGGGATTCACAAGGTGTGATCCATATCGACTACCTTGAGAAGGGCAACACGTTCACAGGGCTGTACTATGCCAAATTATAGGGCCGATTCGACGCCGAAGTGAAGAAAAAACGCACCCACTTGGCTCTTCCACCATGATAACGCACCGGCTCACACCTCCACCCTCGCCACGGACAAATTGGTCGAATTGGTCTACGAACTGCCACCGTATTCTTCAGATTTGGCCCCGTGCGACTTCTTTTTTTTCCAAACTTGAAAAAGTCACTCGCCGGGCAGAAATTTCAGTCGAATGTGGAGTTCACCGCCGCCACGGAGGCCTACTTTGCAGACTTCAAGAAAACGTAGTTTTCAGACGGGTTAAAGAAGTTGGAGCATCGCTGGGTCAAGTGTATCGAGCTAAAAGACTAGATTGAAAAATAAATCGCCATTTCTCCGAAAGTGTTGTTTTTCTTTTGTAGGCTTAGTACTTATCGGACCACCCTCGTAATTTGTGATAGCATTCCGTATTGGAAAGGGCAAAACCAGAAGGGGATCAATGATGATGGCATCAATGAGTGCTGGCATATTTAACAAAAAGTGTTGAAGAAATAATCATTTATTGGGAAATATGAAACCGCATTGTAGCATGTTAATTTCTCAAATAGTGCATCCGTGTCACAAAGTATTTTGGTATGCTATTCACTTGCGAACCAGCGAATAGCATTAGAAAGTAGCGGCACCCTTGCGCACTTGTACTCATGTTCGTTTATATAAAGTACTCGTAAACCAATGTGAATTGAATGTGAAATGGCACCCAAATTGTAGCCAAATAAGTACATCCTAATTCCGGTCAAACAAACCGATTTACATTAGATAACAAAATATCCGTGTATTTTTTCAATTAGCATTACACGATTCGACACCCAAATACACGTCCAATACACGCGTTGGCAGCTCTCCATTTATGTAAAACTCTGATACTCTTCAATCAGATTTAATTAACCGCTAAACACTTGCTGTGATTTAATTAGTCGGATCTCAGAAATCCTCAAGCAATAACTTTCACCAATCATTCATAATTTTTTTATTGGGGTATTACACAACCTGCCAGATGGTGCGCTCAACTCTGCCATGAAAGAACACCGAGATAGCAGAAGACACCAGATTGCCTTTACTATGTAGAACGTACCGCAAACTTGGACAGTTTCATTCTGAAATCCAATAAATCATAAACACTAATGAAAAACCATTTACAGCTAGAGTTACCCAGAAGGCAAAGAAAGTAAAAGAAAAAAATAACAGACACGATGACGGGGGTATTCGGCGAGCCACGAAGAAGAAAAGTAGCAGCGGCATGGCCATCAATTTGGTAAGCTCATATTAAATAAAAAATGTTATTTTATTAACGGCATACGGCATATGGCCGAATGGTTGTTTAAACGGTTCATGTAACCCCATTTAATTGGCCAAGTATATTTTCATACATCTCATGCACTTTCTCAAATGGTATCTTCAGTAACTGGAAATGGAAAAATTTATGAAATAAAAAGAAATTCACGCACAAAAACGAGCAAGCGGATGAAGAAAAAAACACACCAAAAAAAAAAAGAAACAAAAAGCAAACTGCACAGAAACACGAGATTTTTTGACCGGGAGGAGGTGAAACGGCTGCTGGACTGAAATATCTCGACGTTGCGCTGGTTCGAGTACGATGTGCGAGTATGAGTATTAGCTGAAAGAACAAGTTTGAGAGTCAGGTTGCTCTTGGGAGCCTCACATCGACAAGAAACTAAGGCAACAGGTTAAAAGAAAAGTAAAATGTTGATAAAAGTCACCCGATATGGTTGTACCTATGACTATGTTTTACAACTACTTCTAGGTTTGTGAAGGATTGCAGAGACCATGTTCATTCATAAAAAATTCGTAGCTCTACAGATTGATCGTGGTGGCTAAGTTACCATTTATTTACGACTACATTGAGTGTATTGTTTTAATTTTTTTAAATTAATTAAATTCCCTAAGTTATTTGTTATGTTAAGGCAAATAATTTACTCCCTTTTCGATGGATTTTTGGGGTGAAAACCATCGGCAGATGGAAATGGTGAAAAAGCGAAAGTTTTCGTATGTGTAATATTGACTAATATTGAAGAGAGCAGTTTGTTTATTTACCTCATCAAGCAGCAATATTTGTCTTGTCCTTTCTTTTATTGAAATGGATTTGTTATTAGCATAACATAACAAACGCTTCGCATTTGAGTGGAAGCACGTCTTCTGCACACGTGCAGTGCGAAACAATGTAGAGATCAATTGTATTTACAGAAAATATCATGCTGGAATGTAATGTGCTTGTGGAATCACCTAGTCTTATAACATGTAGGGAAAACTCTGCGTATATGCACTTCGAATAGGGGAACGAATTTTGCATATGCCTATCCTCGCTAGGCGTCATCCGAAGCAATCGAACTATGTTGAGCTGAATACCGAATAAAATGTGAGCCAAACTAACTATTGATCTAGACAATAAAAACGAAGTCAGTTGGCCGATAGCATCATCGTTACAAACTGATAAACTTTTGATTTCCATTGAATCAAAAGAGTTGTGTTGCGAACTGCGAAACATTTGTTTGATTATCTTCGTGCAGCAGTCTGCACATATTCCATACAGCAAAGAATGCAGCTTACTGCAATTGAAAAGGGAAATTTTCCTCCCGTGATACTTAAAGTAGTTTACGACCTGTCTCCTTGCACCACCGTTCCATTTTATAGAACAAAATTTCATTTTCTTTTCGCCTTTTTTAATAAACAAAACTTGTCTTCGCCACCAGACACATACATCCATCAGGAGACCAAGAAAAAGTGCATCGACTGCATTCGGAGATCAAGAAATACTTTGAAAGACGAATAACAAGATAAGAAGAAAAGAAAACAAATCCAAACAGTCATACCTCGTATCATGGACCAGCAATATCAAAGCAACAACAACTTCAACCCGTCATTGAAAGTTCGCTTTTGAACTTGAGCAGTGATTATCGCTTAATATTTATCGGTAGAAGGCCGAAAGAAAGACGAAGAGAAAGACGAAAGTTTTTCTCGTCGCGTACGAGAGTACCAGTATATTGCAGAAAGAGTGGTCTGATTTGATGCTACCAACTCATACTTCATTCAATCCAGGCAAGTTATCACATCTCTCCTTCATACCATCTATCTTCACAACGTTTCATTGTCATATAAGACTACATACAACTTACGACTAAGCGAAAAGCATATTATGCTAAGTTAGACGACAACACCACCCCGATGAATTGCAAAAGAACACAAAAGCAATGAGGAAAACGTAGAAGATGTAAACGGAGACACTGATAAAAAAGACGAAGAAAACAAAAGAAACCAGACGCGCTTTGACTCACTGGTTTGGTTCGCTTTTAACTCAAGAGTGGTGTTAAAGAAGAAATTCATGGTCTCTTGGTGGGGCATCTGAAACTGAAACAGCTTACCTATATAAATTGCTTCTACCATCGAGAAATGGTATCATATCATCCTTTCTCGTCCATTCGGCAACAATCGTTCCGTAGCCCCAACAAGTGTGCATACACTGAATCGCGAATTAATTGATTAAAAACAAAAAAAAAGAACTAAATAAAAATATAATAAACAAATCGAAAAAAAGGACTATAAGAAAAAATTACAAAAAAAAGAAAAAAAAACTTTTAAAAGTGTGTTAAAAATGTCTTATAAAAAAGTTTTCGGTTTTCTGTGTATTGTGGCGGTTGCAGCAGCATTACCAGCTGAAGAAACTCGGGGTCATGCCCGCAACGCAATTGGCAGCGAAAACGATATCATGGATAGCATCTACAGCGATTGTCTACGCAAGGATTCAGTGTCATGTGTGAAATATAAATTGTTTAATTTTGTTGACAAAGTCCTCTCAGCTCGCGATCAATTCGCCTTGACCGAAGGTGTTACTGTTGTCAAAACACCCGGTGCGGATACAGCCGGCGGTGCACCACGTTCCATCTCAGCCGATGAATCGTTCGAATCATTAGCACTTAATCGTATTACAAACTTCTTGCAATCGCACACGATCAAGGTCGAATTGAAGGGTGCCGATATTGTTAATGCTGTCTCATCGACCGGACGTGCCCTTGAAGATGTATCGGAAACTCTATTCGGAAATGATGATCCAAATGCACCGGAAGAAAGTCGTGGTAAGAAGAAGAAGGCTGCCAAAATCTTGGGACCCATTCTGGCTTTGGTCGCATTGAAGGCTGCTGCCCTCCTGCCACTCTTGTTGGGTGCTATCGCTTTGATTGCTGGCAAGGCGTTGCTGATCGGTAAGATCGCACTCGTATTGTCCGCTGTTATTGGCCTCAAGAAATTACTGTCACAAGAGAAACATGTGACTTATGAGGTTGTTGCTCATCCACATCATTCGGCCAGTCACTCGGTGAGCCATGATGCTTATGGCAGTGGATATAGTGCTGATGCTGGTTCGGCCAGTTATGGTAGCTCAGGACACGGCGGATGGGGTCGCTCGCTTGACGCACAAGACTTGGCATACAAAGCCCAAAAGCCAACAACCACTCAGTAAAGGGTATTATGTATGAAAAACAATAAGAAAAATGATGAAAAAGAAAACAAGAAGTCAAACGGTATAACGCGCCCAATTATATATGGAATTCTGGAGATTTTCTTCTGCTAAAATGAAAGAATCTTCCATATGGGCACTGATTAAATGGTTTTATAGACTCCCTCTATGATTCTTAAGTTATGATATTTATTGAATATGAAAAAGAAAAAAAATTCAATATATTTATTATTATTATTTATTTTTAAATAATTAATTTATTATTAATTCAATTAGATACAGCAAGTGTAATGGAAGCTAAGAAATAGTTTGTTTATTTATGTAATTTATTCTATAAACATTTATGTATATGATATATATATATTGAGAGACGAAGTCGGTACCTTCTTGCAGAATACTCACTGAGAGGTCATTTGTTCATTCGCGGTATGTACTAACTCGCGGTAAGACATAATACCTTCACTAATAACTTCCAAATAACTAAGCTTCTACATATTTGCCTTTAAGTAGGTTTCATTGACACAATAACACACTCTGTATATTCTATTCTTTTCTCACCTCCTCTCACTTCATTTCTTCCTCTTTATCTAAGTCATTTTTCTACTTTTTCTTCTAACACACTTGTCTGTTTTTCATTGCTCTAAACTGCCAAAAATTCTCATCTAAGTAGTCTATAGTCTATTTTATTCTGTTTCCACTTATTCTTTTTTTAAGCGATACTATTCCTTTCTGTATCTATAATAGTCTGCTATCTTTCTGTAGTATTTCACTCATATCTTAATCTATCTCGTAGTCTAGTCTTATCGATAGAACTTTCTCTTTTTAATTTATTTTCTTTCAACTCCTCTGAATCTATCTTATTATTAATTTTTATTCTTTCCCGTATGTCATCTTTCGCACCTTGTACCTTAAGACTTTCATTCTTCTAGCTACTTGTATCTTCATCGAGAAAAAGTCATAGTTATGGTTACACACAGCCTTAACTTGCCATATAAACAGAGCAAAGCTCTACTCGTTTCTACATTCATACATTTTACTACTTCTTTTCACCCTATCAGTATCAATCTGTCTTGATGTCTTCCTCTTTCCGTTTTTCTACTATCCTTCCTAAACTATATCTTTCGTTTTCTCCTTCGACTGAATACACACAAACTCTTGTATTTTAATTAATTTTGTTACCGTTAATATTTGTATACATTTATATATTGTTTTTTATTTTTTCATTGCAATAGATGTTCAAAGAACACAAAAAATTACAAAAAAAAATATTCACTACTATTAAGTTATGATTTATTTATGTACAAAAAATCTATAAAAAAAAGAGTAAAGGAATGTATCTAAGAAAAATAGGAAAAAAACAGAAAAGAATCATCAAGAACGACCACATGAGATATATTGTAAATGCGACAATTGCCTTAGACAAAAAAATAAAATTAAAACAAAAATGAAATCAAAATAAGAGCTTTATTATTTATTTCGCCGTTAACGAGTTACCTTATAAAGCAAGAACAATTAAAAGAAACAAAAAAAAAAAAAAAAACTCACTGTCACTGTGACTAAAATACGACAAGCCGAAGAAGATATTAAAACGAGATACAAAGTGTGTCAGGAGAGCAAACAGTGGAAAAAATCAAAAAAAAGAAAATCACACATTCACACTACGTACACCTAAGACACCTGTTTTGTCGGTTAGCTGACTGTCAGATGCATGGTTATACAAGTTATACGAACATGAGCATGGTGTTCTAGAACGACTTTCTGCGATGCAACAACTTTCGACGACGGACAGAAAATTGTGCATCGCGCCAACCAACGACCCGAATTGTTGGAAAGAAAATTTTCTTTTTTTCCCCTCTCGCACGTATGTTTTCTGTGAAAATAAAAATCCAGAAGATATAGAACGAGATGAGAAGTGATTCAAAAAAGACGACACTATCCCGAGTGTCAAATGCATTCGTTACCCTTATGGACGCGTGGTCTTGATTTCTTTTTCCATCAAATCTCGTCTTTTTCCCGCCACTCGGTTGTGGTACATCTAAAAGAGGTGAGTAAATCAGGTGTGTGCGGATTCAACTTGACATTCACTTTGCTGACGGTATTTCTATCTATGGTTGGTCTTAAGAATGGGTAGAGAGTTTCTGCTTTCTTTTCTTTTTTTTCTCTGTGTTTCTATAGATGGATTCCGATTTCCATATCACTTGGTCAGTATGTATCAAAATATCATTGGATCTCACATGCTTACGCGGAGAAGTGTCTTTAATCGATACGTTGGAATGTGAAATCGTTTCGATGCAGTGATGGTCTATTTTTGTTGTTGTATTGTTAGTAAACAAGTAGCAAGAGCTGTTTGAAAGGTAATGTTGTTGATGATGATGATGATGGAGATGATATTGTTGTAGTGGCCGTAATGAGTGGAAACGTCTGTCACAATTTTTTGTTCTTTCACGAGTAATGTATCTTCGTTTTAACAGTAACAGACTTAAGAAGACAAAAAGTATATAGTACAAGAGACTGATGGCAGCACAATTAGTCAAGCGTATGCGTAGGTTTTAAAGAGGTCGGGCCTTATTGTGTCAATGTTTTGAGCAGATGGGAACAAAAATGAAAATGGATCGTGGGACTTAGGCTTTACTGGCCGTTGGAGGTGAATATCTCAATTAGAAAAAGAACGTACAAACATGTGATAGTTTGAAGGCGGATCTGTTCAATCACCTAATGGCGTTTAAAAATTTGGAAAAGCTCTATGAAACGAAAGATTATGGCTATTCTCAATGACCTCATAAGGCGAATGAACAACGGTGTATTTTGTAATTCTA
The DNA here is from genome assembly GCA_958301585.1 of Merodon equestris. NCBI lineage: Eukaryota > Metazoa > Arthropoda > Insecta > Diptera > Syrphidae > Merodon > Merodon equestris. The sequence continues at coordinate 205,265,930 of OY284413.1, read as the reverse complement.
CCCATGTAGCTGCGTGTGGTCGAGGAACTGAAGAAATCCTATCGCTCGGACGTAGTTAGAAATTTTTATCAAAAATTAAAACCAGGACTAAGATGTGTCCCAAAATGATAGAGCCATCGAAAAACTTGGAAGTGCAGATGATAAATCAAAAGTATTATAATAATAATAATCTAGTCTGGCAAACGTGCTGGCCACAACATTAACCACATTTTAGAAGAAGCCGCCACTTGAATTGGAGCATTATCCCGTTGAAATTCCATGAAGTGTTGATCTAGTTCTTCGAGAAATGGTATAAGGGTTTCCTCCAACATGTCTTGGTACTTCTCCGCTTTCATCTTGTTACTAACAATTGTAAACGGGAAGTTCCATACAAACAAAAGGCGCCTATACCACTACACTACCTCCTGCATGCTGACGTTTGGAGAACGAACTTTATTCTTTTTTCAAATCATACTAGTAGTGTCCGTCTAAATTGAACTTTTTTTCGCCACTCCACACAACTTTTCTCTGTTCTTCATCAAAGGTCATGTGCTTTTGGGCCCAGTCCATTCTGGTCGTCCTATGCTGTATAGTAAGAGGTGATTGCGACTTCATTCTTTTCGATTGAAGCCGATCGGACGCCTTTACAATTCTGGGAACGGTGCACTTGGCAGCTTCTATTCCAGGACATGCTGCAACACATAGAATATTGTTTGTGGAACTAGACAATTCCGTTAAAATAAGCTTTTTCTGGTGATAAGTTAATACCGGCGAACGGCCTGATAACTTTTTTGTGTCATAAAGAGTCCCTGATTTCCTAAAATTTTGAATGAAGTGATGGGAACGATTTAACAGCCTTCCAGTTTCACGCGTAGATTTGCCACTTTTCAACAATTCAATTATTTGACCTTTTTCGAACTCACTCAACGACTTTCCTCTTCCCATCTTTATAATGTCTACTTAAACCCGAAATTATTCACACTGATCGAGAGCAAAGCATCGCTTCATACAGCAACGGAGTACACATAGTAAAAATGTTATCGCTAGCGAAACTAAACAGTTGCAGTCGGTGACAGGTACAAGAGTTACGCTCTTATGGTGTTTGTCACACAACCTGGACGGGGTGCAGATGGTTTGTGTCGAAGATGTTCGTTCATTATTCTCTGGGGGTGGTTGTCCTGGATAGGATTCGACAGATTCGACTGAATTTGTCGCGTTGGTTGTAGTTCATGGTTACTTTTTTTGTTACCATGTCATTAAGATGTTATATTGGAAATGCACACACAGAGTATGAATTTTGAAGTGATCTTATACTATGAGTGTTATGGCTTCCGTCAGCATTTTATGGATCATCTCTCATTCACAACTGATGTTGTTGCACAGGTATTCTGTATTAGGAATTGTTCTTGTCTATGGACAGACTAGAGCTACAGACCTTCCGCTCAACAGTCGGTGATGATTACCATTGTACCACGTACGCCCCTAGAATGGAAGCAATAGTAGAGTCGAAGTTAACTGCATAGAAAACGCAGACTATTTAGCAGCGGTGAAAAGACAAAATTCCGCAGTCAGGATCAATGAATCATACAAACAGGATGGTCAAACATTGAAAATGGCCCTTGATTTTTTTTTATGTTGGACGCTTTTGCTCTCTGTTGGAGCACTCAGACACAATCGCTGGTCCATTGTACTGCCAGACAGGCACCTTAGATGGCGTTGCAGCTCATGAAGAACCAGAACCAAGCTTCTCTTTTTCACTTATGTTGTGGGCCATTTATTTTTTTCTCATAAATGAACGGGACTTCGAACTATTCCTTCGAACGAGATTCCGAACTATAGAGGGTTTTGCCATTTTTATATACGATTATAAGTGAACTATCGGTTAAGAGCTTTTTACCGATTATGACAGAACAACGAGAATTTTCTATATCTATATTCAGTTGAGCTTGTCAGCGATATACCCGTACGTAGCTTTCTACGATATTAGATGTCTAATTTGTTCTTACACAAAATATTTAGGAACCTTATTACTCTTTCGTCGCATGAATGATTCATTCAGCTTGAGAATGGTTAAGAATTTCGCATCTAGAAATTTCTCAAATTCACTTCCTTCTCCTTATTAACTTCCGATTTGAAAAATATTGTAATGACTTCAAATTTTTCAGGTAATATTTTGGACATTTCTTCGGGTTTTAGGGTTGCTAGAACACAAATCCATACTTCTCAGGAGATGTCGTATGTAAAGGATGTTTTTTTAGAGATGTGGTTTTTAAACTGCCAGCACTGTTTCCACAGATTGTCAATTTGACAGTTGAAAATTGATGCATGGTAAGTACGTTTTGCCACTTTACGATGAATAGATTAATGCAAGAACAACGCTAGCAATTTGTGCAAACCGAAACCATAGTTTGTTCGCCAAACTTGCGTGCGCTACGTCCATTTTACGGGCGACATCCATCTGAGCGAGTTAGTCGCATCCCCAAATACGACAAACAGCGCGAAGTGCGAAGAGAAGAAGTTATTGCCGTTGTGGAGTGCAATGTTAAGGAGAATCCTAATTAGTCGATTCACCATCGTGCATAGCAAATTGAAGCTATGCCCATCCACTTTGTGGAAAACTGTACGGAAAGATATTAGGTTTAACGCTTATAAGATCCAGCTCATACAAGAGTAGAAACTGCGCGATCATAAGACGCGTCGTAGGTTCGGTGGAAAACATGATTCAGCTTGATCCTTATTTTCAACGCAAAATTTTGTTCTCCGGTGAGGCCCATTTTTGGTAAAATGGATATGTAAACAAGCAAAATTGACGAATTTTAAGTGGAGAAACCCCGGCAGCCTTTTTCGAGACGCCCTTACAACCATTAAAACTCACTGTTTGATATACTTTATGGGCTGGTTGAATCATCGGACCATATTTTTCTAAGGATGATACCGGCCAGAATGCTAGCGTCATGGGAGCGCTGTAGAAACATGATTTCTGACTTCTTCGTTCCTCAGTTGAATGACGCTGAGGTGACAGAGCTTTGGTTTCAACAAGATGGGCCAACTTGCCACACGGCGCGCGACACTATCTATTTATTGGGGGAAACATGAGCACTTCATTTCGCGTAATGGACATGTGAACTGGCCTCCACAATTATTTTTTAGGGGTATGTGAAGACACTAGTCTATGACGATAAATCAGAGACGTTTGATGGTTTAGAAATCAACATTCGCCGTGTTATTGCTGATATACGGCCCCAGTTGGTCACGATTGCCCTTCATTGGCGCTAGCCGTAAATATCAAACTTTCTCTGTAATAGACATGTATATGTTGTATTCACATATCATTTACATCAAGTCCAATTCTGGCCAAAAATATTCTCCCAACATGGTACGATAGTGAATTCCATTGACTGTAATATGGCAATCGTATTTATCGTTGAAAAAAATACGATCCAGTCACACCTCTGGCGTTAAATACACACTACACCTTCAATTTTTATGAAGGAGATACGATGGAGCTTCTTATTGACAAAACCATTAAGCCCACAATAAGCTTCACTGCTGGAAATGATTTTTCGATGAAATTCGGGCTTATCTTCAAACTTTCGCGTATGGTAGAAATTTCAACACTTTCAATGATCCATAGGCTTGAGTACTTGAGTTAATTTGATATTGTTAGGTTGTAAGCAAGAAGTTGTAAGAAAGAGTGAGTTGGACCAAGAGATCTCCAATACCTGTCAATGCGAATCGACTGATTTGGATCACTTTGAAATGGAGCACTGAAGACTGCGACATTTTCGCTCCTTAAAACGCTTCGTCTCACTGGCACAGGGGCTTTTAATATGTTGATTCCAATTTATCGACTATAGCTCACACAGCCTGTCCTTTTGAACGATTGTTGCAACCAAATTTGAAATAAATGCTCTTAAAGTTGCGATCACCGACTTAGAAGTTCAGTAGTATTTTATAATTTTGATATTTTTAAAATGTTTGTTCTCGAACTTCACTATAATATAAAATAAACCTTATAGACGTAGACATTTTAAATGTTTATAAGGAATAAACTACTTTAAAATTCTTGTACAATTTTTCTGGTCTCGTATATTTCGAAAACAAAAAATTGGTAACTTGCTATAAAAAGCCATAAATTAATCATAAAATCTGGCGCCACAAATAAATCAAATGATTTTCCGGACGACCGTGAGGAAATAATCATCAGTGTGCTTAAAGTTATTGGCACTAGTATACGCTTCCACAGGATGACACATTTAATAATTCAATCTTTTTCTCAGTGATGAGTATGAAGATTTTTTTGGAGCTGGGATAATGTTCAATGTGGGTTGTTCAAAAAATCAGGTGTATTTTTATTTTTTTCCGGCAAACATTTATTTATACATCAATACGGGTATCTAAATATTTCGTCCCCTTCAAAATAATCCTTCTCAGATATAATACATTTGCGCTAGCACTTTTGGCCCTTGATATATCTTCTCGTATAGCACTGAGCTCTCAGGTTTCAGGGTGCCAAGTCCAGTGAGGCATAATTATGGTATTGTTTTTGGCCCAAAAATTGCGCACGAGCCACGATGAGTAAGCAAGTGCATTACTTGATGCAGCAAATATGATTTTTTTTTCGGCGCTTAACTTCAAGGTAATATGCCTTATTGACTGCAAAACCTTCCGGCATGAACTCATGACGAACCACGCCATTGTATTCGAACAGTTAAGTTGGAGCAGTTGACAGAGGAATGCTTTAGATAATGATAAGAGTGGCCCCAAAAAGGGACTTACATTATTATAACTGGTTGCTTAATCTGTTGTTTGTTTATTAAAGAGGACTTGACACGATCGGCGGTTTTTCGAATTAAGATTATTTACATATAAATTAAACTATTTTATATTATAGTTTCTTAAAAAAAAATATTTATTTTGACTGTATGCCTTCACGGCTGACTTAAGACTAAACTAACAATCAAAATATAAACTTAAAACTAGATGGATGCCCATGCAGCCAGACGCCTCCTCAGCAGCGGATGTTTGTCGATAGCTCAAGTGTTTTGCAGGCTGGTACGAGTTTGTTGCGTCCGTTGCCTCAAATGTCCGGCAGGAATTTGACCCGATGTAATCACGACTGTTGTGGATGTTTTTGGTCGTGGGAAAGGTATCATGCGTTGTTTGCATGATCCAATGTTTCTGGCATTAACTTATACTTAGGTTTTGAGGCCTCTGGAATTCGAATCCATCCTTTTTAAATAATTTTTTTATGATATATTAATATATCAACCTGAGAAGCATCTTATTTCAGATCTGAGAATGACACGCTCAGCTTCGGCAGCCGTATTTCCTGCTGACTTTGAGGACGAACCTGGAGTCTTTAAGTACTATCTTTTACGAAACATTAAAATTTATCTATTAAATTCATTAAGCACCGGAGCACCTTTCAATCATTGATATTGCCTTGTTCGGTGATTATTGAGAACATTTCGAGAAACAAGTTGAGTTGAGTGTAAAAAACCACTACACCCCCGCCGAGTCACAGTGCCTTTCATTTTCAAGAAAAGATTGTAATTGATGAGTCTAGCATAGTCTTTGGGCGTATAGTTTCCCCCCCATCAATAGCTGTCATATCATAATACTTCGTTGAAAGCCCGGTGGTGGCAGGTAATGTTCCCACTTCTGGTTCCCTGACTCCAAGTCATCGAAATTGTGTTTCTTGGTATTTCCCCTTAGTGGGATACAGACAAGATCAGTACAGTTGTCCAGTATTTGTCTGACAGCACAATAATAGAAATAAACGGTCGGTATCCTGCTGCTCTCGAAGCTCCCACACCATGAGGCTTATAAAAAGACGCTACAATTAAGCTTGCTCAGTTTTATGATCATGTATTATATTTATGGACACTTTTATGTGGATCGTGTGGTCTTTTTTAGTTCGTCTATTGAAGAATATACTCGAAGAACAATCAAAGAGAAGAAAGTTTCGACAAAGGTTTCTGCGCTCATAAAATAACTGTTAAAATTCAAAAGCCATTAAAAGGATTGCTGAAATAAAAAGCCATCCAACAAGGGATGTCATTTTAAATTTCATGCTGAACTATTAACATTTAATTACCATTGCGGTGACTTCTGTTATGGAAAAACTAAAAACTAATCAAGTATAGATCGATGCGCACTAACACATTGTGTTAGAGAAGATAGCGCAGAAACATCTTATAGTATTCATCCTGTTTTTGGTCATCATTCTTTCCCCACAGCATAATTGCTGCCAATGTCAAGTGTACTTGGAAAGCTTATTTAAAACGGATTAACATTACGATTTTTGGCCATCTCATGTATCTCATAGTATTTATCACATATAAGCCCATTTGAATGATTCCGTGCAATTACACTTTAATGAGCTACGAAATGAAACTCGCCGAGGCATATAACTTCACACCTTTTTTCAAATGAATAAGTGCTCCATTCTCTATCATTAATTGCGGACGCACGCAACCGAACGGATCGTTAATGATAGGAGTACATCAGCTCTTACTAAGCGTGCGCCTGGCTGCCAGCAATGACTTAATTACCTACTGAGACAACATTCTCACTCACAGCGGGGAGCCCCAAATGAGTCACACTATAACGGTGTAGTACGAAATTACCGAAAACTGAATGACGCTGACCTTAATCGAAACACTGTCATCAGATATATGGTACATAAGTAGGTGTACTATAAACAAAAACATGTCTACGCTGCTATGGACACGTAATAGAACGTGTCTCGCGCACGTGTGTCACACTTGTCGCCAGTATGGGTCTTTAAGCAAGAGAATGGGATTGATTGATTCGATCCATATATGAATCAAGTGTTTTTGAAGTCACAATTCATTAATTGTTGTCCCCAATTTTTTAATAAACAGATAAGTGCGGCTATACTCATACTGGCGTGATTATGTGCGCCGTTCGTACAAAAGGAAATGACGTTCAAGGATAAACGTGACACTTGGACGTGATCCACAGAGCAGTATGTGGGAGCATGTCGATGCAGTTACTTTCATTATACATGCTCATTTGTCATCATTTGCAGGTGGATGATGATCGTGGTAATCGCAGGCATAACAAGTTACATTTACATGTAGTGATGCATGATGCAGGTTACGTGCACACTAATTAAATTAGCTTGAGGTAACGAAATCGAAAACTTCTGTAACACTGTAGTGTTAGAAAATCCGAAAGATGACGAACGGAGGTGATGAAAAGGTCTGGTTAAGGAAGGTGCTTCGCCATGGTTCATCTAGTCCTTTTGAAAGTATTCGTGAGTTTCTTACCCTTGCTATACTCGCCCTTTGAATAAAATCAAAGTCATCACTATGCCATTACCGAAAGATCTACATTCGTGCCTCAGGTATACACATACCGAAACAGCGATTGCATGACTCATTCAAGTGAAAACAGTTAAGTATGAACTTTCAAGTTCACACAAAGTAAGAGTTTGGTTGCGACCATTGAAAAGTTACAGTGTTGTTTAATTGTGGAATTGAATAAAGGATAATGTGGGTATTGAAAGAAGAAAGAAGAAAAAGTTTTTATGCACAGCTCAGACTCGCCAGGTTGTAGCAGCTCATAGTAGACCACGTCCTTTTGGGCCCACCAGATACACAGCAGGACCTTCGAACTCAAATGTTACTTTGGTGTTGATATTGAGGTAGGAGAGAGGGAACGAACAAACAGAGCAAAGAAGTTGATCGTCTTTAAAATGGCAAACACCAGCTTCGACCTCTGTCCCTGCTCAGTCGAAGTTGACACACAGCCTTCATGGGGCCTCTCCTTGACAGCTGGCCTGGCATCCAAATCAGACAAAAACAAATTTTGTTATAAAGCAACAACAAGGCTCGGATATGGACGGATACAAGATTGACGACCCATATAAACGAAAAAATCTGCGAGTCTGCACCTGGAAAGTGTGATCCCTTAACAAACCAGGTACCGGAAATCAACTGGAAAAAATCCTTGACTGCTACAAAGCAGATACATCCGTACTCCAAAAAGTGCGACCGGATGGACCTGGCAAAAAAAAGGATGAAAACCTGTGCTCTAAATTACGGTAACTACAAGGAGAATTAACAACGTCTATTCGCATGCGGATTTGTTACTTGAAGAAGCTCCGACAGAAAGTCCTAAGCTTCCGACATGTAAGCGAACGCCTCATAACAATCCGCATCAAAGGCTTCCTCGCGAATATAAACCTTATATATGTTCATGCCCCTACGGAAGAAAAAGATGATCGACTTAAGCATGACTTCTATCAGCCAAGCATCAACCAGACTGATCACGTTGCGATCGACGCCAGACACTACTCCAGCATCTTAGATGTTCAAACCTTCCGAGGAGCCAACATCGACTTGAATCTCTATCTTGTTGTAGCAAAGGTATGAATGAGGAAATCATGGATGCTACGGAAACGAGCAGAACAGCGAGAGTTTGATGTCGGAAAGGTACAATTGCAGGAGACCGCTATAATCTTTGCCGATCGAGTTTTCCTCAACCACTCGTAAGGTCCGATGACACCGGCACAATCCACAGAACAACAGTGGGAGCATTGCCCCATCAGTGAAGCTGCTTCTGACGTGCTGGGTTTCAAATCGACGCCAGCTAGAAACCCCTGGTTTGATGAGCAATGAAAACAAGTCCATAAAGCAAGCCTACAAAGTCATGCTACATAGACGGACGAGCTCATGAGCTCCATGACCAGAAAAAGAGATAGAAAAGCGTAAGATGGAGGACATGGAGGGATGCTACTACGGGAATGACGCTAATAAAGCCAGAGCGGAAGCCTGTAGGCATGAAAACGGACCACTAGTGACTCTACTACTATACTGAAAATATGGAAAAACCACTTCTGTAGACTCTATAACGGCGATGATAGATCTGATACCGCTGTTAGGCAGAATGATCCATTCGCAACGGAGAAATATGCAATAGAATTCCCTCCATCCGACCTAGATGAATTTAAGCATGTAATATTGAAGCTTAAAACTAATAAAGCTGCGAGCACACACGGCTTGTTAAAGTGGCTGGAGATGAGTTGGTAGGGCGCATGCACCAGCTCATCTGTAAAGTTTGGTCGGAGGAAAGCATGTCCGACGAATAGAATCTCAGCATCGTTTGCCCAGTCCATAAGAAGGGAGACCCCTATATCTGCGCCAACTATAGGGGAATAAGCCTCCTCAACATCGTGTACAAGATCTTCTCTGAAAGCCTTTGTGGATAAGGTTCCTATCAATGTGGTTTCAGGCCAGGTAAATCCACAATAGACCAAATTTTCACACAGCGGCGGATCTTGGAAAAGACCCAAGAATTCCAAATCGACACACACTATTTTTTTGTCGATTTTAAAGCCACATATGACAGTCTGCATAGGGACGACTATATCGCGCCATGTCTAGTCTTAACATCCCTGCCAAACCAGCCAGATTGTGCAGGATGACGGTGGAAAATAGCGAATTAATCAAGACCTTTGATTTCAAAAAAGTCATGTAACTTTTTCAACATCGTGCTATATGGTGTCATCCAAAAAGACGCACAACACCGACGTCTTAACAAGAACCTCACAATTAATGGTTACAGTGGTTTTAAGAAAATACAGGTTAGAAAATTGCTAACCTGTACGGCTTTCCCAAACTCTTTGAGAACACGGTGTTCTTCCACTGCAAGCCCATTTTCTGCCCAAATCAAGATATGTTCCCAAAAGGTCTTTGACAACCACTTACCATAACCTTGAGTTTGTTTGACAATATTTTAGTGCTCTTCATGACTAAAAATTCATCTAACATCTTTGTGTTACCAAAAGCGTTTTTATCGTCTTGAGGAGGTCAGACCGATAGGAGAGTTTTTTGAGTTAATGCCATATTTGAGACATACATATATCCCTATTAGAAGCTGTGACAATATGATGACGTCTAGTCACTTTTGAAGAAGACTAAACGTACCCCGAAAATTAGTAAACCCGCTATGTTCTCTCTCGGCTATAATAATATGACATATTACTACTTACTACTAGGCTTATCTAGAAACAAACACAAAGGTCTCCATTCAACAGGAAGGACTCAATAGCTTAAAACCTATTTATTAAATATCACTAGTTTTTCAATATTTACATCTTCCTTGATTTTGATACCTTCCGTGACTGAAAAATTATATCACATCTTCGCGCTTATCGTGATGATGATCTCAACCGCCCAACGGATGGTTGCCTTGACGAGGCGTCGTACTAGCAGTCCTAAACTCAATTCACTTATACCTTATTTCAATGTCGCATTCCCCGTTTCTCGACATTGTTTTAATTAAGGCTATACTACCTTGAAAGTTACTTCTTTACATAATTCGTTCGAACATCTTAGTCCTTCTTCATTTTAAACTGACTTCATGATAATCAACCCTTTTATATTGCGACTAATGTGGGAGAATGTATCTTTCTATATTGCCTAGGTGATGCTAACCTTCGCAGCTGCCCACCCAGCTCGCGTTCATACCATTCTCCCCTCCTTCTCTCAATTTTTCACGATCTTCCAATACAGAGCACTTCCCCAAAGGATTTGATATCTCATTTATGAATTCCATAAAGTCACATTTCGCCAAATCAGTGAATATCTCGATAGAGTCCCTTGAATTTTAAATGAAGCCAAACCCATATTCTAAAGAAAAATATTTAATTCTATCTCTCTTCACGTTTCTAAACACAAAACTTTGCGTACATTCCTTCTTGTTGCAATCGCAATTCTTCCTTCGCATTCAGTCCCCCAAATGATTTTTCAATCTGTTGAACTTACAACTACCTTTACCAATGGTACTTAATCGAGACCCAAATCAATCGTTTAAATGATCCGAAGTCATTCATTCAGTTTGTCAGCTATACAACACATTCTGATAGCTTTCAACCTCCCTCTCCACCAATAATGAAGCATTGAATTATCCCAACACTATCGCTGATGATTCCTTTGTCCCTGATTCTACTTAATTCAAACACTTACCAAATTTCTCCATTGGACCAATTAATCAACTCAATGATGAACTCATTCATGGCCCCGATTTCGTAACATTTCGTAAAATATGATCCGCCAATTTTCCTGTCCCTCTCTCAAAAATTTTCATTTTATTCCTTCCTCTGGGAAAATTCTCCAAAAAGTAGAAAATCTCCTTTGTAACTCCTTTGTACATAAAAAAAGTCAAAAGAGCGATGTCAACAATTGCCAAAGGGTCATGTATGTATATACCCAACATTTTCGAAAATATTTTGTATGAAATTCTAAGCAGTCATGTTGCCTCCTCGACAGCATGGCTTCTTTAAATAGGTCTACAACCGCAAGCCTTATCGAATTAGTTTCCTTTATCCGTTCAGCCTTAGAGAATGGTAAGGAAGTATATCTACCGACTTCAGTAAAGCATTCGATAAACTTTCCCGTGGACCAATACTTTTCAAATTGCCTAATTCGTTTTACTTGGAGAATCGGCGTCCCACAAGGCAGTCACTGAGATCCACTTCTTTCCATTCTTTCAACTAACGACATTGAAATAGTCATTTAATTATCCCACATCTCAATGTATGCCGAAGGGAGGAAGTCGTGGTGCAATCAATGGTAATCATCTTCGACTGTTGAGAGGCAGGTCTGTAGTTCAAGTCTATCTATAGCCAAGAACAATTCCTACACCGAAAAATTATGCAACAACATAAGTTGTGAATGAGAGATTATCAAAGAACGCTGACGAAGGCATAACACTCGCAGCATAAGATCACTTCAAATTTCATACTCTGTGTGTGCATTTCCAATATAACACCTTAATGGCATGGAAAACAAAAAAGTTACTGTGAACTACAACCAACGCGCCAAATTCCATCGAATCTCTCGAATCATATCTAAGATAATAACCCCCGGAGAATAGTGAACGAACATCTTCGACACAAACCATCTGCACCCCGTCTAGGTCAAACACCATAAGATCGTGCACTCTTGAACCTGAACGAAACCTCTAAAAAAAAATTACATAAAATGTTCAAGACTTCTTTTATTCAGTCTAATCTCAACAATTTTTCAAATGCTCCAAATCTTCTCCTCGTCTCTACTTTCTGCACCGTCAACCCATTTATACCATTCAGGCGATCCATGGCTGCATATTATGTGACTAGGAGCTCAGTTTCCTTACACATATCGGTGATATCACTCTTAAAGCCAATTAAATATTCAGTTTCGTGAAACGATGGTCTACAGAATTCTCCAACCCCTATATGAAACGAACCCTCTACATTCACCGCCTTCTTTACGCCGTGTGGTGTTCTTACAAACCAATTCACTTTTCTAGAATCGAAAGCTTCCAACGTCGTTTCATACGTGTTTTGCTCTTCGAGGCCTATCCTGGAACCTTCCCTTGTCTCTACCTCTATATAAAGGCGAACTTAAGCTAATCAACCTGAATTTGCTACAAAAGCTACAAAAGTACTATTGAGTGCACGACTTCAACACTGACCCCCATCATATACAAAATACTCGTCTCATCCACCACCTCTCCTACCTCCTAGGGTTCCAATAAATTTATCTCGCGTATGCTGCATAGAGTCAATTTGAATATAAGCACATACTATAGTATTCCTTGCTTAAAATTACGTATTCTTAAACGCCCTAACCCCAATCATTAAGGACTAATTTGTCTTAAGCTACATAAGTGAGGAGATAGCCGACACAAAAATTAAGTTCGATTTGTGAAGTTTGATTAACATGATTGTCCGTTTGATATCCTCAGTTCTGAGGAGCTTTCCCAAAAGGCTGTTGATTCTACTACTGACATTTACTTTAGTGACAGAATTGCCTGTGTTTAGGAAAAGTGCCAGAAAAATCTTGAGTAAAATCTCCAGGTTTTCCCTTCAATTCTTAATGCGGCGGTATTCGATTTAAAGAGCAGTATTCTTGTGCCCTTTTCAATTTTTAACAGAATTTGAGTGAACAGTGGGCAGAAGTAGGTTACGTATCAAGACTTTCTGCTGGATTTCTCAATGTGGATGTAAAGGGTGAGAGCAGATTCACAGTCAAGCAGTTGGCCTGTTTCGCTTTTTTGAACAGGGACTTTATTCTTTTCTTGAAGGATTCGATATTAGCGTTCCACTACCATTTTTATCTTTACCCCTTTTTTTAGGAACGCAGCTATTGCTGAAGAACCTGATACATAATCATTCCTTTAATAGAAAGGCTGCTTCATTGATGTCGGTCGTCTAAAGGTGATTTTTTTTTAGGTTTGGTTTTTAGATTGGCAACACTGTTTTTTGATAATTACTAATTTGACAGTTGATAGCTGATTTGTAGTTAGTACGTTTTGCCAATTTACGTGAAATAGATTAACGTCATAACAACCCATGCAAATTATGCAAATTTATTTTGAAAACCATGGCTCGCTTCGCCTAACTTATCGTGCGCTAAGTCCATTTTACTGCTGGCATAATCGTCCATCTGAGCAAGTTATTCAAAACACAATGAATCATTTTCGCACCACGTACACTCTAGTGGATAATACTCATCCTCAAAGATGACAAACAGTGCGAAGAGAAGAAGTTATTACCGTTGTGAAGAGTAGTGTAGAGGAAAACCGGAATGAGTCGATTCGCCATCGTGCACATCATTTGAAGCTATGCCCATCCCAATAAGTGGAAGATTTAACGGAAGGATCTTGATTTAAATGCTTACAAAATCTAGCTTGTGCAAGAGTTGAAAACACGATTCAGCTTGTTCATCAAAGAGGCCCATTTTTGGTAAATGGGGAAAAACCATAAGCCTTTATAGAGACGCTCTTACAATCTTTAAAACTCACTGTTTGGTGTGCTTTATGGGTTTATGGAATCCTTCATTTCTTAGTTGAATGGCATTGACGTGATAGAGCTTTGGTTTTAACAAGATGGCATAACATACCACATGGCGCGCGACACCATCAATTTATTGCGGGAAACATTTGCTGAGCGCACAATTTCCCGTAATGGACCTGTGAACTGGCCTCCACGATCCTCTAATCTTACACTTTTAAATTACTTTCTTTGGGTGTATGTAAAGTCACTAGTCTACGCTGATAAACCAGAGACGTTGGATGATTTGGAAGTCAATATTCGCCATGTTATTGTTGAAATACCCCCAAAATAGCCCCACTTCCTCGATAAAGTTGTCAAAAATTGGACTTAATGTTTGCGCTTCATTCGAGTTAGCCGTGGCACGGATATGCCCGAAATCATATTAAGTCACTAATGGTATATAATAGTCTGTCAAATAAAGCTAATATCAAAAACATTTACGTTCGCTTCAGGTGTTTTATTTCATATTGAAATTGTATACTTCTAAAAAAACACCCTTATTTTATATTATATGTATATGTATGTACACAACCGTGAACTTCACATATTCGTTCAAAAATTCTCGACCTGGTCTTTAGCCATAAAAATGGAAAGGTTTATGTTAAACTTACTAAATTCCTGCGTAGCTTCGATAAATATTGTAAAACTAACAGAGTGGAATGATCTTATAATGAGCTTTTTTGAAATATTCAACGCCTTCTGGTACAATAAATAAAATGCTTATATGCCCTAAGCTAAAGCCATCTTGCCCTTATCTTCCGTCATACTTGAGATGTACGACACCTGCGAAATTCCCGTCACCGACTACGGGGCGGCTAAACAAGGATAAAAACGTACATTTGGGAAGAGATTTTAGAAAAAGCATTGTCGAGATAAGTGTACTTCTTTCAATGCTTATAAATACATTACTTAAAATAAAGCGTTAAATGACTTAAAAGGTTTAGGAAAGCAGCATACGCCTCGTGTAGTAAACACATCATATAAGGAAATATCGCATAGTTGGCATAATTAAAGCGCAATGCCGTTTAGCTTTGACTTTCGAAACATTGTCGAAACCAAGCTATAACGCCTCATGTACGTAGCATAATCCAGATAACAGAAGGAATCCCAATTTACAACGCCTAAAACGCTACACTCATAGTGAAACACCTCTCCGCTAAGCCATACGACTTATGTACATGGTTTAAGTATCAGTTAAAGTACTACTTTATACCAGTGCTCTCCGAATGGATGTACAAATTAGCTTCGAAATAAATTTCGAGATCAAGCTTTAGGGTTCCCACACTGCCACCTACATATTTTACGAGTTTATTAAGAGCGCTAAACAGCCTTACACTTTGTGCTGTCAATAAAACTGAATTGAGGGAAAGTTTTACTATTAGTATGGGAACCTAAGAACGAGTAAAAGGGTTTTTAATAAAGCTGTGAAAATGTAGACAAATGTACTTAAATGGTGTTGTAAAAATTATATTAAGGTGTCTGAGGGCTCGCTGACTGAAAAAGGAATTGTAAAACTTTAACACCCGATAATCAAATTCACTGCTGTATTCAAAGATATTTTATCCAAGTTACCTAGTTCATCGCTTGATCATTCATGAATAAATATTTTCTTAATGGAAAGAGGAGAAAGTACCTAGACTTTTGTATGAGAAAGCCCCATGAGTTATTGGTACAGGGCAGGAAAGAGTCGGATTTGCTGTCTTTCTTCATTCTAAATAAATTCCAATATTTCCATTCTGCATGTCATCTAGGTAGAGCGGGCAATGAAAACGGAAACTTTTGATATAATTTCAATCATATGTAAAGTATATGCAGAGTTGTACTGGCTTGGAAATGATCGTGCCTTATTGAGCCTTCCATATTCGTACTGCACATTCTGATGGGGTTGGTATCCCTGCCAGTTGGCAGTATACAACTCGCCTCACTGTTGGCTGCTTGGCTTTAATGTTTACCTAATATTGATGGTTCTCTTTCTCTATTTGGTTGACAGTGGATCATACTGATATAGATCGATTGGCTAATCCACAAACGCTTTGAGGCACTTGAAAAAAGTTCTGTAGGCGAAATTTAGCAGACTGCTTCTTCTACAATTGCAGCCGCCAAAGATGGTTCCTTTCGGGCTTGTTCTGACTACATCTGTCAGATCATCTCTTAGCTAGATCATTTATACAATAGATGCTTTGAAGTTAGTGGAGCAATTCATCTGCGACCTTTTGAGACCTATATTACACACTTGACTTCGTGTGAATCAGGGACGTAATTTGTGATTGAATCCATCTAAAGTGAATGCGTTATTCATCATGGTTAAGTTTTTCTTCTTCTTAAATGGCATTACAGCTCACGGAGAGCCAGAGCCAAGCTTCTCTCATTCACTTATGTTGTGTGCGATTTGTTTTTTCAGCAAGTGAAAGGAGACCTACAGTTAAATGCCGATTCCGAACAGCGAGCGCTTAGAAGCTTTTTCAAGGCAAGTGTTCTACGGGGGGTTTTTTTCAGTACCCCGCCGAGCAGAAAAGCCGCGTAATGATCATTCGATTGCGTTGGTGTTATTGAGATCCGAACTCGCTCATCGTGCGTCAGAGGCCGAAAAGTTACCCACTGCGCCACAGCCCTCTGGTTAGGTTAAGACAAATAAATTTATCAAGCTCAATAACTAAACTTAAAAAAATCTGCAGAGTCCACCACACAACAAATTCCAAAAGTTGTGAAATATATTAGGCCTTAAAACTACAGGGTTTCTCCCCAAAAATATGAAAGTTTCACAAATGCCAAAACCAGGAAAAGATATTGAAAACCCGAATAACTACCACCCAATTTGTCTGTTATCACTCTTATCTAAAATATTGGGAAAAAATCCGACACAAAAGTCTATAATCAGATTTTGACCATAACAAAATTGTACCAACTCACTAATTCTTGCTTAGATAAGGCCACTCGATTATACAACAAACGCACAGAGTAGTAAGTAAAACTTCAAGTGATTTTGAAAATAAAAGAAACTACTAACCAGTATTCCTTGACGTATATTAAGTTTTTGATAAAGACTGGCACATGGAACTGCTTTACAAACTCAACAAAACCTTTCCACCTGACTTTTGCCTGCAACTTAAAAGCTACCTTGACCGACAGCATTTTAATGTAAAATACGAGGGCGAATACTCCATATTACGCGCAACGCAAACTGGCGTTCCCTAGGGTAGCGTATTGGGGCCACTACTTTACTTGATATATCCGTTAAGAAAGACACAGAAAAATCGAAAAAGTGCGTACCAACATATATCTAAAACATCAACTTATTGTCAATTAAGAGACAGACGTTAATAAATGGGAAAAAGATCCTAAATTTTAGAGAAGGCCGCCTTTAGTGCCAGTTAGGACCGAACGTGAGCATTTCGGAGCCAAGTACAGAAGATTTGCAACTGTGTCGGCGAAAAAGGCCGTTTTTAAACCACTCCTGGCTCACTCGTGCTTTGTATGATGATGTTGAGTATAGTCGACGCCTCGGTCTAAGAGTACAAGCGGTAGACGTTCGTTGGCTGTTACCACCGCCGAAACCATGGCAAGTGGTGGTGCTTGAGATCGGGTGGTCAATAGAAGATTTTAATATTCCTTTAAGGTAGGTTTTTCTCTTCAGAGAACACGATATTCAGCAACTAGCCACGTTCGTGCAGGCGCAGCAGCTTTTATTTGGGCATCAGTAAAATGTTGACATATCTGAGGCCTATAAAGTTCGACGTCATCTTGAATATCCGATCAGCAGCCAATCCGTCGAGAATTTGATTTAATTCGTGCACTTTTTTTCAGATCACCACCATAGCAAACCTAGTAGTATCGTTGTAATGTGCTAGGGTTCACGATTGAAATGCTCTAATGATAGTCACTTTCCACTTAAGTACTCGAATAGTGCTATCACTCTACTATGTTTGAATTCTATTACGGATAAAAAAATATCGCAGCGATGAGACACAATGAAACCAGTTGCCATTAGGCGAACCATGGACGCAGTTGTACCAACTGCTAAGAGTGTTACAGCCTTCTGAAGTTAGTTGCTTCTACTACCAGTCATCCTTTTTATCCTTGCAGACTTCCATTAAACCATACCTCTATAGCATTAACATGTTCGTGTTACTTTCACAAAAAGCCTATACTTTTCCATTCTTTTGTTGTCGTAAAGTTTGCTAAGGGCTTTCATCCTTTGGTCAATGTACGTGACAGTTGATTAATCTGGTGACCGCCAGGTCCGTTTGTGGGTGTTGAGATGTAGAACTCGCGTGCAGCAATAAGGTGTGTTCCGTCGCAAAATCAAGTAGCCCCAGACGCCATGTTATGAAGGGTGTGCTTATTAATGACACGATAAAAGTCCACACGATTTAGTATAATTGTTAGTTTGCTCCCTGTGGCGAAAGATTCATTTGAACATGTCTAATGATTTCTTTATTTTTAATTGAAGTTTGTTTATTGCACTTTAGGCCTTGAATTTGAAGATCATTACCAATCATATTTGGAACGTTGGCTCTGATGGTTTCGGACTGATTACTTTATAAGAGTACTAAACCATTTTGGAACCGGAAAAAAGGCTCTGTAGTCTCCACTGGTTGTAACATTAATTTGGTGAGTATAACTCCTTAGAAAACGAGGCTTCCTAGATCATTATTCGGCTTAAAATGAGAATATACTTAATTTAAAAACTAAATACTAAAAACTAAATTTAAAAAATAAATAAATAAATAAATAAATAATTGAGAACACAGAGTCCTCAGCATAGAGTACTAGGGTTGAAGTCGAAATTGTTAATATTCGAGTTAACACTCCACAGGATAGGAGAGATAGTTTCATAATCATAAGATATACGGGAGATAGGTAACGTTGAAAAAGAGTTGTAAAAGGTCGTGCAGTCGATTAATTAAGTCCTTTCAATATTCATGGAACGAAACGTTGGCTGGATGATCGCGATTCTAGAAATGAACATTTTTTGGTTATGGCGGAGACACCTGGGAGGCATATTAAAGAAGGGGTGAAAAACAATTATGTAAAAGTCACGTAGGGATTGCAGATGTCTTAGACCATACATTTAGCATTTATGATTACATAACTTGCCCAGATCATCAGATTTGGAAATATGTATAGTAGTAAGATCGTTCGAATCGGAGAAGATTTCATACGTTTGCGTTTGAGTCTTGAAGAACTTGGAACACTGAGATATAGGAATATTTGATGATCATTTCAGTATCGCCAATAGTAATGAAAGAAGTAAAGAGACAGGATAGTTCTACAAAACCAAATTCTTACAAATACATAGTTTGAACGTCGACAAACTTTTGACATTGGCTCTTGTCTACCTTAAGGCTTTCAAGTATGTGGATTTCGGAAGGTGTTTCAAGGTACTCAGGGTTCTATGGTGATGTCCTTTGTGGGAGGATTTCACTTTAAAGAATTGGAAAAACTCCGCTGGGACTAAGTCGGGATTGCAAGGGTTTTGGAATCCTTCACCTTGGAGCAGATGTGTGAGCATTGGCGTGATGCTGTCTGTGCGGTTCGTCTTCCATATTCTTTCAGCCATCAAGAGCCGCCAAGAGCTGCTGCCACTTAAAAACTGCATCTTATGACATTCGGTTTTCCTCGAATACTTGGCAAATCATGTCTAACACCTCCATAGCCGATTACCTAAGACCAACACGGAATTTGATGATATTCTGCCGTTCAATGCTCAACAAGAATGCGCTAAAAACTCGATCTTACCAGAATAAACGCTCGCAGGCAACTAATGCTTGACGTGGTTTGAAGGACCCTCACCACTGAGTTCCATTTGGTGCAAGCGCGCTAATAGGTCATGCAAAAAAAAGTTGTTCCCAATACTTTTTATAAAAGCCCATGGAACACAATTTGAAGAGTGTTAGTCTGTGGGAAATTTCATTATGACCTAAAAATCGACTCAAAAAGCATCTAATCTAAATACTAACCCTTATCTTACATAAAAACTAGGGAGGATGTTATCGATGTAACGCACCATTCTGGTATAGACCTTCAACCTATAGCCATTAAAATATGCTGATATGCTGCTGAATATCATTATGAAGATTGTCAAACACGATTAAAGCTTATTACCTTAATTTTTTTACCAATCTAAACAAAGAATCATCTTTACATTTGTTATACATTTAACTATGTATTGGGTCTACGGAGTGGACCAAAGGTGAAGCGCCTGGTAATGGCATTTGAAAATCTCGAACAGTGACAAAAATTTTGCTTCCAATTCTTATACTTGTTTTACTAATCTACCGTTTTTCATATTGAGCTTGCCCTAATTTTTTCATATCGGAATTTTAACATCTAAATGATTTCTTTTTAATCTTCCACCTTGCAAAGCTGAGATCTGTTTGTACGCATAATGTATCATATATGTGCAGACTTGCACGAAGTGAATGTGAATTATAAGCATGTATTATAATATATCTAGTATTACTATATATCCCATCAAATACATGAACCGTAATGACGATAAATAAAAGTCTGCAAAATTTAAGGTAAAAGACCTGGATTTGTAGATTGGCTTCCGGCGAGCTGATCCCATTTTGTTTTTTTTTTTTGTTTTTTTAAGGGGCTAGTGCTAACAAATAGCATGGGGCACTCAACTAGTGTAGGTATAGTGTGCCTTGTGGAGCTGAGCTGATCCCCTCATGATTTTTCTAAGGAGAATAGGTTTCCTAAAATGGCAGAGGGCAGCGCACCCATATAGTATGTGCTCTGCAGTTTCCTCGTCCTCTAGACATAGACTATACTCAGTTTCTCAGTTTCAGACGAGAGGTTAATTTTGGTTAGATGATATCTAAAACTACAATGTCTCGAAAGGTAGCTGACTAGTCTTTTGAAATCGACTTTATTATAATTAAAGATATTAACAGAGTGTTAGTTCAGGGGCCATATAACTCTTTTCGATTGTCGGAGTCCTTGAACGCTGGTCCAATTTTTCTAATTTATGTAAGAAAAAATTAATCTTCGATTCGAGGATTTCGCAGAAAGGCATCTATGTACCTTTCGCTATAACCTTTCGTTGTGAGTTCGTCGGCGATTTCGTTGCTTTTACGAGGGTGTTCCGATAAGTACTTAGCCTACAAAAGAAAAACAAAAATTTTGGAGAAATGGCGATTCATTTTTCAATATAGTCTTCTTTTAGCTCGATACACTTGACCCAGCGATGCTCCAACTTCTTTAACCCGTCTGAAAAATACGTTTTCTCGAGGTCTGCAAAGTAGGCCTCCGTGGCGGCGATGACCTCCTCATTCGACTGAAATTTCTGCCCGGCGAGTGACTTTTTCAAGTTTGGAAACAAAAAGAAGTCGCATCTGGACACACATGGGGCAGCAGTTCGTAGCCCAATTCGACCAATTTAGCCATGGTGAGGGCGGAGGTGTGAGCTGGTGCGTTATCATGGTGGAAGAGTACTTTTTTCTTCGCCAAGTGGGGCCGTTTTTTCTTCAATTCGGCATCGAATCGGCCCAATAGTTTGACATAGTACAGCCCTGTGACCGTTTTGCCCTTCTCCAGGTAGTCGATGTGGATCACACCTTGTGAATCCCAGAAAACGGTGGCCATCACCTTTCGGGCCGATGGGACAGTTTTCGCCTTCTTCGGAGCACGTTCGCCGGGTGAAGTCCACTGTTTCGACTATTCCTTGTTCTCTGGTGTGTACCAGTGGATCCATGTTTCGTCGACTGTCACGAAACGACGCAGAAACTCCTTCGGATTGCGCTTAAACAGCGTCAAACACTGCTCTGAAGTGGTCTCACGGTTGCGCTTGTTGTGCAGAATGAGTAAACGCGGCACCCATCGCGCCTACAGCTTTCTCATGTCCAAGATTTCATGCAGGATATGACCCACGCGATTTCCCTTCCAAAAACAAGAATCGAAACACCGACCGGTATTGCTCTTTTCCATTTTTCTAAAATCCGCTTCCACACGCGGTCAAAACAAAACTACGAGTCCGATCCGGCTGAAATTCGACAGTAGCCGTCTACTAGAATGTACTACACGACAGTAAGTTGCTCTAGCTATACTGGCGCCATCTGGCGGTGAGGCTAAGTACTTATCGCACCACTTTCGTAAAAGCATACGAAAAACATGATTTAGAAAAAAACCTTAAATACAGAAAGATGGAATGATGGTTCTAATCACTGCGAAAATGTGCATGAATTTGCTGCCAAAATATATAAAGGACATTTTTCTTAACAAGTGCGAGGAGTCAGTTCTCTCAGAATTCAAAAGGTATTGAACAGCTATGAATATTGAAATAAGCCTTTCATTAGAGCTGCAAATGTGTCATGATAGTTCAAATGGAAAATGGACTTTCAAAATCTGCGACCCACTATAAAGCGCTGTGCAGAAAATGTGCTTACTTGAAGATAGATGCCTTCATCTGGCGTAAGACGCATAAAGGAAGCAATACGTGCATAAGCTAACACCAACGCTTGGTGTCGGCATCCCAATTGCCGCCAATGGCGCCTCGTAAATACACGAGGACGAGTTTCCCTAGCAATGGCTGCAAAACAAGATCACAAACATCTCAGGTATCGTAAACATCATGCCAAACGTATCACACGAACACAGTATGCCGGTTACGTGGAAGCGTACGTTCGTAGTGTCGTATTCAACGGTTTTTTTCTGAACGCTTTTGACTCGGAATCTGATGTGTTCCACGAGGCACACCATCAGCAAGCTTAAAGACGGCACAGCGCAAGCTTAGCTTTAGGAAATATTTTATTTTTAGTTTTGGTTCACCTTTTGATACCAATAAAGCAAAAGTGAAAATCATTTTTACCGCGCAACAATGCCGATGTAAATGAAACGTTTTATTTTAACTTCTATTCCTCAAAATTCTAAGGTTGAATTTCTACCAATCGATTTATAAATTAGATCTTGAAACAAATTGGTTGTTGCAAAAGGACAACGAATCTCAACAAACAGAATGAATGGCTAAAGGATTGCTGCTATAAGTATAATGTCCCCAAAATATAACTCTCCACAAAGTCGAATTCAATTGAGCTTGAAAATGTCTAAGCACACCATCACCTCGAAAGATTCCCTTAAGAGGGATTTGCAAGAAAAATGGATTTGAGTCCCTTTTTTTTTTGTTATTTGTTTGTGTTGAATCTAATTTCGGTGGTTGTTTGTGCTGTTGTTGGTATTGCTGTGCCGGACTTTATTGCTTTGGAGCTATCTCCTGCTCCGTTTGTTTCCTGATTATTTGTTCAGGCTTGATGGCCTTCAGCTTCTTTTCTATAATTTATATACGACGACGCCTCATCATTCTGCCATTTTTCTTCCTTGCTTCCATGATTTTTTTTATTACCCACTGCAATTTCATTATTTATTTTTGCACCTAAATTGTGTCTCTTGGTGTCTCAGTGCTTGATTTAAAAAGTTTGTTTTATTTTTTAACAGGGAAATTGAACATTTTAATATTTCCATTTTTGTTATGTAGATACATAGCTATATGTAGATACAGATCGTGTATATAAAGGACTTTTACACCGAATTTTATCTATCACGTAGAAGTGTAGAAAAGGTAAATCAACACGACCTTCGCTTATTCACGAAGTTTAGAAGTTAGGCCAATCCGCAAAGATTTTAAACCATAAAGGTGCCTCAAGTGGGTGCTTGAAATGAACGAACTACATAGCAAATGGTTTTTGACACAAAATTATTTTAAATAAAATAACATTTTTCATTTTCCACCCACGACGAGTGAGAGTTGGGTGTGGTTTTGGTTTGGGCCATATATTTTCCTTTAAGCTAAATCAAATATTTTAAATACCTTGAATAGCTTCGTGAGCTTTTGTCACGGGAGAACAAGTGATGACATTGACTCATAAAATCCTGGTTAAAAAAAATTGCCAAAGGTTTGAAATCATGATTTGTTGTTTGTTTTTTAAATTAAAAGAATATTAATATAAAAATGATTTTGTCTTGCATATCTGCAGAACAATTAGCGCTGTCGATTCCGGACTGCTGTAAGTTGGTTGTAAAATGTTCCTCGAGTCTCAGGAACCAACGAAGATGTTTGTTTGGGTTTGAATTTGCACAAGGCTTACGGATTATGATCATTATTATCCCTACGACCGAGAAACTGATACTTAAATTATGAACCCTGGCGGGTACAGAACACAGTTTAATGCTAATACTTAAACGACTGTAAAGGGAAAAAGTCATGCAAATGTGTGCCAGGCAATTGACACGGGTGCATAGCTCGAGAGGGTCACATATTAAGTGAATGTTCCTACAATGAATGTACAAATGTATATAACCTTAGAGTGGGACATTTTTTTTTCTTTTGTAATGAAAATTATATCGAATTTTGTAGAGCTGGTTACAATGGATGGCGATATATTCGTCCATCAATTGACAAAAGGGTTGAGCTATGAGCAAAGTAGTGCTTTTTAAAATATTGACAAAAATATTGACAATGGAAAAGCAAAAGGCAGGGCAAAGCACGACTTCGTTTTTTTCTTGTTCCAGGACTTGAAAAGATTGTACTTTTTAAGAGTATGGAAGGGCCTTTACCTTACTTGTTACGAATATAATTTTCGGAACCTGAACTCTGAGACTTCTATAGCCGACATATGCAAATGTATTTAAAATGTATTGGAAGTCGTATAATTTTATGGGTTGTTTAGTCTGACTCACTCCATTTTTCCCTTGTTGTAATGGCAGACATGCCTGCAAAATTATGGATAATATGTTTGAAGTATGCTGGTAAACATTGCTAGTCAAAACAGTTGCTTAGACTGTCGTCAGCTCTCATGTGAATTTTCTCTTTTTTCACGTTTTAGGACTGTTGGGGTTTCTTGGAAAGATATCTGTATGTGTTTGCTTACCCTCGTGAACTCTTCTTCGTCACGCTTTAATGCATTTCTTATAAACCTTATCTCCACTTTTGGAAAATGTAAAAACAATTTAATATATCTGACTCCAATATAGAAACAGACGGATCTTGGGCCAGGACTAATCAAGACAAAGGTGACGCTTTTGCTAGGCATTTCAAAGTAGTATTTACAAACAAAAGAGAGCTCTAGCTGCACAATCGCCAATACTACAACACTAGGCTCACGTACCAATAATGCAAGGATAAAATAATAATAATAATAAAGAAGAGGATTGTAGTAAAAAAAAAAGTAATGACCATAAGAAAGCTCCAGTATATGACTACCTCAACGAGAAATATTGGGGGTAACTTGTATAATGCATTTATCTGATTAAGGATTTTTGTTTTAGGGTTCGCGATGGTTCAAAAGTTATGCTCTTATGGTTTTTGTCACACAACGGGGTGCAGATGGTTTGCATCGAAGATGTTCGTTCATTACTCTCCGGGGGTGGTTGTCCTAGATAGGATTTGAAAGATTCGACTGAATTTGTCACGTTGGTTGTAGTTCACAATAACATATTTTATTTCCCTGTCATTAAGGTGTTATATTGGAAATGCACACACAGAGTATGAATTTTTATTTATTTTATTTATCAAGCAGAGACACAGCTCTTATAGACTACTTAATATACTTAACAATAAAGAAAATATAAAGAAATAAATACTACCTAGCGAGGTTCAGTTTTAATAATAACTTTTTTTTAAAACAGTCTCTACTTAGATATGAAGTAAAATCGATCATATTACATAAGGAATTTGATTGTCTTAGACAACGAGTTAAGGGTTCATTAATTCCATAATTAACCCTATGAAAGGGTACACAAAAGAAACGATTACTACGTGTACCACGACTTGGAACATGAAAACTGACTAACGAAAGCAAATGAGGGCAATTAATTTTGTAATTAATTAAGTCCCTTACAAACATTACATCAAAATATGAACGTCGTGATTCTAAGGACTGAATGCCTAATAACAAACACCTCGTTTTATAAGTTGGCATATTAATATTCCATCGCAATATCCGAATTGCGATTCTAGTGAAGCGTTTCTGAATTCTTTCAATTCTCGTTGAATGAATACTATACATAGGATTCCAGACAGGTGAACAGTATTCTAGTATTGAACGTACATAGGAAAAATATAGTGATCTAAGAGTAAACGGATCTAGGAAGTCGTTAGCATGCCTAGTAACAAATCCAAGCATTGAACTGGCCTTTGAAATAATGTAATCAATGTGGTTTGAAAGCGTAAATTTTAAATCAAAGATCACACCCAAATCCTTTTTTTGAGTGACTTTGGATAAAGAAGATCCATGTATATCATAAGAAAATAATATTGGAGATGCACCACGGTAGAACATCATACTATGACATTTGGATACATTTAAGTGCAGATCATTATTAGAACACCAAACGGATAAGTTATTAAGATCATTTTGGAGGTTTATGCAATCCGAAATAGATTTTATGCGTATGAATAATTTAAGATCATCAGCATACATTAAGCAAAGACAGTCGTTAAAAATGCTCGGAATATCATTGATAAATAATATAAAGAGAAGGGGACCAAGGTGACTTCCTTGGGGAACCCCAGAGGTTACATTGACTGGGTTCGAGATAACGTTATTAAATCGAACGTATTGTATTCTACCAGAAAAATAAGATTCAAACCATTTTAATAGGTTAGAACGAAAACCTAAATTATGAAGTTTGGTAATTAATATTGAGTGATCAACTCTGTCAAACGCTTTACAGAAATCAGTGTATATAACATCACATTGATATCCTTGTTCGAGAGCACCTAGTACATAATTACTAAAAACTGTAAGATTGGTCAAAGTTGATCTGCCACCGATAAACCCATGCTGCAGAGGGGAAATTAATTCTTTCACTGAGAAAACGATTTTGCTATAAATATTTTTTTCAAATAATTTAGGAATGACAGATATTTTGCAAATTGGGCGATAGTTTATGACATCATTTCTTGATCCAGATTTAAAAACAGGATAGACATAAGAATTTTTCCCTTGTTTTAAGAAGTATCCTTCTCGAAGAGAGCGATTAAAAATTATTTCAAGGGGTGTAGCTAGAGAGAGAGCACATTTTTTTAAAATGATGGGAGCAATACCATCAAAAAATACCATCAATTTTGAAGTGATCTTATATATTGCGAATGTAATGCCTCTGTCAGCATATTTTTTTTTTTATCTCTCATTCACAGCTGATGCTGCACAATTTTTTCGTATAGGAATTGTTCCTGACTATGGACGGACTTCAACTATAGACCTTCCGCTCAATAGTCGGTGATGATTACCATTGCACCACGACCACCCCTGGTCTCTAATCTTCGAGTGAAGTTTTTAGCTTGGGTAGATCAGTGGTACCTTAAGACAATTCTTTCTATCATCAAATTGGTGAGTTGGACGTGGACGAAGTTTATTTGAAGCATTTGGTTAATCACTGGTTCTGATACTTGAAAAATCTTCATTTCCCGCTATACGAATTTTAAATATCTGATATTTGGCAGGTATTAGACTCCTTTATCTACTACAGGGTATGTCTTTCTGACTAAAATATAATTGTCACCGATTTTCATAAGACATTGCGTTTTTTTTTTATAGATTCAAATTGTCAACTTATGTATATTGGATGTCCCTAAAGTTATGTTGCTTAATTTCGTGCATACTTCGGTTGGATGCCTAATATTGTACATTCAGTAAGGTAC
Source organism: Merodon equestris (assembly GCA_958301585.1). Classification (NCBI taxonomy): domain Eukaryota; kingdom Metazoa; phylum Arthropoda; class Insecta; order Diptera; family Syrphidae; genus Merodon; species Merodon equestris. The sequence goes on along the minus strand of OY284413.1, from coordinate 205,238,451 downwards.
CCTAAGCACGTTGAAGTATTTAGCAAAAGTGTAATGACCTGTGATGAAATTTGCAAGTTTCCGGCAATCAATTGTTGTTTATTGATTGGAGGTGACTCGTAGACTTCGTAAGAATGTAAACGATCCATCATCCCACACCAAAGACTATTCTGCGATTGTGCCCCATTGTCCTAGTGATTGACGATCCAACTAAATTATAGGCAGACGCTGAGGTAGTTCAAATCTTGAGTTGACTCCTTCTAAGCCAACTCGGGCCAGCTCACAGATTACATTTCCCATTTTTCTAGCCTTGATCAACGAAGTCATGAATTTGAGCGCTATTTTGAATGTGAACATAGGGCTAACTACAGCCCTGAACATAGCCCGAGGCCGAGTTTCAATAGAGCATATTTGATACTCTGATCCATCTAAAACTGCTACCAAAATAGAATTTTTATATCATTCTTGACAGACGACTACATTGATGCATTTATGGTATAATGCAATGGAAGCAAGACCGTAGGAGGAGTTCTTGACATGCCTCCTTATAGCAAAAACTGTATTGGGGAAGAAGCTTCAATTCGAACAAGACTTACAAAATTTCTCTGTCTAGTTTCCTAGACGGGGAACAGGTGTCTCTACGAGGGGGTGGCCGTTTGAAACTTGGAATTTCAGAGCCTCCTATTGCCTCCATATTACAAGTTCTCTTCAATCTCTTCTTTATATTACCCTTCTATCTACGGTGCGGTCTTCCAGGTGGACTTTTTTCATGGGTTTTTCACTCATTATTCTTTCAACTCTTCGTCCACTATTACTTCGTTCAACTTATTCTGCTCATCTTAGTTTTCGCGATTTTATTATTCGGCAAAGCTGGGACTGAGTAAAGTTCCTTGAGGTTTTGATTGCACAGTTTTCTCCATTCACCCGTTTCCTCGTCTTTCTACGCTTTTTGCCGTAGATTCTACTTATATCTTGTTTTCAAAGACCCGATCTATTTTCCTCCTTCTGAGTCAAAGAGCAAGTTTCACATTTGTAAGGTGTAAGAGGTTTTATTATAGTTTTATTAATATGGATTTTGGCATTGTTGAAAGTGAAGAAAAGTGAAGTGGTGACAAACCGTCTCCTTGTTTTAATCTTTCAAGTATAAGCGTTATCAATTTTTCCTCACCTTACAAGGACATGATAAATATTAGATCAGTTTATAGTCATAATCTGCTGTTTAATAATAAACTAATAGCTGGCAGACCGTTTCGCGAAATTCTTATTTCCTTTCCAAAATCTGTTGTATATTGAATCTGATCACTCATAGAGCGGTTCCTCCTGTAGCCACACTAGTAGTCTCCGAGAATTTTTTTAGCGTATGATGTCAGTCTGTTTAAGAGCTGTTAATTACTCTCCTTCGGCTTTGTTATTCTTAAGTCTATCTCTCCTATTGGGATCCATCTCTTTCGTTGCCCGAAACAAGCTCCCCATTATCGTTGCTCATGAATCCTGATTTAGCCTGGTATCCTTTTCGTACGGCATTTTGTCCCTTATATTAGTCTCTTGTTTTTACATAGCTGCACATTATTCCTTAATGTTAGTAAACTATTTCCTTTGTCTTAGACATTTTTTTTTATCTCTAATAAGATGGCTGCAATCCTTTTGTAGGGTGATTTCTTCAGTATTTGCAAGGCTTAAGCTTTTACTTCTTTTTCACATTTTTTGTCGAAACGAGGCTTGCCTTTGGGAGCATCCCAATTGCATAGTTTGTTTACCATTGCTTCCTCTGCAACAATTTTTAATGTTGACCATACTGCTTCTACCCGTCTGACTTCGTCTTTAGTTTCCATACCATCGAGCAGGGCAAACCGGTTATTAATTTCGTCCTGGTATTGGCGCCGGCTATGAGAGTCCTTTAACGTTGAGTTTTTTATACATTTCTGTCTCGCCCTTCTGTGAATTTGAACTAGGCTTTTAATAAATTTTGCCGATGATAGAATTTTCTCAGAACCGCAATCCGTCCTTCTGTATCCTTTGACATCTATCCCAGTGATATCCAAGTTGGGATATGTATTCACATTTGAAAGTCTAGCTTCTAACACACATTCTGTACAGGCCTCGTACGTTCCACGAATCTGCCCTTAATTTTTGTGCATTCTTTCGTACAGGATCCCACCCGGAGATCCCATTGGCGAACTAGTTTATCTCCGGAATATTATACCCAAGGAAAAGCGGCCATATTTAACACTGAGGTACGACAACGATTTCTGATGTTATGGTGTATTGTTGTTGTGATGTGTGTGTCCGTAGTGCAGGGTCATCAGCTCTGCCACTATCATTTTTATCACGGGGCAGAGTTTTATTAGGAATTTAATCACCTCTTACGGCTGACATTTCTAGCCTTAAAGTGTTTATAAATGATTGAAGGTTTTATAGATGGAAAAAACACATCTGAAAGGTGGCTAAAATGATTTAAATGCCCTAATTTAGGCCATTACAAAATTGTTTGGTGCATCAACCAGTTTACGGTAGCTTTTTTGCATTTCGCACCTCGTTCCTGCCATGCCATATTGGGAGTCGAAAACCGATAAGCTGTTACGGAATGCAAACCAAAATTGGCAAGTGTTTCAAAGTCAATAAAGCAATTTATATGAAAGTACTGTTTAGTGTGAAAGTAATTTCACCCGCACGATACAATGTAACACGACACCGTGGCGACCTTGGTTTATTGCCACAGCATGCCCTTAAATGTTTCAAAAACGAAATGACATTCTTCAACGCAGAGAAGACTCAGCGCCCACACGGATTAGACCAAAGATCCGCTTTTAAATATGGCGCGGTTGCCGTCGCACCAAATACAGCACCGGTGCAACGTTCAACACCGACACACCCATTCCTATCATGTTTGTATCTAAACGTCATTCTGGATCCGAACATTGTCATTCCTGTCCACGAAGACCATTAATAGCGCAGCGAAAGTGATCGTAGATCGATTAAAAGCTGTCACACCGACAAGTCGTGCGTAAACCCTCCTAAGTACACAACATTGTCAAGTCAACCGGAAAGGTTCACTTTCCTTCGATGGCCATTTCCACTCGTTCGCTGTCAATCGCTTTACCTTCTTACAATACTTTGGACTTGTCCGCGTGTATACATAAGCTATTATGACGTGACATAAACCAAAATGATATGCCGATCGTGGATAATAATGAGCGATATGCAAATGGAGTCACGGATTAGGTTACCTAAAAATCGACGGGCGGCTGTCTGTGAGGTTATTGTGCGAGTATTTCTTGTGAGAGTTGCTACTACCTCATCGGATGAGCATGAAAGTATGTGCAGTCATGTGGCCCGAAAATGTTTGCGAACAGAATATGGCGAGGCGCTGGGGATTTTAGAGTCTAGGCATATTGCATGTGGGTTGGTCGATTTTTATACACGTTGTGGCGGTTGCCATGGAGTGATGAGTTTAGGTATTGTCGGTATGCAACTACTGACGGCGTAGGCATATCGCTGCTTTTGGTTTTTAGATTAGTAGAGCTTAAGTTTCAGCTTTTTTTTTCGAACCAGGTTAACATGTCAATATATATATTTTTTATTCGTTAAAAGTTCTGTCGAACCTTGCAATATACTGGAGGTCTGATTTAGAATGAAATAGAATGTGTTTCTGGACCAAGCTGCCCGTGAATGAACTTGTGTACTATGCATTATGTCTTCGGGACGGCGACTTAAGACTGTCGATGAAGTCAACGGATTTCGAGTTATTTAGAGCTCAAGCTCGTACAAAACATGCATCCTTCGGTGAAAATCTTGCCCCTTGCTCCTGGGGCAAATAATAATGTGATTATCAACAATTTGCACATGGAATGTTAGGTCCTCTAGCAGACTAGACACAGCCGTTTAATTAGTAAATTAAATTCCTATGTACGCCACAGATGATTAATTTTGATGAAAAACTTTGACATTAATTACGGATACTACCACATGAAAAATTTAACATTTGGAAGCGGATTTAGTTTTCGAGGCAGATTTAGGTAAAAACGAAGGTGCCGGCATGCTTTATAATAATCCAGATCAAAGCTGGTCTCAAAAATAAGTTTGATATACGATCACGAACCAACTGACCGACTTCATGGTGAATTGGTGGTCATCTTTGTAGTCCTAAGCACATTTTCTCTGCTGTAGTGTATGAATGCCTGAACTGTTCGTGTACAAATTGGTAGGTCCTATCAGTGTGGTTTCAGGTCAGAAAAATAAATCGACAATAGAAAAAATATTCACTGTACGGTAGATCCGAATGTGAAGGCTCACGAACAATAGATACACCTTAATGTCAACTTTGAAACCACATCAGGTGATTGTCCGGAACAAAAACTATGGAAGTTATAACTTAACCAGTTATAAGGGGCAACTCTGCTATTGAGTTTAGATGAAGAATAATTCAAAATAACCCAGGGTCTGTTTCCAAGCCAACAGAGAACGCGGTGGACCTGCGTTCGATCCTGCTCGCAATCTAGGGGTGGTCAGAATCTACTCGCATCTGGTGGGCCTAACGCAATTAACGGTAGAGAGTCTCTTAAGCATCCTCTTGGTGAATGTAAATTCTCTGATTAGAATTGAACAAGGAGCCGGACGAAAGCCCCGAAGTTATTTTTTTCGTTCATAGCGCCGGAGATTTAAATGCCGAAGGTAGTGGTTGGGGAAATGACACACACAACAGTAGGGGGACTTTACTAAGCCATTGTAGGTGCATTGGTTCTGCAAAGCATAGATTATAGAGTCCTGTTACCGGTACGAATGGTCCATCGTATTCATCTAGGAGCGGTTCCAATCTGGATCTCATTCTGTTTGACTCTCGACAGAGACACTGACACTGGTCATTGCGGACTTAGTGCCGTGCTCACAGTACCAAACGAATCCGCAGAGATAGCGGAGTATGACCAAACGCACCCCTACGGCTACAGTACGGCACATTGGCCATCAACTGTTCGGCGAGCTATTTTGAGTGCAGAGCATCTAAAATTTAAAAAAAACTAAAAAAAAACGCGCCCACTAAACGGCGTAAGAAAAGAACAGCAGTTGGAATTCGCACGTCTTCACATGACATGGGATACCAACTTTGGAAGAGTTTTAATTTTTTTTTTATAATTTGCGCGCGCAAAAGGGGTTATGGCTACCCTTAAGTGTCCGGAATCAAGACACAGCACGGGCCGAAGGTATAGAGGGAGAAAGGGAGAGGAGGTACCTGTGCACATTGGTCCTAAATGTCTGTGGATTGTAGTGAGTAGGAAATATTAGGCTGGGAAGAGCATTCCATAACCGTGTTGTGCGGCTGAAGAACGAATCCCTGAACTTAACTGTACGTCCGAAAGCAGGCTTAAGGGTAAACTGATGAGCATTCCTGGCAAGACGAGTATTGCGGGTGAATTCATGGAGGTGAGGAATGCAATTGGCTAACTCATTTGAGCAACGGTTGTTAAAATAGCGATAAAATAGTTACAAGGAAGACACATTACGTCGGTGTTCGAGCGAGTCAATTGACTTTGCGATATTAGTGTCTCCTATAAGTTTTATCGCTCGCTGTTGTATCCTATCTAGTAGGTGCAGTGAAGTTTTAGGGGCACCAGACCAGATATGAGCGTTATACTCAAGCTTGGGGCGGATGTAGGCCTTATAAATTGAAGCCAAATCAGAGGGGGTGAAATATTTCTTGCATCGTTTGAGGAAACCTAGACATTTTGCCGCGTTTTTGGCGATTTCAAATATGTGATCATTCCAATTAAGTTTGGCGTTGATACACATACCAAGGATGGAAAGTTTTTCGGTTTCGTCGACACAAGCGCCATTCATGGATAATGGCTGATTATTATGGGTTCGCTTTAACGACAGTAGACAGCATTGAGTTTTAGAAGCATTGAATTCCACTCTATTATTTCTACCCCAATCGATTATGCTGTCAGGATCGGAATTCAATGTGCTTGACATACGCTGCCGTTCCAGTTCTACGGCCGAAGAGCAGGGACGTGAGTCCTGGAACGAATATGAAAAGCTGAGAGTACTGTCATCAGCGAAGGAGTGGATTGGATTAGAAGTAACAGACAAGAGATCATTTATAAAAATGAGAAAGAGAGTCGGAGACAAAACAGAGCCTTGGGGGACACCAGCATTTATTTGGTGAATATCAGACTTGAACCCATCCAAAACAACTTGAATTGAACGGTTCGAAATGAATTTCTAATCCATAGAAGCAGAGATTTATCGATGCCATAAGCACGCATTTTCGACAAAAGAGCCTGATGCCAAACTCTGTCAAATGCTTTTGAAATATCAAGCGCAACGATCTTGCTTTCGCCTTGATTGTGCAAAGATTGGTTCCACTTTTCGGTGAGATATGCCATCAAATCACCAGTGGACCTATTTCTACGAAAACCGTATTGCCGGTCATTAAGAAGCTTCCGCGATTCAAGATATTTCATAATCTGACGGTTTATCAGCGTTTCCATGACCTTGGAAAGAAGGGACGTTAGTGCTATGGGTCGGTAGGAGGAGGGAGACGAAGATTCGCCCTTTTTGGGGACGGGCTGGACAAATGCTGTTTTCCATCTACTCGGAAAGAGACCCGAAGAGTAGGACAGATGGAAAAGCTTACGCAGAGGTTTTGCCAGCGCAGAAGAACACCTCTTCAGAAGTATTGGGGTATACCATCCGGGCCAGCGGATTTGTGTATGTTGAGATCTTTTAGTACTCTTGCAACTGTACGAGTGCGAAAATGGATTTGTCCCATGGTGAAATCAACGCTCTCAAGTACAGGCGGAGACAATGTGGAATCTGGTAGCGTTGAGCTACACGCGAAATGTGCAGCAATCAGATTGGCCTTGTCTAAAGAGCTGACAGCTGAAATGTCATTGTAAATGAGCGTGGGAATTGAAGACGAGGCTGAATTCTTTAGGTTTTTCACGAACGACCAAAAGTTTTTGCTACCCTTGGGACATTGTAGCACTTTCTGCCTCAACTTTTGTTCGTGGAAGAATTTTACACGTCTAATTAATGCATTGCAGTCATTTCTGGCCCGTTTAAATTGTTTCCGGTTTTCCTCAGTACGGTTGTCTTGTAATTCCGGAAACTCAACTCTCTCAACCTGATGGCCTCTTTAGAGCTCGAGTCATACCACGCATTTTCTTTGGTTTTGATACTCTTCATTCTGTGAGGAATGAAGGATCTCATACCCAGAAAAAGAATGTTAGTGATCATATCAGCAGCGGCATCAACGTCACTATCGAGGAAACATAGTGACCAGTTAAAATTCCTAAAAAAGTCGTTAAGGCCGCTCCAGTTGGCTTTCTCGTATAGCCATACTATTCTTTTAGGAATTTGTTCTCTAACTGTGTGGGGTGAAGACGAGAAATTAGCTGATACGACACAGTGGTCAGACGAACCTAGGGGCGATAATATTGCAACAGAGTATTTGTCAGGATGAGAGGTGAGAAACAGGTCCAAGGTGTTGGGGGAATGATCTGCAATGTCAGGTATTCGTGTAGGCTCATTTACTAGCTGGGTCAGATTATTTACCTCAGCAAAGATCTCTACGTACCGTCCTTCGGGTGTTGTCTGGCATGAATGTCGAAGCCAATTAGAATTGTGTACATTGAAATCGCCCGCAATGGCAATCTCAGTGTGAGGATGTAGGGATACAATTCTTGTGATGGAGTCGGATAACATATCAAACTCATTGAAAGTTGAATTGCTATCCAGGTTTGGACTTCTATAAACAAAACAGTAGTGGATTAAATGCTTACGGACATGGATTTTTAGCCATAGGAAATTAAATTCCGGATTGGAACATTGGCCGTATTGTGGCTGAAGTTGGTAAGCTACATCACTACGAATATATAGGGCGAGACCGCGGTGGAGAAAGAAAAGGGGCACCAAGCTATATCCAGGCAGGTGCAAATCCGATAAATCGGTATTCTCTCCTACCTGTGTTTCACTCAGTGCCAAGATAGCTGGTTTATACAGGGACAGGTGGACGTATACAGCGAATAGATTCGTTCTTAGGCCACGGATATTACTCACATCAACCCTGAATTTTTCCATGGTACAAAACACAGGCACCAGAGGAACCAACTCCGACGTTTGAAAGGTAGTAAAGCAGAATTGAGAAGTGCAAATTTCAAATAGCTTCCCAACATCAAATCGATGTAGGTGTTATGCCCATACACCGATTTGAATTGGTCCACCAACGATTTGCACTCTTGGTTCTGCTACGTCAGATGCTACGCACTCTCGGTCATTGCGCTAACCCATTTGATGAAATCAAACGGGAGTTGCGACCGAGAATGCGCAGCCGTGGCTTGTGAAGGAAGGGACGAGAGGGAGCGGGCCGTATGCGCTCGATCCAAATCACTTCACTTGGCACTTGTTAATTGTTTTTCTCTTTTTTGTTTTTCCTTTTTTTTTTTTTTTTTTTTTTTTTATTTTTTTTATTTTTTTTTTTATTTATTTTTTTTTTTTGTGCACTCGCGAGGGGTGGTGGGTTCGCGAGGAAAACAAAAAACAAAGTATTACGAAAAACACAGGCTAGTGCACGCGTCGGAGGATGGCACGATACTCATTCGCGAAATGTTGTTTTTTTCAGATGAAAAAAAAAATTATTTTGGATGGCCTTGATGGCTACAATTACTACTTGAATGATCTTAGAAAATAGCAATGTTTTTGACATGTCACCATTCGAGGCAAGGAGGAGTAATGGTTTGGAGAGCCATTACGTACTATGGGGCGTTCGTTTGGTTTTCGTTTCCAACAAAATGACAGGAGTTTCCTACAAAGCCCTTTTGCAATCAGCCTTCCTGGCAATGAAAGAACTATTCGGACATTACCAGTGGTTGTTTCAACAAGACAATGTGCCAATCCACAACGCTCCTGTAGTCAAAAGCTTTCTTCACAGCGAAAATGTGGAATTGTTGCCGTGACCACCTTATTCACCTGAGCTCAATATAATTGAAAATGTTTGGGGATGGCTCACGCGTAAAATTTATGAAGGAGGTAGGCAGTATGAGACCTGTGAAGATGCCTGGAAGCCGATTCGCTTAAATTATTTAGAAAAAAACTATATGACTCACTAAAAAATAGGAATTTGATGTGATTTTAAAACGTGGTGGTTGTACAAAGTACTGAAAATATAAAAAAAAAAAGTGAATTAAAAAGTCTATTTTTCATTTTTACGACTTTTTTTACAGGTGTGTCTAACCATGTGAACAGAAAAAAACTGCACTTTTTCTTACAGCATAGGCATAGTCTTTCAGGAAGCTCGATGTAGACAATATAGCTCTAATTCATCATCCATCTCCGTAATGGTATCGATCATTGGCGATCAGAAAACCTTGGTTTTAGCAGGTATATAGTGACGACTTCACAGCAAATACTGCCGTCGCCATGGAAGGGGCTTACTCTCCAATCGATAAGTCAAGTATTGACGGTGCAGGGAAATAAGTCCCCGGGTACTAAGTCCACTGAGGGACTTAGTTCTCACTGAAAGGGTATTAAAACCACTTTGAAAAAGTGGATTTCGTTCCCATGCCCTAGAGTTTTATTATAAGTATAGATATAGATACATGTACATACTGCTTCGCTATTTGTTAAACTATTTTAGCGTTTTTTTTCTGTTTTTTATCTGTTACCTAATGGCGTGAAAACCGCAGATTTTAATGAATTTTAACAGTACCTAAGTGGCCCGCTTCGCGGGACTAAGGGATTTAAACTCTCTTTTCATATGCGGCAGGTCCCGCTCACGCAACTTCGTTGCTCCGCTCGGGGTAGGTGCTTTTCGCCAGGCAGGCGTCTGTATCAACAGTCAAAATATAACAAAACAAACGTTCAAATCAAAGCGAAATAAAGCCGACTCGCCTTTCTTTCACACTTGGAAGCGAAATAAGGCCGAATCACAAAATTCGGCGTTATTTCACGACACCTGCTGTATCTGCATTGTTGTGTCCGTATTGCAGAACAATAGTTTAAAGTTTCAAGAAAGTTTTCTTATAGATTCCATTTATATGTATTCTGTTCATTTGAAGTCTTAGAATTTCTTTTCTTTAATTTAAATTTTTATGTTTTTAAGGAGTTTTGTTTTTTTTCTTTTACTATTTTGCCTTTATGTTTAGATAATTAAGATTGATGTGAACTTTCTTACATAGAAATGTATTTATGTTTCATTCATAAAATTGCTAATTTTTTTCTCTGTACCTTCTTTCACTTCTAGGTGGAAGTGGGAATTTGTTCCACATTTATAGGGAATTAAAGCCACTCAGTTTTTTTTTGGAATTAAATTCCCACCTTACATGGGAACGAAATCCACTTTATCAAGTGGATTTAATTCTCACGCAGTGAGAACTAAGTCCCTCAGTGGACTTAGTATCCGGGGACTTATTTCCCTGCACCGTATTGACATGATAACCGGCAAAAGTTCGTTGTGAAAATTGCAAAATGAATTCTACGCAAATATTTGATATTAACAATGGAGTGGAACATGGAACGGTGAATTCGCCGATCCCTCTTAGCATTTACCTCAGTGATCTTACAACGATATCAGCTACAATCCAACAATCGATGTCATTGTCATTCTTTTGTAGCGTGACTTCGAGGAAATTCAGCAGTATTGTGATAACTGTGAGTTGAAATTTATCCAGAAATCAGAAACTATTTCATCCAGAACAACATTGTCTAGAGTCACTAGAAAAAATTGGTGCAGGTTCCCAATTTTTGGACCGGACAGACATCCACCGGCGAGATAAAATGTAGTCAGATATCTTGAAATCTGGCCCAGCTCGGTTTCTGACAAGATGGCTGTTTGATAGCAGCCAACTTGGTTCCAGAGTGAAGGCAATGTGCTACAAGCCGCTAATCCAAATTAATTTAATTCAAATTAAAATGGGAAGGATCCGGAGAGGATGTTGGACAGACAATGTCTTTAGGTTAAAAAAACTGATTCGAAATCACGTTACAGAGGCAATGACTTCGGTCAACTTGTACGACGAAAGGGTTTGCCTTAATGATTTTGTCAGTCCTTTATTTTGATCATTGTAGGCTGATTCAGAACAGATTAGAGGTACCGCTATTCTTCTACGTGACCGCAATTCTGTGGAGCGGCGATCTCTCTACCAGCATGATGTCACGGTAGCCCGGGGCGCCTCAAGTTTGTCAAGATGGGGGAGATATCCTTCGTCAGCATTAATGGTTTTGCTTGTTTGAGCGGACTGTGTTAGTGGTATTTTGGATATTTGATAGTTTAACTTCTTCAAGGCAAAGGTTTTTATAGGCTAGGCTAGATTAGGTTAGGGTAGACTAGGCTAGGATAGTGGGTTGTTTTAGTTAGTTATAAGTTGGCTTTATTATAAAACTAAGATCTGATGATAAGTTTCACTTAGTTTAGCTTAATTGTTTTCATTTTTTTTCTTACAAGATTGTCATAAGGCCGTTGAGTTGTTATGTGTTGTGTACTTTACAGTGCCTGTTTAGGGCCAGTAAGGTATTCTTAATCTAAATAATACCTATATTTAAGCTAGTTATAAGCTTTTTGTCTAACGTAAGATAGTAAAGTAGTTCAAGGTAAAAAAAATTAATAAAAATAAATTCAAAATGAATTGGACGTAGATAGACAGATAGATAGCTCTTGTCATTGTTGTTTGGCTATAAAGGCAATGGAGTAGTAGAACCCTCCCTCAAGGAAACTATGGTAATTCTTTTAAAAATCCACCGCAGGACCCGACTTAGAGGCTAATACAATACAAAAAATAGGTCATCTCTCATTGGAGAATTCGAGAGTAAGGATTTGTGTGCGAACTTTGTATTATCTAAGCGAACGTCGAAGAACAGACACAACTAAGAACTTTACGAGGTTTACATCGACAGCTGCAAATCCGCCATCAAATATGGCTAAGCCCTACAAAGCGATTGGACATGACCCTTTCGGCCCGAAGAGTCCTCGTGGCCAGACGCACCCAAGGTAGACTAGCTCTACGATGCTATGGACTCTATTGTAAGGTGATGGCTATTTGTCACTGTTAATAATAAATGCATTTTAATTTGAACCTTGCTCCTTACTTTTTTCCCTTACACATCACCGGCTTATTTCTCGATCATTGATTATGAGATCGTTCTACAGTATTATGTGGACGCCTGAACTTCTTCATCAACAACCTAGGTGCAGACAGATTTCGGAGAAGATTCATATATTTTAGCCTACTTGTTGTCTTGAAGGCCGCATATAGGAATGACGCTGACAAGCAAGCTATGTTGAAGAATTATTGCTTTTCGATTGAGATCGGTAACGATCTACCCGACACATTACGATATTGATGACTTCACATCCTCATATCATACGAGGATATGAAGCAGCAGTTTGTTTTTTCTTTCAAAAAAGCAACGGAATTCTACAATTTTAGAACTAGCGCTTCAAGTATACGAGTGCGAACTGAAGTAGTGTTGACGAAATATTGGTAAAGGTGTTTCCAGCTCTTAGTAGTCATTTTTAAAGTTTCATATCTCGACATGGCTATTTTTTCAAAGCGCGCCTTAAGGTAGGTTATAATATCCCGCCGTTTATGAATAGTTTCAATCAGAAAAAAAAAATGATGGCGACAAAAACAATATTTGCATTGTTCCCCATCGTGTATATGCCCTCTCAATTAGATGAAGAAGCTTGACGAAATCCGTTCAACCGTACTCGAGCGCCTTTAAGTAACCTTCTTCACCTATAAAAAATAAAAGTAGAACTTTTGATTTTGTTTCTCCATTTACGAGATGACAACTGTTGCAGAACTCTTTAGATTCCCATTTCGCCCAAGCTCCCATATACTACGGACAGCAAACAATAACAACAATCAGCAAAACAACGTTGCTTTCGTTTCGCTCTACTTCGCCATTTCTCTTCGAGCTACTTGTTTACTATCCTTCACCTTTCTAGATAATAATCCCCTCACGCAAAACTGTCCACTAGAGAGCTCCCCATAAACTACATGCGCGAAACCGCGTTCATCGGACAAGCATCAAAATGCAACCGCTTAGAACGATATGTTCCATGCATCATGCAACATGCACCATGACTATGGCTTAAGTCGCGTTAATTAGCTGAGGAGCTGCGTTTTCTCTAATTGCATCCAAACAAATTGGCGGTGAATTTGTTTGGCGTGATTACACTTAGTACAGTAACGGTTGCATTATTGCTCCCACTTTTACGACCGCCAAGATGGGAGAAACCATCTTGCGGGATGCAAGAAGTAGAAGCACGCTATGAGTCTGTTTCACAGGCGAGTATAAAATCATTTGTGCAACATTTATCCATACCAGTTCAGTTGCACGCCTTTCGTCAGTTGTTTTGTGCAACACGTCGTCATCATCTTTTTAAAGGATACAATAAAGGGATAGTACCATCGTAGGCTTCAGAATCATGCTTAAGTGTCTACCAGCGTTACTCATTATTTGTTTTCTTGTGTCTGTGTCCACGGTGACGGCACGAAGTGCCATGGGCTCGTCGTTGCAAAATCTTGATCCCGGGCAGACGGTCGACGACGTGGAGGTGCCGGCAAACAACAACGCATCAATTTGGAGTGATTTTTCAATGATGTATCGGATATACCAGCAGTGCTCGAGGGAGAATCTCTCCGTTTGTCTGAAAATAAAGTTGCTAATGGGTCTTGAAAAGGCCTTTAGGCATTCGAAAGAGCTGAGGATATCGGAGTGGATTAAATTCGTCAAGTCGGAGGGTAGTGTTCCATCGGTCACTTCGACGCCGGAAATGGATGAAAAGGCACTTGAATCGATGTTGCCTCGGTCGTTGGAAGGCAAGGAGGATACACTCTCACATATGATACTCAATAAGATCGCATCGTTCTTGCAAGGCCATAACTTACAGGTATGACTGGATTTGAAATATATCTTTGCTGATGCGGTTGCATCTTCTTTTTTTCAGATGAAATTCCCGGATCCCAGAACGGAATTGAGTTTATTCCAGGAAAGCCGAGGGAAAAAAGATAAAAAGGGCGGTGCTGGCTACATCATGCTTCCCCTGGTTCTAACAGGTATTATCGTGCCAATTGCGTATGGTGCCTTGACCCTGTTGGCTGGCAAAGCGTTGATTGTATCCAAACTCGCACTTGTCTTGGCATCAATCATAGGCGTTAAGAAACTGCTTAACAGCGGCGGTCACAAGGAATCCCAACATGAGGTGGTCGTTTCATCAGGCGGCCACAATTCAGATTGGGGACGTGATTTCGACCTAGCCTACAATGCCTACAATCCAAGGAACTCAAAGAAGCATACCTAATGCCTCCTAGGTTAGACGTAGATTACTAGACTTGAAACGTTAATTTATTTTATATAACTGTGTAATCCAAACCAAAAAGAGTGTGCAATGTAAATACAAAGAAAACTACTTAAAGAATGGATCGTTCCTGCCTGGCGAGAGTGCATGTGCATATGTGACTTTCTTTTGTTGTCGTTGTCGTAATTGTTGTCACTATCGTCGGATTTGTGGGAGCTGGATTAGGTGTAAGCGAAGTTGTAAGTTTGGTCACGATCTGTTTTCTTGGATGCAAATCACGACGACAAAGGTACAAAGTGGATTTTAATGTTGTCAGTTCGTGAGGAAGAAAGGGGCAAACGGAGTGAGATTTTCAAAATTTACTTTCTACTTGGGATGCACTTTCTTACCTAGAGCTCGTTAGTTTGATTGGAACTCAACTGAATATGAACCTTAATGATATTTTTCGTTATCCTGTGGTTTCGAGGAGTTATCATTATCCTCATATTCAATTTCTTGGATCAGGTGCTGCTCCTTGGTCCCCAACAAGTTCTCCATTCCGAAATACAATACATCATCAGAAATAGCTGAAGTACATACCTTCGTCATTTAATTACTCGCCTTGAAGAAGGTCAGCAATGTGCTACGAGTAGATGCGTCTCAACTCACCGTAGTACGTGACGACCAATGGATAGAGTGAAAACTTCCCCTAGCTACTTACAGATTCCAGTCATGAAGGGCTCCAGTTACAAGTAGTTGTAGCCATTCATTGGACATCCGACTCTCGCCTTTCAACCTCAACCAACGGTTTCTAAAACTACATATTTTAAGAATGAATGCAGCCGACAGTTTTATGTACTTTTTCAAGTGAAATCGAAATTTGGCAAGTGTGAAGTGATTAGCACCTTCTTGAGTCAATGTTTAATCTCATTTAACTACAAATAAGCATCTCTACAATAACACACATACATTAGTATCCATGGAGGAGTATGGCACGGTCCAATGATTAACCGCGTTTAGTGTGCATCTTTCCGAGAGTGAAATCGAGCTTGGGCGTATGTGGGAAAGCGCAGAAGAAATTGAAGTCGGCACATCACGGTAATGGAGATCCAAATTGGTTTTAACATAGATAAGCAGATAAATTTCTAATTTCATCCACCTTATCGAACCTACACAGATACACTATAGACAAATAAGGCAGGCTAGGCGTTAATGGTGGTTGGGGCAGATACATGGATAATAACGTCATCAGGCGTCATGGAAATTAATTACAACCTACACCTAATAGGTTGTTGATTGTAACTTGATGCCGCTTAACCCATGTTAACATGACTGCTAATAAAATCACGTCGGATGGTTATTGGTGCCTGCGGTAGACTTAGCCAGGCTAACGTGTTTCAATTTCCACTGCGTAAAATCAGGTTTTGTTTCATCTTGATACGAAATATCGATTCGATTAAGAGCTGACATAATTACTATATATGGTTAGTGTCAATGGCAACAAATGCGGTGTTTTGTCAATAAAGTCCAGTTGTAATTGTAGAAACAACATGTCTTGTGACGTTGTCAAAATTCGTGCCAGATAAGGACCAGTAGCGGTTTTATTAATTTTTTTTAAAGAAAACCCTTCCTGAGTCATCAAAGAAGACCATAAAACAAAATTCGAATAACCAGTAGTGCATCGAAAGGTATAAAACCATTTCAGAAATTTAGCTTGATCGGCCAACCATCAACCTCGTTTCCAGTATACATTATCCGCGTTATGCTCTGTGGAACGAAAAGGGTATAATGTGCTACGAACTGCTTAAACCTGATTCCACAAGAGCTAACGTAACAAAACCTCGTGGAAAGAATTTTCATCTACGAATCGGCTAATAGAAAAGGAACTGTTTTCCACAAAGCCATGCCCATCGAAAGTGACCTGACAGAAGCTCCGGAAACTTGATTTTGAATACCTTATGAAGGTAAGATGAAAAGTTCTCGGCATGATAATGAAAAACTACTATTTTCAGTTAGAAAACGGTTTTACTTTTCCACATAATCTTCCTTGAAATCAACACACTTGGTTCAACATCAGGATTGCTTCCCGGAGGTGAGAGTCTAGAAGGTTGAGAAAATTCATCTGTAATTGTTTTGCCAAGGTAATCAATTAACAGGATCTTTTTCGCATCCCAAAATACAAGGTGGCGCAAAATTAAAAACGTTATACTTTTTGGGAATGGCGTCGCACGGCAATCATATTTGACATTTGTTAAATAGACAGCTGCAGTGTGCAATGGGATAAACAATGCAGCGCTATACTCCGCAAGAGCGTGGAATAATTGTGTGAATTTTTTTGACCAATAATCATGTCAATTTCCTAATCGTATTGTGCGCCAACCGGGCAAATATTCCGGTGCTTAGTTACTCCAGTCGAATAGACTGGAAACACAGGGCGTGGACACCACCGGACTGGACGTTCGGCCGAGAATATCGCGGCTATAGTTGCAGATGGCGCTCAGAACAAAGAAGCATCAACCAGACGAAGGCCCACGCAATCGGGTATTGCCAGACGGACTCTACAGCGAATTTTAGTGAAAGACTTACACATGTTCCCGTACAAAGCACAAACCGTACAGTTAATGCCTGCTGACCGTCAGTCGCGTATGAGTTACAGTCGAGGACTCCTTAATCTCAACAACGAAGAGGACGATTTTGTGTCGAAGTTCATCATGAGCGACGAGGTGCCTTTCCACTTAGGCGGTTACGTCAGTAAGCAAAATTGTTATTTCTGTGGCGCTGAAAATCCGCGTGTGATGCACGCAGAACCACATTACATCCATTCAAAGCCACTATGTGGTGCGGCGTTCACACGGCAGGAGTGATTAGGCTGTATTTTTTTGAGGACGCTATCGGCAGTACGGTCACTGCTACTGGTGAACGCACTAACTGCCAGAATTGGAGCGGGGCATGGTGAACATGTGGTTTCAACAAGACGATGCAACCGCACACACAACACGAGCCACAATGGATACTGTGAAGGAAGCCTTTCCGGGTTGCGTAATCTCCCATTTAGGCGAAATGGTATGGCCAGCAAGATCGGCCGATTTAACTATGCCAGACTTCTTTGTTTGGGGCTACTTGAAGTCGCGGTTTTTTACCAACAAGCCTCAGACAATCGCAGCCCATAAGGCGAATATTCAACAGGAATGCAAGCAGTTAACAACGGAAATCTTGCAGAAAGTCATGGAAAATGAGATAAAACGAGTACAAATGTATATCAACACCGGCGGCAGCCACTTGATGGCTAGTATCTTTTCCACTCCACTCAAATAATTGTTAAGGTCCATACAAAGATGTTCATACTCAAAATGTTTTGCTTTTTTATTTAGTAAAAAAGTAAATCAAAATTGGATGATTAATTTTGCGCCACCTTGTACTTTGAGCAATCGTCAAGAACCTGCTTTTATGCTGTGTGAACTTATCGAATTTTCTCTTCTCATCAATTGGAAGCTTTTGATTACCGACTTCGTTGTCCTTACCTTCGGATTCCGTTTAAGACCGATTTGAAATCTCCTTTTTTCTCACCACGATGACACCAAACTACACGTGACAATGTATCCTCAAAAAGTTACTATCTGGTATGCGCGATACTTCCGGCAGTTTCTAAGCCCACATACAAAGATATTTTTGAATGTGGCATCAAAATACGTGAAATGAAAAAAAAAAAAACATTTAAAAAAGGTAGTCGGCCGGATTCTTTCTTTATCTGTATGAAATTTCTAACTTTCTAAATTTCTTAAGATTGATCAAAATCCGCGATGACACTAAAATATAAGGGCCATTTAATAATATAAAATTTACTTAAACATATTTTTGGCTAATTAAATCCATGCCATGGCCAAGCTCATCTAATTCTTCGGAATGTAAATTTTCATTTTCTTCAAAAATGTTCAAATGCGCAATCACAAAGCTTTCTGGATGGGTGGCTCCTCGCCTAAATGTTATTCATCATTTGAAACAGTTTTGCTCACGAAAGCTCCTTGAAACATCTTACTATGCTCTGATTAATTCTAAGTCACAATATGGTTTCTTGTGTTGGGGTGGCACTAGTAACACTACCCTACAACCATTAATAGTAATTCGAAAGCGAATCGTCAGAATAATTTGGAAAAAAGGCTATAAGCATAGCTTTGATCTTTTTTTGCTTCAAAAATACTTCCATTTAAGCACCTTTACTTTTATAAGGATCTAAAAATATTTTACATAAGAAGTTGCAATTTACCTCATCAAAATTTCTCTGAATATGAACTTCGTAGTACTTAAAGGCACCTGACATGCATTCCACCTCGAAATAATTATCGCTTCTTAAACTTTTATGGCTCAATAACGCCCAGGCTTTACAACACCTCTTGAGATCCGGCACATACGAACAACTTATGTACATGTTCAACAGAAAAATTAAAAACTTGCTGCTTAACTTCGATTTTAGTGAAGTTAATAATTTAATCCGAATCATTGCTTAATAGACTGAGAATTGATTTATGTTTAATTTTTATTTGTTCTCTTCCATAGCCCAATTACTTTTAAAATATTAATCACCGATTAACCTAGCGTTAGTTTTGTTAGATTTTTAATTAGCATACTACATACGACACTAGTTTATTTATAAGTAAATTATGTTTTTAAAATACCTCATTGAGCCCCCTATGAGCCGACTTACTAAGATACTTATGTATGTACGAATGCAATGTATATATTTATTCTAAGCACCAATTTTTAAAATATGTAATCTGGATTCTTTGAATGGAATAAAAGTAATACCCGGCAAACCTGAAAATTTGTAAAGCTCTATGATCGAATAATGATGACTTATGTTTGGTTGAGTCCATAATCTAAGCATTACAATATTGATGTTATCATCCCCTATCCATATTAAAGTACTTAATTTTAAATAGCTTACAGAGCGTTACCTCCACACCATAAAATATAGATAAAAAGATAAACCTAACCTTATTATCGAGCATCTTATCAAGAAGAAGTGAATCCGAAAACAATGCCAAAGATATCGTCATTGCTACCCAACAATACGAGTACACGGGTAGTACGCCAAACAAATAAAAAACGTGTTACTTTCTGCGATGGCTTTATCAATGTTTATAGATTTCCGTGGTACAGGCACTTACCGTATGTACCGCACGTGACTCATGACTGATACCTTTACGCTGGATCATGTCTCAGGTGAAAGTGCTAACAATAAACAGTTCGTTGTGTAACGCTTTTGCATACATTTAAGCAAACAGTTCATCTTTTCTGTTTGCTTCATGACTACTTTAAGCTTTATGTCCGCCTTTATGTCTCACGTTTTTCGAGTACTTTGAATAAGATATGTACCTATACTTCTGTTACGGTGTTCTTTTTTGTTTTTTTTTCTTAGATCCAATTTAGATTCTGTCGTTCTTGTTGAAATTGTTGCGGTGAACTTTTTACAGAGAAGATTGAACAGTCTCTGGTAAATAGACATCTTATCTTACGGTATTGATAACACGTCCGACGTGGAAGATATGTAAATTTTATTTAAGTAAACGTATGGAGTGAAAGTAAAAAAGCAATATATTGTGTAATAGACTGGTGAAAAAAGAAAAAAAATCAGAGCTGCATTGTACATTGAAATTGCACTCAAATAGGTTTTTATCAAATATGTAGATCTAGTTA
The DNA here is from genome assembly GCA_958301585.1 of Merodon equestris. NCBI lineage: Eukaryota > Metazoa > Arthropoda > Insecta > Diptera > Syrphidae > Merodon > Merodon equestris. The sequence continues at coordinate 205,218,503 of OY284413.1, read as the reverse complement.
TATAATAAAAAACAAAAAAAGGAAGACACCTTCGATTTGTAAGTAGAACGTTGAATTTTTTTCCACAGTATGTGCCGAATAAATGTCGCCTACAAGTTCCTATCCAGTGTACTATGTGAACGTCTTAAGACGTTATGCACCACACTAAAAGGCACATATCAGTGTGGATTTTGTCCCGGCAAATCGGATATAGACCAGATCTTCACGTTACGGCAGAATCTGGAAAAATCAACGAGTTCCAAGTTAGTGCTCACCATCTTTTAATCGACTCTAAAGCCGCATACAATATCAGCATGCAGGACGATGGGCGATTTCTGAATTCCGGGAAAACTGATTCCGATATGTCGCGCCATACTGGAAGACTCGCGATACACTCTGTAGTTTGGACCCCATACCGAATCTTTCCAGAATGCACTGTATTTGTGTCGTGTGATTGCATCAGTTTAGTCCCTGAAAAGATAGTGAGATAACAATGGACGACATTGACATCATTGCAAGCTCCCAGCGCGCCATAGTAGAGGCATTCACGGCAATGGAAGAAAAGGCAGGCCTCGTTGGTTTGAAAGTAAATGGAGATTTAAAAAAATATATGCTGTCGACTAAGAACCGCTCCGTCAAACACTGCTTTGGGCAGAACGTAACCATCGACAGATGGTTAACTACACAAATGACAACTTAATGACGATCTGACGAAGAATCATCCTCAAAACTCCTAACAAGGAAGTCCAAAATGACTATCTACAGAGCACTGATCTTGTCAGTCCTGCTTTACGGAGCCGAATGTATAATGATATTGACGTAGTCCGCATGGAAAAAATCCCTCGACTGCATTGTCAAGGGAGACCGAAGCTCCGGTTCAGAGACCAAGTGATGGCGGACATCAAACCTCAAAGTTTCGCTAGCCCGATAAGTAAGTAAGAAAGTGTGCACAGAAAAAATTAACTTGGGACGTCAATTTTCTTTCTACAGTAAGCAGCACAGGCCAAGAAAGAGGTTAGATTCTTCCTACTGAAGAACATAAAACACCGAGGCTCAATGGATTCTGCGCAAATGCCACTGAGCTCGAAGTCGGCCGAAAGGCTATTCGTCTATCTTGAATTTAGCGATTCTTCCGACAGATGTCTGACAAAACTCTTTGTATTTATCTAAGAAATATTAGAAGATTTGAAAAACACAATTACGATATTGATCGTCCTACTGCTCTGTGCATACATATGTATGTAGTAGGAACTAAACCGCGCCAATCGTGCTCCTGAGGAACTCCTCGTCTTCCCGAACATGATTCACTAAGGAACACTATATTTTAGCTCAAAAAGTAAGTCGGAGTATTACACTTACCCCGATATATCATTGAGATATCCTAAAGTTGGTGCTAAATTAAATCATCATTTGACTACCAACTTCTCACAACTTGTACCTTATAATATCTGCGCGTTAAAGGATGTATTGATATAAAAGCCATCGCTGATATCTCGGAATTTTTAAACTCCAACGTTTTCAACATGTACCAACAGTGTGGTTTTTTAAAAGAACGGCCATACAAAACTTCTTTGGGAAGCTCTTTATCTGACTCCTTTATAGTCGTGAGGCATTCTTCAATCTGTCAACAACTTGGATTTCGTACTTTAAGACTTTATAGTTTATAGACTCTCCTGACATAAAACTCTTAAGGTGATCTCTTACTTTAAGTTTGACTATAATCTGGAGTTAAAAAATTTTCCTTGAGTGTAATGTCGATAAATTTTAGCTCACCACATTGAGCAAAATGTTGTATAAACCTATAGGGACCGTGAATACGTTCTCATAGTTTTTTTGCAAGTCGTAAGTCGTAAGAACATGCCAGTCAAAGTACTGCCCATCGCCAGCCTTTTAATCTTTCCATCTTTCTTGCAGCATATGAATTTCAAGTCGGAAAAACAACACGTCTTTTAAGGCTATCTAAGAATCAACCAATTTTTTGGCAGTGGCAATAGAAGTGCTGGAAGTGATGCCATTGAACCCAATCAACGGAACACGTGATAATCGGACGAGACAATGTCTGGTAAATACGGAGGATGCGGTTGACCTTCCCATTTAACCGTTTTCAAATAGGTTTTCACCGATTTTGCAACAGGTTGGTGAGAGTTGTCTTGTAACAAACTTTCTTTATTGTGTCTGCTATTATAGCAGTTTTTTTCCGTCAATCCTCGGCTCAAATGCATCAATTGCAGTCGATAGCAATCTCCGTGGTCGTTTCGTTCGGAAAACTTTAGCATCCCACCAAGCTAGATGCAAAAAACCTCTCCTTTTCCTTCGTTGAAGCAATAGTTCACACAGGGCAAAAAATCGCCGTTTGACATCTCTCATTTATTGTAACATCTACTTATACTGAGTTTGCAAGTTCAGCTGGTGTCTGACATGAGTTTTCATGAAGTACCATAATGCCTCCAATTCTTCGTCTCCAAATTTGTTTGGTATGTCAGAGCATTCTTTCACATTAAACTCAATATTTTTAAGGTATGCTGTTTCGACAAAACATGTCAACAAGAGTTCTGTGTGCTTTAGCTGCATATTTTTCCTTCTTTCCCGTAAATATTTTTTTTCTAGGCACGAAACTCGACATGTCAAAAAAAGTTGTTCGCACTTCGGAGAACTAACATACTCGAACACTAAAGTTCAAGCTTGGCTAGAATAATTCCTAGATGGTTACCATCTTGTCTTATATGCTTGTACTGCTTTTAACGTCATCTGTGGGATAACCCCGATTGCTTGCTCGTGGGTCCAATATATTATGTCTGTCAAGCCCTCCGTACTTGATTAAGGAGTCAAGGAGCTTCTCCGATCCTTAGGTCACCAAATAATTCTTTTCAACCCAATAATAGAATATACTAGTTTCCACTTTATTCTACACGTGAACGTTGGTAAATTGTTCAGGTTCTACTAGCCATCAGGTTTTAGCAGGAAGTATAGACATCCTTGCCCCTGACACCAATCCACGCCATTTAAGATCTGAATCCATTTCCTGTCCGTTTTCGATGCGCATCTACTCTAGAAAAGTTACTCTTTACTCATCCTGGTTCCCTCATATTTTTGGTTTCATAGCCTAGTCTTTAAATTTGAAATCTAGGTCGATACAAGTATAGGAGTAGTTAAAATAGCTTATAACATATTATCTAATCGAATTGTTAAGCAAGACGAGATTCACAGCTGGCCCTCCAATCTTTTTGTGAGCTTGGGAAAGATTTTATTAAATTCACCTAACCCTAGGGTTAGGGTTAAAGCCTACAAATGAATGAGGCACATTTCTGTCCCTCTAGATATATTAATAAACAAAACTTAAAAGAAAACATTGTGTTTATGGGACCAAGGGTGATCTATTGTTCTGAAAAGCCAGTCGGACGAAAACTTTCTTAATAATGTTAAGGGTTGATTCCGCAGGAATAGAGATATGTAACTTCAGTGGGAGATAAGCCTTTTTCTGAGAAAATTATTTTGCCTAAGGGCAAAGAGCAAAAAATTCACAACACAGTGCCTTCTTTGCAGTTTCGCAGCCCTTAAAATGTAGTCTGCTTCGGAAAAAGGATCTTTATGTTGAGGTGATATCGCAGAGTGGAATGTCCTGAATTATGTTTCACAATACTTCTGATATCGTCTCTACTGAAGTTTAGGATCTATTTAAAGTTTTTGTTCAACGATCGTAAACTCTATCTTAACTATCTACTTGGACTTCAGGATAAGCCCCTTGAAAAATATTCGGAGCAAAGTAATTGGATTATACCTTGCAAAAGGTTTTTCAATAAATATTTTTTTATGAAGGACGAGTTAAAAGAGTTTATTTTCTATTATGACATCCTAGTTGTTGTAGTCCTTGTGGCTTGGTAATGTTAGTTGTTTTGTTCGGTTTTATTTACTATCCGACAGAGGCATAGTTAATGTAAGTTCTCAATATCGCGGTATATAAATCGGAAACGATTTAGATTTAGTTCACAGGATATATGGCATGTATTTCGATAGGATATTTTGTTAATTTATTGCTTAAATAGGACTTGTTTAGTTTATAAGACACCATTGCATGCCCAAATAGTAAATATAGGGTTAGATATCATATGTGGTCTCAGCAAAATGATACAACGTTCCACACATCGAATATGAAGAGGTTGAATTATTTTTTGATGTAGTGATTTAAAGCCGCTATTTTTTTTGTGTTTTTTTTTTCTGAAGAGTTGTCTTCTGTCAGCGAATTTGCTTGAATGCTTAAAAAATAACCTTTGAAGAAATGTGTTTTTTTAAAAATAAAAATTAGAAATGACAAATTGGATCATTTTGAACATGCGAGGTTAGTCAAAAAATAAGGTGACTTTGAGTTGCTAAGTACATTTGATTCTCGAATTTTTTTTGTCATGTTGGTACACATGTGCTTTAATATATATCGATATTGTCAACCAATTTAGACTTTAAGTTTGTTTTTTATGAATAAATGTTTGTTTTGGTATGGTAGGCGATCTTTTATTTGAAAAAAAGCGATCAAAGAATCTACAATATATTGATTCTGTGTGAAAAATAAAATTAAGTGCTCCAATGGTTTTGACATGTTGACTGTTACATGGCGAGTCTACACTGAGCAAGACAAATGTTTTTAAATGGTCCAATTTCTTTACAGCAGGTCAGGAAAATCTTAATTAGGACGCACCCATAGACGTCAACCACAGATGAAAATATCAAGGGAGTGATGAAAATTACTATGGCGAATCGTCGAATCGCTTTCAGAGAAGTTGTTTAAGGATATTGGCATATGGATGGGCTCATGCCATGAAATTTTTCAGATGTTTTGGGTATAAAACATATGGCCGCGAAGTTTGTCCCGAAATTGCAAATTTTAAACGGAAAGAACCGCCGCATGAGTATGATGTAAATGAAGATCCAACTTTGCTGAACCATCGGACTTGGCCCTCTGCGACTGTTTTTTTTCCAAAATTGAAAAGACCTATGAAAGACCAGAGATTCATCACGTTCGAGGATATAAAGACCGCAAAGGTGGAAAAACGCAAGGCTATAACAGAAGTGCTTCGAAGATTGGAAGAAGCGATATTGTATTTGAGGGAGATTACTTTGAACGAGACAAAATGAAAAATAAAAAGTCACCATATTTCTTGAACAAAATCGTATATGTATATGATTTTACGTATGCATGTCTGATAGCTAACGTTTCATTGTCATAATGCAGGGAATCTGTGACATAAAAGCTCAAGGAAAGAAGGACGACGAATTATAAATACTTTTGGAAGCGGCAATATTTTTTAAAGTTTACATGGAAGAATGTCTTTAAGAGGACGAATCAATAACATGAAGGTAAATGAGCTTGACGCACACTTTTATCCTCCTGGATTTCTATTTTGGCGGGAATTGTAATGTTCACATTACTGATTTCGAGCTTCTGCATGGAGCACAGAGGCCTATGACTACAAAGTATCTCGCATTGAATATCCGGAGAGAACTAGGATTAATGGGTGAGGAAGGGCAATCACCTCCAGAGAGTAGTGAACTGAACAAACATCTTCGAACCATCTGTAAAAAAAAACTTGGTACGAAGGGTCTATTTTTAAGAAAAGTTTTTGGCGAGAAATCGTAGATCTACAGCATGAGTGAAGCCCTGCTTTCAAAGCTTTCAAAGAAGGTGTTAATTTTTCTGACCCGTGAGTATCACGAAGATGACAGTTTGTGGATGAGGAAGATTTATGAAGACAATGTGCGGTTAAAACGCATAAGGCAACAGCAGACAACAGTCTAGCTTATGCTTTGTATCGTCTTGAAGTGGACCGATAATGATAATCATAATACGGAAGTAGTTATATATGTATGTGTAGTGTATATGTATGTACATGAACGTAAAGTAGAAATAAGTGATATTTTGGAAACGCTCAAGCCTGACGACCGCGATCGATACGAACTGTAGAAGACATAAATGCCATGAATAAATCCATTAAGAAAGTAAAAGGGTTTGTGGCGCATTTTCATGAAAATGGGATGAAATCATCGGCTGAATTGTACCAAGAATCCGTCTTAGAATAGATCGGTGCTCCACTTAATACCATATTTTTTCAAAATCAGCAGTTGAACTTTCAGAAAGATTATGCACCGGCGCAAAAAATCAAAATCCACTCAACTGTACGAGTAGGTTCAAAACATTGTTCCAGGCTTTATAAGGACTCAAGACTGGTCGTCTGCAGGTCCTGATTTGAAACCACTATGTTTATATATATGGCTAGCTTTGGACGCTAGTGGAACACCCGAACATTTAGCTCTTACATAAATGGCGCGTTGGTCTCATTTGTAATCAGTTTTACGGAGGGGGTAGTGTAGTCGAGCGGTAGACCTGTACTGTCAAAAGGCGGCTATTTTGAATAAACTTTTTTTTTGTACTTAATATTGAAATGCAATCGGTCCCTTTAAAGTCATGAAGGAAAAAGGGGTGTAGCAATATCTGTGTCCTTTCATGTACTGTTACACACTGTTACACACAAGGCACTTATATAAATTCTCCACTAACTCGTTCCAATAACTTCGAATACAATTCCAATCCATTTAAATCTCGCTAAAAAAAATGGCAAACATCATTGGCACGACATTCATATCGAAAGTGAAAAATCGAGGAAAAGAAAAAAGAAAAAAAAAACTATCTTAACAACTCATCTCAACACGACGTCAAGCAAAAGTTCAGATACCATACGGAAAAACAATCAATTCCGAATCCTATTATCCGAGAATCTAAACGATTTTTCGTTTTCATGTAGAAAGCGAATTTGGATTTGTGGTACGCACGTCCCATCCAGAAATCCACGCGGAAATACTCTGCACTCGCTCCATTCTCCATATGTGCGTACAGATTCTCCTCCGACTTCCTTTTCATTTCCATCACCATTCCGTTTCTTCTGTAATCTATCTTCTGCTCAAAGTGGATTTAGTACAAGATGGTAATACAAACAAATCACGACAACGAATAGCAGTAGTTACATGAGGCCAGGTAATGACATCGATACACAATAGGAGTGCAAGTTGTTAGGCTCTAGATTGCGTCGACGGTATACAAGTAGTGTGCGTGTGCGTCCGTTGGATGGGAAGATAAAGTGAAATCCATTGAAACGGGTTATTTTCTATTTTACTCTAATTTTTATTGAAGGCTTTTGAAATGACAAACAAATGCAGTTCGAATGGTAATTGTGGTCGATCGGATGGACAGGAATCGAATCGACATTCGTACGAATAGTATCAATCATTTAGTAATTATTACCGAGTGTGTGTATCTGCATATAAGCGAGTGACCATGTCCAAGTGCAAGATTTCAATACGTGCATGGATGGACGTCTTGGAGAGGCCTCGCCACATGCGCTGAGACAGAGAAAGAGAGCTTTCTAGGCATGGCATGGCATAGTAAGTAATCTCTCCATACCTGAAAGACATGCGGTGCAGCGATATTAGATATTGACACAAGCCATACTATATACCATGGCTGGTTTTGTGTAGAGATTCGTTGTTGGGAGTTGTGAAGTAACATGTTCGAAGCAATGCGTGAATGGAAAAAGTCGACGCTCGTTATAGTGCGAGTATGTGACTTCGCCAATCGAAATTGCGCCAACGTCGACCGTCAAGACGAAGACTACGATGCAGAAGAAGATGAAAATGTCTTCGAACCCACCACAGTGATGCGTATTCGTTGGACGTTAATTTAAATTCTAAAGCAATACCGCGACCGCACTGACTGAATAAAACTCGATCGGCAGCGGTTTCTAGCAACAGTCCACCGGTTGCTTTCTGTCTGTCTGTTTCTTCGATCCGCCGCTAAGTTGGAGAGCCAGCAACAGATAACGGATACGTCTCGAAAACAGGATACCTCAAACGTGGATTATTAGACAAGTGCTTATTCAGTGATTTGCTTAGCGTGTGGGACATACATAAGAAAAATGTACAGAAAATATGTGTGTTTATTGGCCCTCGTGGCGGTGGTATCAGCGGCAGGACAGAAGTCGGAAAGTGATAATATGTTAGCGAGTGCCCTACGAATGGTTAAGGATTGTGGTGACAAGTCGATGATTTTGTGCATTAAGGTAAGAGAGTATGTGACGGAATGGTGAAGGCTAAATGAATAGTTTCTTGTTTGATTTGCATTGCAGGAGCGTGCTTTGCAATACTTCGAGACCGAGGACGGGGATGTCAAGTTGACTGACGGTATTCAGCTGATTAAGACTGATAATATACCTGTGGGTCGTTCTTTCAATGAAGTCGATCTACCTGAAGAGCCTGAGGCTAGGGAGAGTGAGGTCGATTCGTTGTTGGTGCAACGTATTGCTCGGTTCTTTGGCACACACACACTGCAGTTCAAGGTTCCGAAGGAGTCAATTGAGGATATGCAACGTTCGTTAGAAGAATGTAAGTTATTTCAGCATGCTAAGGATGTCAATTGTTACGAATAGGACTAACGATGGAGCGAAGGCAAGTTTTCGAAATGTCTAAATCAGGTACCGGGACTGAAATTTTATATTCCCGACGTTTCAAGTTGTCCAGAAATGTTGAAAAGAGTCATTTTCGACATCAAAAAACTAACTTAAGTCTTTAAGACTTTAAGCATTAATCCTTGGATATTCCCTAAAACTTTTATAAAGTTTTCAAAAGCATTAAGAAAATGTTCGCTAACTGAGCTTAGTGTTTTTGAAAGAATTGAGGCTCGAAATGCTACTACTTACTAAAACTGTTTTACACCATATCCGATCTAAACCTGTGGATAAATGGTTTACCCACTCATATTGCAGGGCGTTATTCCAGGAATAAATTTGAAATAACCTTCAACTCTTGAAACTTTTCATGATTTAAAATTCATATTTCAGAAAATTCATAAAATTCATTACTCGCCTGGCTTGCCTTAAATCCACCCTTTTTACTATGTCTTAGCCATAGGTTATCTTGCTACCCTAGCTAATATGAAAACTGTATAAAAAAACATGTAACTCTGCAAAGCACTTAAGCCAGTACCCTACAGAGCACTTTATCCCGGGGACATGATGGCGTTTACAGGAAAACCACGACAGTTTATTTTCACGTATATTCATAAATTGCTTTTTTCCGCATTGCTGCGCTGTAAAATAGATTTAAAATTACATTCAGCTAAACTCGTTCTATTTGTGAGGAAACTTTTTGCTATACCCCTTCTTGGAAAATGATATTAAAATCTTCAACGAGATAAATTAATCGGTAAGAAAAAGTTTTCTGCGAAAGGTCCCGGACGATAAGTTGGGTCTTTTGTTCTTCCCAATATTCCCATTGTTCTAGCATTTGTGTTTATTCGTTTTTCTTTGGTAGCGGAGTTTCAGGAATTTATTTTGGGTTAGTTGTGATTAACGTAGGCGAAGGATTGGCCTTATATAAACGGACTGGAAGTGAGTTAGATTAATTAAATGAAGACTGTCGAATAGGCTTTTCTTTGGAAGTTCATTATTGTCATTGTTAGGAAAAGATCAATGGATAATTAGCTTTTTGTGGACTTGAGCCACGCTTTTGTAATATAAATAAGTCTTATCGAACAAAACAACGATTGTCCTTGTCTATGACCTTCTATAAAATCGTTTTCTGTATTTCTATGGCGCCGGCGTTTTTCCTTACCATAAATCACTATGACATTGCAAGCCAAATTATGACTTTAGCTTTGTTTCTTTCTCTCCCCACTATTAATTAGTTCATTTCGAATTGACATCGATAACGCCTTCATGTGATCGAAATCACGTTGTTCCACTATTCTACTTTGGTAATCAACAAGCGAACCACATTTTCTATTTACCAGAGCAAAAAGTCACCATTTCGCATAAGCAAAACCTCATTCAACCCCATTCGACTTAACTATGCGAGTAGTTCCTGTTTAATTCTCACTAAACCATCTCATTTTTCATTCATACAACTTTCCCAGCGCAACATACGAGTATGTAGCACGTTCATAGGGGAAAACTCGTCCCGCCTGCCCATGACAGTGACACCCCACATGGCATGGTGAATCCGAACAACAATACACTGTGCAGCACATGTTCTGTGACAACTACTTAAATTAATATCTCTAATCACAATAATACGTTCGAAGGAGAGTTTCTGTTCGTTACCAGATGACCAGGTGGCGGATACATGCCCCCATGCAAGTGAAGCCCCCGATTCGTCGACTGGCACCAGTCACAGCTAACGTTAATCTTGCTTTACGTTGTTTACGTTTACGTGCGTTATTTTACGTTTGCTTTTGTTCCTCTGCCAGCGACGGTCTGCATGTAGGTCACCATCAGGCGCTTGGTCATCTAACGAAAGTCCCGCTCGGTGGAGTTTGTATCCGAACTTACACACATCGCCTTGCCATATTCGTTCCACATTGAATACAGGTACACTTAGTCGTACTTATGTATCCATATCTAATTAATATCATGGTGGATCTGTAACTTTTTCCGTTTTCTTTTGATATCATTATAGCCCGTGGCAAGAAGAAGGACAAGAAGAAGTATCTGATGCCATTGTTGCTGTTGTTCAAATTGAAGGCTGCCGCCTTACTGCCACTAGCCATTGGTTTCTTGGCTTTGATCGCTTTTAAGGCCTTAGTCATTGGCAAGATTGCTCTTCTACTATCCAGTATTATCGGTTTAAAGAAGCTCTTGGAATCGAAGAATGCGAATCAGAATTATGAGGTAGTTGCGCATCCACATTACTCGCATGGATCGTCGTACGACGAGCACAGTTATGGACGATCGCTTGATGCCCAGAATCTAGCTTATGCCGCATACCAAAAATTTAACTAAACTATTGTATAAAAAAACTCACAATCTCAACCATCAGATGCAATATTACGGACAAAGATATTTAAACGAATTCTTAATTTATTTAATTTTTATTTGTAACAGTTTATCACAGCAAACGCCATGTTAAATTGTTTTTCTTTTTTACTTATTTCCCTTCCTGAATTTATTTTCTCAAAGATAGGATTGTTTATTTATTTATTTATTAAAATGTGTTTTTTATTGACATATCTCACTAAGATTCGGATTAAGTACTTAATATAAAGTTTCTCCTATCTCAAGGCTTTAATTTTATTTGTATTTTCATCTTTGACTTATTTCTATCTCTAACTGTTCTATTTTCCATTTCATGTGATTAAACGATTAGTAACTATTGTGTTTCACAGCTATCTTCAACTATATATACTTTTCCTCTTAACTAAGTACAAATAATAAAAGAGAAATCAAAATAGGTATTAATTTTATTTATTGAAAATAGTCAATGTGGTTAATTAACTTATTTTACCAGAATTTGTTTACTGTAATTCTATTGATCCTTATATCGATTTAAACCTAAGAGCTACGTTTTATACAATAAAAACAACGCAAATAAAATACTACATAAAAACCAAAATTATTTCGAAAACATATTTAACATTTTCATGTGATTATCTTAATCAGCAGATTATATTTTGATTTGATTTAAAGTGCTTAAAACAAAAGGCACGTTAATCAGCAGATCATATCGATTGGTAAATATTAACCTAAACTCTTATTGCGCAAAAGCTCTTTTAAACATAATTTTTTAATTTTATTTTAACCCATTACAGGTGGTAATGGTATGGCGACGAAACATTGTTGGGTCAAGGTGGGTACTCAATAACAGCTTAAGGTGAATGCTTAAGTAGAAGGATAATGAGGTGCCTATTGTTAAAACTCCTGCTGCCATAACGGTGGAGCTCAACTTTTGCATATAATTTTCTTCGAACCCACTTAAAACTGACATATTTTACATCTTTACTGTATTTATATATTTTATTATAGCAGATAGGAGTCTCATCTAGGGATGTTAACTGGTTGAGGTAGAAATCCACTAGACACAATGATCGGGGCAAATGCATTCAAAACATTCAAGGGATCGCGTCGGGTTATTATTATCATTTGATCGATACAGGCGTATGTATGTACATGCATATATTTAAATAAAAGGAAAAGTTAAGGAAGAATGTCCGACTAAAAACCCGAGACCAAGATTTATACGCAGAGAATCTCGCTTTAAACAGCAAAAAGATTGCAGCCTAATGGAGGAGAAATTTCGATAAATTGTTTAATGTTTATGTGAAGAAAGAGACCAGCAACGGAAAATGATGTCATCCACACAACAAAATGAAGGAAGCAATACATCAACTCAAGAATAACAAGGACGCAAGAGCGACCTAATATTGAATTGAATTGAGGAACTCGGGGTTCGGCCATAAAGATCTATTGTACCCTCTTCTTTGGTCTAGAATATGAGTGCTGCCTTCAAAATTTGACAACTTCTCTAGATGGGATTTCCTGGAAGTCTTTCACTGTTACGGTTGTTTTACTTGACACTTTGAAACTTTCTCAGGCAAGATTTAGGCGGTCAATTAGTTTTCTTAGCCTGTCTACATCGGCTTTATTTAGTTCTAGAGCTTCCTTGGCACGTTTGGGATTGTGATTCTGTTCCATGAACGTTCTGGAGTGTTTAATAACCTACTGTCTGTACCAGAATTGGTTCTTTTGTTTAATGTTCCATTTATATAAATGTAGGTTGATGTCTGTGTTGCCAAAACCATAAAGGGGGAATGACTCCTTAAAAGGTATCTTAGTACCTTTCTTGGCTTGTATGTCTGCCTTCTCATAGCCTTGATGGTTTTCATCACCAGACATCCAGATTAGCTTTAGTCTGTTATTTACTGCCTGTTTTCTTAGTACATACGAGTATGTACCTCTTTAGCGCTTTAGGAACCGCTTGGCTGTCTATTAATATAATTGGCCCAGTGTTAGTGGGTCTCCTCTCACTGATGCTATGTGCTGAGTCAATGATTGCAATGTATTTTAGGTCAGCTTGAAATATTGTTGAGTCATTGCAGAGGGGAATGTATAGATGTGGGGATAAGATACTTCCCTGCGGGCAACCTCTAGTAGTTTTGATCACTACCCCTGATGTGCCTAATTTAGCTGTTATATACCTTTTTCTTTCGTTTTTTACAAAGTGCATTTGTTACTGATGAGTGATTTGCATTATCAAATGAAGAGAGACTGATCGGTGGATAGGATTTGGGGTTTTCGGGTGGTTTATTGCCACCTTTGGGCATAAATATTACTCTAACCATTCTCTATTTAAGGGGGACATAATTGGTTATGAGGCTGGTTCGAATTATTTTAACCAGAATTGATCGGAATCAATAAAATATGCTGAAGAGGAATTAACAGAGTAGTTATAGGGTCGCATCACAACTACATAGGTTAGGTTAGGTTAGGTAGCTTCCCTCCGGAAAAAGCGATGGTGATCACTTAGTCAATTGTGCTACCCCTTGAGTCGGCTTGGTCACCGGTACTCTTGGAACCATTGGATCTCCGTTTCGGATAGATCCGTTAGTTCATTAAGGAAATATTCTCAGAATCTCAATTCACAGAAATTGTCTTATTGAGGCGGCTAGAACAGGGCAATTACATAGGAGATGGGATGGAGATTCTTCCTCTTCGTCATCATGACACCTACTGCAGGAGTCATGTTTCCTTAAGGCGCAATGTCCTGTTAGGACTCCGATTAGGCTGCCTGCGTACTTTTAGCAGGCTTGTGGTTTTACCTGGACCAGGTTTGTCTCGCGTAATAGTATGTTTTAAGGTCACGCCATCTCACAAGCACTGCATATTTCGAGATTTTATATTTTTGCATTTCCGTTGGTGGGTGGATTTCCCCTTTAACAGCCGAGAGCTCCAGTGTGGTGCCTATTTATGCTAGTTCGTCTGCTTCACAATTACCTGGTATATCGATATGTCCAGCTACCCAGCACAACGTTACGGCGCATCTGATTGATATCTCATTTAGTGACGTGCGGCAGTGCCTGCCCAATTTTGATCTTATTATTGGTGATTCGAGTGCTTTTATTGCAGCTTGGCTATCTGTGTAGATGACGATGTCTCTATTGTCCATCGATCAAACAGCCAGTCTGCGGCCTCACGAATTGCCGTTAATTCAGTTTAAAATATGCTGCAGTGGTTCTGTAATCTAAAGGATTGGCTGATTTTTAGGGCCGGTACATAGACACCGGTGCTCACACCATTGCTTGTCCTAGACTCGTCTATTTCTCGTACATTTCCAGTGCAGTGCCTTTTCTTTGAAATTCATTCCCCTCCCATTGTCGTCACTTGAGAATTATTGTCTTATAGAGAATCTTGAAGTCAAGGGTTGGGATCAAGTAGTCAGTGACTTCACTTAGACCAATGCTTTGGCGAAGAATATCAGCACGCCCTATTTCGGAGAACTTCTTTCTTTGATCTTTTCCTTGCCAAAGAGATCCAAGGGCAGTAGGTGAAACATCGTTTCGAGAGCTGCAGTGGGGGTTGTTCGCAGTGCCCCTGTTATCGCGATGTACGTCATCCTTTGACTATCTGGATCTGTTGGGAGATAGTGAGGAAACAGTTAAGAAAAACGCAGAAATTCTAATAATCACAGAGTAGTAAACAGGTTTAGAAGTAAATGAAGAGAAAACCAAATATGTATATGGTAACTGATCGACGTGGATCGATCCAAACCTCGCACCTGACTGTACTCGGTAGGGATAAGAAAACGGAAATTCAAATATCTGGATACCATACTGATTGCCGAAAACGACATAAAGATCAAAATAAATAAAATGCTGAATATGGGCAAAGTGTGCTTTTTTGCAGTAAAACAACTATTCAAACTATATCTTTTGTCTTGCAATAATAAAATCCGCATTTATTAAACTATAATAATGCCAGTGACACTACACGGATTGAAACCTAGTCTCTGACCAAAAAAAAAGGAAAATAGATTTCGGGTCTTGTAAAAAAAGATTCTAAGGATGAAAAACACGACACCACACCATAAAGAATAATGAGTGAAAAGCCTGAAGGAAACGGTCGCGCTAAAATTGGGAAAACAATGTAGAAGAAGAGATGAAGCAATACAGCGGAACATGATAGGAACACACTCATGAACACACATGAACACACTCGCTTGGCGAAAGGTTGTTCGAATAACTGAGAGTTCCATCCAAATCCGGCCAAGAATAGGTTTCCAACATGGCATAATCATAAACTCTGTTGACCGTAAATGGTGGTGCTATCGAGCACGGTTACTTCTTGTGGATAAAGTGGAGTCTCTTTGAGCAAATATGTATGGGCATGTTGCTCTCCAATATCGTATACTTTGCTCATTGTCAAAACTGGCCAAAACTTTTTTTTTGTAAGATCGGATAATGTTTCGTCTGAGTTTTGGGCGGTTTGGTAGTTTCCTACAACGAGTATTCTGTTTCAGAGGACGGAGATAAGTTTTTGAGGTAATGAATCAAGTAGTTGTTTTGTAAGGTTTTCAGGGATTCCTTAAGGGATAGCTTTATTTAGCTTGGCTCTGTCCATGGTGATCTGGTTTCTTGCCATTTTTTTCGTTTTTTTTCTGTTTTTCTTGAATCTGTTTTCTTATGGTTGATGGTGTTAGGATGTCTTGAGACTTAGATAGCATTATTGGTGTTAATTTGAAGGCTCCTTCAATTGTCATGTGGTTGAAGTGTATAATCGATTTTTCGATGTCCTGGTCGGATTTGAGAAGAATATTAGTAAGGAAATTTGCGCAGATGAATTGGCAAAACGCATTTCAGTCCGTCTTGCTATTAAAAAGTTTAGGAGTTTTTAGTATATGTATTGATAGGGTAAGTCGCATGTTCGAGCATTACTGAAGAACGGCCAGAAGAAGATCGAGGCTGGATTTAATTTTGACGAGGGCACGACTGATGTT
Source organism: Merodon equestris (assembly GCA_958301585.1). Classification (NCBI taxonomy): domain Eukaryota; kingdom Metazoa; phylum Arthropoda; class Insecta; order Diptera; family Syrphidae; genus Merodon; species Merodon equestris. The sequence goes on along the minus strand of OY284413.1, from coordinate 205,202,720 downwards.
TTCTTGTTATACAAAAATTAATGCTTATATATGTATGTACTTGCAATTGTTGATCTTCATTGCGTCCAGTAAATTCTATCCCTTCTTGTTAGTTAATCTTGAACTCCAGACGGTGTGTTCTGTGTTGAAGTCAGCTGTTTATATGAATCTGTGCCTAATGTTTTTATGTAGTGGTCATATTACTGAGTTGTAATTTTGTGTTTAGAAGGACAGTACAGGAGGGAGATTGTCAAAATCCCATATTTGTTTTTTAGCTGGATTGACATTAATAGTATGTGGTCAGTATAATTACTTTGGAGTTCGAGGAATTTAATTTATTTTCTGATAATTATTGAACTACCCCCATGTGTTGTTTGGTCAGGGTGATTAGTATTATAGACATTGTAGCCTGAAAAAACGCAGAAAACATTGGTGTGTAAGGTGGGCTTAAATGATCAGTGCTCTATTTACTTCGTTGTCCTTTATATGAATTGTTTCAGTTATAAGGCGTGTTGCTGAAGTCCGTTAGCATTCCATATGGCGATTTTTAGATTAAAGATTATAGTTTATAATATTAGTTACTAGTACATAGAAAGATAATGTTCGTCTTGTTAGTCATTTGAGTAATTATTTGTGTAATCATTTCCTTGATTTCGTTCATATCTTTGAATTGAACGTATTTGGGATTGTTGACTTGGTCATTATTTTGGACGTGGATATGTGGAATGGGAGTCTGAGGGGGATGATCTTGGTGGCAGTTTCTGTGTAACTTACTGCTGCTTTTGGGGGTACTGGCAGTCACATCCTCTTTCGCAGTGGTTGGAAACGTTGAATTTTAAAAGATTTGTATACCTCACATCCTTTATAATTTGTTGCATTTTACAGCATTATCTTCTCTCGATAGTTGGCACTCAAGTGTTTTATGTTTACCTGCACATTTTATGCCGACTGGGTTTACTGTGCGTATTTTTTGTGTTACCATACCTTTGACATGTTAAGCATTGTGAAATTGTTCTTTTAGGTTGACGAGCATCATATTAAATTTTACAATTCAGCAGTTGGGTTATGTCCAAAATAGATTTATTGTTTTCTTTGCTTTCGAGTTCAATGGTAAAGAGTGGTAGGGGTTTATTGGTGCCTCTTAGTTGTATGTTTTGAATGTTCAATACTCTTTGTTCCTAGCTCTTCAAGTTCTTGTTTGATGTCAGCATGGTCAATGGAATGGTGCATATTACGTCAAACTATCTTATAGGATCTTTAAGCATTCGACTCCCTATACATATATGTATAGTAGGAGGTTTATCAGCCTTACGGGGCCAAAATAACTGAAAAAAAATCATGGCAAGAGCCAAGCCATATGCCAATATCCTCCGTAATTCTCTGATAATGATTCGACGATTCTTCTTAACAATTTTCTTCACTCCTTTGCATTTGCACGTAATTAACATCTTCTAAGCCTTCTTCGGGAGAGCCGTGGCGCAGTGGGTAGTGTGTCGGCGTCTGACGCACGATGAGCGAGTTCGGATCCCGATAATAAACGCCATCGAATGTTCATTATGCGGCTTCTCTTCTCGGCGGGGAATTGGCAAAACCGCCCGTAGTGCACTTGCCTTGAAAAGGCTTATCGACTCTCGCCGTACGGAATCGGCATTAAACTGTAGACCCCGTTCACTTGTGTGAAAAAAACAAATCGCACACAACATAAGTGAATGAGAGAAGCTAGGCTCTGGCTCTTCATGAGCTGTGACGCCATCTAAGAAGAAGAAGAAGCCTTCTATGAATAACTTGTACTGCCTATAAAGGTTTTATTTTGCTCAGAGTAGACTGCCAAATGCAACAACCCGCATTTGAAGTAAGTTGAAATTTTATTTTCTAAAATTCTCAAAATTTAATACAGATTCTTTGATCCATTTTTTTAAATAGCAAAAATACGCCAAGCCCACCAAAACAAGTCTAACCTTTATACAAGATGGCTCAAAATTAATCACCCTATCGGAAGATGTTATAATTTTTGCAAATGGTGTCGTACCCCAATCATATCTGACACTAGTGAATTAGACAACTGGAATATACAAACAGATAAGCAATGGTGCGCTATACTCTACAAGAGCGTGGCCGATTTTTCAGACCAATAATCGGCCGGTGGTGTTAGCGCAGCGTGGATTTCGACGTCGATATCCTAATCATGTCGCGCAAACTGGGCAAACATTTCAGCGCTTAGCTACATAGCGGATACCAGACTAGCTGCCGATGTCGCTGAGAACGAAGAAATATCTACCAGATGGCGAGCCACGCAATTGGGCATCACCAGACGGACCGTATGGCGAATTTTAGTGAAAGACTTACACATGTTCCCTTACAAAGTGCAAACAGTGCATCAGTAAATGCCTACTGACCGTCAGTCGCGTGTGAATTACTGTCAAGCCCTCCTTAATTCTAACAACGAAGAGGATGATTTTGTGTCGAAAATCATCATGAGTGACGAGGAGCATTTCCATTTAAGCAGTAAAGTCAATAAGCAAAATCATCGTTTATGGGGCCTGAAAGTCCGCGTGTGATACACGAAGAGCCATTACATCCACTCAAGGCCACTGTTTGTTGCGGCGTTAACGGGGAGGAGTGCTTGCGCCGTATTTTTTTGAGGATGCCTTCGGCAATACGCGTTTCTTGATCGCGTAATTTCCCGTCTTGGTTTAATAATCCCAGACTTCTTTCTTTGAGGCTAGGCCAACAGGGCCTATGCCAACAAGCCTCAAACAATCGCAGCCCTTAAACAGACTATTCGACAGGAATGGGAATAGTTATCACCGGAAATCTTGCGGAAAGTCATGGAAAATGCGATAAAACGGGTCAAATGTGTATCAACACTGGCGGCAGCCACTTGACGGATATCATATTTTCCACTTAACAAATAAAATTATAAAGGTCCACATAAAGATCTATATCATTCGAAAATATTATTTTTTATTTAGAACAAAGTAATTAAAAAATAAAATAAAATTAGATGATTAATTTTGCGCCACCTTGTTTCTATGGAAAAAAAACTGAATATCAAAAACAGCTGACAATGCCAATATAAGTGACATGTGTACCAACATAATAAAACCAAAATCGAATTTTTTTTAATATATTGTACCTACTTAGCTTGTGCAATTAAAAGTCTCCTTAAATCTCTTATATGCGTGACTTAATTCGCAAGATCTCATGCCGTTATATCATAAAAATAGCTACGTTATTGATTATGTTAAATTTTCCACTAATACACAAATTAACGTGCACGTGAAGACAAACTTAAATTGCCTTAATCCTGTAGGTGAACTTGACGTCCTCGAATTGAATGAAAATATAAAATCAATTATTGCAAACTTATTTTGGCCTATTTCTCCGCCTATCGTTGTCTTCAAAAATAACCAATTGACTTAAATTCTAAATGAAGACTAAGTAGAACATGACATACTTCCCGGCCATCGTTTCATAAAACCCCTGTGTACCAACAACAATAATATATAATGACAATGACCATCTCCGGAGAACAGAATAAACCGGGTAGACAAGAGCAAGTTTTCCTTGAATACATACACATAAGCTCCGATGGACCACAATTATGGGTGCTTGGCTGGCCAGACATTTTCCCACATACACCGCAAATAGATGTGAAATTTGTGCTGATACTTGTGCTATTGCGGGGACTGCAAAAAGGAGGGAACCAAGTTATGCTTGAAACACGTTCCTCTTATCTCTATCCTTAACTTGCACGTAGTGCTCGATAGAAATTATTTAACACAAATTGTAGAGCATGGTCATCCGGAGGAAAAACACTTTCGGTGTTTAATGAAAGGAATGGGTTAAATCGGTTGTGGCCAGGAATTTAGAACTGTATATGTATATATTTGAGGCATTTGACTACAACATTATGTAAATGAGAAATTGGGGTGGCTATTTCCATTTTAACTTTGGCAAATGGGACCTATGAGACCTGAGGATATAAAGGGTGACATAATTGTTATTTTATTTTACGTATACGTTACGTTGTGTTATTTTATAATTTTTATTAGTCCAATACGATTCACTATTTTCATAATTATTCTGAAAAAAAATTCGGATATATTGCCATCTTTGAGTCTTCTACGGTTGATGATTCCTTCAATATAACTTCCAATTAAATCTTCAGTAAATGCCGAAGGATATTCGGGTTAAAACGTGCCGGTCTGAAAACTAATAAGTGAATTCTACGTTAAAATGTGACGCCTTTGAACCTGTTTGCATTACAGGACATTTTAAACTAACAGTTGACGTTTGAAACACACGCTCGTATATCTTGTTTAAGAGAAACTTGAGTCAGATCACCCATTACAACGACGCACGTGGCGAAATATTAACCGCGGAAGATTGACGCTTTTATATACGAGTATAGATATTCTCATGAACCAAATACCCGACAAACAGCTAAAGTGCCTATTAATTTGTTACTGAGTACCACAAACTACGATGAGACAGTGAAAGGTGAAACAAGGACACGCCTAATGGTTTCCTGTTTAGGAGTATAATGACCATACAAAACAGTAAAAATTAAATAAATAAAAATATTTACTTGACGGGTTCAACATCCTGTACTCCTTTCAGGAAAACACGTGTAGCTAAGAACGTGATGATACCGACCATTGGGGTTCAGAATGATGTTTTTACTCACATTAGGTTCAATGACATTTTTATGGTAAAAGTCTAATGAAGGGGTAAATATCCTGAAAGTATCCTAGAGCCAAATATTCTTGGAATCATTAATAGGACAACATCCGCAATATAGGACTGAGCTACCAATATGGTGCTTCGATACCTCTTACCATCCTCTTCAACAATACCCAATGAAAGATTGTTGGCCCTAAGGGGCTAAAACGAATACAACTTACTTCTAAGCATTGACAAGGTTTTTGGAATGTGGTTTAAAGGGTTGGAGAGCCCTTTAATTGAAGACAATAAAATTATCCATTCAGGATGTCTGGACGTATTTCGACGTAGGGGGTATAAAATAGATGAAACATAGGATCTAAAACAAAGGTCCTTGACTTGTTAAGGATTCTAGTAAAATGGACACAAACAAATCAATGAGATAATCTGTGCTATTCCAAAGTTCGTATGAGATTTTGCCAACACGACTTCTACTCAAATATTTGGAATTAAAAATGAGCAGATTATTGTCCCGTTCAAAAAGGAAATAAGGTTTAGGAAATCCATATCTAAGAAGAATCCCAGTACACGACATTCTCTTCCTACGATGTTGTATCTATGAAAGTGTTGCTAGCCGGATACTTAGGTTTAGTAGAGATGTAGTAAGCTGACTTACATCGGTTAGAGTAGTTTAGGGCTTCCAGTTTATATAAAAACAAGAAAAGGAACACATTTCAACTGTATAAAAATATAATATTTTACAAGATAAGCTAAGTGAGCAGTCGGCCAAATGAGAATGAGTAATGAGTCACATGGTAGGTTTGGTCATACCAACAGCTCTTTATTAAAGGTGTTTTTTTAAGGTTTGGTTTTTAAACTTGCAACATTGTTTCTACAAATTATCTATTTGAAAGCTGAAAATTGATATGTCGTTAGTACTTTTAAATATATAAATATAAAAATGATAAATAGATTAATGCCAAAACAATGCAGACAAATTATGTAAACTTGTTTTGAAAATCATAGTTCGGTACACGTACTCTAGTGAATAATACGCATCACCAAAGATGACAAACAGTACTAAGAGATGAGGCCCATTTTTAGGTTGAATGGATTTGTAAACAGACAAAATTGCCGAATTTAGAGTGGAGAAAAACCAGAACCACGATCGACTGTCCTATCTTGGCTAGTCAAAATAAAACCACTAGCTGACTGATCAGCTGTTACTCTATATGAACCTAATTTTTTTTTCTTTTGTTCACAGGTCGTTGACCTCGCGTTTTTATATCACCGTTGAATTCGGCGGCAGTTGATGAGTAATTGAATCCAAGTTTATTTCGCTGTGTACGGTGTGTAAGTATGCTACAAAGAATTTTCCCATGGCTATCATATATGATATATGAAATATATGTACCTAAAATAGTAGAATGACACAACTATTAGCTGCAGCTAACTGCAGCCTAATAGTGAGAGAAATGACAGAAGCACTTACTGCAAGCTAGTTAGACATCTTGATTTCGGGCTCAATTCATTCTGTAGAAGAAGGTACAAATTTTCATTGGTTTTATTCTTCGTTTAACTTATTCTTTGTTTGACTTCCAGTTTTTAAGTCAAAAATAATTTATAATTAGCAAAAGAACTCGTACACAAACTGACTTAGAGAATATAATGGCGGACTCCGACTCTACCATGGATCCCCCGTGGTTCCCTGAAAACTTATCTTCTGAAGAAGAAAACGTTTCAGGTTTGATTGAGGATTTGCTGGTCGAAGAAGAAAATAATGTGTCAGATGATGATTGCGTCAACGATACTTCTCATTGTAAGGAATTTGGGAGACATAAAATTTTCGATTTTGTTGGACAGCTAATCGTTTTGCTAAGCAAACTTTATCAGTCAAACCTAGACTCGAAAATGCTCGAATGAACCTGTGGATAGAAACAAATAGTGAAGAAATTAAAAAATTAGTTAGATTGCTGGTTTGTTGTACGTATTGACAACTATTGGGAGGCGAAAGGAGTGACTATACCTGTTGTATAGTGATGTCAAGGTATCGGTTCCAGGCTTTACTTGCTATGTTGCATTTCGACAATAATGAAACGAGTGACCAAACTAATCGTCTTCGCAATTGAAAAACTAGTTAAATTACTCCAGACTTAATTTTTTACCCAGGTGAAGATTTTGTTATTGACAAAACTTTAGAGCCATGGAGAGATCGTCTTATATTTAGGCGATATATTCCGAATAAAACCCACCGATATGGAGTAAAACTATTTAAACTATGTTCAACGGATGGCTTTACATGGACGCTGAGGGTTTATAATGACAAATCAGCTACTGGGGAAAGAGAAGTTGGATTAGCAAAAAATGTATTTACACAACTTTCAGAAGGGGTTCTCAATCAAAGGAGGTGTTGACATTGACATTGACAACTTTTACACCAGCTATGAATTAGTGCAGTCCTTTTTGAACCAAGCACACATGCTATAGAAACCCTTAGAGCTAACAAACGAAATCTGCCGAAAGAAGTTCTTCTCGATAAAAAAGGGCGAAATTGCTTCACGGGAAGATGACGACGATGATGAAATCGTCGTTTCATAGTAGAAGGACACACGGGATGTTCGCATGCTCTCTACAAAACACGCTCCTGTTTTATTGCCAATTTCAAATAGAAGAACATCACAAATAATTACTCAACCCTCCTAGGCCAAGACGACAGGCCTAAAGGTCATTATTGAGGCCTGAAACAATTAAAGAAAACTGGAATTGATCTATCTGACCAAATTGGTAAATATACCACAACTTTGCGTAAAGGCATACGAGTTATATGGTACAAGAAATCAGGAGTTGAACTTTTGCTTGGAGTTTCAGTTGTCAATGCTTGGGTCACATACAAGCATGCAACAAAAAGCAAAATTTGTATTTAGCGAAATGTTGGTAAGTGAAATTCTCAACATTGCAACAAGTTCGACCCGAGCAGAACATAGTTCATTATGTGCCAAAGTTCATCACTTGACGGATAGATTAAATGATACCGGAATCTCTAAAGAAAAGGGTCAGGTTTTTGCCTTCAAATGTGCCGGGAATGCTTCACTGTTATTCATTAACACTTTTTCCTCCAAAATTAAAACATATTTTTGTAAATTAAATTTGTATTGTTGTATTCAAAAGTTTTGTTTTCTAAATTTCATGCTTTTTTTATTGTTTCCTAAAGTAAGAATCTAAAAAATGTAAGCCAATCAAAGATGGCGCAACATGCCACACGCGCGTGACACAATCAAAAGCGCATAATTTCGCGCAATGGACCTGTGAATTGGAGTCCACGATCTTGGGTTCTCACGCTTTTAGATTACTATTTTGGGGGTCAGTGAAGTCACTAATCTATTCCGTTAAACCAAAGACGCCAAGTCATCACAGGAACTCGTCACCGAATGTAACTAATATTTATGTTTGAGCCCAGGAAAAACGATGACAATACCAGTTCCTTTATAAACCAGTAAATTAGTATGATTTAGATAGCTTTGTCTAGATTAAAATATTTTTTAGGGGTTCAATGACAAAAATATTGATGAGCTTGTGGGTTTTTGGGTTTTTTTCCATTGACGTTAAAGTAATTGAGAGCGGCAACACTGCTTTTATATAATACTGCCGCCCAAATGTATGCATCCTCTTTTATGCAATTCAATATGTTTGCGATCGTGTTCGGGAGTACGCATTCAATTGGAAGTTCAGATACTTTTCCGTTGAAAAAATACAGAAAAACCTCAGTTTCATCATAAAAAAGCCTCTTCGATCTTTGCAGGCGAATGTATTAATTATGACTCTAACTGATGCAATCACCCCTAGGTGTAGTTTTAGGCGTAGTTTCTTTCACTTCCCCGAATATCACAAGAGGAAAGCAGACACAAAATGGTCCGCACAAGCTCAAACGTGATGCTGTAATATCTTAAGTTTTTTTTGCTGTGTCATTTTCCTCGCAACATGCAGCACAGGTAGGCGTCTCACCGATGCCAAGCACACAGAGATGCTTAGCAAAAGTGCAATGGGCCGTATTGACGCCCGCAAGTCTTCTGCTTTCAATTCTCCTTAAAGATAAGAAGAATGTTGCAGATTTCTTGTAGACATCAGGGCGTACGCGCTTAGTCATCCTGCATCCTTGATATTCCCTCCATCTACAATTGTGTGGGTTAAAGATTCAATCGTTGATGTAGGATTTGACCGTGAAACAAGTATGTTTACCTGAATCAGGTTGAGGTCCTGAGAAACTCTTCTATGACCTCCTTCTTGCGAGTTCATCAGAGATCTCATGGAATTTCAGATTGACCATAAAAGCCTTAGTGAATTTAGTCCACTTGCGCTTCACAACATAAAACATGGATATTAGGATTGCGTATACATGTCTGATTGAAAGACGGACGCATATTTTCCTAACGAACAGTGTAGTTGGACATGTGCGCGTTCAAAGAAAACCCCATCGTCGGATCCCCGCCCTCTGGCCAGAGTCATCCTGACGCCATTGAGATTTCACTGTGAAATTATAACGCAATAGGATGGCAGGTGTCCTGGCGTCGAAAGGCATATCCATGAGACATGGGTCGTAGGATATTTCTCGCGCACTGTCACTCCAATGCGATTTGTATCAAAACCATTTCTCTTGAGGCGAGACATGGCTTTTAGTGCGCACTCTCTGTGAAGGGGTGGAAGGTTCATCATAGCATCTAGAGCTGCGTCCGGTGTGCTGGGGAAAGCCCCCGTACAACTAAGGCAAACCGCTCTTTGGAGTCTGGTGAAAGGACCACGACGTGTTTGCCTGCTAACCTGTTCACCAGACAACCGATGGATATGAGATTATCTTATCATTACCGTGTAAATCCAAATGACCTTTTTCGGCCCCTGCTTTGGCCAAAAAGCTTGCTATCTAAGAAGACTCCCAGGTACTTAGCTTCTTTGGATATCGGGATGAGAATGTCTTTTAGCACCAGCTGAGTCATGCCAATATCTTTACTCCTTCTCGTGAAGAAAACAACATTAGTTTTAAGAGGATTAACCGACAGCCCATTACTCGTGCACCAGTCATCGATTACGCTTAGGGCCGCCTGAGCTTTGAGACAAACAGGCGCTAAACATGTGCCGCAGAGAGAACAGCAATATCATTCGCATAGGCCTGGGAATAGATTCCAGAGGCATTGAGAGCATCGAGCAGAGAGTCAACAACTATGCACCATAATAGCGGAGACAGGACGCCCCTGTTAACGCCAGATTTGACATATTATTTGTGCCTTGCATCAGCAATCAATGACCTGTGCACAAGTATTGCTTTGATTCTTTAATTGGGAATAAAAACCAATTTCATCGCGCGCTAAGGAATAGGTATCTAGGCTAGCAGTGAAAATTATTTTCAAAATAGAAAGCACTTCTTATACCTTTTTGCAGCAAATTCAATGTCCTCAGTCATTGCCATGCGCGACGAGATATACCAGATACACCGGTTGTTTTCATCGTTTCAGTCGCAGTTACCGTTGAAGCAGAGGGTTATAGGATATATTTGGGGAAATAAAATAAAGAAAACGGAAATAGAGCAAAAGCTTATCTTATAGTTAGCTTGCGATGGTAAAACTAGCCCTTAGAGTGAACTTATTGGAAAATCCTCTACCGCAGTTAAAGTTGTTGTCGACAAGTTCAGAACTGAGGGCTTATCATTATGAAAAAAAAATTTAAATCAAGCAAGCCCCAAGACATAATCAGTAATCACGACATTCACAATAATTTCAATATTGAAATCGCAGAAGACGAAATAAACGCATTTGAGCGGAAACATAAATGCCGCCAAACGTGTAGAAGCCTTGAACTACTATAGGGTCCGCCAAATAACTTTTTTTTTTTTTGAAAATGCTATAAAAAAAACTACTGAATATTTTCTCAAATTTCTTTTTTTATTTGAAAGTACAATCCTTCAGGTTAATAATGGAAAATAATTTCATTCAAATGGCTGCCTCGGCTGGCCATGCAGTAGCCTACACGATCGGTCCAATTTTTAAGCACATTATCGATTGTGTGCAGCTGTATTTCAACAATGGCTTCACGAATATTGTCCTTTAAAGCGTCAATTGTCTCTGGCTTGTCGGCGTAACACTTATCTTTGACGGCACCCCACAAATAATAGTCCAACGGTGTCAAATCGCAACTCCGAGGTGGCCAAACGACATCAGCTCTGCGGTTGATAATGCGATCTTCAAAAACAGGGCGCAAAACATCGAGTGTAGCTTCGGCTGTGTGGCACGTAGCGCCGTCCTGTTGAAACCAAATGTTGCCAATATCCTCCTCTTCAATTTTTGTGAACAAAAATTCGTTCAACATGGCCCGATAACGATCGCCATTGACTGTAACGGCCACTCCTTGCTCATTTTCGAAGAAAAATGGCCCAATTATGCCTCTGGACCAAAATCCGCACCAAACAGTGGCTCGTTTTGGGTGCACCGGCTTTTCAATGTATGCGTGCGGGTTTTCTGTGCCCCAAATGCGACAATTTTGCTTATTTACATACCCGCCAAGATCAAAATGAGCTTCATCTGAAAAGATGATTTTTTTGGCAAAATCGGCATCTTCTGTAAGTCGATCGCAGGCCCACTTAGCGAAGCGAAAACGCATTGGATGGTCAGTTGGCTTCAACTCCTTAACCTATTGGACTTTGTATGACGTCATACCAAGGTCTTTATGCAAAATTCGTCTCAATGATGTCTCCGAAATGTTCAATTGTTGAGAACGACGGTGAATTGATGTTGATGGCGCTTCACGCACACTTTCTGCCGCAGCAGCAATATTCTCGGGTGTACGCACTGTTTTTGGCTTTTCACACTTTGGTTTATCGATGAGGATGCCAGTTTCTTTCACTTTTTTCACAAGATAACGAACATACGGAGCTGACGGTGCTTCTCTTCTTCCAAAATCCGTACGCAATTTTCGCACACATTCTGCAACATTACCATGATTTTCAAAGTAATGTCGCAATATTTCCCAGCGTTGTTCAAGCGTATACACAACCATATTCGTTCAGCGGAAGGATAAAACTAATTATCTGTCAAATCAGACATGAGCTAAGTGTTACCATTCACGAAATAAGCACTACTTGAAAAAAAAAACGTTAGATGGCGGACCCTTTATATAAAAAAGAACAAATGTCGTTCCTCATAGTGTTTTTTGAAGATTTTCGCCCACTCTTGGAAAAAGAAAAAAAATTATGTACAATATATCTATGGATATCATGAAAAAGGGCGATCCAGACATTTTTCCGACTGTATGCCTCCCTGTCTTTATTCATATTATTTCAAGATTTCTTTCGGATAATTTTGACTATTTGCCGGATCAGGGAGCGTGAAATTTACCTCATCTCATATAATGATGGAAAAGTAGAGTTCATTCCGATATCGAGCGTCGTTCTCGATAACCTAATCATTTCAACATATTCTATGCTTTCTGCATAAACAACTGGCAACGAACCATAGATACAAAATATTTTGTAGTGCTATAAAGTCAAATTCATGCGAATAATCCGTCGCGAAGCGATACTATGTTGGGGCGTAGGTGCCATTGATATTTGTGAATTACAATTGAGTGTCTGTGGACATTTTTATCGTCTTGGTACTCGTATTTACGAACGTTTTTTTTCCCCCGGTGCATTTTGTTGACTATTTTATGTTAAAGATGTACATGTAATATACGTAATCCTAATTACCATCGTTCACGGGAAACAGGAATATACTATATCAAATATACGAGTTATACGAGAGTTTTGGGATATTCTTATGGCTCATAAATATTGTACATGGAGTATCCTGCAAAATGTATTTAAGCAATATTTTCTTAAAAATATTATCGACTTTTCAGGTCACAAGAACTTTAGATAGCTAATAAGGATCTTACGTATGAGCTACATACTTAGTATTATTGCGTTTCATCAAAACCTACATCAGCAGCAACTTTTTTCTTCTCCAATCTCATATCCAAAAACACACCCCTACTGATCGTGTGATCGCAAATTTAATCGCGGAAATAATTAGCTTGCTGCCGGCAATATCACATCCAGCATTGAAAATCAGGTTTGGAAAATTTGTTGGAAAAAATGTTACTCCAAGGTAAAGTGATAAAAATGTAGTTTTGTAAATGTTGTATGAATGTATATTTTATAATGAAAACTTATAATTTTATGATTTTTTTTGATATAAGATTAGATTTTTTTTTTGTAAGATTTCTTTTTTTTATGCACATTAAGGATTTGATAAACATTTTACCTAGCTGCTAAAAAGAAGTTAAGAAAGAAGAAATATAAGAGGAGAAAGAATTGCAGGAAAAATCTCCATTTCAGAAAAAAAAACTTTAGACGAACTACAAAACGAAAAACTAAAAAAAATAAAATAATTATTTACTTATTTAAGTAAATATTAAATGTTTCGCTAAACTTTACAATATATTCGCTCATCAGTTCAACCCAAGCTCTTGAATGTAAATATTTTGTTAAAAGCCGCCAAGGTAGGACTAACATCATTTTTAAGGTTTTGTTTTGTGCCACTTGTAACCTTTTTAGATGACATTTAGCCACACCACCCCAAACAGGATAGCCATACGTCAAAACCGCTTGGAAAATTACTTTTAAAATAATTGTCTTATTGTCGAAAGATATCTTCGATTTCCTGCAAATAAAAGGGTATAATGGAGCAGTCGCTACCCTTACTTTTTTCAAAGTATGAGTGACGTGGTCACTACAAGTTCATTTTGAGTCCATGTGTATGCCTAGGTACTTAACTGAACTATCCCAATTTATGCCATTACCATAGATAAGAATTGGACGCCGGGGCAGAAAGCTAGCTTTTTGTTTCCCATTAAAAAAGATATCTTGGGTTTTGTCACAATTAATTCTTATTTTCCACCTATTGTAATATTTTCTTATATTCTCAGTCGCATTTATAAACGTCTTAATATTGAGAGCGAGCTCATGCGAAACAGAGGTGTCATCCACAAAGATGACACCTGCCGCATGACAATATGGTAGACTTGGAAAATCAAAAATAAATATATTCTAAAGAGTGGGATGCTGATCCTTTTGGGACTCCCATGTTGAAATTAGTAATTTTGGATATACAGGTATTAGATAATATGCACTAATAAACTACAATTAGCAGAAAACTTTGGACAATTTTAATTAGATATATGGGGTAGCTAAAGTTAATCATTTAATAAATTATGCCATTATGCCAAATTGTGTCAAATGCCTTTTCGACATCGAGCAGTTGATGTTGATTTTCCTTCAGAGCGATTAGATTTGACACATTCTAACACATTGATGGGAATTATGATGAAATTATATAAATCCAAATTGAATGGTAGGCAGAATATAACTTTTTTTCTAAAATGTTGCTTTAACTGCTGAGTAGACTTACTGGTCTATAGCTAGTGGGAGACTCGGCAGGCTTTCGTGGTTTTAAAATCGATGTAACTTTTGACCGTTTCTACTTACCCGGAAAGTATTGGATTTTTAGACATGCATTAACTAAAAAGGTTAAATATTTTATATCCGATGAAGGTAAATATTTCAGGTTGTCATTTCTGATAGCTTCTAAGCCTCCCGTTTTATTGACTTTGAGGGATTTTATAATTTGTTCAATAGTGCTTACCGAAACAAAGGCACTTAATGGAGTGATATAATTACAATGCCAAAAGACTGCATTCTTTGTTTAGTTTCACGTTCCCCTAAATTCCGAGAGAGAGAGAGTAGAGAAGACCGTAGAAAGACAATCTGCCTTCTCTATGTCCATAAAAAAGATAATATCATTGACTGAGAGATGTTCCGGAAGAGCTTACAATTTTTATCTAATGATTCCAGCTGCTGCAACTTAAAATTAGGCTGTCGGTATCTTAGTCAATTACGCCTAATTTTGTTACGAAGTTTTATATCCTCCAAGATGTAATTAGGAAGCTTATCTGGCATATTAAACCTGGATTCTCTTCTGGGAACACTTTTGTCAGTCGCATCATTTTTAAGTTTAGTAAACTAGCCAACGATATTATCGACATTGATTATGCTAGAAACTTAGTCTAAGTTATATTGAATATCTCCAAGTTCTAAATTAATATCTGCACTAAATCTAGATCAGTTAGCTTTTTAAATTTTTCAAACATGGATTTTTGTGTAGTTCTATAAAAATAGAGCTTACAGTTAATATTAATCTATAACGTATTGCTTTGAAATAAATCCTACGCTTGTATAGTACCTTGACAAAATACCTTACTGGCCCTTTACAGGTAGCCAAGACCTGTCAGATGAGAACAATAAGTCTATCGTGAATTTTCCTGAAATGAAATCACACAGGTAGGATCCTATCAGCTTATTCACGGACGACTTTAGGCGTCCTCCCAGCAGAAAAGATTATACCGCAATCGTTACCTTAGGCTCGTCTAAGTTGGGTGGATGAAATTATTTTTGGTCGTCATCCTTTGTGAATCGTTCGTTTTATATAATTTTCGATATTTTAACTGCCAATGCCGTCATTCAGTCTGCAGAAGTAATTTCAGCATCAACTGTGACTCCACGACAAGTTGCTCGTGTTTATTGGCTTTACTACCTTAGCGCGTTTGTTCTACTTTTCTATTACGACAGTACTTCCGCTGATTTCGAGAAGTCCACATTCGCATCTTTGCTGTAAAGACGTATTGATCCAAGTCGAGGTTGGCTCCTCTATAACTTTGCACATTCAGGGTGCTGAAAGTATGCTTGGGTCGGTCGTAATATGATAAATTTGGTGAGTTGTCAGTCGACTTATGAATATGAAGGTAGGTCCCGTCACAAGGCTCCCTAGCCTAAATCTGTTTTCTGAAGTTGTGTTTTGTAGGTTATAACAGGCCAAAAAAATGTCTTCCTTACCCAGCTTCGTAATAAATTCAGATAGGGTATTGAGCATATATTCTATCCAGGAAGCTAAAGAGATCTTTCCTGAGTCGCTCGTCTTTCTCTTCTGTAGGGGCGTGAAGGCATATTAGACTTATATCTCCGAAGTTGGCTTTGATGCTATTGTTTTGAGTCGTTCGTTTACATGCCAGAAGCTTAAGATTTTTTTTAAAGTACTCGTATATCTCTATTTAGCAATATTACTAAAAGATGTCATAGTTTTTCATCCATCTCCTATCCGGTGTTAACCCTAAGCATAGCCCCTAACCTTGAGGATCAAGTTCTTGTTTGCCCCAAGAATATAGTTACGCACTGTGCCGCTCTTTACCGGTCAGAACTCCAAATATGTTATAATAATGTGAATTAGGTCCGCGAACACCTACGATGACTCTGGGGTTGCCGTCGCCGTTCTGAAGAAGGAACGGAGCATTGGTGCAATTCAGCCTCCTTTCTTCTCTCATTTTCTGCACCCCAATAACCTTACGAGGGCATCGACTTGATCATATGAGGCATTGAGCAATCAGGGGCCATACATGAAGGTAAAAATAGGAATTGTAAGACAAGGGCTGTCGATGCTGTCTTCATGATAGCCTTATTTACCCCTTTAACATGATTAACATTGGCTTTTATTAATCCTATTTATGACAGTTCGGAAAAATGCTCTGAATTGTACAATTTCGCTTCGACAAACATATATTGCGTACGAAAATATTTGTGCTGTACTCTTTCACAACAAAATGAGAGAGGAAGTAGTTCGCTCGCTTTCGGTCTGGAAATATAAATGTCAAAATGTGAAAGATGCAGTAAGGTCCGGTCGACCTCCGACCAAGAAAGTTGTGCGAAATCTATAAAGTTGGAGACGAAGATCGCTTCTCTACCACTCATGACATCGCTAACAAGCTTTCTATTGGCAAAACAACATTTCCGCAAGGCTGGCTACAAAAAAAAAAAAAAAAACACGAAAAGAAACAAAATAAAAAACGATATTTAGATACCACATAATTCTAATGATCGCTTCTGAAATGGAACGAGCTAGAGATATCGTTGAAAGGAAAGGTTACGGGCACTGAATATAATGTATCACTTTCATATGATATTCTGGTGCGAAAGAGATCGTGGTCAAGACGTTGCTCCAAGGTGAGCGATGCTGTGTTTCTGATAGGATTAAAAGAGTCCTGCGCTGTTACTAACCAAAACTTATTCCGAGGTCTACAACCAATAGCTAACAAGGCATATAAAGAATCAGATATTGTATTGGGAGTTGGGATTGATTTATAGCTTTTTACCAGGGATGGAGTAGTTAGTACATTTTTCATGTATTACTACGCCAAATAATTTTTTCGTAGAACATCTGGCAGTAAGCGTTAGTTTCAGACGAAAAAGCCGCCGTTCAACATCCCCCGGTTTCAATTCTTCTTGGACTTTTGCTTAAATAATTAATACATTAAATGTAGTTTCAGTGAAAATCGTTGTTTCTGGTGGTATCAATTTTTATTCTGGAGTACCTGAGGGTTCAGTCGGTGGACCAGTATTATTTACTTTATATTGTATATATCCGATTTTTCTGTAATATTGCAATGTTAGCAATATATGCAGACGATAGAGCACTATTACATTCTCTTGGATTATAGTGAATATAGGATGTATAACCTTGGATTTAATCCCATGAAGTTAACGTTAATAATGTTAGAAATCTCTTCCCCCCTAATAGGGGACAGTTTTCGGAAAAGCTTGAGGTATTTTGAATGGTTCCCACCATTCGTGTATACAGCAGAGTTACTAATTCGTTCAATTGCTGCAAATTGACATGCGGTTCTTCGTCCGGAAAATCTGCTTCTAGCTGACTTGTTCTCATAAATTTGACTATGTTCCCACGACGGCTTTAAAGACACATTTTTCTTGGTCACGACTTGATATTATTAATTAACATAATTTCAAGGAAAAACGCCCAAAAGTAATTCATTTGTTCGATCTTGGCTGCCGGTTGACATCACCTTTGCATACAATGCATCTTTAATCATTCAGTTGGCATATCAGTAAACTCAATCAGTAAACTTCTTACGAGGTTATCACTAAGTACATCCAACAACCTTGGCTTGCCCTGTGAATCTCGATAATTCCAGGATACCATCAAGTATAAACATAATCATTACTCCGTATACTATTAAGATCCGACAAATGGACGTGACTGCACTAAAACTGGGTTAAAAGCATGACACAATAAAACATTTCAAACAAGGCACATCGCATTAGTAGTTGAACCATATTTTGTTCAATTGCAAAGCTAACGACATTTGTGCAACCACTCCCTTATGTCCGGTTCCCTCAAATGCAGTCATTATGCGCACATCCATTAAGGTTTCACATGACCACAAATCGGTTTCAAAGTAATTGTACCCAACTGCCTCCGTTAACTTAATCGGTGCACATTTACTATGGTAAGTGCGCCGAAGCACGTGACAACGAAAAGGTTAAATGCGACCCATGAAACATTCTGTCATAGAAATGCGTGGAAAAAGCTTTCAAATTCGAGTTCACAGATCGTTAAACCTGTAGACAAGTTTTCCGCAACGACAGTCATCATCATCTCTAGAGAAACCAGAAAACAGATTTATCAAAATGAGACTTTACATAACCACCTTTGACCATGGCCGAGCCAATGCCGATGGAGAACCATGAACTAGCTCCACTGCCCACCAGCTACTTCACACAACAGCAGACAGCAGAACGTCGAATCTCTCCCATTTCACCTGCACCTGTGTATTTCGAAGATTGTTGTGCAATTCCTCGCGAAATTCACCTGCTCACTGAGACAAATCCAAGCTTCGGTAGCCCATCAGAAGCTATCTGAAATGTATAAAGCCAACTGACCGATCTGTCAGAGTTAGCAGTTCTATTTTCGTATTCGAGTGTGAATCTTGATACTGTCTAGTGCAACATGTTGAAGTGCGTCCTTAAGTCGTATCCGGGTCTGGTGGTAATTGTGATATTAATCGGGTTCTTTTCGCTTGTGCGTTCATCAGGGAATTTCGATGATTTTCAATATTGTATGCGTGATCCGGGAGAGTTCGGGTTGAGGAAGTGTTTCGGGAAGAGTGCCATCAACTTTCTACAGGCTATGGAGGAACAGGAGAATTTCACGTTGTTCACGGATTTTGTTGTAGAGAAGGATGAGAACTTAGCACCTAGGTCGATTGTGAACTTTCTGGAAAAGGATCCGATGGACTTTAGGTAAGTCTTCCCATTAAGATACGATTTTCTGAGTTAAAAATGTTGGAATATTAACACGTTTCAAGCTTCCCATAAGTCTTTTCCATCGATTTCGAGAGGCGTGTATGTGAATATGTGCTTTGGTATGTTTACGAGCTTCTTTTCGCCTCGCATATCTCGAGAACAATATATTCGACTTCGGACCGATTTTTTTCGACTCGATTTTTTTCAGTCTCCCATATCTTTAGAAAAAAAACTGGAAGCTTGCCGTTCGGCTAGACCAGTCGCACCCATGAACGGGTTGTAATAGCTATATTTGGTACTGTGGGTGACAAATATCTTGAGCGGGCGGCAAGGAAGTGCTCTAGGGAATAAAAAATGACACAAGTATCACCATTTAATGTTTTTTTTTTTGTCAAAGCTTTGGTTACGTTTACACTTTCAAAGAATAACTTGACTTAACATTGATTTGGGGGCTGATCTCTCGCCAGTTGTGAATGAGAGATGATCAAAAGGTGCTGATGGAAGGCATAACACAAGCAGCATAAGAACACTTCAAAAATTCATACTCTGTGTGTGCATTTCCAATATAACACCTTAATGACATGGAAACAAAAAGAATTACTGTGAACTTTAACCAACGCAAATTCAGTCGAATCTCTCAAATCCTGTCTAGGACAACCACCCCCGGAGAGTAGTGAACGATCTTCGACACAAACCATCTGCACCCCGTCCAGGTTGTGTGACAAACACCAAAAGACCGTACACTCTTGAACCTACATGAATTATAAAAAAAAAATTCCTATTCATTGAGACTTCTTTAGCGAACATCGGAAAGTTGCCCACAACGCGACAGGGCTCGCTCTAAAGACTCAATATTTCGGTGATAAATAGTGAGGGCCTTTAAAATGGACCAAAACTTGTAATCCAATGGGTTGAGGTCCAGGCTTCCAGCTGGTCAATTATTTGGTGATATGAGTATTTTCGCCTTGTGGGCTGCAGTAGAAACTTGTTGGAATGTGTGCTTGTTGGCTAACATTGGTCGGCTTACATATTTAACGATACCCTCCAACGCAGTCGTTTGGTAAACTTTCGCCGAAGTCTTGACTCCATCTTCACAAAAATGGAGTTTGGTTATGCCATCGTAGCTCATTTCCGACCATATCATTACATTTGGAAAATGATTTCAACCCTTGGAATTAGTTTTGAACCTTCTTTTGATATCCGAGCATACACTCGATCATTTTGTTTATTAAAAGCGATTATTTTTAACGGATTATTTTAAGAGAGCTTTCGATTTCGGCTTACGTTTTTGCTTCAGTGCAACTTTTAGTAATTATCCTGTGTGTCGTTTGTAGGGTCTCGATGTCGAGTCTTCTTTGATAACACAAGATATGGTTTTTTTTTCATTTCCCGTGAAAAAATCTTCTGCTTCTCTAGTGGTTTGCGTATGATTGGAGCCTGCTGGGCTTAATGGTTCCCCTTGCAGTGCATGGACGATCACGTGACGGTCAGGTACTCAACCAATATCCTTGAATAGTTTAATAGTAAGATAAGCAAAACAACCAGTGATTCCAAGCGGTCGCTTTTATGTACACTGGTTTCTTAGTTTTAAGGGTAACAAATGGGAAGTTCATGGTTTGCAAGGCCCATTCGAGATTACGATCAGATGCTTCACTTCATCTGATAACATTACCCCACTTAGGTACAGGGCAATCCAATTTTTGGTCAGGATGTAACATTCCGGTTTCAATCTCATGCGTCCAACCTAATTATTATCCGAGACTCTATATATTAAGTAAAAGATTTTCTATTTTACAATATGGATCATTCAAACATCGTTATCGGTTAATAAAATTGTGAAAACTAATTACAAAAATATTGATTCTGTAATAATTAACTTTCGCGCAATACGAAGAGATTAAGATCGACATAATCGTCTATCTGAGTTCATTGTACTCGTTGGCAACACTATAAAAAATAAGAAGATGATTCTGTTTCAATATATTTGTATTGTAATATTGGTAGTCATACATCGTCACAGAACATAAACCGTTTTGGCTTTCTTGCAAAAAAAAAAATCCTGGACGATTTACTTCGCATTTTCCTGATGTGAACTGTCCACCAAGATCGTGTTATTTCTCGTTTTTGGATTTCTTTTTGAGAGGCCATTTAAAAGATCGTGCTTATGCACGCGATCCGCAAACTATTGACGCTTTTTCGAGCAGGTCGTTCTACGCAGTACGCTTAATGGTAAGGATAGCAAGGCCATATTTGCGACGAGTATGCCTCTGTTAGGTAGGCTGTTAGGATCATAATATTAAGACAGCTCAATGGGCTTGCCAGTTGTTGGTATGAAAGCCAGGGCTCTTAGAAAAACTGGATTTACTGGTTTTTAACTCTTTTGGTTTTTCTGATTGTGAGGTCTCTTCTCTAATAGAGTTTATAACAACGACCTTGCCTTCTCTCCTAGCAAAAAATTGCTATTGTTGTTGGTGTTGCGCATCATACGCTTTCTGCTTTCTTAAAAATTGTTAAATTGGTTTTGGACCTCAGAAGATGGAATTCAGAGAGATTGAAAGAAAACAAAAGCGCACCTACCAAAGTTCATCAGCAAAATGTGCTACCGCTACCCGCCACTTCGTCCGCATACAAGTTGCTTACGCCCGCATCAGGTGATGCGTATGCATTTTAAGTATTTTAACCGTTAGCCCTGCATCTGCTGTGCTAAACAGGTGATTTACGCTTGGGCGTCGGTTTGGGTACAGTCAGCCAGTCAGTCATAGACTAGATGCGGTAGAAGCAGGAGCAACTGCACACTCAGTGAACCAGAACCTTGGATTGATTAATGATAAATAAATAATAATAAACAAAAGTGTGTTGTTGTTTAATTTATAGTTTCTCTTATTCCATCATAAATGGGAATTTTCACAATAGTGGAACGCGACCTCACTCGTGGCAAACTCTAGAATGGGGAGCTAATCAGTGTAAGACCTGATCACAAATGCAGCCCTGGGATTTGACACTTCTGAGAATAAACTAATTTTTCTTTAATCACTTATTTCTAGAGTACGACTGTCCTAAGCCCGTTCAAACGACTTCGATAATTCTAACCAAATAAAATAAATAAAATATCTCCCGACTGATCTACCATTGAAAGTATACAACGGATAAAAGGAGACAAATTTCAACCTAATAGTAGGTTGACAGTAGGTCAAATTGACCCTTCGAACCGATGTCTCTTAAAGATAATTTATTTTGAATTATTTTATTAGTTGTTTCCTTTGTTCTTCCTTACGTCCTTCCCTTTTGGTGTCCCACCTTTTTTGTCCGTCTGTTCATCTGTACATTATTCGATCGCGGTTTTTAAACAAAATTTTGTGATATGGGACGTCGGCAATTATTAATTGAGCATTACAAGAACGGAAAGAGTCAAAGGCCAAATTTCAAAAATTGTTAATATGCCGCCCCCGAAAATTGCAAGGTATATATTGTAATTCAAAGATTTCAAAAACCTTTTGGAGCGTGATGAGTGTTAGATTGTGAACAATCCAAGACTGAGTGCTTAAAAGCCTCAGGATATTGTGGAGCAATTGATGATGTGACAATTCAAAGAGTTCTACGCAACACTGGTAGGAAAGAAACCATCTGATAGCAAGAAGAATAAAAAGGTTCGATTGGAATTCGTTCACAATATATAATCTATTCGTATCAGATGGACTAGTTAAAGTTTGGCGAAAACCCAATAAAGGGATGAACCTTTACTATCGCCCAAGGGTTATCAAAGCACCGTGAAAATCACCAGACTTAAATATTATAGAGAATTTATAAATTTAAAAACTTAAAGTTCAAATTTCTAGCAAAGACTTTTTAAGAAGGTCTGGAATATGGGATAAAATAAACCCCAACTATACCAAAAAAAAGTTTGAATCAATTCCAAATCATTTAAAGTCAGTCATCAGAATAAAGGAACACCCAACCAAATATTACTCAATACTACTTTTATTGACTTTTCTAAAGTCAAAGTAACCAATAGTCAATTTAACTGTTACATTGAATTTGTCTCTTTTGTTTATGTAATATTTTGTTTCAATTAACCTGTTTTTTTTTTGATTAAAAATATAATAAATTTTCATAAACCTTTTCCGTTTTACGTATTTCGTTGAATTATTTTGACAAAAAGTGGCCATTTTGACTGTGAGTCACTGTACTTTTTTTTATTATTACCGCCCGTTTGTAACTCGGAAGTTCAGAGCCTTGTTGACCACCCTTCGCCAAGCTTCCCTGTCGTGAGCGTATTCCTTCCACGTTTCGCTGTTCCATCCCATCTCTTCTATATCTAACCTTATATTGCCCTCTCATATACTATGCGGCCTTCCTAACAGACTTTTATTTATGGGTTTTCTACTCATTATTCATTTAATTGTCCATTTTTTTTACATGTCCTACCAATCTTAGTTTTCGCGACTTGGGCAATGCTTGGGCTGAATATAGTTTCTTGAGTTTTTCATTGTGTAGTTATCACCATTCGCCTGTTCCTTCGTCCCGTTTTCTGCAGTAGATTCTCCAATGGATATTCTTTTCAAAGACCTGAAATTAATTGTCATTCTTCCTAGTCATGGATCAAGTTTCACATCCGTATTATTAAGCATTATTAGGGTTTCCTTGTTTTGTTGTTGTCAAATTGTTTTGAATAATTCTTCCATCGCGTGTTGCCCATATGCAGCCTTTCCTTTTTTGGCAGTCAGTGTGGTACCCAGATATTTTAACTCGTCTCCACTTTCTAAAAGCGTTCATCGATCCAAGTCGATCAGTCTTAATTGATTCCTCAATATCTCCAGTAGGTCCTAATTCTCAAGGGATGTTATTCCACTAAGAGATCTTATTACGTATCATCCCAAATTAAAAATAAGTGGTGACTAGGTATCTCCTTATTTTAATCCTTCATGAATCTCAAAGGTTTTAGATAAGACGTCTTCTACTTTGACTTATTTTTTTTCGGGAATGATAACCGAGTTTCTCCATGGTTTCATAGTCCCATATCGTTTTGATGAGCCCATGATGAGCACTTCACTGTTAGTTTTTCTCCTGCATATTTTATTAATCCGATGGTATTAGGTCGATTCCTGTGGCCTTGTTATTGCTTTTACTTCCTCAGCTGTTTGTAGTTTTACCTGAACTTCTACTCTGTGTATAACACCATTCTCCATTGCTGCTAGCTCTCCAGTACAAAATTTTATACCATGAATAAATAAATAACGCCATGGCATTATGGCGCCATAATTCAGTGGACAATGTGTTAAGGTATGACGTTGACAACATTGTTTGGAATTACGGTAATAACTAAGTCATCGCAACATGTCTTTTATGAATATGCATATTATTGTTTATTTTTTAAATTGGTCATTCAGAGACGAGAATAAGCAATGGTCTCTTTTCTCGAGAGCTTAGAACTAACTATTTAAACTATTTCTTGATTATAATTATCTAGCTCACATAGCTTTTATCATCAGCCGATAATATTTTAATTATTACATGCAAAACAGCTACTGTTTGATAGAGCAAAATATGTATGATTATATCGACTTAGACTTAGAAAAGAGTTTTTACCATAGAAGAAGCTGTAACATAGTTCTGCAGTTTTTTGACAAAATATTTTTCATCGTAAATGTAATGATATCTATCGTGACTTAATGAGTTATTAGAATTGCTTAAAATAAAATAAAATTAAATTAATAGATATTCCTCTTCTGAGAATAGACTCATAATCGAGCGTTCTGATTGGTATAACATTGCAGTACAGTTTGTTTAATTTGTGGCAAAATTTGTCATAAAACTTTCTGTCATATATATTTTCTTAATTTAAAAATGTACCCTAAGATAAGGCTCATTCATGAACAGCACATATGAAGCACAGGTGGAAGCGAAAAAGCATATGTGTCTGCAGTGACAACCAAGCTGCACTCAAAGCTGTGTCAAACCCTCTATTCAACTCCAAATTAGTGCATGAACTCAAGACCATTTGAGCAAAGTCGGAAGACTAAATTCACAGGCTTGTATGGGTTCCAGATCACTCTGGGATCCCAGGAAATGAGATCTTCGATGAACTTGCTAGAAAGGGCTCAGAGGAGAGTTTCTCAGGACCTGAATCCGCCTTAGGACTACCTGCTCCCACGGTCAAATCTGACATCAACGACTGGGTCTTTAATGCAGTAATGGAGGGAATATCCAGGATGCAGGATGACTAAGCGTGTACGCCCTGATGTCTACAAGAAGTCCGCAACATTTTTCTTATCCTTAAGGGGAAATGATTGCAAAAGGTTTGCGGGCGTCATT
Organism: Merodon equestris; assembly: GCA_958301585.1. Classification (NCBI taxonomy): domain Eukaryota; kingdom Metazoa; phylum Arthropoda; class Insecta; order Diptera; family Syrphidae; genus Merodon; species Merodon equestris. The sequence continues at coordinate 205,177,594 of OY284413.1, read as the reverse complement.
ACACTTCTGCCAAGCATCTCTACATGCTTGGCATCAGTGAGACACAGGATGACATAGCAGAACACTTTCTCTGCGACTGTCTGGTCTTCGCTTGCGCACGGTGGCGCACCCTTGCGGCCGACGTGGTGCGTGCCGAATCTCTTAGCTCTACATCACGGAAGCCCCTCCTCAATTTTCTCCGGACAACGGGGAAAATACAATAGACACAAATGTCTGTCTGGTAGTACAATGGACCAGTATTTGTGTCTGAGTGCTCCAACAGATAGTAAAAGTCTCAAAAAAAACAAAAACAAAAACAATGAAAGTAAAAGTTCGGGCCGTGCTTGGCATTCGGTCCTTTGGAGAATAAGGCTCAGTAAGAAAGAAGGATTTAATGACTACAAAAATGCAGAACACCTAGTAGCTCGTCATGAATACTCTGCGCGTAATAAATCTAGTATCTTTAGTTTGAGAAGTGAGATTGACCATCAATCTTGACTTCTTGAGAATTTACTGCATATTCAGATGGATGACGAAATTACTTATTGGAGAAACGTTCTAAAGAGAGTTCCTGTCGTAGTAAAGTGACAAAAGAGATCACGCTTTAAGAGGAAAAAATTAAAAATTCGGTGATCCGTATAGCGGAAATTATCCTATAATTTGGGAACTGTTAGCTGAATTTGATCCTTTTTTTAGCCAGCCATATTGAACAATTTGGGAATCAAGGATCTGGAAGTACCAGTTGCTTATCAGGACGGTTTGCGTTGAGTTTATTCTCTTGCTGGGTCATAAAATCTTAAAACAGATTGGAGACGAAATAAGAAAAGCGAAATATTTTTCCTTTCACCAGATATTGCACATGTGGTCCAACTAACCCTCGTCATTAGATACGTTTTGAAAACCATCGACCCGTGTGAAAGAGTTTTTGTTCTCAGTGGGACATAAAGCTGAAGATGTGTTTTCTGCCATTAAACTCTGGTGAGAGAAACTTTTCTTGCTTAAAAGGGGTGAAGAATTATCTAAGATCTGCCTTAAGCCAAGAAAAGCTAAACGCTTTAGCTCGGGGGTGCGGTCGGTTTGTGTCGAAGATGTTCGTTCAATACTCTCCGGGGTAGGTTGTCCTCGATAGAATTCGAGAGATTCGACTGAATTTGTCGCGTTGGTTGTATAGTTCACAGAAACTTATTTTATTTCCCTGTCATTAAGGTGTTATATTGGAAATGCACACACAGAGTATGAATTTTGAAGTAATCTTATACTGCGAGTGTTATGCTTTTCGTCAACATATTTTAAATCATCACAACTGATGTTGTTGCACAGTTTTTCGAATAGGAATTGTTCTTGTCCATCCACTCAACAATCGGTGATGATTACCATTGCACTCCGACCATGAACTAATGGAAAATATTTCAAACGACGATATAATTGATGATTTTGCGAATAGAAAATCGCGCAAAAATGTAATTTAAAACTTTCATAACTTAATTAGTTAATTAATCGTCATCATCAGCCAGATTGTTATCACATAGTTGAATATATTGTTTTCAAACTGTGAGTCAGCGCAATAAAAAATATTTAATTGCTTTTACCGAATGTGCATTATTGTGTAAGTAGTATTAACACATATCTTACCCCGCCTTATTAGCACTACTAGTCATGAGTTAGTTCAGAAAACTATTTCTCGTGCAATCTTAACTTCATTTGAAAATAATCTGGAAATTGACACATTACGGGGAAAAGGTGGTGTAATTAGGACTATAGTGCACAAATTATAAAGTTACAATTTCATCGACAAAATAATTGTAAACTAGGGTATCGAAATGTAGAGGTCGGTAGGGGCGGTAGAATATGAATAGCCTGCTGCCGGAAAATGTGTCAATTCGCCAGTGCGTCATATTATCACAAGTACTGATGGACCTACTAATAGGTCTTGTAATCAAATTGATATGTTCATTCTCATTGATATGATCAACTGCAGTACAATGGTCAAGGCCACAACAAAATTAACAAATTATCTACAATCTCACATTCTGTTTTACATATTAAATATTAAAAACTCCAAACACATGATCCCCTATTATTAAAACAATCACTTTGATGACCCTCACCTCGACATTTCCCATTGTTTTCTAAAAGGCAATAAATAAAGTTTCAGACAGATGCCCAGACATTGACTTTCAAGCGCGAAACTCCAATCTTGACCTTCACACTTTATTAACAAGATCGTTGTAAATCTGACGGTTACTCCCACAATTTAAATTAATTTTCACTTCCATTTCCTTCACAGAGGAATAATGGAAAATGCCGGTGCACTGTTCAGTCAGCGATCGCTTCAATGGCATTTGGACATGGTCTACCCGGGGTTAATGCTCAAAGTTGGACCGTCGGCGGATTCAAATAGCGTTGCAGAGTTTGTGATGGATTCAAAAATCGACGATCGACTTTATCACAATGAAGAGCCTTCTACCGGTAAGTAGCCGAATGCAGTATATTTCTGAAATTCTTTGCATACAGTTAGGATGAAGTAAATATTTTCCATTCTAGCTAAGATCATCGGAAAAACTTACCTTCTACCGATGTTGCTGGGATTAAAATTCAATTTGGTTACGTTGGTTCCGATAATGTTTGCTGCGGTCGCCCTGCTTCTCAAGAAATCACTTTTCCTTGTCAAATGCATTGTGTACCTTACCAGTGTCTTTGGAGTTGGCGGGGCAGCTACACTTGGATCATTTTTGGACGGTGGCGGGTCGAGTTTTCGACCTGGACATAGTGATGCACATTGGCAGGAACACTGGCATAATTTTAAAGGCGGACCAATGCCCGGAAAGTTCGGATTGGTAGACAATTACCGCCCGGATGTGTTGAGCCATGACCCGGATTATGGTCGAAACGATCGTAAATGGAATTTCGAAAAGCCGAAAGACTTTACTGGACGAGTGACTCCGGCACCGGATAGGTTTTATGATTACGAGAAAAGCACGACGCACGGTGATCGCAATGCAAAGGTAATCAAGACGCGAATAGACCACGACACTTATAACGACGGATGGGATGGATGGCACGTAATACCACACGCAGACTAATCCAATTACCCTATTTATTTATCTTTTTGTATATACCTCTCTGTATCTGAGTATTTAAATATATTTGATCTTGTAAGACAGAAAATAAAAGTATTTTCCATGTGATCAATAGTATTACGGATGCCCCATATAGATGGTAAGTGAAACCGAATCTTGCAGAAACGGGAGCTGAAAACATCTTCCCTGCCAAGTTGATTGGTATCTGATCGCTTTCAGCTCCAGTGAACATTTTTTGGTTGACAAACACAATAATTACACACGACCCCAGAGAGTTCTTATTCTCATTAACTCCACCTCTCATATAAATAAACGAAACATTCGGAAACCATTTAGTACTGCTTTACCACAGTGTCAGCGACAACAAGCCGACGTGATAGACCAACCGACATGGAATCCATTGTGTTAGTTTCACTTTTTTCTATATCTGCCGCCATGGCAGGTGCAGGTGCTGGTGCAGAAGTGTTCTCGTTCCATTCTCTAGGTCGTAATCTGGCGAAATGTCTTGGAGGATCAGCGATATTCCCGTGCATTCAACAGGAAACCATTCACAGTTTAGACCTAATCCTGGCGGATAATAGTACCTGGCAGTATAGCGACTTCATTCAGTTCGAAAGTGATCGAAACTACTCCATGCCAAAGCGATCAATGGCCCGACAGGCAAATGGCTCGTTTAGCGAAGAGATCGGCGAGAGACTCCTCGAGTTGGCTCAGTCACGATCGGTCAGATTGAAAATGAATCCAAGATCACTCGATGACGATGATGAAGACCTGGATTCGGTGGAAGGTGGTGATGATAGAGGAGAAAACCGAAAAAAATGGTACTTAAATAATTCACTTAAAGGACGCAAGAAAAAGGGTAAGGACAAAGGCATGGCGATATTTGGGGGATTGGCAATGGTAGCGATGTTGGCGCAAATGTTTCTCGGCAAAGTACTACTGATAGCTGGATCGGCATTCGTAATGGCTAAGATCGCCTTGATAGTGTCACTTTTTGTAAGTTCACTCCTCCAAATTCCCTTTTACCCCGCTCTAAAGAGATCTTTTTCCAGACCAGTCTGAAAACGAAGTCCACTGGAAGCAGTAATATAGAACATATTGTAGCTCATACGGATGTCGGCGGAGGTGGCCATAACAACGGCGGATATCACCGAAGTCTACCCTATTTCGCTTCAACCGAATTTGCAAACAAGTCACCCGTAGAGGATCACCTGTCTGATGTACAAATCTCCGATTACTACCAATATGATGCAGGACCGTACAAACATGATTTCAAATATATTTAATTTACAAATAATTTATTTCAATTAGTTTTTAGGTGTACATTGAATAAATTAAATAAATAGAAAATCTTTGGTATCGAATTATAACTAGGAGGATGAATCCACTTAAGTACGTGGCACATAAGCACGGTATGCCTTGTCCTGCATGATCATCTCGTCGTCTATGCTACGGTGGTAGGAGCTGCCCTCGTGTCCGCCCTCATATTCCCCGTGACTCGAGGAGTACGTATGACTTTGTTGGACCTGTGGATGCTTAACGATTTCGTAGGTGGTTTTCTCGTGTCCCTCGCCTGACACGAGTTTCTTGAGTCCGATGATGGCGCTTATGATGAGCGCGATTTTTCCCACTATAAGCGCCTTTCCGGCGAGGATCGCGATCGAGTGATATGCCATTTTTAGTATGCCAGCTTTGAGGAGAACGGTTGCAATTAGGGGCGCGAGATATTTTTTGTCGTCCTTCTTCTTACGCCCTTCACTGAACAATGCCTGACTGGTTCGTTGCCCGAATGACAGGAGCCTGGGTAAGTTCACTTGGACCTGTCGGCTTTGCAGAAGATTGAGTACTCTGGCGAACAAAATCCTATCCAGGCTCTTCGAGGACAGCTGATCGAGCTCGCTGTTGCTCAGTTGAAAATCTCCTCGCGACCTAGCTTCGCTTTCATTGAAGTCGGCCTTTCGCACAATTGAAACCCCATCGATCAGCTTGATATTGTGCACCTTCAACGCTCGTCCAACCAACTTGACTCCTTGTATCTTCAAACACCGGAATATATCGTCACTGTTCTCGCACTGATCGTAGACGTGTTTAATGGCTCGTGCAACTCCATTATCCATTAGCGAGGATCGTGCCGTTGATTCCGACGAAGCTGACGAATCCGAGGCTTCACTCAACGCGAATCCAATCAAAACCACCACAACCAACTGTCTAAGTCTACAATCCATTCTGCTCAATTTGCGTGGTGTAGTGAATGCTTCGCGGCAGACTCCTTCAATCAAACTGATCGCCATCAAGTGTTCCAAATCAATTTTATACCGCATGCAAGTTGGTGCATCTCGGCATGCGCTAACAGAGCGTGCAAAGCAGAGCAGAGCATACCTATTTTGCTTCGCTTAGTCTCGACATTGACTTTGGCTTAGCAACGAGGGTAATCAGATAGGGAAAACGCCAAATTGTTCTTGTTTTTAATTAGCGCCAACCACAGTTGCCGCTGGAGTCGGAGGTGGACAGTGATGCAGAAAAAGCTGGTTTTTCTCTGTTTTACTTGCACTTGCATGGCCTTCATTGAGCGAAACGGATGAACGTACTCGTACTTTTAATTAACGTTTCTCGGGTGCACTGTGCAAGTGGAGGAAAAGGCTGCATGCGTGGGATTTCAATCTTCATGGAAGGGGGCTAATGGCGGTGAATTATGGACTTTCTTTTAAATGATTTTCGCTGTTTTGTGACGAATCTGTCACGCAATATGTGGGTTCTCGACTTGAACCTAATAGCGGTGTATTAGATACAGAAGGCATGCGATGCGTAACCGTCGTATATTGGTTGCCCAATTGATGAAGAAAAGTAAAGTTCTAAGCAATACATGTGTCTAGGGAATGTCGATGTGGTTATTGTGGTCAAAGAGTCGATGACGACCGGGCCAAAAAGGCAATGACACGCCTAATATTTTACTAGGCAGATCAGTATGCGCGGGCTTAACTCCGCTACTGAAAATTTTTGATCGAGCGAGCAAATTTGTTGTTTTATCAACCTTGCTCTCGCTTCGCATGGCACTTTTCTAAACTTTACTTCGTTATTTCTCACTATTTTTCAATCAAACAATTTCATTTGATAATTTATGGCTCATCTACAGACCTAGATCTATCGAATGACATGCTGCACACATGTGTGGTTATAGCCGATATCTACATATAGTGCGTACAAGATTAGTCCGAAATCGTTTTCGGACCACTATATTCCCCGTACATGCACGCGCTAGGCCAAAAAGTGGGTGATTGCTCTCGCTCCGCTACGCTCCGCTCGATCAATTAAATATAAATTTCTAAAGGCCCAGGTATTACAGATCGATACCTGCCAACCATTCACTAAACTGAATTTTTATTGATCAGTGAAGGAAGGGCCGGACCTTGACGGTGGTGTCCACATTACTACCAACTAAATAACTTATTCCTTCTATGAGTCCAAATAGTTTTAAATAGAGCAGCTTCCCGAAAGAAATCGAGTTGAAAAGCACAAGCTCGGAGGACAGGTAAATTAGTCTAGTCATAGTTCGGTGGCACTTATCTGCCTTCTCTAGTCCTTTCTAAGCTTTCTCCGGTATCCCATAAGGCGACCACTTAGGTCCCCTTCTTTTCATTCGCACCATTTTTTTTTGGAAAGAAAATATATGTTAAAGAAATTTTTTGGCTTGAGTATTTTCTTTCGTACGGTGAAAGGTGCATAACGGATGATATAAAGCAATCGAAGGGATCAGAGAGTGGTAGCCGATTGGCATCGTACTGATCGACGACGAAGTCAAGAAGCTGGTGGTCGAAAACCATCGAATAAGTCTCACAGATTTATACTGATAATATTGGGAATACAAATTAGTCGGCTGGTTACCATAAGATGGCTCTGACTGTTGTAAATATTAATGGTGACAGCTGATCTCTGTGATTTTAAAAAGTTTAGGCATTCAATAACATTGAGTTTATAAATATAACTAAGAGTTTCATAAAAAAAAAATATTTTTTTATTTTGTTGAATATATCAAACTGCGTGTTAAAACTAAGCAGTATTTGCGGGAGGTTTTAATTGTCAAAGAATTTGAAGTAGGTGAAGATCCTAGTCAAACGTAAATAGAGCTTGTAGATTCATTGGGAGTAACTCAACAAGCAGTTTTTGTACAATTAAAATCCATTGGAATGAAAATTTTGAGTTCGAAAGTCATGTTGTGTATCTAGCGGGACCAGAAGGGTGTTGTGTATCGAGAGATGCTACAACCTGGGAAATTCATTACGGCTGATTGGGATAGGCTACAACTGATTCGATTGAGTCGTGCATTACGAGAAACAAGATGGAATCAGCTCGCCGGGAGCCAAGCTACAATTCATTTTTGCAAACATTTACCTGGATCTCAGGAGTCACAGTAGCTCGGGTTCTAAAACCGCTATGAGCTCAGAATTGTGTACTTTATAAAACAGCCAAGTTTCAGACTCATAGCTACTTATCAAGTTTGGTTTGATATATGCGTACAGATGGACAGGCGGAGAGAAAACCTTTGCATAAGTCTTACCTACCCCAGCTTTGCAAGGTAGAAAACTAAAAGGGCAGAAATTATTCAGTACAAAGTTAGAATTGGGAGTGGACTTAGTATTTTCTGCTTCATGTTAAGAATTAGAGAAAATTGTTGAATGTCTGAAAGCGCTAGAAAATCATAGTAGTGATAGCTCGGGCGATTTTAGTGCGGATGAAGACGACCTGTACATCCCGGATTACTATAGTGATACAAGTGAAAGCATTTCTGGAGGAAATTGACAAGAAAATCGAGAAGTCTGAACAACAAAAGCTGGTAGTACAACATAAGAAATTCGAAGAGAAATTCCGGTCATTTGGGATTCTCCTGCAACTGGAAATAGCTTAAAGCAGACATTTTTACATCACATCAAATTATGCAACATCAACCTGGCTTACCATCTGAATATTACAGAAATTTTTTGACTGATACGATTATACTCGTAGGTATCATAGTCGAAAGAACAAATAAAAGTGCGAAAAATTACATACATACTTATATCGGTCCGGAAATAGTAGAAGCAGCAAGATGAATCAGTGGAAGGAATACTGATCATAATGAGATTATGGAATTTTTAGCCAGAGTCAGGTATATGGATGTATTAAATTATCCTTCAATCATAAATTCTCGGAAGCAGACAAAATTCTTAGCAAATTCCTTGGTTTCACTCGTTATACTATAGCTTTCAGATTTTGTTGAGAATCATACACGCTGTTCAATTGGTCCCACAAAGTTGCTTTTGACTTACTTTTAAATACGGCTTTTATATAGATAAATGTTTGTATCTTGTACAACCAAAACAATCCGAATATGATTTTTGTTGACTTTGGTCAAAACATAATTCTGTATTTAAGTGGTCAAAATGATTTATTTATTGCCCGAAGCCCAATAAAGAGTAAAAGATAAACTCATTTCACCAACCTGAGAACAGAGTGTCAATAAACTTCATGAATGTTATACGAGTACATTTGTAGAATGGGTTTTGTACATTTGTAGAAAATGGTTTGAATTGGGTTTATTCGTCATTACCGATCATGTATATTTCCTTCACAGTTTATGATTCTCATTTACTTTGTGCAAGTGTTTATAGACAGAAGATCTTGAATTCTAGCTTGGCTCCTGGCGAGCTGATCTCATCTTGTTTTTTATTGATCCTCACTATTTTTTGTTGTTTTATAATATTTTTACTTTTGGAATTATTGTAGTTTTTAAATTTATATAACTTCTTTTTGGTTTTGTGAACCTTGAGAGACATTTTTGATGTGATCTCACTGGTGATACACTAGCCTCTGGGTGTCGGCTTTTGCTGTGATCACTAGTGATACATTGGCCGCCAACATATTAAGATCCTGTTTTTAAAGACCCGCCATTTATTTTATTCTTTTTAGAAAGAAACCAAGTTTTGAAACCAGGATTTTGGCGTTGAGGATAAAAGAGTTGTTTTGAATAATTCCGTCAAAGCGAAGAAAAACACGTTGCCCATATGCAGGTCGTTTTTGGCAGCTAATACGGTTCCCAGGTATATGAATTCATCAACTCTAAACAAGGTGGCTCAAAATTAATCATCCGATTTTGTTTTTGAATTACTTTTTTAATAAACAAAAAAAAAAAATATCTTTAGTGATCGAAGTCCTTATTTGGACCTCTACATTTTTTTTCTGTTAAGTGAAAAATATGATATCCGTCATGTGGCTGCCGACAGTGTTGATACACTTTTGTACTGGTTTTATTGCATTTACTATGATTTTCCACAAAATTTTCGGTGACAACTGTCGAATATTCTCATTAGGAGCTGTGATTGTCTGAGGCTTATTAGCATAAGCCCCGACTTCAAGTAGCATCAATAAGCTTGGGATGGTTAAATCGGGCGATCTTGCTGGCCATGTCAAATCGGCAAAACAGGAGATTACGCGACCAGGAAACGCTTCCTTCACAATATCCATTGTAGTACGTGCTGTGTGTGCGAAACCACATGCACACCAAGCCCCACTCATCCAATTTCGGAAGGAAGGAGTCATTTATCATGGCCCTTTAGCGTTCTCCAGTAATAGTGACCGTATTGCTGAAGGCGTGAACACCGTACCACGCAATGGCTTTGAGTGGATGTATGGGCTCTTCGCGCATCACACTCGGATTTTTAGTGCCCCAGAAGCGAAGATTTTGCTTATTGACGTAACCGCTTCAGTGGAAATGCGCCTCGTCGCTTATGATGATTTTCGACGCAAAATCGTCCTCTTCGTTGTTATTTAAGGATGACTTGACAGTAATTCACACGCGAATGACGGTCAGCAGGCATCAACTGATGCACTGTTTGTACTCTGTACGGGAACATGTGTAAGTGTTTCACTAAAATTCGCTGTAGTCGTCTGTTGGATGTTTATTCGTCCTCATCTCGGCAGCCACAGCCACGATATTCTCGGCCGAACGACCAGTCCGGTGGTGGCCACGCTCTGCATGGTGTCCTGTGGTTCCAATCCGTTCGAGTCAAGTAGCTAGGCGCCGGAATGTTTCTCCAATTGGCGCGACACGAATAGGAAATCCACGTCGAATTTCATGCTGCGCTAACTCCATTGACCGATTAGTGGTCAAAAAATCGACGCCATTTGCAAAAATTAAAACATCTTCCGATAGAGTGATTAATTTTGCGCCATCTTGTACGATGCACACTCTTGATGTAAAACTTTTCCTCTTCCAAAATGTTGGCCTCTTTGTAGAATATTTTAACGCGAATGCCTCATAACGTCGTCTATTCGTCCCTCTGGAAGAAAGTTGAAATGCACCGCAATACAGTATTCGGTCAATATTATTTTAACGGCTTTCATGTTTGGCTCTTCTAGGGCGCTATACCGATGATTTCTGTCTAACTTGCATGTCATATTCGAGGAGGCATATGGAAAATCAGTCCTGTGGTTTCGAGCATCATGTCTAAAAGAACTTAAGAGATATGTTTACTTCCTCAGTCAATTTTTAAGTCCATGAGACGATTTACATCGTATTTATTTACAAAGGTAGATGGCGCCACGGTTCGAGATGACCCTGAGCCTTAGTCAACAAGCCTTTCCAGTCGGTACAATTTTTGCCAGTTGCTTCCAATGCCCAAAGCTCATTCGGTTGAAGTGCGCCATCCTCTGCCTCCCTCGAGCCATCCCTCGAGTTTGGATTCAAAGACTCTTCGGGCCGGAGCAGCAAAGTCAACCCGCTCTACATGCTCCAAACATTTCAGACGGTTTCTTTATACTAGAATAAGGTGAAAAAGTCTTGGGCCTGACACAGAAATGGCGTTCCAGTCAGCAAAAATGCATGTTTCCTGCCTGGGTGCAAGTGTCATTTGTTTCGTATGACAATTTTCAAATTTTTCTCTTCGGTAGTTTGTTTACATGAATTTTCACAATAGAAGGCTTTCTTGTTTTTCATTAAAATATCTAAACTTAAATTCGAGCGGAAATAAAATTTGATGGATTAGCCACCAAGGAAATTAATCCGAAATTGCCAAAAGCTTACGGACACTCTGCTTCTTCGATGTCAACCATTAAAATGTTAGCATCTGGATTTAAACGTTGTCGCACATCCCTCGAATGGATGGGAAAATTCCATATTTGAGGTACTATTTGCTCGGCTATCCTCCCTATGCTCCAGATTTGGCACCCCCATACTTCTATTTTCAAACTTGAAGAAATTTGTTCCTGGAAAGCGCTTCGCATCCAATGAGGAAGATGAGAACGCAGTAGATGAATATTTTCACAGCCTTCCAAGTCCCCTTTTACGAGAAGGAATACTCATGTTGGAGAAACGCTGGACCAAGTTTTTGAAATCAATGTTTTATCAGAAAATCGCAGTCTCTCATTGTCACGCCTAGAACTTTTCACCAAATCCTCCTATTTTGGTATTGTTTAGGAGCGGTATCTATTGATTATTGTTAACATTGTTGAGAGAAAATCTTAAACAGCAAGGTGAATGGTATTGCAAGTCCATATCAACGAAAGTTTTACCGGTGACATTAAATAGCATAAACTTAGTCTTGTCGCTGATAGACAGTTTGTGTGAAATGAACCATCTACGAAGAATTTCAAGGTCAGAATTAACATCTGCATACAAATCAAGGAGGTTGTTACTGGAATAAGAAAGTGCGGTGTCATCAGCAAATGCAGTAATTTTGCCTTTTAGGGGTTGAACAAACAGGGAGTTGACATAAATTAAAAATAATATAGGGCCTAGAACAGATCCTTGGGGGACACCTATATTTGTGTAGCACGTTGAGCTCAGATAAGAGCCAATTTTAACTTTTTGTCTACGATTGCTTAAATAAGATGCAAGCCAAGAATATGCGGAACCTCTAAAACCTATATTATATAACTTATTGAGCAGAAGCTCATGGTCGACCGTATCAAATGCTTTTGTAATGTCGATAAATAACGCGGCTGGAAATTTATATTCATTAACACTGATGTAGATTTCACCACAAAGTTTAAGCAAAGCATCTTCCGTTGATTTACCGCGTCTGAAACCGAATTGAAAATTACTGAAGTAATTAGATTTATCCAAAAACGACAAAATTCTTCTTTTAAAACCTCGTTCGAAAATTTTAGAAAAAACTGACAACAGTGAAATAGGTCGGTAATTATTTACCACAGTAGTCTCACCTTTTTTGTGTAATGGAATAACTATTGCCATCTTAAGAGAATCAGGGAAAATACCTACTTGATAACTAAAGTTGAAAATGTGGCATAGTGTATCGGAAACAAGGAAGGATATATTTTTTAGGATTCTACTTGAAATACAATCATGGGAAGAAGAATTAGACGTTTTAAGGGACAAAATTAATTTATGTATCTCCAAGGCGGTAAAGTGTTCAAACAAAAAACTCCTGGATTGTATTGATTCACGTATAATTGTATTATCGTGTTGGCACGAGGACAAGACTGAAGAATAAGGAACAGATGCGGGTAAATTTGTGAAAAAATTGTTAAAAATGTTACCAATTTCTAAAGGATCAGAAATGGTCACACCGTTCCGAATTAAAGAAAATTCAGCGTTCAATTTTTTCTGTTCAGTATATTATTAACCACTCCCCATTCTTTTCTTGTGTTACCAATATTTTGAGCTAATTTGTAACTAAAATAAGAGTCTCGACAGATAGGGATCTCACTTATTAGTTCACGACATAATTTATGGTAGTAGGTTTTTAACCTTGTATTATTGGGATGTTTGGCAATGTGAGCACGAAGCTGATTTTTTTTTACTATTTTTTGCAACAAGCGTGTGTTCATCCAAGGCTTAAGTCGTTTTAGTTTGTTAATTCTTTTAGTTTTTCTTTTGACACAATTGAAAATGTGAAATTGAAGCCGTGATAGGAATTGGTCGAAGGCAGCGGAAGGATCATTCATAATATAAACATCGTGCCATGTCTCAAAAGCTAAAACTCTCCGTAAGGCAACGAAATCAATACTCTGATGCTCATAAACATATGATTGCTGATGTTTTCGAAGGTTTAGATCAAAATGAATTGTTGTTAAGGAATGATCAGTTATTTTAAGATCATAAACGGCAGACAGGTAATCAATTTGGTTATTTCTATGTTGACGAATAAATATATGATCCAAACAAGAGTTAGAGTTACAACTAGTACGGGTACATTCGTTCAATAAGGACTCAAATCCAAACGAAGATAATAATGAAAGGTAGGCATCAACAGTGGATGAGCTCTGTAGTATATCAATGTTAAAGTCGCCTAACAAAACCATGTTACTACACGTTTGGCTATCCAGAAAAACAGAAAATTCATCCAGAAACACCCTTACAGAGGAATTATGTAGTCTATAAACGCCAATAAAACAAAACTGTACACCTGAAATATCACAATCCACATTGATAATATCAGCACTAACTAAATTTAAGTTGTTGATAGTGCATTTCAAGTCACTACGAAAGAAGACAGCTATACCTCCTGAAGAGTAAGCATCGTTACATGTCGCTGCAAATGTGTAATTAGGGATATGAAAGTTATTTATTTCAGAGTGAAAGATCCATATTTCTGAAAGAAAAATAAGATCTGGTAAATGATCTAAGCTGGAGAGATGCGAATAGAACAAATCAAAATTTTTTCTAATGCTTCTGATATTCTGATGAACTATTTGAAATTTAGAAAAACAATTTAGATCAGGATGACTTATACATAGGCAATTAGAATTACAAGTATGTATATTGTTATGAGGACTGGTAGAAGAATTCAATAAGTTGAACATTTAATAGTAAAAATAAAAGAAAATTAAGTTACAATTTTTGAAAAGTCCTCGAAGCTGACAATTTTAAAAACATTACCGCCTTCATTCTTCCTGACTAGTACAGTGGCATTTTTTACCCAGACATATTTCAATTGGTTTTCCATTTTCAATTGCTTTGCCTTCTGAAGAAGCGACCGAGTGAAATAAGTGAGGGAGTCATTAACGAAAATTCTCCTATTGTTGCTGTTGTTGTTGTTGTTGCCCTTGTTTACGCGTTCATCGTCGAATATATTTGAGTGCAGTTTGATCTTTTGCGATCGCATTTTACTCAAAATATTCTCTTTTTTTGACAACGAAGAGAATTTGAAATGCAAGATTGAAAATGCAAGATGCGTGTCCAATCAATTGTATAGACTTGAAACCACACTGATAGCAATCTATCACATTATTCACGTGCGGTTTTAACCGTTCAATCAGCCGGTAGAGAAGATCTTATAAGTGATGCTTTGGAGAGTTATGACCGAATAATTGGCGCAGTTATTGGGATCCCCTTTTTTACGGCCCGAGGAAACTATGCTGAGATTCAATTTATCAGTAATGCTTTCCTCCAACAATATTCATGTTCCAGGCCAACTTATTCTCAACTGTTAAACATAGCTCAGAAGGTAGACGCGACGTTCATTTTTTAGATTTCAGCTTCGATATCAGCATCTTAACCTCGTCTAAATCAGTTAAACGGTATTCTTTCCCATCGTTCTGTCGAGTTGGCACATTCAGAACTCTGATTAGGTACTGTGGTATAAACTTAGCGACAGGTATTTGTCACAATATCCTTTACACGCGTCATTCATATAATAAATTCCCGGTACTTTAAATGACTTGCATTTGTCAGCTCATGTTTTGGTGGTACGGCTTCTCGACACACATGCCATCAGAAGTTAACCGCAATCGCGGAAAAAAATTGTTATCACTATAAATACCAAAAAAGGACTCGTGTGACTTTCAATATGTTTATTTGGCAACAATCACCTCAGGTCAACGCACCGACCAGAAAATAAGCCTTTTCGGAGAAAGCGTCAACGCCAAAGTCAACAAGTAATTCTTATTTCATACTCGTATGGTTGCCACCTTCTTGTGATACGAATCATAATATTTTGCAATCATTGACAGTTCCGCACAATATGGCATGTGTCGGATTCTGTGGGTGGATGCACATACGTTTGCTGTCAAAATAAACGAGTCACATTAGATGGGGATGATATGCTTATATCCACGTGATGTAATGAAATTGCCACCTTGCCAGATTCCTTTGAAATTTCCATCATCGGCTGTGAAAAGAATCGAGCATTCCACTGGGAGGATGAGAGGCATGTGCTCGGCTTTATACACATAGCTATGTACGTCTGTTTTAATCACATTTGTTCACTTTTCCGGATATTGCTCTCTGCTTGAATTTGATTCACGGATTTAATTGGATTCCTGTAAAGCGGGCTATAGATGCAAGCTACAGTTCTCTTGAAGAAAATCAGGTAATCAATTCGGAATACAAGATATCCTGGTCTTGAAAAATAAATAATAAAATTAAATTTTAGTTGAATTAAATTCAAGTTTTGGCAATTTTTGCATTTACTGTACTTCCTACGGCAAATACTCTAAATTACTGAATTACATCCCACTTAGTGGAAACCTAATACTTAATCACGAGATCGATATCTTCAGGCGCCCACTTATTTATAATCACCTCGAGATACGAACGCAGTGTTCAAGAAAAGAAGTCAGGGGAGAGGACGAAGCCGAATATGGCGGTAAAAGATTAAGTGTCAAAAACAACGAAAGACTTGTAAAACAATCTTATTTTCTCTCTAAAGAATACTCGGATGCAAATATACATACTGACAGATTGTGATTGGATTCCAAAGCAATATGCCTAAAAGCGTTGAGAAAATATCAGGCAAAAGCATGTGGGTTTAAAGGGGATGGAAATCCATCTCATGAGCATAATGGGATTAAATATTTTGCATAATTTTTATTTTCCTTGAATTGTTTTGGTGAACACAAGTATTTACCTGCCGCCTTCCCTTACAAATAATATCTATTGGGATCCAAACCTAAATGAAATCAATATTATTGCAGTTTTTTTCTAAACCTTATAGTATCTGTCTCTGTTGAAGTGGAGTTATTTTTTCCGTGATCAAATTAATGTAAATCAACTAAACCCAAACTGAGAAATATTGTAATATTAAATGACGCACAAGTTCCTTTGACTACTTTAGCAAATAGCTCCAACATTAAGAAGTCTACAAAGAGACAAGCGTACTCTTCTGCTTCCAAACTTCTGCTCTTGTCTCCACGGCGCTAAAAACTACTGCGGTTAAGCTGGGAAATCAACTTAATAGCTAATCATCAACTTCTACGTTCGAATCGATAATGTCGATTTCATCTTACTGCCTTACCGCAAGTGACTTCCGCATCAGTTGGGTATGTTCAGAAAGAAAAAAAGGGAATTTTCGGTTTTCGAAAGGAATTTTATTTATTTGATAACGTCAATGTTATCTTCTTAAAAATAGCTCTCATTAGTATTGCAAACTTCAGCCAGTGCTTCTTCCCATCCTCTAGGCACTTCTGGAACTCAATCTTTGGGATGGCACGTTGCTCTCTGTGCGAAGAGCTTTTAATCTCATTTATGGTTGGGAAATGGCGCCTCTTTAAGATTCTCTTTATCTTTGGAAACAGAAAAAAGGAAGATGAAGCTATGTCCTTGTTCTTGAGACAAGAACTGAAATGGAAAAACATAGTAGGCATGACCTACATCTGCGAGCGCAATTGTCGACATTTTATCAGGGCGATTGAAATTGAAGCTTAGTTTCGCAACGTTCCTGGATTTCCTTTTAAAGAGTCATCCAGCAAGCAGTTTTGAATCTCGAGCCATTGGTGATCGTTTAACATTCAGCCGTCGTTGAGTTATCTTTTGTTAAGTAAAAACTAGCACGCTATTAAGCACTCGTGCTACACTTCACTACAAATTTGGTAAAAATATTACGAAAGTTCGCTTCGTAAAATTCGTCCGGGACAGATAAGTGATGTAAAGGCTCCGACTTGTGTCTAAGCCGAAAATATCGCCGAAAATCCAAATATTCGAATCCATAATCCAAAACTTGAAAACGATCCCAGAAACCGGACCTAATCGCCATCATCTTGTACATTATTTTGCATAAGGATCAGGCTCATAGTTGGCACAAGGACTGAAGCGAACAGAGTATGCATAACACCATACATTTGCTGATTGCATGCTGAAAATGTGTGAATAAGATGAGATTGTGACATAAACCTATCTGAGTGGTGTAGCTCATACGCCTATTTGGCTGTGTACGTGAACATACGGTGCTTCGAAAATTAAATGACATGAAATGTGAAGGTTGGAAGATATGCCTTCGAGTATGTGCCTTTTTGGCTTTGGTGCACGGTTCTAGAAGTGAGATGTTGAATAAATGTTGAGCTTGTTTAATTATTAAAAAATGTTAGAAGCTGATAATGGATGGCCGTATGGGGGTGATAGAAGGCTGAGGCATTCGGGGAAAGGAGATTGGAGGCGTTGCCACAAATCAATGCCATAGTGGATAGTAGCGATTAATGGTGACCCAAACCACGGTCTCCCTGAGACTTCTTCAGTCACCACATATGGATATGCCCAAAAAGTTAAGAGAACTCTATAATTTCCTAGATTTTATCGCCTGTTTGTCGGATTTTTCATCTCGCAAATTTCGAGAATAAATAACGATATCGATTCAGGAATGATGAGATTTGTTTCTCTAAGACAATGAGTTATAGGTTTATTAGGTGTATAATTTACCCCTAGTTCATTTACTTGAAACAAACAACGTTCCCTTCCCTTCCGATAAAAGAAAAGGGCATTTGATACGATGGGACAAGATATCACTTAAGAACAGTACTAAGAACATTTTTCTTCTATTTTCAAGTGACTGAATTCCTAGAAGTCGGCATCTAGTAGAATATAGCGGGATTTTGGTGTTCCAACCTAATTTTTGAATAGTAAACCTTGATCAATATTTTTTTTGGATCATTTCGATTTTGTTTGAACAAGTGTTATAGTATGGATTCCAAATCACACAGATTTAAGGATAAAGGGGTCCTTGAACTCCTTAGAGTTGTGTTTAGTAAAACCTAACATGGAATATGATTATCGTGTACATTCTAGTAGACGGCTACTGTCGAAATTTCAGCCGGATCGGACTCGTAGTTTTGTTTTGACCGCGTGTGAAGGCAGAAAAATGAAAAAAGAGCAACATCGGTCGGTGGTTCGATTCTTGTTGTTGGAAGGGAAATCGCGCAGCGAAATCAAAGAGCGTTTGGATGCTGTGTACGGTGACTCTTCTCCTCCGATGGCGAACATCAAAAATTGGTTTAACGAATTTCAACGTTGTCGCACGTCGGTTTTTGATGAGCCACGTCCAGGTGCCCCGAAAACGGCTACCACGGAGGATAACGTGACAAAAATCCACGATCTCGTATTGGCAGACCGCCGATTGAAGGTGCGCGAGATAGCTGAGACAGTAGGCATTTCAAAAGATCGCGTGAGTCATATCCTGCATGAAATTTTGGGTACGAGAAAGCTGTCGGCGCGATGGGTGCCGCGTTTGCTCATTCCGGACAACAAGCGCAACCGTCAGACCACTTTAGAGCAGTGTTTGACGCTGTTTAAGCGCAGTCCGAAGGAGTTTCTCCGTCGTTTCGTGACAGTCGACGAAACATGGGTCCACTGGTACACATCAGAGACCAAGAAACAGTCGAAACAGTGGACTTCACCCGGCGAACGTGCTCCGAAGAAGGCGAAGACTGTCCCATCGGCCGGAGAGGTGATGGCCACCATTTTCTGGGATTCACAAGATGAGATCCACATCGACTACCTGGAGAAGGGCAAAACGGTCACAGGACTGTATTATGCAAAATTATTGGGCCGAATCGACGCCGAATTGAAGAAAAAAACGGCACACTTGGCGAAGAAAAAGTGCACTTAAACCAAGATAACGCACTGGCTCACGCCTCCGCCCTCGCCACGGCAAAATTGGTCGAATTGGACTACGAACTGCTGCCCGCTCCACCGTATTCTCCAGATTTGGCCCCGTGCGACTTCTTGTTGTTTCCAAACTTGAAAGAGTCACTCGCCGGGCAGAAATATCAGTCGAATGAGGAGATTATCGCCGCCACGGAGGCCTACTTTGCAGACCTCGAGAAAACTTATTTTTCAGGCGGGTTAAAGAAGTTGGAGCATCGCTGGGTCAAGTGTATCGAGCTAAAAGGAGACCATATTGAAAAATAAATCGCCATTTCTCCAAAATTTTTGTTTTTCTTTTGTAGTCTATGTACTTATCGGACCACCCTCGTATTCCACATGCTTGACATAGTTTAATTTCGAATCAAAATAGATACCAAGATCTTTTTTCTCCAATACTCTTTCAAGAACAAAGTTTCCAATTTTGAATTCGAAGAAAATTTGTGAAAATTTGCAGCAATAAGAAAAGTAGTGACATTTAGTGAAGTTAAAAAAAGTGGCTAACTCTACATCATTCTGTTGACTTTTGAAGATCATTTTGTAAAAGGAGGCAATCATCTTTAGATTTAATGTATCTGAACAACTTTAAATCATCTACAAATAAAAATCGACTAGAATTCGAAAATATCGGGCATGTCGTTAATAAAAATAAAAAATAGAATGGGCCCAAGATAGCTTCCATGGGGGACACCCGAATTTATTTCAATTTGTCTTGAAAGCTCTAGGTCAATGAAAACAAATTGTGTTCGACCTTAAGATAAGGTGCCAACCATTTTAACATGTGTGAGTAAAAGCCAAATAGTTCGAATTTTTTTATTTAAAATAAGGTGACTAACTATCGAAAGCCTTCCCAAAATCAGTATAAATGACATCATTTTGATATCCTTCCTCAAGGTTGTTAAGAATGTAATTGGAAAAGGTAGAAAGATTGGTGGTTGTGGATCTTCCTGCAATAAACCTGCTCTTTGGTAGAAAGGTTAACTTATCGTATATAATTTTCTCAAAGAATTTTGGTATATACGATAGTTTGCAAATCGGCCGAAAATTGGATACTTCCTGCTTTGGACCAGTTTTATGAATTGGAGTTAAAAATGACTTTTTCCACACAGAAAAAATTGGTTCAGAAATACAATAGCATCTGCACATTTTGGAAAAACAATTGGTCGAATTTCATCAGAATCCGGGTTGTTGTCGCTATTTATATAAAGGGTCCGCCATCTAACGTTTTTTTTTTCAAGTAGTGCTTATTTCGTGAATGGTAACACTTAGCTTATGTCTGATTTGACAGATAATTAGTTTTATCCTTCCGCTGAACGAATATGGTTGTGTATACGCTTGAACAACGCTGGGAAATATTGCGACATTACTTTGAAAATCATGGTAATGTTGCAGAATGTGTGCGAAAATTGCGTACGGATTTTGGAAGAAGAGAAGCACCGTCAGCTCCGTATGTTCGTTATCTTGTGAAAAAAGTGAAAGAAACTGGCATCCTCATCGATAAACCAAAGCGTGAAAAGCCAAAAACAGTGCGTACATCCGAGAATATTGCTGCTGCGGCAGAAAGTGTGCGTGAAGCGCCATCAACATCAATTCACCGTCGTTCTCAACAATTGGACATTTCGCAGACATCATTGAGACGAATTTTGCATAAAGACCTTGGTATGACGCCATACAAAGTCCAATTGGTTCAGGAGTTGAAGCCAACTGACCATCCAATGAGTTTTCGCTTCGCTAAGTGGGCCTGCGATCGACTTACAGAAGATGCCGATTTTGCCAAAAAAAATCATCTTTTCAGATGAAGCTTATTTTGATCTTGGCGGGTATGTAAACAAGCAAAATTGTCGCATTTGGGGCACAGAAAACCCGCACGCATACATTGAAAAGCCGGTGCACCCAAAACGAGCCACTGTTTGGTGCGGATTTTGGTCCAGAGGCATAATTGGGCCATTTTACTTCGAAAATGAGCATGGGCCATGTTGAACGAATTTTTGTTCACAAAAATTGAAGAGGAGGATATTGGCAACATTTGGTTTCAACAGGACGGCGCTACGTGCCACACAGCCGAAGCTACGCTCAATGTTTTGCGCCCTGTTTTTGAAGATCGCATTATCAGCCGCAGAGCTGATGTCGTTTGGCCACCTCGGAGCTGCGATTTGACACCGTTGGACTATTATTTGTGGGGTGCCGTCAAAGATAAGTGTTACGCCGACAAGCCAGAGACAATTGACGCTTTAAAGGACAATATTCGTGAAGCCATTGGTGAAATACAGCTGCACACAATCGATAATGTGCTTAAAAATTGGACCGATCGTGTAGGCTACTGTATGGCCAGCCGAGGCAGCCATTTGAATGAAATTATTTTCCATTATTAACCGGAAGGATTGTACTTTCAAATAAAAAAAGAAATTTGAGAAAATATTCAGTAGTTTTTTTTATAGCATTTTCAAAAAAAAAAAATTATTTGGCGGACCCTTTACAAAAAACCTACATAGATTTGAGAAACATTTAACTCTAACTGACCAATGACAACTTTACAATCTTGAGGAATAATTCGGCTTTTCCTGGCAAAACTTCATTAGATTTTGTATAATGGGATTCGAAATAGTGAGCAAATGAATTGCAAATATTTGAAAAAATGTTGAACCAAGGTAATTCATATTGCTAGGAATACCATTGGTCATTTTTTACTTTTAATAAATGACCAGAAACCCTTGCTATTGGTCTTTATATTGGATTCAACTGACAAAATATAGTTTTTATAGAGAAATTTGTTAAGAACATGGAATTCTCGCTGTAATCGAATGTAAACATTTTTAAAATAATATTGTTGCCGCAAATGCAAGCCTTGTTTTTTTGTTTTTATTACTTAACCAAGGAGATTTTGAATTATTTTTAGTTTTGATTTTAGGTACATGCATATCAATTGCCATTTTCAGATTATCGACGAAGAAATTATAAAATTGCAGTAAATTTAAAGAATAGCCATATAATTTAAGCGCCAGGGAATGGTCGTCAAATAAATGACTTCAAAATAAGCTTTCAAGAAGTTGAAATTAAAATTATTACATTTTGTAGATCTAAGGTAATTATGAAAAGAGAAACTAACATTTAGAGCATAATGGTGAACAGATTTTGCGAACATTGGATAAGGTGATTTATCAGCCGATATTGTCAATTATCTATCAATAAATATAAATATGATTTTAACCATAATTTGATCAATGTCCAATTCATGTATAACTCCAATTCCATGTATAAGTATGATGAGCGAACCGCAAAAATCACACCTCATCCTCTTTCCAGTCCACTTGTTTGAGAGCACCGATCTTTGCGAAAAAGAACATACATAACAATTATTGTTGCAAATTTCAGCATTGAGATGATTTCTCGTTAACCAAGTTTCGGTGAGTGCAATGAAATCATACTGAATGGAGGACGAAAACAAGAACATTTGTTATAGTTTTGTGCGCATTCATCCGACCTTCTGGTAATAACCGAAGAGCTGATTACCATTACGTGGACACTGATAAGAGCGTGAAGGAGAAGAATATACCGAAGTTAATGTTGTTTGTCAATTGACAGGCGGCTGTGGTAAAGGTTGTTGGGTTGATGGGGGTGGCGTAGGTGGCTGGGGTGACTATGATGACAAAGATGAAGAGGATTGTGTTTCCGTACGCTGAGATCTGGAATTTGTTGCTTGAGTATGAAGTGCTAATACCTTGTTATTAATGTTGTTTATTCGCGAAAACATTTTATTTTTATTAGAACAAAGTATAGCTATACAGAAGAATCCATGATAGTTGAATATTTAGAAGCTATAACACTTAATTTAAATGTAATGAGCTTAAGTTTTGACGTATCAGATTTTTTTTTGACCAACGCATGGCATTTAAATTGATTGGCAGGAATAAGAGTTTTTGTGATATGTGATTTATAATATTATCGGATGTTGTATCTTTCTTGAACTTAGATAGGTGAAGCTATTTATATTCAGGTAAAGCACAGAGGGAAGTACCAATGAGTCAGTACCAATTTTTTTTTTTGATTTCTGTGACTTGCAGTCTTTTTATTTTTCACTGCTTTCCGTTCAAAGTTATTATTATTATTGATAAAAGGGTCATGGGATGTTAGATGATTTACGAAAATCAGAATCAAATTTAGATGACGCGTCTTTCGATAAATTAACGCTAGGAATCCCCGGGTTGAGGGAAGGCGAATCAGTTCCTCTAGAAAATTGGCTGTTGGTGAATAATGATTTGGGAGCACTTAGATCATTTTTCATTTCACTCACACTCATGAGCTCAAAGATTTATAAAGATTTATACTGTCAAACTTAATTTGCATGCAATGTCAATGCAATTTTTTAAATTCATTCGCACTATAAACTTAATAAATTGCATCGACCTATTTTAGGCCTACATCTGAACTCGTTGATTTTGTTTGTGGCTGAATTAAAATGTCGTGATGAATGTAATTTTGCCAATAATTCCATGGCAATAAACTAGGTTCAGGCTCGTAGCACGAGGTTAACTAATAACAAAAAAAAAAACTGATTTTTTTAATTTCGCGTGATAAATACATTCGATTTTCGATTTTCTTTTGTTATCTTGGTACACATGTCCCCTAACATATGTTGGGATTGTCAGACGATTTGGACATTTAGTTTGTTTTTTCCCAGATATAAAGGTCAGACGTGTTTGGGTCTGCTTGCTCTTTACATAAGGCCGAGAAGATGTAATAACCTCTCCGATTCTGCCACGGCGTCAAACGTTGAAGCAGTGAAGAAAATTGTTATAAAAAATCGTCGAATCACTATACTAGAAGTTGGCATATATGTACATATATTAGCTCAAGACAGGATCTTTTTTTCAGGCTTGTAATAAAAATTGGAATCTGTAAATCCAATTAAATAAATATTCCTTACTCCTCATCGTTTACTTTTTATTCTTGTTTTAGTTCATGAATGGAATTTTCTGCTCATCCTTTCAGTTATTTCATCGACCGACTCAACACATTTATAAATTGCGGTACTAAAAACTAAGTTTAAGTGCATTATATATCTCATTAAAGTCCAAGTACAATTAATACTCATTGAACTTAGACCCATCAATAAACAAATCACTTTCTGTTCAAATTAAGTTACAGTAATTTATATATTTAGTAATTTGTTCATTAGAAACGTAATTATACGAATATAGAATGGGGAAGAAATTTGAGATTTCTTTTGCGAATTATCTTTTAGGTCATATAACCTAATAGGAAGGATACTATGAACAAATTTAATACAGCTTATAGATTTCATTTTGTCTAACGTTTTAAGACCAACTAATATATATAGAATAGTGCAGGAAAGCTTAACATCCAATGAAAGCCTTTCGAAAACTTTCCAAACGCAAAATTTAGGTTGCACTTTGTGTTTTATGCGGACACTATACTACAATACACTGCAAAATTTTAATATCTGTAAGAGATACTGAGCGAATTAATGATGTAAGGATTACAAAACTCGGAGCAATTTCTTTTTAGAAATCCAAGCTACAAAATCAATATGAGGGGCAGAACAAATCTTTATTATTGAATAAATTCTCATTGCTTCCCAAAAAATGATGTTACCCTGCGCATGTACTCTAAGACGATAATTCGACAATGCATCATCGCAACATGACTCTTGAAATAACATCAAAACTCGTTGATACACCTAAATATTGGTCTTGCTTGGTTGAAACATTCCGCAGATAAACTAGTTCCACGGTTCTTCGGGTTGGATCTATCTATGGGAGAGCATAAGTATAAATTGGATATCACACTGGTATAAGAAGTTATATTATCAAACGGAACAACCGTTAATGACGGCTATGCTTTCGTTTTTGGTGGTACTCACGATCTTGAAACATGATTTTGTCCCAGGAACAAAATTAGTGTGTTTTTTTAGAGGTATAGAAATTCAATATGAAACAAGAAAATTAAAGCTAATGTTTATGTTTACAATGCTAGCTTTATTTAAAAGATATTTTTATGCCATTATGACTTTGGGCATATGCGTGTTACGGCTATCTTGAATGAAACGCGATCGTGAAGTCAAGAACTTTATCAAGCAACTAGGGCCGGCCCTATTTTATCGGCATTGAATAGTGATTTCACATACCCCGCGTTAGTTTAAGAGTATGAAATCGCAGAATCGTGGAAGCCAGTTCACAGGGCCATTACGCGAAATTATACGCTCAGGAAATGTTTCACGCAATAAATTGATGATATCTTGTTTAAACCAAAGTTCTGTTACGTCAATGCAATTCAACATGTTTCTATAACACTCTCCATTGACGGTATGATTCGTTCTATAAAACACACCAAACAATAAGTTTTAATGGTTATAGGGGCGTCTCGACAAAGGCTTCTGGGTTTACTTCACCCTAGATTCCGCCATTTTGTTTGTTTACATACATATCTATTTAACCACAAATGGACCTCATCGAAGAACAACATTTTGCGTTGAAAATGAGGATCAAGCTTAATCATGTTTTCGGCCTATTCACCAGACCTAAAACGCGTATAATGGCAATGCGGTTCCAACTGGGAAAAGCTGGATCTTATAAGGTTTTAAGCCAAGATCCTTCCGTACGAATAAACTTTCATCTGTCAAATTGATAATATGTAGAAACAGTGCTGCCAGTGTAAAAACCAAACCTCTAAAAAAGCACGCTTTAGAACGTTATGGGTTTAGTATTTTACAACGACCAAATGTCGAGGACTAAAATGCGGCTATAACTATGTACTTCCCATTTTCCTATAGAAGATAAAGATGAACAGTTACAAGATGTGATTAACGAAATAATGGGTGAAATATTTCATCATCAGAGAAGCAATATATAGTACAGGCCAATAATTGGAGAAAAAAGTTTTCATGTCTCATCAAACGATTATGGTCTTGGGACTATAAGAGAATAGGAACATAAAAATAAGAAAACTCAAACAATTTGATTGTGAAAACCATAGCATTCAAGCACAGGAGCATAAAGTTAATACGACACTTTCTTCTGTTCTCTAACCATCAAATTCGCAACATCCGCCACGATAATCCAGTCAACGCCTTCCCGGCTGATGTGTCACTCAAGACTTGCATTTTGCTCCATGGCCATCCAAACAACATATAACCCCTTAACAGTACACCTCGCTCCGTTCGTACCCAGACGATATTGGTCACCTTTCATCAACCGCAAGAGTTCACACCTCATCCGATCCACCTGAGTCATTAAATTCAGTCACGCACTTAATGAAACATCTGGGTCAAGATAAGATGATACTCATTGGTATTTTCTATGTTAAATTTAAGTTTTTTTGTAATCCATAATTGTAATCAATAAAGAGGGTTCTCTTCAGACAAAAAAATTAAAATTTTTGAAAAGGACAAATTTGGTTAATAAATTAACTTACATAAGGTAACCCTCGATGGAATTAAAGTCTGAATCTAAATTCACAGAAATCTGTAAAAAAATACATTCAATGTTGGAAAAATTAATAAGAACTTATTTAAAGGAAAAATAAAGTATGACGACTTAGAGTAGAAAAATCCTTATCTGAAACATTCGAGATGCGTAAAGGATTAAAATGCTCTGTCGGAAACGACATGCAGAAATTAGTTACGAGGTTTCAAAAATAATGATTTTTGTGATGAAAATAAAGAACTCACGCACCGAAAAGTTTGAGGACGAAGAAGAGTCACAACTTCCTGAAGATTTATATCAGACACTAACTGGACTTGAAAAATCATTATTTAGAGATATCACATTAATTTCAAGATGTTTAAAAGCAGAAGGAAGGACCGTAAGGGGCATACTTGTTGAGGTTTTTCACTTCTGAAGTGTTTTAGCATAAAAAAAGAAAGAATTGAAAGGTGGTAACTGTACCATAATCCTAAGCGTAATCTTCTTCTTCTTTTCCTTTTTTCGGCGTTGTTATGGTCAGAAGTGTAGGACCACAACCTTCCCACTTAACTGCATTCCTACTGGTCCGCTTGTGGGGTCCGCCGGTTTGACCTCAGAAAGCAACGGCAGGCTTCCCGGTTTGGGATTACTTCATCGCTGAGGCCAATCAAATGCTGGTGTTTTGCATTTGTTTGCACCAATTGTTTTTCGGCCTGCCTTTTTTTTGTGACACGGGCATGCTCCAGATTTTTTTTGTTTGATCTTACTCTTACAATACCGGTGATCTCTAGTCGTGTCAACCCACTGATTTGCATGTACACTTGTGGGGCAGTTTAATGGTGGTATACATATGTGTCCCTAGGCTCACCTTGGTGTTTTCTAAATTGCCTAGATGTGATTTTTGTTTACCTTTGTTTTAGTCGCCTTTTACGATAAGCGAGAGGTATCGCTGCAGGGATATTCTTAACCCGTCCCTGCACGGGTAAAATCCCAAGCGTAATAAGCTAACAAATATCCACAGTTCGAAAGTTTCGCTTTGTTTTTGGTAGGATCAGCAGGTAATAGGAAGGTGAATTAAACCACCACGGAAAATCTCTCTCGACTGCAATTAATGCATTTAAGCCGAAAATGGGAGGAAAATGGATGCTTTAAGAGTAGAAAGGCAACAAGGTGGCCTTGCAACATAGCAACGTTGGGTCACATGTTGCATGATCGTTGAAAACTTACTTGGGAACGCCTAAATGAGAAGTTAATTCCGTTCCGTTCAATGACACATGGTCTGGCTGAACATTACATCAATGTACACGATGTAAGATCATCAACTTACATTAAGCAATTGACATTTTTGAGATGTTTCAGAAAATCATTCAAGAAAATGTTAAAGAGCAAACGTACTAGATGTTTGCCTTGCGGTACATCAGATAAAACATTTATAATTCTACGAGTAACGTTTTTATATTTTTTGCTTTCTATTTTCTATCCGAATAGTTTCTTATCCACCCAATTAAAGAAAAATGAAATCCAAAATATTTTAATTTATTTACAGGAATATGATTGCCGACGGTATCGAAGCATTAGAAAAAATCTAAATCATTACACCAAATTGATATCCCAATAGAAAAAATAAAACAATCGAATAAATACTGCAATACACCAGATGCAATCTTGTAAAGGCAAGGATATTTGTTCCTTAAATGAAATATATTTTAATTTCAAAATATTTTTATTTATTTACTATACATTTTTTTTCTGACGAGAATGATATATTTTAAATTATTTGTAATGGAAAAAGGGTTGTCGAGTGACAATGGTTCCGAGATTCGAATGGTACGCCATTTTGGAAAACTATTCGAATTAGGCTAAAATACTTTTAGGTATATCATCCGCGGTTTTATGCAATTATCCTACGTTTTTATTAACGTTATGTATTCACTCAATAAAAATGTCATTCCAGTTTGAGTACTTTGCGAATAATTCATTTATAAATTTAGTTATGTCAAATGTTAAACTTTAAAAAAAATACATCCTCTCTGGAATGCGACGAATATTTTTCTTGTTTTTTAAAAACATTAATTTTTAAAAATATTTGATTAAATTTTCAAACTATTAGATGTAGTCAAAAGAAATCCCATATTTTTCGATGAAATTGAAGGCCTTTTTAGCATAGTAATAATGGTCTGACATAAATTAAGTATGCGCCATTTTGTTCGAAAACTTTTTGCCATTCTGAAGAACTCATCCATAGTAGGTCTCGTCACTATTATCAGCCGCTGACGCGTGGTGAGCGAGTTCGGATGCCGATAACACCAACGCCATCGAGTATTCATTTCCTGGCTTCTCTCCTCGGCGGTTGAACGCTTGCTTTGATAAAACTTCTCGGCTCTCACCGTTCGGAATCGGCATTAAGATTTAGGTTCCGTTCACATGTGTGAAAAACAAATCGCACACAACATGAGTGAATAAAAAGAGGCTTGGCTCTGGCTCTTCATGGGCTGTAAGGCCCTTTAAGGTGTCTGTCTGACAATGGACCAGTATTTTTGTCTGAGTGCTCCAACAGATAGCAAAAGCCTCCAACAAAAAAAACAAAAAATCCAAAAACTCAGACACTCGTTTTCACAAGCCTCTTTTTAGTTGAATTTTTCACTAGCAAAATCGTTCGCCATTGACAGGAACAGGTGCTAGTCACTTGGTACCAGGTCCGGACTAAAAGGTAAGGAAGTGCAGACAATAAATCAAAAGTATTAATAATTATAAAAATTCTAATGTCTCGACTACCTAGAAAAAAAGACTTCCAAAATTCTTTACAAATTTAACAGTGCACAATATTTAAAAAAAACAAATTAATTTTGATATCCCAAAATGATAGTATCCCAAAAACCGGTTGTATCCATATTTTGCACACAGTTTTTCTGAAATTGTGTCGCAGACCCTTTTTAGCATTGAGCTTACTAATTTTTGGATTGTTTCTTTTTTAATTTTATACCAGCTGTCCATAATTGCGCTTTTAAGTTCAATAACGTTGGTTAATTTCCGTCCCCCAGCATACACCAATCTTGGTAATATGCCCCATCAGTTTTCGATTGGGTTCAAGTCCGGTGAACGTGCTGGCCATGACATAATTGGAATATCCCTGTAGAAAAACCACTTTTTATAAGAAGCCGCCACGTAAGTACCCCACGCTTTTAGAACAGTGACAATAATTTTCTCGGCAGTAATTTCATTCTTATGTTAAGAATTATTTGTTACTTTTTAGTTTGATTATCTTTAACAGCGTGTTTTTTAATTTTTTTAAACTATAATGTATTTAAATCAATAGTGTGCCCATCTGTCGGGCCCGTTTAGATTGAATTTTTTTTCGTCACTCCACACAACGTTTCTCCATTCTTCACCAAAGGTCACGTGCTTTCGAGCCCAGTCCATTCTGGTCGTCCTATATTATATAGTAAGAGGTGGTTGCGATTTCATTCTTTTCTGTGAACGGTGGATTTGGCGATTTCTATTCCAGGACATTCTGCATCACATCGAATACTGTTGGTGGAATTAGACAATTCCCTTATATGCGCCTTTTTTGGTGATTAATTAATGTCGACGAGTGGTCTGATGGCTTTTTTGTGCTATAAAGAGTCCCCAATTTCTTAAAATTTTGAATTAGGTGATGGGAACGATTTAAATGCCTTCTAATTGCACGCGTAGATTTGCCACTTTTCAACAAGTCAATTCTTCTTCTTCTTTTCCTTTTTATCCCGGCGTCGTTATGGTCAGAAGTGTAGGACCACAACCTTCCCACTTAACTGCATTCCTACTGGTCCGCTTGTGGGGTCCGCCGGTTTGACCTCAGAAAGTAGCGGCAGGCTTCCCTGTTATAATGTTATATAGAGACAGTATACAGTATAACACTCGAATGTGCTATTTTATGTAAACAGCAGTTCTAACATAGTTGTGAACAGGAGCAGTAACAAATAAAGTGTACTAGCAATAGAAAGTGTGATTACTTCATTTAATGAGATATAACATGGCGCAGTCGGTAAACGAAAAGTGTTAAAAAAAAAAAAAAAAAAAAAAAAGAAAAAAAAAAAAAAAAAAAAAAAAAAAAAAAAAAAAATGGATAATTTTAGAGCACCAGGGCCTTTAAATTTCGAAGGAAATGTGAGCAATGAGTGGGCAAAATTTAAAAAACTTTTTTCGATTTACGTCCAGGCAACTACTAAGGGAGAAACTCTTACAGATGAAGTGAAAATTGCTATGTTGTTGAATTTAATGGGTGAAAAAGCCATTGAAATATATGAAACATTAGACATATCAGAAGCCGATGCTAAAGTCTACAGCAAAGTAGTGGAACATTTCGATTCATATTGTCAGCCAAAAAACTATGTAATATATGAGAGGTTTAAATTTCACTCAAGAGTGCAACAGCCCGGTGAACAATTCGATAGTTTTCTAACGGATATCGTAAACCAAGCAAAAAAATGCGATTTCGACTGTTCAACAGAAAACGTCACTGATCAGATGATACGCGACCGCATTGTCTTAGGAATCAGAGACGGAGATTCACAGGAAAAGCTTTTGAGAACAGAAAAGCTAACACTAAAGAAGGCAATACAGTTTTGCAGAGTAGCAGAAATTACACATGAACAAGCAAGAGACGTACAAATGCAATCAAATGTCAGTGCAATATGCAAAAAGAACACGTTTATGAACAAAAAAGATGAAGCTGATGTGTATAACAAAGAAAAACCAAGGGAACGTCGGTATAACCAAAAAAGGGAAGACAGCGAGAGAGGGGGATACAGCCAGAGAGGAGGATATAATCAGAGAGGAAGATCCAGCCAGAAGGAACAAGGTGGCCGCTATAAAGTGAGGAGAAATGATGAAGGAAATGATCTTCAGAATTGCAGCAAGTGTTCGTATCGTCATAAACCGATGATGTGCCCGGCTAAAGGAAAGCAGTGCAACAATTGTGGTCAGTTTAATCATTTTTTTTATGCATGTCCTAGAAGAAAAGTATATAATGTAGATAACAAAATTACAAGTAGTACAGAAAGTATTAATTATGTATATCCAGATGTAAATAATCTCACTGTTGAATCAGTCGTAGTTAGTTCTATAGGAAATAATCGTTCGGGTTGGTATGAGCGGGTTGATGTTGACGGGAAATATGTTGATTTTAAAATTGACACTGGCTCTGAGGTAAACATTTTACCAGCTGATCTGTTTCGGAAACTTTTTGTCAACTTTGAATTGCATAGGACAAGCATTAAATTAGAAGCCTATGGTGGTTTTAGAATAGATGTTATAGGTATGGCATTCTTGAATCTTAGCCACAACGATATGAAAATAAATACCTGCTTCATAATAGCGAATGTTAAATCTGCACCAATATTAGGTCTGGAAATTTGTCTAAAGCTAAACATTTTAAAGAACATCAATGAAATTAAATTGCATACATCTAGGCAGTCAGATTATGAGAAAGAAAAAAGGGAATTTATTCAAAAGCATAAAGAAGTTTTTACCGGACTAGGTTGCTTTCCCGACAAATGTAAAATTTATTTGAAAGAAGGTTCAAAAGGGAGCGTTAAAGCCCCACGACGAATTCCAAAGAGCTTGAGGTCGAAACTGAAAAACAAATTAGAGGAAATGGAAACATTAGGAATTATACAAAAAATAGACTATCCCACTGATTTTGTCCATAACCTTGTATTGGTAGAAAAACCAGATAAGTCAATAAGGTTATGCTTAGATCCACGTGAATTAAATCTAAACATTAAAAAAGAGCCTTTTGAAATTCCACGCCTTGAAGATTTGACCACCGCATTTGAAGATATGGAATATTTTACAGTCATTGATTTGAAAGATGGGTTTTGGCAAGTGCCTTTGGATAGTGCCAGTAGTGATTATTGTGCTTTTAGTACATTAAATGGGCTATATAAATTTTTGCGTATGCCTTTTGGAGTTAGTTTTGCACCGGAGTTATTTCAAAAATTAAACACAAAGTATTTTGGAGACCTTCCAGGAACGTTCATTTATTTTGATGATATTCTTGTTGGAGGAAGGAATAAACAAGAACATGACAGTAATTTAGACCGAGTAATAAAAAGAGCTAGGGAAGTTAATGTAAAATTTAATGAAAATAAACTGCAATACAGACTTAGAGAAGTTAAATATTTAGGATATGTTTTTTCTAAAAATGGGATTTCTATTGATGCAGGCAGAATAGAAGCAATAAAGGCGTTAAAGATACCTACAAATAAAAAAGATCTTCAAAGATTCTTAGGCTTTATAAATTACTTAAGAAATTTTATACCTAACCTATCAGAGCTAACCTCTCCCCTCCGAGAACTTTTGAAAAAAGATAGTGAGTTTGTGTGGACGTCATATCATTCACAAATATTTAATATCCTTAAAACCAGAGTATCTCAGGCTCCCGTTTTACAAAATTTCAACGATTCCTTGCCTATTGTAATTCAAACAGACGCATCTCGGAGTGGAATTGGCAGCTGTCTTCTTCAGAAGGAAAGACCAGTTTGTTATGCATCAAAATCTTTGAGCAAATCAGAAATAGCATATGCACAGATTGAAAAAGAAATGTTGGCAATTGTTTTCGCGTGCCTTAAATTCCATTATTATATATATGGCAGACCCATTGTAATATTTACAGACCACAAACCACTTGTGGCTATAATGAAAAAATCCGTTTCACAAGTTCATTCTAGCCGACTGCAAAGAATGAAACTAAAACTTTTAAAATATGATTTAACAGTTGAATATATGCCAGGAAAAAATATGTTCATAGCGGATACTTTGTCCAGGAGCTACATTCAGTCGGATAATGATAATGACATAGATTCATCTATTAACGAAATTGTGCATAGTATTGAAATTGCAGACAGTCAAGTTGATCTTATCAAAAAAGAGATGGAATTGGATAGAGAGCTAATATTACTGATCCAAATGTGCAAAACAGGATGGCCAAATGAGTTGAAAAAGGTTGATCATTTAATTAAAAAGTACTGGCCTCTTAGATACGAAATTTACTACGAGAATGAACTACTATTTTTTCAAAAACGTGTTATTGTTCCAAAAAGGTTGCGAGCACAATTACTTCAGACACTTCACGAAGGTCATTTAGGAATGACAAAAACCAAAGCCATGGCGAGAATGTCTATTTATTGGCCAAACATATCTTCAGATATTGAAGAACTTATTTCTCAATGTAAAGTTTGTGAAAAATTTCAACGTTCAAATGCGAAACTCCCATTGATTCCACAAGAAATTCCAGACATTCCTTTTTTTAAAGTAGGTTGCGATATTTTAGAATTTCGAAACAAGCCTTATCTTGTACTTGTTGATTATTTCTCGAAGTGGTTAGAAATAAAACCACTTGCAAATAAAACTGCATTGTCGGTAAGCTCTGTGTTGAAAGATATTTTCTCAACCCACGGTATTCCAAATCAAATAATTTGTGACAATATGCCTTTTAATTCCTACAATTTTAGGAAATTTGCTAATGCGTGGAACATAACTGTAACAACGTCAAGTCCTATGTATCCTCGCTCAAACGGGTTGGCAGAAAAAGGAGTGCATACAGCAAAGCAACTACTAAAAAAGGTTCATGAGGAGAGAAAAGACATTTTTAGTGCGTTATTATCTTATAGAAATTCACAGATAACCGGAATTAATGCCACACCATCGCAGCTGTTAATGAGCAGAATTTTAAGGTCTAAAATTCCTATTCAAGAAAGTCTTTTAAAACCTAAAATTGTAGAAAACCCTTTAAATATTCTAAAAGAACATCAACAAAGCTACAAAAATTATCATGACAAACATGTAAGAAATGAAAAAGAAATTAACTTTACGATGGGAGAAAATGTAGTAATACAGCGAAATAAAATTTGGGAGCCAGCCCAGATAGTTAAACCTCACAGTACCCCTAGATCATATATTGTGCAAACTGAAGATAATAAGTTTCTTCGGCGCAATTCAAGTCATTTGAGGAGATCTGTGCATGAGCCCCAGTTCAAGTCACCGGATGTTGAACTACCGGATGGTCAACAAAACCATGAAAACAAAATTCAAACGGCAACACCTCACGTGAACTTACCAACGGAAATTGACAAAAGTGACAGAAAGAGCTCAGCATCTGGTAATTATGTAACTAGATCGGGTAGAGAAGTAAAGCCAGTTATAAAATATACTGATTCAAAAGTGTGAATTATATTAATTTGAATGCAGTTTTTAGGTATATAAATTCTGTTGTCTTTTCTTTATTGATAAAGATTAATCATTCTAAATATATATGTATGAAATATATATGTATGTATATATATAAAGAATGATTTATGCTTAAATTAGTAATGAACTCTTGATTGATTTGATTCTCATTTTATTAATTTTTATAAATTTCATTTAAAAAAAAAAAAAAAAAAAAAAAAAAAAAAAAAAGTAGATTGAATTAAATTTATTTTGTGAATAACATCGTCTTAACGCGGGAGATGTTATAATGTTATATAGAGACAGTATACAGTATAACACTCGAATGTGCTATTTTATGTAAACAGCAGTTCTAACATAGTTGTGAACAGGAGCAGTAACAAATAAAGTGTACTAGCAATAGAAAGTGTGATTACTTCATTTAATGAGATAATGAGATATAAACATATAAACGATCGTGAAGTCAAGAACTTTATCAAGCAACTAGGGCCGGCCCTATTTTATCGGCATTGAATAGTGATTTCACATACCCCGCGTTAGTTTAAGAGTATGAAATCGCAGAATCGTGGAAGCCAGTTCACAGGGCCATTACGCGAAATTATACGCTCAGGAAATGTTTCACGCAATAAATTGATGATATCTTGTTTAAACCAAAGTTCTGTTACGTCAATGCAATTCAACATGTTTCTATAACACTCTCCATTGACGGTATGATTCGTTCTATAAAACACACCAAACAATAAGTTTTAATGGTTATAGGGGCGTCTCGACAAAGGCTTCTGGGTTTACTTCACCCTAGATTCCGCCATTTTGTTTGTTTACATACATATCTATTTAACCACAAATGGACCTCATCGAAGAACAACATTTTGCGTTGAAAATGAGGATCAAGCTTAATCATGTTTTCGGCCTATTCACCAGACCTAAAACGCGTATAATGGCAATGCGGTTCCAACTGGGAAAAGCTGGATCTTATAAGGTTTTAAGCCAAGATCCTTCCGTACGAATAAACTTTCATCTGTCAAATTGATAATATGTAGAAACAGTGCTGCCAGTGTAAAAACCAAACCTCTAAAAAAGCACGCTTTAGAACGTTATGGGTTTAGTATTTTACAACGACCAAATGTCGAGGACTAAAATGCGGCTATAACTATGTACTTCCCATTTTCCTATAGAAGATAAAGATGAACAGTTACAAGATGTGATTAACGAAATAATGGGTGAAATATTTCATCATCAGAGAAGCAATATATAGTACAGGCCAATAATTGGAGAAAAAAGTTTTCATGTCTCATCAAACGATTATGGTCTTGGGACTATAAGAGAATAGGAACATAAAAATAAGAAAACTCAAACAATTTGATTGTGAAAACCATAGCATTCAAGCACAGGAGCATAAAGTTAATACGACACTTTCTTCTGTTCTCTAACCATCAAATTCGCAACATCCGCCACGATAATCCAGTCAACGCCTTCCCGGCTGATGTGTCACTCAAGACTTGCATTTTGCTCCATGGCCATCCAAACAACATATAACCCCTTAACAGTACACCTCGCTCCGTTCGTACCCAGACGATATTGGTCACCTTTCATCAACCGCAAGAGTTCACACCTCATCCGATCCACCTGAGTCATTAAATTCAGTCACGCACTTAATGAAACATCTGGGTCAAGATAAGATGATACTCATTGGTATTTTCTATGTTAAATTTAAGTTTTTTTGTAATCCATAATTGTAATCAATAAAGAGGGTTCTCTTCAGACAAAAAAATTAAAATTTTTGAAAAGGACAAATTTGGTTAATAAATTAACTTACATAAGGTAACCCTCGATGGAATTAAAGTCTGAATCTAAATTCACAGAAATCTGTAAAAAAATACATTCAATGTTGGAAAAATTAATAAGAACTTATTTAAAGGAAAAATAAAGTATGACGACTTAGAGTAGAAAAATCCTTATCTGAAACATTCGAGATGCGTAAAGGATTAAAATGCTCTGTCGGAAACGACATGCAGAAATTAGTTACGAGGTTTCAAAAATAATGATTTTTGTGATGAAAATAAAGAACTCACGCACCGAAAAGTTTGAGGACGAAGAAGAGTCACAACTTCCTGAAGATTTATATCAGACACTAACTGGACTTGAAAAATCATTATTTAGAGATATCACATTAATTTCAAGATGTTTAAAAGCAGAAGGAAGGACCGTAAGGGGCATACTTGTTGAGGTTTTTCACTTCTGAAGTGTTTTAGCATAAAAAAAGAAAGAATTGAAAGGTGGTAACTGTACCATAATCCTAAGCGTAATCTTCTTCTTCTTTTCCTTTTTTCGGCGTTGTTATGGTCAGAAGTGTAGGACCACAACCTTCCCACTTAACTGCATTCCTACTGGTCCGCTTGTGGGGTCCGCCGGTTTGACCTCAGAAAGCAACGGCAGGCTTCCCGGTTTGGGATTACTTCATCGCTGAGGCCAATCAAATGCTGGTGTTTTGCATTTGTTTGCACCAATTGTTTTTCGGCCTGCCTTTTTTTTGTGACACGGGCATGCTCCAGATTTTTTTTGTTTGATCTTACTCTTACAATACCGGTGATCTCTAGTCGTGTCAACCCACTGATTTGCATGTACACTTGTGGGGCAGTTTAATGGTGGTATACATATGTGTCCCTAGGCTCACCTTGGTGTTTTCTAAATTGCCTAGATGTGATTTTTGTTTACCTTTGTTTTAGTCGCCTTTTACGATAAGCGAGAGGTATCGCTGCAGGGATATTCTTAACCCGTCCCTGCACGGGTAAAATCCCAAGCGTAATAAGCTAACAAATATCCACAGTTCGAAAGTTTCGCTTTGTTTTTGGTAGGATCAGCAGGTAATAGGAAGGTGAATTAAACCACCACGGAAAATCTCTCTCGACTGCAATTAATGCATTTAAGCCGAAAATGGGAGGAAAATGGATGCTTTAAGAGTAGAAAGGCAACAAGGTGGCCTTGCAACATAGCAACGTTGGGTCACATGTTGCATGATCGTTGAAAACTTACTTGGGAACGCCTAAATGAGAAGTTAATTCCGTTCCGTTCAATGACACATGGTCTGGCTGAACATTACATCAATGTACACGATGTAAGATCATCAACTTACATTAAGCAATTGACATTTTTGAGATGTTTCAGAAAATCATTCAAGAAAATGTTAAAGAGCAAACGTACTAGATGTTTGCCTTGCGGTACATCAGATAAAACATTTATAATTCTACGAGTAACGTTTTTATATTTTTTGCTTTCTATTTTCTATCCGAATAGTTTCTTATCCACCCAATTAAAGAAAAATGAAATCCAAAATATTTTAATTTATTTACAGGAATATGATTGCCGACGGTATCGAAGCATTAGAAAAAATCTAAATCATTACACCAAATTGATATCCCAATAGAAAAAATAAAACAATCGAATAAATACTGCAATACACCAGATGCAATCTTGTAAAGGCAAGGATATTTGTTCCTTAAATGAAATATATTTTAATTTCAAAATATTTTTATTTATTTACTATACATTTTTTTTCTGACGAGAATGATATATTTTAAATTATTTGTAATGGAAAAAGGGTTGTCGAGTGACAATGGTTCCGAGATTCGAATGGTACGCCATTTTGGAAAACTATTCGAATTAGGCTAAAATACTTTTAGGTATATCATCCGCGGTTTTATGCAATTATCCTACGTTTTTATTAACGTTATGTATTCACTCAATAAAAATGTCATTCCAGTTTGAGTACTTTGCGAATAATTCATTTATAAATTTAGTTATGTCAAATGTTAAACTTTAAAAAAAATACATCCTCTCTGGAATGCGACGAATATTTTTCTTGTTTTTTAAAAACATTAATTTTTAAAAATATTTGATTAAATTTTCAAACTATTAGATGTAGTCAAAAGAAATCCCATATTTTTCGATGAAATTGAAGGCCTTTTTAGCATAGTAATAATGGTCTGACATAAATTAAGTATGCGCCATTTTGTTCGAAAACTTTTTGCCATTCTGAAGAACTCATCCATAGTAGGTCTCGTCACTATTATCAGCCGCTGACGCGTGGTGAGCGAGTTCGGATGCCGATAACACCAACGCCATCGAGTATTCATTTCCTGGCTTCTCTCCTCGGCGGTTGAACGCTTGCTTTGATAAAACTTCTCGGCTCTCACCGTTCGGAATCGGCATTAAGATTTAGGTTCCGTTCACATGTGTGAAAAACAAATCGCACACAACATGAGTGAATAAAAAGAGGCTTGGCTCTGGCTCTTCATGGGCTGTAAGGCCCTTTAAGGTGTCTGTCTGACAATGGACCAGTATTTTTGTCTGAGTGCTCCAACAGATAGCAAAAGCCTCCAACAAAAAAAACAAAAAATCCAAAAACTCAGACACTCGTTTTCACAAGCCTCTTTTTAGTTGAATTTTTCACTAGCAAAATCGTTCGCCATTGACAGGAACAGGTGCTAGTCACTTGGTACCAGGTCCGGACTAAAAGGTAAGGAAGTGCAGACAATAAATCAAAAGTATTAATAATTATAAAAATTCTAATGTCTCGACTACCTAGAAAAAAAGACTTCCAAAATTCTTTACAAATTTAACAGTGCACAATATTTAAAAAAAACAAATTAATTTTGATATCCCAAAATGATAGTATCCCAAAAACCGGTTGTATCCATATTTTGCACACAGTTTTTCTGAAATTGTGTCGCAGACCCTTTTTAGCATTGAGCTTACTAATTTTTGGATTGTTTCTTTTTTAATTTTATACCAGCTGTCCATAATTGCGCTTTTAAGTTCAATAACGTTGGTTAATTTCCGTCCCCCAGCATACACCAATCTTGGTAATATGCCCCATCAGTTTTCGATTGGGTTCAAGTCCGGTGAACGTGCTGGCCATGACATAATTGGAATATCCCTGTAGAAAAACCACTTTTTATAAGAAGCCGCCACGTAAGTACCCCACGCTTTTAGAACAGTGACAATAATTTTCTCGGCAGTAATTTCATTCTTATGTTAAGAATTATTTGTTACTTTTTAGTTTGATTATCTTTAACAGCGTGTTTTTTAATTTTTTTAAACTATAATGTATTTAAATCAATAGTGTGCCCATCTGTCGGGCCCGTTTAGATTGAATTTTTTTTCGTCACTCCACACAACGTTTCTCCATTCTTCACCAAAGGTCACGTGCTTTCGAGCCCAGTCCATTCTGGTCGTCCTATATTATATAGTAAGAGGTGGTTGCGATTTCATTCTTTTCTGTGAACGGTGGATTTGGCGATTTCTATTCCAGGACATTCTGCATCACATCGAATACTGTTGGTGGAATTAGACAATTCCCTTATATGCGCCTTTTTTGGTGATTAATTAATGTCGACGAGTGGTCTGATGGCTTTTTTGTGCTATAAAGAGTCCCCAATTTCTTAAAATTTTGAATTAGGTGATGGGAACGATTTAAATGCCTTCTAATTGCACGCGTAGATTTGCCACTTTTCAACAAGTCAATTCTTCTTCTTCTTTTCCTTTTTATCCCGGCGTCGTTATGGTCAGAAGTGTAGGACCACAACCTTCCCACTTAACTGCATTCCTACTGGTCCGCTTGTGGGGTCCGCCGGTTTGACCTCAGAAAGTAGCGGCAGGCTTCCCGGTTTGGGATTACTTCATCGCTGAGGCCAATCAAATGCTGCTGTTTTTGCATTTGTTTGCACCAATTGTTTTTCGGCCTGCCTTTTATGCGTGTTGAAATTGGAATGTTGATTGATAACGCCTTTTGGACGGGGTTCAAAGGATCTCTCCTTTGAACATGGCAATACCAACTGAGTCGGTCGCGCTCTATATTTCTTGTGATGGTTTCTTTTACGTGGAGGCTTCCTCGGATCTTTGAACTTCTAATTCTGTCACGCTTTGTTACTCCCGCTGTCATGCGAAGCATCTTCATCTCAGTTGCCGTTAATTTGCTCTCATACTTTTTGTGCATTGTCCAGCATTGTGAACCGTATGTGAGCGCCGGACGTACAACTGAAGTGTAGAGCCTTCCTTTCAGCTTAGGGGGCATTTTTCGATCACAGAAGATGGCGGAGTTTTCCCGCCACTTCATCCACCCTACGCTTACGCGATGTTTGATGTCGTCATCACAAGTTGCTTCTCTATTAATCATAGATCCCAGATATTTAAACTTTTCACACTTGGGAAGCACTCTTCCATTCAAGTAAATGTCTGGAATAGGCTGATGAGGGTCAGAGAACGGGCAGCACAGATACTCTGTTTTCTTTGAACTAATACGATACCCGTTTCCTCAATATTGTTCACCCACACATCAAGTGCTCGTTGTAGGGACGCCTGATCATCACTTATAATGGCCCCATCGTCAGCAAAGAATAGCTGGTGCACATTGGGGTCCGTCACTTTTCCTTCAAGCAAGCAATCAAGGACTGCTATAAAAAGCAGTGTGCTGAGGACGCTCCCTTGGTGTACACCGACTTTGATTGCGAACTCTTCGGTGACTCCTGCGGTGCATCTTACTCTTGTCGTTGCTCTATTGTACATGTCCATGATCACTCGCACGTAGGTTTCTGGAACTCCTTTTTGTCTTAGCGCTACCCATAAAAGATCTCTTGGTTGCCGGTCAAAGGCCTTCTCGAAATCAACCAACACCATATACAAGTCCTTTGAAGAATCACGATGCTTTTCCATCATGATCCTTATGCTTTGGATTGCATCTGTTGTTGATTTACCCGAGACAAACCCGCACTGGTCATCAGATAGTCGTATTGTTTTCCGCAGTCGGCTATCTAATACCCGTTCAACGATCTTCATGGTGTGCGACATCAGCTTGACAGAACGGTAGTTATCACAATTTCGCGTATCACCCTTTCCTTTGTGCAATGGAAGAAGATAGCTTTCCCTCCATTGATTAGGCATAGTGTCGCCTCTCATAAGTTTGGAGATAAGAACCATGAGCCATCTAGACCCGATGTCTCCCATCTTTTTCCAGAACTCAGAGGGTATCCCGTCCGGCCCAACAGCTTTTCTTTTCTTGGAGTTTTTAACCGCGTACCGAACTTCTTCGACTGTGATGTCGGATATTTCGGCATGATTCGGGGCGGCTCTTGGAAAGTACACTCGGGGAAACTGTTCGTTCAGAAGTTCCTCGCAATACTGTCGCCATCTCTGGAGAATTTTTTCGTCTTCCACAAGGAGTTGGCCTTCAGCATTGTTAATAAACTTTGGGAAACGAATCTCCTGAGCATTTCTTCTTCTCTGGGCGGCTATCTTAAAGATATTTGCTCCTTTGTTCAAATTGTTTTGTCAAAGCTCCTGAGTAGCCTGGTTCCTGTCAGACGCGGAAGACGATATTTCTTCCAACTCCTGATAGAGGCCTTCCATGCTTTTCGCTTTGAATTCGGCGCATTTTTTCTTCGCGATACCTTTGCAACATCTATATACCTTTTCACGGCGAGCTTTTTCCTCTTGGAAAGAAAAAGCTTGGAAAGCCATTTTCTTTTCGTGTATCACTGCTTTGGCTTCGTCTGTCCACCACCAGGTTTCTTTTGCGTGTTGGCAGGGGCCTTTAGATGTTCCGAGCAGTGATTTTGGCGTTCTCCAGGCCAGATTGTTGTAGGGAATCCCACATGTCTTGTGCTCTGCACTCCTCATTACCGACCTCATCGATAATGGAAGAGAGGTAGTTTTCCATGTTGGTAATAAAAGCTTCGCCTTTTCCTTTATCCAGCTTATACCACTTGATTCTCTCATACACCTTCGTTTGCTGCTTTGACTTCTTTCTCGCATCCATAAAAAATTCAGTCAGGAGGAGACGGTGTTGAGGGGCGATCGCGTCTCCCAGGATCACTTTGCAATCTTTAGCTCGTGGCTTCATGAAACTGGATACCAAATGATAGTCTATTTGAGTTTCATTTCCGCCGCTGCTATAAGTCATCAGGTGCCGGCTTTGTTTGACGAACATGGTATTTAGCACTATAAGTCCGTACGACTTGCACATGTTTAGGATATCTTCACCTGAAGAGTTCCTGGTGCCGTATCCCAGCCCTCCGTGGTAGCCTTCATAGTCTTCGCTTGTCTTCCCGATATGTCCGTTTAAATCTCCCCCAACAAACAAAGGCTCTTCCTTTGGGACGATTTTGACAAGGTTGTGGAAATCTAGCCAGAATGCATCTTTTTCTTTTTGTTCGCATCCTACTTGAGGGGCATATGCGCTTACGATGTTCCACACAAAAACGGTCACTGGACTTTGAAATGGTTAAGCCGTTGCCAAGTAACTCTGCCGCAAGGATGATGGCGATTCCGTTTTTTCCTTGTTCCAATCCATAGTAAAACATCTTGTAGGCTTTTGTTTTAACGTCCAAGAAACGTGCCCGATTACCGGTGTTTCGCCATTTCTTCTCTTGTCTACTCGCCTTCTAACCATCATTTCTTCAAGCTCATAGCTGCGCCCACTCATGCTTCCAACGTTCCAACTCGCGACTCTTAAGTGTGGCTTACGCCGTTGCATTACTTTGCTATCCCCCGGAAATCCTATAGCTCTGACCCGAGCATTGCTGCTCGTCCCAGGATCACGACCATTAGTAGTTTTCTTTCTTCCCTTCCTTTTTGACACGGGCATGCTCCAGATTTTTTATTTTTTTTTTGATTGATCTTACTCTTACAACACCGGTGATCTCCAGTCGTGTCAACCCACTGATTTGCATGCACACTTGTGGGGCAGTTTAATGGTGGTATATGTGTCCCTAGGCTCACCTTGGTGTTTTCTAAATTGCCTAGATGTGATTTTTGTTTACCTTTGTTTAGTCGCCTTTTACGATAAGCGATAGGTATCGCTGCAGGGATATTCTTAACCCGTCCCTGCACGAGAATTTTCAACAAGTCAATTCTTTGACGTTTATCAAATTCACTCGACTTTTCTCTTCCCATCTTAACAATGTCCACTCAAACGCGAAATCATCGACGTTGCTTTAGAGCAAATCACAGCTATTCAAACAGCCACGGAGTACGCATTGTAAAACATATTACAATTTTACCGTTAGAGAAAGGAGGCAGCTGAGGTCGGAGTTTAGTTCTATCTTTATGGGACATTAAATTTGTGTGTGTTAGTCCAAGTTAATACTTTGAAATAATTGAAATTCAGAATATATTTTATATTTTTGAGTATGCTTCGAAGAACTGAGTAATTTTCTTCCCGATTACTTGTGTCGCATTATTTACACAGAACATTGGGCGGATGGCACTATCATTTTGGGACGCACCTTAGATGCATAAGAACCTTAAAACCAATCTCTCAGAGCCTCTGGCGAGTCACTATCGATGTTTGTGTTCTGATGGAAAACAGTTCCGTTTATTAGTCAAAGCTGAGTCCTTTTGGGTAATTGCTTTCTTCGAGTAGTCCAATTGTTTACAGTACAGCAGCGAGTTAAGAGTTTTGCCCTAAGGGAACAGCTGATAATAATGATTCCCTGCCAATCCGACCAATCACACAGCAAAACATTCCTGGCCGTCATGGTTGGCCCACCAGTTGCCATAAGTTATCATAAGTGATTCACTTTACATTAAAATCTGCTTCAGAATTGGGTACATGCTTTAAGGCGTTTCCAGAATAATATAGAACGCACTTTCTTTTTTGATATGTATTTTCTCGTGACTGATTGCGTCGGGTATGTCTCACAGACTGACTTAACTTAATCTAATCTATGTATGTTTACCGGCAGTCCTCTCTTTATATTGGCTCTCTTTGTTTTATTTTTCTCTATTCCTCAAATTTCTACTACAACGCTTTAATCCATGTGGCACCCATGTATCGAGCTTCTTTTTGTATCCAGTTTTATTCAAAACCAAAAGGTTTTTCGTGCAATGCTTAGCTCGAAACAGTGATTACGAGTTCCACGATTTTATCGACGTTCTCGATGACATTTTTGAAATCAACTGAAAACAATACTGTCAAAAAAGTTTGTTTTTATTGTCAAACCTCATCTTTCTAATGCCGTCCACTTTAGGAACGATAGGACGTACATCTTGAGGAACAAAAAAGTTGCCGCCCTTAAACAAAGATGGGATTCCAATCAGCAAAAAATATACATATGTTCCTTTCCTGGAGACACGTTTCATTATTTTGTATGATAGGTTTCAACTTGTTCTCTTAAATAACTTACACGAATTCTTGCAGTGGCCGTTTTGCGTGTTTTTCTTTTAAATAGTTAAACTACAATATATCGTGCGGCCATAAAATTCTTCGTTTTGAATGGATTAACTGTTAAGGAAATTCATCCGAAGTTGACAAATGCTTAAGGGCATTCCGCTCCTTCTATTTCACAGAGCTAAAGAAAGCGAAGTCGATATGCTGGAAAGGTCATGGCCA
Source organism: Merodon equestris (assembly GCA_958301585.1). Lineage (NCBI taxonomy): Eukaryota > Metazoa > Arthropoda > Insecta > Diptera > Syrphidae > Merodon > Merodon equestris. The sequence goes on along the minus strand of OY284413.1, from coordinate 205,132,672 downwards.
GTGTATTTTCGGATGCGAAAAGTACCCTGTTAATTAATTGCCTCCCTGAACTTAGGGTACGGTTTGCTCGGTCACCCCCTCTATTCTCCTGATTTGGCGCCCTAAGACTTCCATCTGTTCTCATACTGAAGAAGGTGGTCGTGGTGGAATAGTAATCATCACCGTCTATTGGGCGGAAGGTTTGTAGTTAAAAAAAAAAAAAAAATGTCTAATATAATACCAAACAAATTAAGTTACTGTAAACGACAATCAACGCAAATTCAGTCGAATCTCTCAACTCTTATCTAGGACAACTACCCCCGGAGCGTAGTGAATGAACATGTTCGACACAAACCATCTGCTTCTCGTCCAGATTGTGTGACAAACACCATAAGAGCGTAACTATAAAAAAAAAAGTTTCTGGGAAACGCTTCGCATCAAATGAAGGAGTTGAGAAGGCCATGGATGACTATTTTCACAGCCTTCCACACTCCCACTACTGAGAAGGAATATAATATGAGATAGTGAAGGAATTTAGTAAGGAACACAAATACTTTTCGCAATAAGTCTTTAAACATAGCATGGATTTCCAAAGGAGCCCCTTGTTCTCATTAAAAAGCAAATTGATCAAATCCACTATAAGTAACATTTAAAAATACGACGTAAGCATCTATCAGACTACTTCCGGAGAGAATATTCGTCTAGTCAAGAACGCCAAAATTCGAGACATTATAAAAATTTTAACTTTCCTTCCCTGTTTGCCTTTCCATTTACTATTTACTTCCTTTAGAAGTGTTGTACTTAGCATTTCAATAGAAAGAATTTTATATTTTCCCTACTAAATGCAATAACAACCCTTGTTAAATTATACAGGAATAGGTATTATCTCTGTGATATGATACAACCTGTAGCCGAGAGAACAGAAATAGCTGGTTCTTTTTTTTTTTTTTTTTTTTTTTTTTTATAATTTGCGCGCGCAAAAGGGGTTATGACTACCCTTAAGTGTCCGGAATCAAGACACAGCACGGGCCGAAGGTATAGAGGGAGAAAGGGAGAGGAGGTACCTGTGCACATTGGTCCTAAATGTCTGTGGATTGTAGTGAGTAGGAAATATAGGGCTGGGAAGAGCATTCCATAAACGTGTTGTGCGGCTGAAGAACGAATCCCTGAACTTAACTGTACGTCCGAAAGCAGGCTTAAGGGTAAACTGATGAGCATTCCTGGCAAGACGAGTATTGCGGGTGAATTCATGGAGGTGAGGAATGCAATTGGCTAACTCATTTGAGCAACGGTTGTTAAAATAGCGATAAAATAGTTACAAGGAAGACACATTACGTCGGTGTTCGAGCGAGTCAATTGACTTTGCGATATTAGTGTCTCCTATAAGTTTTATCGCTCGCTGTTGTATCCTATCTAGTAGGTGCAGTGAAGTTTTAGGGGCACCAGACCAGATATGAGCGTTATACTCAAGCTTGGGGCGGATGTAGGCCTTATAAATTGAAGCCAAATCAGAGGGGGTGAAATATTTCTTGCATCGTTTGAGGAAACCTAGACATTTTGCCGCGTTTTTGGCGATTTCAAATATGTGATCATTCCAATTAAGTTTGGTGTTGATACACATACCAAGGATGGAAAGTTTTTCGGTTTCGTCGACACAAGCGCCGCTCATGGATAATGGCTGATTATTATGGGTTCGCTTTAACGACAGTAGACAGCATTGAGTTTTAGAAGCATTGAATTCTACTCTATTATTTTTACCCCAATCGATTATGCTGTCAAGATCGGAATTCAATGTGCTTGACATACGCTGCCGTTCCAGTTCTACGGCCGAAGAGCAGGGACGTGAGTCCTGGAACGAATATGAAAAGCTGAGAGTACTGTCATCAGCGAAGGAGTGGATTGGATTAGAAGTAACAGATAAGAGATCATTTATAAAAATGAGAAAGAGAGTCGGAGACAAAACAGAGCCTTGGGGGACACCAGCATTTATTTGGTGAATATCAGACTTGAACCCATCCAAAACAACTTGAATTGAACGGTTCGAAAGGTAATTTCTAATCCATAGAAGCAGAGATTTATCGATGCCATAAGCACGCATTTTCGACAAAAGAGCCTGATGCCAAACTCTGTCAAATGCTTTTGAAATATCAAGCGCAACGATCTTGCTTTCGCCTTGATTGTGCAAAGATTGGTTCCACTTTTCGGTGAGATATGCCATCAAATCACCAGTGGACCTGTTGCTGCGAAAACCGTATTGCCGGTCATTAAGAAGCTTCCGCGATTCAAGATATTTCATAAGCTGACGGTTTATCAGCGTTTCCATGACCTTGGAAAGAAGGGACGTTAGTGCTATGGGTCGGTAGGAGGAGGGAGACGAAGATTCGCCCTTTTTGGGGACGGGCTGGACAAATGCTGTTTTCCATCTACTCGGAAAGAGACCCGAAGAGTAGGACAGATGGAAAAGCTTACGCAGAGGTTTTGCCAGCGCAGAAGAACACCTCTTCAGAAGTATTGGGGGTATACCATCCGGGCCAGCGGATTTGTGTATGTTGAGATCTTTTAGTACTCTTGCAACTGTACGAGTGCGAAAATGGATTTGTCCCATGGTGAAATCAACGCTCTCAAGTACAGGCGGAGACAATGTGGAATCTGGTAGCGTTGAGCTACACGCGAAATGTGCAGCAAGCAGATTGGCCTTGTCTAAAGAGCTGACAGCTGGAATGTCATTGTAAATGAGCGTGGGAATTGAAGACGAGGCTGAATTCTTTACGTTTTTCACGAACGACCAAAAGTTTTTGCTACCCTTGGGACATTGTAGCACTTTCTGCCTCAACTTTTGTTCGTGGAAGAATTTTACACGTCTAATTAATGCATTGCAGTCATTTCTGGCCCGTTTAAATTGTTTCCGGTTTTCCTCAGTACGGTTGTCCTTGTAATTCCGGAAACTCAACTCTCTCAACCTGATGGCCTCTTTACAGCTCGAGTCATACCACGCATTTTCTTTGGGTTTGATACTCTTCATTCTGTGAGGAATGAAGGATCTCATACCCAGAAAAAGAATGTTAGTGATCATATCAGCAGCGGCATCCACGTCACTATCGAGGAAACATAGTGACCAGTTAAAATTCCTAAAAAAGTCGTTAAGGCCGCTCCAGTTGGCTTTCTCGTATAGCCATACTATTCTTTTAGGAATTTGTTCTCTAACTGTGTGGGGTGAAGACGAGAAATTAGCTGATACGACACAGTGGTCAGACGAACCTAGGGGCGATAATATTGCAACAGAGTATTTGTCAGGATGAGAGGTGAGAAACAGGTCCAAGGTGTTGGGGGAATGATCTGCAATGTCAGGTATTCGTGTAGGTTCATTTACTAGCTGGGTCAGATTATTTACCTCAGCAAAGATCTCTACGTACCGTCCTTCGGGTGTTGTCTGGCATGAATGTCGAAGCCAATTAGAATTGTGTACATTGAAATCGCCCGCAATGGCAATCTCAGTGTGAGGATGTAGGGATACAATTCTTGTGATGGAGTCGGATAACATATCAAACTCATTGAAAGTTGAATTGCTATCCAGGTTTGGACTTCTATAAATAAAACAGTAGTGGATTAAATGCTTACGGACATGGATTTTTAGCCATAGGAAATTAAATTCCGGATTGGAACATTGGCCGTATTGTGGCTGAAGTTGGTAAGCTACATCACTACGAATATAAAGGTTCTTGCACCAAAGAAGATCTGAAGATCTTCGTGATAACCTTGACCCAATCGTTATCCTCCATAATTCATCATGGCAGTATCCTCGCCCAAGATTGACCTAATTTGGTGTGAATGAACCGTGCTCATGACGTGCCACCATAACTCACACTAACCAAGGCAAGAGATATCCTTGGATCCAATCACCCTTAAGCACATATTCTCAGGAATCTTTCTCGATTTAGGCAAGAGCCATGAAGATGGTCGTTCTACTTACGCACTCTTGTGAAACGGTATGTGCCGTATCAAGAATCAAACACTAGGAACCATCATGCCACACAAACGAATTCAAACGCGAAGGGAAAACTGAATCCGAATCGCTCGCACAATTTGATGTGCCTGGCTGTAAATTTAGCACAAAACCTAATTTTCTTCTTCCCATAGACCTACAGACTCAAGCGCACCGGAATCATCTTCATCAAACAGAAAACTAGGCCAATCTGCTACTTTGTAAGCAACCATTCACATCCGTCGTGGAAGTGCGTGGAGAGTACGAGTACAATAAACTGTTAATTAAATCCAAGGCTCAGTAGCATATTCTTCGTTTGTCAGTTACAGAACACCTCTTTGACGATGATGGCATTTTATGTTTATGATCTGTAACCAAAATTCGGTTTTAATACCCTTCATATCCATGAGAATCCTACAATTGCCGGCACGCCGCGCCGGGTGGTAATTAGGTTACTTATACACTTCCTGCTCGCCCGCCACTCGCGCGGTGGCTTACTAATGAGGTGTAAATGTTTAATTACACGTGCCTGATGCTGCTGTCGGCATCAACAATGAACAATCATCTAAAGTGTGATTACAAAATACTCATTAGCAACGAGAAGAAGATGTTTGTTCTATTTTTTGCTGCACCAAGTAACTGCCATATGAGTAGACAATCAATCAATGCTTTAAGCTCTCGTCCGGTCAAGTGATACTTGTTAAAGTTGTTAGGAGGAACAATTAATTAACATAAGTGAGAAAACGGAGTTGGGAGAAGTCAGAAAGGGAAACCTGCTGGGAAATGCTATTCTAAACGAGAGCATTCGAAATTAGGGTGGGAAGATTGTGAAAAGGAATTGCACTTTGATGAAAAGGTTGTTAATGGGGAGTACCATAATCCTAAAACTGTCAGCCAGCGAGCACAATGAGAATTCGGTGAAGAATTCATGGAAAACGGGTTGAGACACTGGAGCCGCGCTTTGCTTTTATGAAACAATGACAGATGATGAAATTGCCCGGCCGCTGACATGCCGTCTGGGAATCTTTTTCCAGTGCACACACCACACATATGTGCCATGTGCGTATCTGTGGCATGGAAATAGCATTCAGGCTACAGGCTAGATGCGATTTCCATTAAAACAACAAAGCTTTTCCTCGACGTGATTTACAAAGCCGTTACTGACATTGAGTTATGCATCTGTCTCGTCAGTGCATCTGCAGCAAAATGATTTATGTCAACCCACTGACACTGGTCATAGACGGCCCACTATGTTATGTTGGCCAAACCCTTTTTTCTCCTACATGCTATGGAGTATAGCCTAAGGCTTGTGTGTAATTAGCCTCGATTAAAGGAATTCGCCGCGAACAAGGTCGCTCAGTTGGAACTTGGTGACATCTAGTCGCGTCTGTTTGCACTTTTAGTCCCTTCGATGGCATTCGATGTAAACAAGTGGTTGGGAATTTCCATTATCAATCATCAGATGCGATTCTAACTTTCAATTACCGTCCTCGATTCGGTTTCAATTTCAAATATTTTACACATAGCACGTTGCAAATGTGTACGATTGTATGTACACTGCTATTTGTGCGCAATTGTCGGTCATTACGATGGTCATCTATCTGCAGCCGCAATGGCATAGGCAATGACGGATGGAGTAGTAGGTATGTGCCTTAGGAATGCTTATGAACAACAACAACTAAATGAAAAGAAATTGAAGAATAATTGAGAGAAATCTCTGCTTGCAAACAGCACTATGTGTATGGGTTCACACTGCCATGTCTGGTAAAATTTATTGCAGCAGTCATCATTAGCAGAACTCATTATGGTCCCAAGAGGAGATTAATTCATTTCGCATGGGACGGGTAATTGAATAAATATTCTAATTGGGTGAGGCTATTATGTTTTGGTTGTTTTTTGTTAACAACAACGTACAAAGGTTTGTCTTTAACAGGGCTGCAATTCCACGAGTTGTAGGTTGCATGGTAATATTGGCGAAAATCCAATATCGAAAACGAATTGTCCGAGGGAGGGTCAAGCCGTTTACCACCGAAAAGGATCTTGGATCTTAAATGCGATAAAAACCCCAACCACGGAGAAAGTCCTCTGGGCAATAGTAGAGTAGAAGTTACGAGTTAGCTCGAATGCGTGCTCTACAAGAGCCAGCTAAAGCCAAAGCTAACTACACAGGTTGTCCTGGTTGAGGCAAGCTTTAAGATCCTTGCAGTGAATGTGAAATTACTGGTCAAAATTAAGAGAAGAGCAACTCTTTGGAATATGTTGTTAAGCAATTGGCCGGATGTGCTCCTGGTTAGCGAGAGTAAGCTTAACCAGAAATACAAATCGGTTCAAAGACTATTACCTAATTAGGAGAGAACGAGGGATTGCTGTCTTAACACAAAAGGGAGTGAGGGATCGTATTAAGGTTTCAAGTGTTGGGAGAATGAATTATATTCATTCCTCTCCAAAGTAGGAATTCGTCAAGGAGACAAATGTATGGAGTGGCCCTTTATGCACCTGAGGCATCTCAAACCGTCCAGTTTATTACAGAGCTTGAAATATTTTTTCGATACTTCAGTTGCATTCGGAGGTAAAGTACTACTTCTTGGGTGGATTCCTTGATGCAAAACATATGATTTGGCAAAATGTCTCTACAAACCCTATTTTTTCCAATAACCAGCTCTTTCTTGGATTTAGCACTAACAGACTCGTGACATAAACTCCTCCGTGCAGGGACGGGTTAAGAATATCCCTGCAGCGATACCTCTCGCTTGTCGTAAAAGGCGACTAAAACAAAGGTAAATAAAAATCACATCTAGGCAATTCAGAAAACACCAAGGTGAGCATAGGGACACATATACCACCATTAAACTGCCCCACAAGTGTACATGCAAATCAGTGGGTTGACACGACTGGAGATCACCGGTGTTGTAAGAGTAAGATCAAACAAAAAAATCTGGAGCATGCCCGTGTCACAAAAAAAAAAAATAAAAAAAGGCTGGCCGAAAAAACAATTGCTGCAAACAAATGCAAAAACAACAGCATTTGATTGGCCTCAGCGATGAAGTAATCCCAAACCGGGAAGCCTGCCGCTACTTTCTGAGGTCAAACCGGCGGACCCCACAAGCGGACCAGTAGGAATGCAGTTAAGTGGGAAGGTTATGGTCCTACACTTCTGACCATAACAACGCCGGAAAAAGGAAAAGAAGAAGAAGAAGAAGAAGACTCGTGACATAAACTGACTAATACAAATCGCTACAATCGAAACTGTCCGCGAACAATCGAGTACGACAGTGACCATTACGGATTCGCCATACATATGTATACCCAATGAAACGTCGCAACTGGATCAGCACGAAGCAGTATACACCTTCGACTTAGACGATCAAAAGTACGCTGGTAACTCTTCTCAAAATCTTTAAAATCCCTTATGTCCCAATCACCCAGACGACAGACAATACAGCGACGGAACGTGCGCATACGTTTTTTTTTTGTGATCGAGGATCCAGAGGAGAAAAAGTCCATTCAATCGCCCCTTTTTCGAGTCTGTGTGCACGAATAGCTCTGTTCACCGCAATCACAAGCTGGAAAATGCAGCCTTTTTGAACCATTCATATCAGTGATCTGAGAATTACGTTTCGCCGTATTCAATGATGAAAACCTTGGGAAAGGCATTGCCACCAACGACCGAATTTACATCGGTTTGTTTGTAGGAAGAGAGAAACTCTCGTGCATCTTGGACTCACTTAAAAATAAAAGTTTGACAGGAATGGAATAGATGACACCCCAGATGTCGTTTTAGGACACCTGCTAATTTAAGCAGTATATATTCTCACCACAATGTTCTTTGTAATATTCATTATCGAACGCAAGCGGTGGTCTCCTCTTACTCTAAACGGGAGAGAGATAGATCAAACCTTATTAATCTCCGATCAATTAGTTTGCTCCCGAATCTTGGCAAGGTTTTTTTGAAAAAATAGGAAACAAAGCTCTGATTAAATGGGATTTAGAAAATAAAATAATACCGCGCAACTACAATAATTAGGTTTGAAGGCGAGATATGATACGAATAAGGCCAAAAACCAATATACAGGGGGTGCTTGTATGGTCGACTTTCTATCATATTACCATACGTATGGTTAGAAGCTCTACTCTAATCACATTCAATACATGATTTACTTCAAAGTTTGTTGTTAAATGTGACGGGTTTACAACAGGAAGCGGTACAGGTACTCCGATACTATAATATTTAACACCTACACATGTGATCTTATAAGTTTTCTCAGCCACTTAATAGCGTATGCAAATGATTTAGTAGCATACAGATCAGGTCCACAATTTGAGGTTATCAACAGAATGTTGCAGTGTGACTTCGATCATATTAAGAGATACTGCGATGGTCGAAGTCAACTTAACTTCCAAAAGTCGAAAACGGTACTGCTTAGGACTTGTCATCAAGGGATACCAAAAAAAAGAACCATTTGCAACCACAAATGACAACAGTAATAAGTCGCATAAGGCAAGCATGTCATGAGTAAAGTTATGGTAAGAAGGCCGTGAAGACCGAGTGCCTTATACTTCATCAGTCGATGAAAATGTTACTTGTTCTTGTGGAACTGAGTAGTGCTCGACATAATGAACCCCACCTAAAATAAGCCATTGGTTTGATGACGAGTGTAAACGGTGGAGAAATAGAATGCCTCATAGATAGGTTGCATCGATGGACGGAAGCCCTCGCAAGCTCTACGAACAGAAAAGAGCCAAGGAGATAGGAATTCTGAGAAAGAAAAACAAAACACATAAAGCGCGAAATCAAAGAGATATGAGGAATAAAGGCATGCCATGGCAAGAATGATATTCGAAAGTTTTTTTTAATAAATAAAATGAACTTATCAAAGCTACAAAGCTTGCAGTTATTAACACACACAACTTGTAGTCGAGTCACAAACGAAAATTTAAGAATCACTTTTGCAGATTATAGTCGAAATACCCTTATCAGGCACTATGAAAATGTAATAGTCTTAACTTAATTGAAGAAAAGTTAGCGTAGAAGTTAAAGTCTAATAAAGTCGCTTTCGCAGTCGGACTGCTTGCTGAACTATTGGAGGCAGCTGGAGATAAATTACTTTGTGACATACACATGGTCGGAAGAAAGCATTCCTGATGAATGGAATTTCAACATCCTTTGCCGGCCGATAGGAAAGGTGGACGTCGTTTCCATACGACGTTTCCATATATGTATGTATTTACACTAGATCTTGGACAAGACTCACGAACTTCACTCGCTGCTGAACTAAAATCAGTAATGAACTAACCGAAATCATCGATACTAAAAGTGGGCTTTGGTATGGTAATACAACGTCATTTCTTCAACACCATCCTTGAGAAATGCTCAACGACATCGGCTTTAACTTGAAGGAAAGAGCACAGACAAAATGCTCCAAAACCGGCTGCATTTTGTTAAATGTTTTGTTGAGTAGGGGTAAATATCAATATCTGAATATACGAGTATTAGAGGACCATCTTCAATAAATGCACAAACATTTTGATTTAAACCTGGTCACTAACCAGAAGCACTTTGCTAAGATTTTTTTTTTTTAAGGAGGGCTCTAATAGTAACATATAGCACGGAGACCTGTGACCAATTCAGATCTATTGTGCTTGGTAGCCGATAAGATGAGGAGTTCCTCTACTTTCTTAATGAAGTTGAAGATGTCTTTCGTAGGAGCTGAGATGATCCTCTCAGGAGTCATAATTTCTCTGAGAAAGATACGATTTCTAAGGTGTCACTCGGTTTCAGATGAGAGGGTAATTTTGTTGAGACTACAGTGTCGCGAAAGGTAGCCGCCTTCTGATATCGATTCTGTTATATTTAAGAACATTAAATGTTTCTTCAGGAGTCGTATAGTTTTTTTCGATTGCTGGAGTCCTTGAACACTGTACCAAAAATGTAGGGTTGTCTAGGAGAAAATTAATCTTCGATTTGGGAATTCCGCAGAAAGGTTCGGCAACTCTCTACCTTTTGTTGGAACCTCTTCGGTGGGCGATTCGTTGCCCTTAATGCCCTTGTGCCCTGGCACCCACCATAGTTTTATTTATTTTGTTGCAGGGTATCGTAGCATTCCTTATAGGATTTTGAGTTCAGTGCTTTGAGCGCTGCTTGACCGAATAAAAGTATATTACTGGTTTAACATTTGATACCAGTCTCTCACTTTAGGTTGACGCACGTCATGATGGCATACAATTCGGTCTGGAAGATACTAGGAATCATTTCCAGAGTTTTCGATATTTTCCGATTTGGTATAAAGATGCCAGCGCCAACACCGGTATTCGTCTCGGAGCCATCGGTGTGCGACCTGAGGCTTTTGAAAATTAGTAGTGTTTGGTAATCCGTCCAAAACTGTGGTAATCATATCCAGCTCAGGAAGGTGTTGCAGGATGGACATGTGACTCAATGGTCTACATGGTAAGTATTTTTCTGAGCGAAGGAGTCAGATTGCACTGAGTACTGCAAAATTTTTAATAAAAAGGTGTAGTGGAGTAATTGATCAGTGCCCCTTGAGCTGCCGTAGAGACTAAGAGACATGCTACTCTCAGAAGGCTATAATAGGAGTTTAACAATTACTGTTTTTGTTCAAATTTTTTCCCCCATAAGGCAGGCGCATAATTGATGATGGATCTTACTATGGCGGTATATAACAAGTAGATTACCTGGGGTTTCAATCTCAATGTTTTACAGTAAGTGTGTCAATACCTAGATACTCGACTTCTTCTGAAAATCTTATGTTTGTACCGTTTAGGGAGACGGAACAAGGAAACGGGACTGAGATTGTCTTATCTGAATTTATCGATAGACCCTTTTTGCTACACTAGCCAGAGACAGATTGAAGCGCAAGTTGCATTCGTTCACAGGCAGAAAATTCGCATTTGCTTGTAACAATAACTTCAAGGTCATCGGCGTATCCAATGGCTTCGCAATCGATGTTAGCTTACTTGTAGCGTAGGTCGATAAGAAAAGGGGTGAAAGGACTCCACCCTGTGGACACACTTCATACGCCAATACTATCACAGAGACCTCTCCGGATATAACTGATATAATATGGCTCTCAAGCATCGCTCCAACCCAGTGGTTAGTGGGGTGGTCTATACCTCGGCGAGATAGTAAGGTGGTGATTGAGTTATTGCCAGTATTACGAGTATCAAAAAATTGAGATCTCCTTGCAATATGCGCTACTAAGTGATGCAGCGCCTTCTAAGTAGATCGTTCTTTGCGGTGTGCATATGGGTTTGGATGTAGTGGTATCTGATTCTCTAGTATGCCTCTTATGTCTGTCTGTCAGTCTTTCCATTGTTTTAAGTAGGAAAGATGTTAGATTATCAGGTCGATAAGATTAAGGTTGTTCACTTGGTTTTCCAATCATAGGGATGAAGACAAAGTTGACTTCTTTGCAGATTTGAGGGATGTATCCCAAGTTAAAACAGGACTTTAAGAGAGCTATCAGTAGTGCTAGGATGATGTCTAGGCCTCTCTGGAGAATAACAGGAAAGACCTGGAGCTTTGTAGGGTTTAAATGTGCTAGTTTGCCAATTATTTTTAATTAATTAAAAATATCCAAAGATTTTTATTATATATTTTATATTTTTTTTAAAGCCTTCTCTTAGACATTTAGACATAAATATAACGAACTTACTTGTTCCTATCTATTTATAATTGGTCCCCAATATTTGAAGGGTTAGTGACAGACGAATGGGGTATAAGAGGTATTTAAGATAACGCAAAACTTACTATATGCAGTGTGCTTTGAGTGCCGAGGGTACATTTGGAAGGCTTTGTAGTGTTAAAGTAAGTATTACAAGACAAGGGAGATGTCTGTTGTCGCGTATATTTCAAGAACAAATTATTATATTCGTATCTACTCCAGACCAATTTAATACCGCGAATAATTGGAAAAATTAGATTGGCGGTTTGTTACTTATAACAAAAAAAAAACTTCCGAACATGGGTATTCCTCGTCCCCCAGATGATTTCGATTCCAGATTAATGCACCCATGATATTATTGCAAAATTGACGTTTGAAAAGACCTGCAAAATGAAATTAAATTGGTACTTGGGACTTTTCAACAAATATATTATGAAAATTATGAATATATTATGAAAATGAATCGTTTTATCTGTAAATGTTTTGAATATTTTTATTCCTACTTGCGCTTATTTATTCCCATAAAATCGCATTGCTGCCTATATGTTTGGCCGTAGGAAACGTAAGTATAATATGTACAAGTATTTTTAATTTTATTGCCAAAATCAGATTATTATACAATAATAATTTTGTTTTGGATACTAATTTGCGATTTACATACTTACGTAATTGTTTATGCATGTTGTTTTCTCATTAGATGCTTATTTGAATTCTGCGAATAATTTAAGTGATAACCGGCAATTCGCATTATCCTACGAGATTCTTATTTATTTCGAATGCAGAAAGGCATGGTTCTTCAATTTTCCCGTTGACCTTATCCTGATATGTTGATTTGACCAGGAAGTACTGAATTTATTTAAAAAGCCGTAGATTATTGATATGTCTTTATTAACAGTGGAAGCAGCTTTTTGGACGATTTTCGTTCCCCACGCGTTTTAAAATTCATTTTTCTTTCAAAGTTTTTCACTTTTTTTATTTTATTCATTTCCTTTAAAAAAACAACAATCAATGACAATAACAAGGAAGTACAATAAAAACTTTTTGATTAACCCGGAAATCATAATAACCATAATAAACAATCGCTTCTGAAGCAGCCAAAACATGACCCGAATTTTAGTCGCTTGTTTACCGAAGAGGAAATTCCAAATACTTATGTAAATATTATTACTTCTTCATACTTTATAAATATATTTTGTTGTGGTTTGTTATTATTGAGGTCGTTTTCTGAAACATCATTACTAAGTTTTGTTTTAAATAAATTTCATCAAAATAAATTTCTAGGAAGTTTTTATTTCATTTACATGTTAAATAAAAATAAAAAAAATTGATAGAAACTTTCTTAAGTGATATCTGATGTTAATGTAAGATAGATAATTCATTGGGGGGTGAAAAAGCCTTCCATGTTGTCACTCAATAATGGTTAATAAATAATAAAAAAGTTAATAAATTCAAAATAATTGCAACCGCTGACATTATTATAGCGGATTAAGGACTATTCTCATTCAGGATTCGAATGCTGCAGGACCAATAAAATAGTGAAACTTAAGGCGAGAACGAACAAGTATATCTAACTTACCAAAGTTAGATGGAGTTGTTGTTGTTGAAGACTTGGACCATGTTGGGTAATCATTAATGAGGTATACTTTATTCCTTAGTTCCGTTCCGTTCGAGCCTTATGATGATAATCGTCTAATGAAATGGTATTTTCGATAAGTGGTGAACTATTGTATTGTAGCTCCCCGATCAGATCTCTCAAAGAAATGCACAAGAGTTTGTACAGACCGGGTGCTTTATTTTTTTTTTAATAAAATTATTTTTTATTTATATTTTTTTAAAACAATCTTACCCTAGAGAAATGAAAATGCTTAAATCTAGCTTAAATAACAACTAACATAAAATACCCTACTGGCCCTATACGGACACCAAACCAAACAGAAAAACTTAAGACAATGCCTTTCGGCGTTATGTGTAACTTACTTCAATGAAATCTAAAATTAAAGTACACTAAATCCGCGCCACCCTTGCATGCCTCAGCCTGGCCTAACCTACCCCAACTCACTCTAACCTAGTCTATGCAAGCCTGCCATTGGCCGGCCTATTAAAATGAAAACTGACGAAGTCCGCTTCAGCCACCAAAAGCGTTGATGCTGTGGCCGACGTCTCCCTGATCTTGGTGCGATCTACTAAACCCGAGACGCTCTAGCTCACGGAGCGCAACATTACGTTTCTAGAGAAGCCCACGCTACACGGACTTACGGACCGCGTGGAAGATAAGCGGAACCGGCAATTCATCCTGGATCAGCCCATATTGATCCAAATAGGGGAATGCCTCTGGAGGACAAAGCCGCTAAGGCGCACTTTCTCGTGGTACATGTAGTTGAGGTAGTAAGCCCCGGAGATCAGGTTATTCACCGAAGTCATTACTCCCGCAACGTGACCTCGGATCAGATTAATTAGAAAATTATCTATCCGTACAATTCTGGTCCTATCCTGGTTCTATATAATCCAAGGCAAGTTCTGAGACATTGTCTCTCATGCACCCGAATCCTTTCCATTAAGCTGGTTCTCACATTGAACCAGACGGACAGCCACAGGCAATCAAAGGCCTGATAAAGGCTCTGTAGCAGATTTCCTTCACTCTGGAATCAAGTTGGCTGCTATGAAACAGCATTCTTGTCAAAGCGAAAGCGACCCGAGCCCTCGCCGGAACCGCAACTACATATATGTTTGTCAAAATACAGATACTGGTCTAGCCAGATACCAAGGAATCTGACTACACTTTGTTTTACCTATGGACGTCCGTCCCATTAAAGAACTAAGGACCTGCGTCAATTTTTTCTGAGGACTCAATAAAATTAGTAAGTATAAACGGTCATCGCAGCGGTACGAATGTTCGACTTTCCAACACAACAACGGTTAAGGACGGGTTTACTTTCGTTTGTGGCGGAACGGTTACCCACAATCTTGGAGCATGGTTTTTCATTAGCAACAAAATTGTGCAGAAAGTAATGGCGCTAATATTTTACAACAAAACTGGGGTCTCCAGATAAAATCCTAGAAAAAAAATATTTGACAATTTCTCATCCATCGACGTGAAAATCGTACTCGGGAGCTTCAATGCGAAAGTAGGAAAAGAAGCGATATATAAGCCAACAGTGGAAGATGGAAGTCTCCATGTTTCTTCGAACAATAATTGTGTTAGGACCAACTTAAAGAATATGGTCGTGAAAACAACTGTTTTATTCTTTTTTTTTTTTATACCACAAATCTTAAGAAAGGAAGTCAGGCTTCTCCTTCGTCATAAAAAAAATGACAATGCCAAAAGAAATAGTATGCTCAAATTCAGGAAGAATGGGCGGTTAAAAATACAAGGGCTCATAAGCAAGGCTAAACGGTATACGAGAAGGATACCAAGCTAGATCAGGATTTATCCTTAACGATAATGGGGAGCTTGTTTCGGACAACGAAAGGGTTGAGGAGATATTTCAATAAACTGTTGAATGTACATGGAGGGTAAGTAGCAATGAAAAACTGTGTTATTCACACAGCAGAAATTCAGGTAGCACTGCCGACCATCGTATTTGAAAAGGGTAATCGAGCACAATGTAACAATTCTTCTTCTTCTTCTTCTTCTTATATGGCGCTACAGTCCGGTGTGAATCTGAGCCTCAACCAACAAGCATCTCCAGCTGGCACGATCTTCTGCCAGTTGTGTCCAGTGCCGCACTCCCAGTTGGTTAGGGTCCCTTGTTACCTAGATTCGGCCACCTTAGATTCGGCCGTCCTCTGCCGCGTCCGTCGCCCCTTAGGGTTGGATTCGAAGACTATTCGGACCGGAGCTGTGTTGTCAATTCGCTTATGGCCTAGCCTAGCCATCATAGACGTTGAATCCGGAGACTTCTTACTAGGCCGATGTCGATGTACAACCCGTATAGTTTGTCGTTGTGTCTTCTCCTCGACTCTATGTTTATATAAACGGGACCATAGATTGAACGCAGAATTTTCCTCTCGAAGCGAGCAAGGGTATCCTCATCCATTTTCATTGAAGTCCAGCCCTCTGCGCCGTAAAAGAGGACCGGGATGATCAGTGATTTATATAGTGCTACCTTGGTTTTTTCGAGAGAGAGCTCTATTTCTCAATTACCTCTTGAGTACAAAGAAGTAGTGATTGGCAGAGTAATTCTGCATTTGATCTCAGCGCTGGTGTTGCTGTCGCTGATCACTAGTGAGCCAAGGTAAACGAAGTGCTTAACCACTTCAAATTTGGAGCCGTAAATTGTGATGTTCTGGCCAAGACGTTGTATTGTGCGTCTTTTTTGGATGACAGCATATATTTGGTTTTACCCTTGTTCACCGAAAGACCCATTTTAGCCGCTCCTGCTTCATTGCTTTTGAATACTTCATTGACATCTCGCTGTGCTCGCCCAATTACGTCAATGTCATCCGCGTACCCAAGCAATTGCGCAGATTTGACATAGATCGTACCTCTTATGTGGGTCAGTGAGTCTCCTATGATCTTTTCAAGCACGATATTGAGTAAGTTACATGACATCACCTTGCCCAAATGTGTCGATTTAGAATTCCTCGTTCTTTTCTAAGATCTGCTGCAGTGTGAAAATTGAAATTTTTGGTCTATTTTAGATTTACCTGGACTGAAACGACACTGATAGGAACATACAAATTATCCTCAAAGGCTTTCAGGCGTTCACACAGTACGGCAGAGAAGATCTTGTACGCGATGATAGGGAAACTTATTCCTCTATAGTTGGTGCAGTTATAAAGTTCTCCTTTCTTATGGACTGGGAAAACGATGCTGAGATTGAATTCGTCGGGCATGCTTTCTTCCGACCATATTTTACAGATGAACTACTCCATGAGCCCTACCAACTACCCAACCTAAGGAATATTGTTACAATGTGCTATTAGATATTCTCTTAATTCGACTGACATCATATGCAAAGGAAATAATCGGCGGTTATCAGTGTGGCTTCAGAAGGAATCGTTCGAGGAGTGAACAGATTTTCACTATACGACATCTTTTAGAAAACAAGTTGGAGTTCCATTAAACGGTCCACCAACTATTGGTAGATATTGAAAAGAAAATTATGTGCTTGCTAAAGAGTTCCTAAAAGGTAGTGAAACATTTGCATGTAATCCTAAAAGGAAATAAAGAACCAGTTAAAGTACAAAACGCCTTATCTGAAACATTCGAGGTAGGTGAAGGATTAAAACAAGGCGACGTCTTGTCACCACTTCTTTTTAATTTGGTGCTGGAATTCGTAGTGAGATCCCTGGAAAAAAATTAGAGGGGTATAAACTTTAATGAAATCACATCCGTTCTAGCTTACGCTGACGATGTGGAACTGCTGGAAGATAGTGAGGAAATAGTTAAATGAAATGTTGAAAGTCTAATAATGGCATGAAAGGAAGTGTTCGGCCATTAGTTTGACACATACGCCATTTTGTTCGTCTGAGATTTATCTGCAAACACACAAAAGTTGAGTCTGCCAAAAACTAGCGTCTTTGTTTTATCCTTCAGTGATCATGTAAGTATTGTACCTGAAAAAGAATATTTTCAGCATGCATTACTTTTCCTATTTAAAAAAAAGAAAAAAAGTTGTGGAAAGCCATGGTTTGCTGGTTGAAACATATGGTGAACACGCTCCATTAATTAGAATGTGTGAAAAATATTTTTTGACAATTTAAAAGTAGTGATTTTAATGTGGAAGACAGTGAGCGCTCTGGTAGACCACAAAAACGTGAAAACCAACAATTGCAGAAGTTATTGGATGATGACCCAACTTAAACTCAACGACAATTAGCAGAAGCATTACATGTGTCACAAGAAATAATTGACAGACGTTTACGGGCAATGGGGAGAATCAATAAACTCAGTAAATGGTTTCCAGACTAGTTGAATGAATGTCAATTGGAAAATCGTAAATGCTGCTTCAACACCCCGGAAGGAAATCATTTTTGCATGGAATTGTGACGAGTGGAGAAAAATGGATTTAATTTGAAAACCCAAAGAAGAAAAGATCGTGGCTTTCATCTGGCGAAGCCGGCCCTTCAACACCGCTTCGGCAAGAAGGCCATGCCCTGTGTCTGGTGGGGTATTGCGTATTATGAACTCTTGAAAACGGTTAAGACACTTCGCCATCATCTATAAATGATTAATTTAAACCAGAATGGGCTAGAAGACATGGCAAAGTGATTTTGTTACATGACAAATTAGTGAAAAACACCTTGAAATCGCTTCGATGGGTTATCCTTTTGCATCCGCCGTACTCCCCAGACTTGGCGCCACTTGACTATAACCTCTTCGCATCAATGGAGCACGCGCTCGCGGAGCAGCACTTCATCGATTTCTAGAAAGTTGGAAAATGGCTCGACGAATGTTATTCGTAAATTACCTGAAAGATGGGTGAAATGCTTAATAGCCCATATTTTGAATAAAAAAAAAATAATTTCACTAGAAAATTATGTATTTTTCTTACCAAAAAAAAAAACCGAAAAAAAAATTAATACACCTGGTAAAGGCCCAAGTGAAATGAAAATGATTTCAAATCTCATCTTCACTGCAATTTTAACGATGTGACCTCCAATCCTGACCTCGTTCACTAGTTCATAAAATAAATTGGATTGGAACTCAAGAAGGCTTATGGCAGCGGGAAGTTCCAAGGCATTTCGCCTACCTATAGCCATTAATTGGATCCATAATCGTGGTGCGTCTAGAAGTATAATAATAAAGCGAAATTAATACCAATTCATTACACTTTTTGCGCAACAAATAAACTCTGGTTGCGTGAAATATATTCCAACATCCAGTATATCTTACAACGCCCAGTATTAAATCTCTTTCAAGTATCCAGATATGTATCATATTTCATGTTTAACGTGCATCCCCAATTGCATTAAATCTGCACTTGATTACTCGGCGACTTTTCATCGAAGCGCATTTTCAATACCTCGGACAACAATGATCTGCTTACACTTCACCTTTAACGCCATTCACTTTCACTTCGTTCGTTAACGGTCCAGTAGATTCAACCGCCTATCTATCGTATTGTATCTTCAGGTGTACATGCAACTGAAAATCATTGTGAATGCGATTTTGCACACCTAGCGCTTTTCTCGTGAAAATATCGCTTGCGGTTTCTCCATATATTTGCCACGGCGAGCTTGACTGCCCCTGAATTTGACAGGCTGACGACGGTATCTGTCATGGATGTTCGGTTCATGACCTGCCGGCGGCAGTATTTTCGAGTAATCGCTGTTCTCACAAAAGGGCGCCATGATTAATTGATGTTGTCGGGTGTTGATTTTAAACCAGGGATGAGCTCTCTGGTGGTAAAAATGTTGATTACGTTGAGTTTTGTTGTCGGTGGATGAACGAAGGTATGCAGAAATCAACTGCATACGAAAAACCTCAATTAAAAAAGAAATTAGTACATACTCCCATTGTAAGCCTTGTAATAGAAGTGTTACGAACTGGGTCAACCACGAACGTGAACGCATCAAGCATTCAAAGTCTCAGACAAATTCACCAATGCACAGTTGACGTACTGTTGATAAGCAACGCGTCGGGCAAGGAAAGTGACCCACAACAGGTGTGTTATTCCTCATCGTTTCTCATAGCGTAAGTTCAACGTGCAACAGACTTGACGATCAATGTCATTTTAGCTTGCAACATGGTTGCAAAAGGGAGAAGTTGGAGAACATTGGGCCAGACGGGGGCTCTTCTGTTAAAGTGAAATCGGTCCGAGGACAGAGAAGAATGGTTATCATACGGGTCGAAAACTACTAACTCGAGGTCACGTTGCAAGGGCAAAATGATATGTGTCGGATACGACACAACAGCTGGTGTGTGCATGTTCAGCAGTGCACGCGACTAGTCTATTGAATTAGGGATGGTTCTCCATGCCGACAAGAATATTGTCCAAGGGCTTTAAGTAACGGGAGAGGGTGATACGGTCAAAGTAACTGAAGGATAGAAAATAAAAAGCAGATAGGTACTTAGCCAATGAACACGGTCCTTTGACACTCCTGTCCTCGTTGGTCATTGTACGTTGCAAAGGTCATTCTCATTTTATTCGTCTCTTTCTTTCTGTCTTGTTTCATGCACATTTATATGTTTTTTTTTTGTTCTTTTTTTTTCAGTCATTGTTTTTTTTTTTTCATTCTGAAGGCTACTTTTCGTCTTGGTTGACTATTGCCTGTGAATGACTTGTGTCCTCCTTATTATGACCTGTCTGACCGATAGTCGACCATATGTATATGTTCACATAGTAATTAGCTAGAGTTCCAACGCCTCCACATTCGTCTGGTTGGAAGGGGGCTATTGTCTGACTTTCTTGGACCACATTTGTGCGACAAAATGTATTTCATTCCCAGAAAAAAGAGGAGACAGTTTATTTATCAAGACGAACACGTATGGTATTTTACTTACCTTGCACAGGGTACAATAAAAGAATAGCCATCCTGAAGGGAAAATGATTAAATGAAAGGATTTTTTTTCCCATGCTAACATGGTAAACAAAGATAGGCCGCAGGTCAATGGCGGCAAAGACTAACAGCTAAAAATGTCATTACCATTGACGAGGACAGGTTTGTGGATAGGACAGGATTAATGTTCTGCTTTTATATAAACATCTGTTAATTGTAGTGGTTTAATTAAGCATTTGCCCGGGTAGTGGTCGATAGAAACTCAGAAACTCATACCGTGATGGTACACTGAACGGCAAAAAAGCTGTGTTCTTATAGCAAGTAGTGTTTTCGACACCAATTAAATCTGTCGTGCACAAAGATGAGATGAGGAGCAGGCACGGACGCTCCGATTCAGACAGAGTCACAAATTAATAGTACATTTACCACCGTACTAATAATCATAATCTGAAAATGTACAATTATCTTTAAAAAAACGTTCACGATACCTAGGAGATATAAGGATACCCGTAATAGAGATTTTGTAATTCTCGTGGTACATACGAGTATATACAACGCTGTTAGCAATAATAAGGAAAATCTCTTCGTCGATCTTGGAGGGTCGGTGCATCCAACCCCACCTAGTATAATGATTCATCTATTACACATGGGAGCACCTACAAGTTCCTTCCGCCTTTAGGATCCGCTGAGAAAAAGGAGAGACAATAGAAAAAGTATGAAACGGTGGATGAAATGGTCCAAGTTTTGTGAGTGTTTTACACGTAATATTTTGACAATCTGATTCTCATTTTTTTAAGCATTTGCTTATTAATTTTCAAAAAAAAACAAAAACAGGAAAATTGCAAAAGTACCTTTATATAATTTTTAATAGAATTGATAAACTAAGGCTTGCCATTTACTTTTTTAAAGTTATTTTGGTTAAATGTCTACCACGATTATTTTTTAGAACACCTTTTAAAGTTTATTGGCTGGTAACTCGCTGATAGCACATTGTAATGTTGTTTGCCAGGGTAGCATTTGACGCTGGCTTTTCAGCTTAAAAAAGAAATTTGACGTATGTAATAAAAATAGTAAAAGGTTAAGTCGCAAGATATAGCAGATATAGGCCAATTGACCGGCCCAAAAAGGGGGTTAAATTTCTCACGGAATTGATTTCTCAGTTGATTCATCGTTTCGCGTGCTGTGTGGGGCCATATTGTTGGAATCACATATCAATCAGTTATAATATACCTATACATACATTGGGCAAAAAAAAGTCATTAAACGAAAGCGGGTGCCATTGACAGTAATGTTGTTCTTACGATCATCATCAAAGAATGATTCTGTTGGACTATAAACCGCATCAAACAATGCATTTTTCCGAGTGCATGACAGCTCTTGCATTGCCTGAGGTTGCTCATTGGATCAAATACAGCAATTTTGTTTATTATCATACCCATTAAACCAGAAAAACTTCATGGCTTAAGAACATTTTCCGATATAAAAATGGATTTTGCTCCAGCTTTTCTAAGGCCCAATCACCGAAAATTCGATGCTGTGGCAGGAAGTTCGGGTTCGCTTTTTGTACGAGCTGTATTTTGTAAGGTTTTGGATCAAGATCCAACGGATAAATCACGGTCTACTAGCGGATGCAGCTTCAATATTTTCCTCCTTGGTGGCTTGTCCTATAGCATCGAGCAAAGACCACTATGCACCATTACAGCGGAGACAAGATGCCACCTTGCGGGCAGCCCCTGTTTACGAGAAATTTGACATACTGTCGAAAGCTGCATTTTCAAAAGCTCCCTCAATGACGACGAAAATGCTCAGCACGTTCTCTTTCCCTTCGAGTGTGCAGTCAATTCTCCCAACAAGGTTTGGAATCCGATGCAAAGGTTTTTTTTTAAATATAATTGTTCATCTGTTTTCATTATTATAGGTTAATAGTAAGAACTAAAGGCATAATCTGAAGTTGTTATGCTTACTTTAGAGAAAGCCAGTAAGGTATTTAAAGGCTTGTTAGATAAATATTTAAGCTAGTTTTAAGCATATTTGCCTTGCGGATAAGATAGTACTAAGAACTAATTTATTAGCAAAATCACCAGTCAATTAAATCACCATGGTATTGGTCGCAAAAGTCACCCAGAACAAGCGGTCGTTCATGAAAATCCTGCCCTTGAAGGCTTGTCACTAGGAGGCTGCTAAATATATCATTTTTAAACTCATTTACTCACTTTTAGTAGCCTGTTCCTCAAACAATGCCTTTTTCAAAATAATTTTGCCAAGACCAGAAATCGTTTTCCAAAGAATTAAAAGCTTTTATTTAAGTTTATTAAGTCGTCATGTATAACCTATATTTTTTTAGGTCTTAGTCCATTTTTAATTCATGCTTTTTAGAACTATTTATAACTAAATCCTTAAAACTAGCTGAAATAACTTAACAGACTTCACAATTGAACTTCATTCGAGCAGCTGTTGGGTACATATCCCCGAAGTCATACGTTATTTAAGTACTTATGGCATAAAATTATTTAATAAATAAAGCTAATATCATAGACATTAGCTGTCTTGTTTTATTGTGTATGTACACATATAAAAACAAGTCGGCTTCAATAAAAAGTAGCAAATTATTCTCACAAAAATGAAAAAAAGCAAAATTTACATAAGATAATTTGGTTGAATGGCTCATCCACATTCTGATATTGTGAGCAATGGGCTTTAGGTTTACGTCTTGTTGGATGATATAATTTGACCGTTTACCATTTTCGTGGAGCTTAGTCATATTTGTTAATTTTATAGTTATTATTAAACCTCATTTGACCAACCCAACCCGTAGATATATAACCCCACATTACCAACGCCATATTTCACCGTCGTTTGAAGATTAGCTTCCTTCTGCTCTGAATTTGATTTTGGCCAAACCCTTTGTTTAACGAAATTTTTCTCTAAACGTTGTTCCAAAAGTCTAGAGTCTTGTTAAGAAACGGTTTTTTGTTGTTAATCGTTTAAATAAATATTGTAGTTCGCGACATGTACCTCTGCCGTTAAATCTACTTGACCTTCAAACTCGTCTTACTGTTTCCATAGAAAGTGTTTTTTTTAATGATTCCGGACGTCGCTGCGGACAATAACCTTACTAGCGTCTTGGTATTTTGATTGATTTTCTTAACAATATTTTCGATCTTATTTTTCTTATTTTCTACACAATCCTCTTTTTTGAACTAACGTTAAAATAAACGTTTTTGTTACTTTGAGAACAAGAGAAGTTAATAGTTTAGGTAGCCTGAATTCCTTGTTGTTCATATTCAACAGATCAAAAACGGACGTGTGCCAATTTTCAGGCCAAAATAGAAAAAATATTAACCTAAAATGGTTGCACATTCCTTCAGGACTAAAGTTGATGACCTTTCGGAATGAATTTAAAGTGTAGTAAAATCTCTGTACGAACCATATAGCATCCTCTACTGGACCAAAGTTCGTCGTAACTTGGGATTGGGATCAAAAATTTTCGGAGCTGTGATGTCTAACCACTCAATATGTAGCTCTAGTAGCTTTTTCGATTCGTGTTTGAATCGAATTCGATGGCGGTTGGGCTAAAGACCGTGGGCAAAATTTCCAGAAACTTTCCGCTTTTATGCCAGAATGAAAAACATACGCAAGGTAGACTTGAGATTTTCAAATTAGATGTTTTGAAGATTACTTCTTCCAGATGTCTCCTTTTCGTGCCTTTAGAACCTGTTCATCGCACTTGTCTAATGCACCGAGCATAGTATGTATATTGAGACTTGGAATTAATTCGTAGCATTTTCTTATAAAAATAATCGAGCATTTAAAATGAAATTGAAAAATAATCAGAATGTTGTCCATCGCAAGCCACCACTTTTTTCACTTGATGGAAGAATGCCTCACGTTTAGATGCAATCCATAAATCTTCTCATTTTTGCAGTTCTTATAAAAAGTAAGCTTTTATTCAGACAGACCAATGAGTTTATTATTGAAAAAAGGGGAAGGGGTAATATCTGAAGTATACGACGATTTTGTCTTGCGATGTGCGGAAGAGTATCGTCAATGCACGGATCAAGGGCATTGAATATATTCAGAAGCAATCTGAAGTAACGGTTTTGTTTAGGAATATTTCAACTTTATTGTATATTTGTTTCTAATTATTGATCGATCAACTATTGAATAGTTATATTATTATTTAATTCGCATATTCACTGAAAATTGTTTTTGAAGTATAATTTGTTGCTAACATTTCCATTACTTATTTCGTACTCATATTCGTTTAAATTGTTTATAAACCTTGTAAAGTACATTGGACTCTATGTACATGTATCAGCAACATTTTCTCGTTTCGTTATCAGTCGATGCATTTACAGAGAGTGCCAACATACTGTAACCATTGAACCACTCCCGCATTTGTCGCTCATATTTCGGTTCATCATATCGCTCGGAGAGGAGCTCTTTTCGTTAATTTCTCTCTATCAATTTCGGTTTCCTTTTCGGGAGAATGCGTGGGTGGCTCGATGGATTCTTATTCTCTTCACTTGGACGACGATCGCTGCACGGGTAACATCTTCATAATAAATTGTTAACCATTTTTTATCCCTTTAGTTTCACTTCATCGAATTGTTCGTTCTTTCTTCTCGTGTTCAAATAAGTTCTAATTATTTGCTTTCGCTTTTTTGAACATTCACAAACATTTACTGGTCCTTCAACCCGGATTAAATCATCGTTTGACTCTTATTGATTTAATCAATTTCGTATTCGCAAGTGCATATTGAACTTTACCACGTGTTCTGAAATTATCGCTTTGAATATCGTCATCTAGCTCAAATCGTTAGAAACAATTGCTGGCAGTTTTCTTGCACGTGCAAAGGGTTTCTAAAACATTTTTTTGTTTCGTATCAATTCTGTGTAAAATTCGGTGCAATGTCGGACAAATCAGTACTTTCTTCCCTGCGTCTTACACGTGGTCATCTGAAACGTTCTCTTACGAAGCTAGCCACGTTTTCGGAAAACATCTCGGACAAAGTATCGCTCAGTGATTTAGAAGTGCGGTTTAATAAAGCGGGTGATTTATGGGATGAGTTTAATGAAACTCAAAAGAAAATGTACTTATATGTCGATGTCGAAGGGTATACCGATCCTGATTCAGATTTCGATGAATTTGAGTCAAAATTCCTCGTGGTAAGATCTACTTTGCAATCCGCCATTCGCGCACGTGAACAATCCCAAAAGACAAGCGACTTCCTGGATAGGTTAGCTGAACAGCAGCAAGTGCTCGTAGAAAACGTAACAAAACAAACTGCTTCACAGAAGAGTTCGGACTTCTTCCTTCCTAAGATTCGTATCGAACCTTTTTCGGGAAATTATCGGGAATGGCCCACGTTTAGAGACATGTTTGAGAGCGCGGTGCATAATAATTCAAACTTAACACCGGTACAAAAGTTCCATTTTCTAAAATCTTGTCTTCGCGAGGAAGCATTAAGTCTTCTCAATCATCTTCCAATTTGTGATTCCACTTATGAACAAGCATGGGCTAGGTTAGGAAAGCGGTATGATAGGCCACGATGCGTCATAAATAGCTACATTAAAGCCTTCATAGATCTTCCCCCCGCGCTAAATTCGAATATCCAACTGCTACGTAACCTATCGAACAGGGCTGACGAAATCATTCGAGGTTTGACCTCAATCAATTCGCTAGAACGGGATCCGTGGCTTATTTATATATTATTAAATAAATTGGATTCCAAAACGCGTCAGGCGTGGTCGGAGGATAGCGTATACCAACATAAGCCAACAATTGACCAGTTCTTAGATTTCCTGGAGCGTCGTTGCGAAGCATTGGAAAGCTGCAAAGATACCATTCGCGAAAGTTGTAGGCTTAAAAACCCAGTTGTTAAAAGTATGCACGTTTCGTCATCTTCGTCGTGTCCAAAGTGCAATTCATCTCATGTTTTGTTTCAATGTACGGATTTTTTGGGAATGGATGTGCAATCGCGTAGAGACTTCGTGAAATCAAACAAAATCTGTTTCAACTGTTTAAAAAGCGGTCATTCTTCGGCTCATTGCCAGTCTAGGTTTCGGTGCAGAACATGCAAGAGTAGACACCATAGCTTGGTTCATCTCGACACTTCGCATTCGAATCATAGTCATTTAGTCAATTCATTAACATCGAATTCTCCTACGTGGTCTCAAGCTAGTGAGTTTAGACCAACTGCCCCCGGTACTTCAAACGGTCCTTTAGCATCATCCACGAATGTGGTAAATAATCACTCCATCAACGTCGCGCCTAATATTCCACAAACATTGCTGCCTACCGCCGTCGGAAAGGTTCTCGATATTAATGGTCAGTACCAACTAGTCCGAATCCTCATTGATTCAGGCTCTCAAGTTTCTTTCATCTCTGAATCGTGTGTTCAACGGCTTGGACTCAAAAGAAGAAATGGTCGGATACCAATAAGCGGTATTGGATCTACCAACGCGGGTAGGTCCAGAGGTCTTATATCGTTGGTAATTATGTCCCGCTATGATTCATACAGTATCCCGGTCGATACATTTATTTTATTAAGCGTTACGACCAACTTACCAACTCATTCATTTTCAATAGAGGATTGGGATCACTTACGACAGTTAAAACTAGCCGATCCTTTTCTTAATCGTTCAGATAGTGTTGACATCCTGTTAGGTGCGGATAAATCTTGGTCGATCCTACAGGGTGGAGTTGTTCACAGCAAACGAGGCTATCCGATTGCGCATCAAACAATTTTCGGTTGGGTTGTGGCTGGACAACTTCCGTCCAAGGTGGAGGCCAACGTCGTATCAAATCACGCCATAATCGATATCGATCGTATTCTTCAATCGTTCTGGACAATCGAGGAAATCTCGTCGAAACCCGTGATCTCGGATGATGACCTTAAAATCGAAGAACATTTTGTAAAAACCCATCGTCGTGACATCAAAGGAAGATACGTCGTTGATCTTCCCTTTAAAACACCACCCACATTCGCTGACACGTTAAACGGAGCAGTATCTCGTCTTCGCTCGATGGAGAGAAAATTCTCTCATGACGTAAAACTTTTCACTGACTATTCGCGGTTTCTCGACGAGTACTTAGCACTAGGACATATGACTCGCATTCCTCCTTTGGAAATAGAAAAACTTAACACCTTCTATCTTCCACATCATGCTGTCCTAAAACCAGATAGTGTAACAACCAAGCTTCGCGTTGTGTTTGACGGGTCGTTCAAAGACAAAAAAGGGCAAAGTTTAAATGACACTCTAATGATCGGCCCTCCTATACAAAGAAACCTATTTTCTGTTTGTATCCGTTTTCGTCGCTTTCAATTCGTGTTTACGGCAGACATTGTAAAAATGTTTCGCCAAATTTGGGTGTCAGAAGCGGATTCCGATTTTCAAAGAATCGTATGGCGAAAATCACCAAACGAACCTATTGAACACTTTCGTCTGCGTACTGTAACTTACGGCACGTCGTGTGCACCTTACCTATCGGTTCGGGTTCTTGAACAACTCGCGAAAGACTATAAAGATGAATATCCAATCGCATCGGAAATAATTCAAAATGATTTCTATGTTGACGATGTCGCCTCAGGAGCCGAAACACTCTCAGATGCCATCTTCAAGAAAAACTCTTTGATTGAGCTTCTTGCTAAATGTGGTATGTCGCTTGATAAATGGCAAAGTAACTGCAGTGAATTACGTGATCAAAACGACTCTAATTCGCGCGAAAACCTCTCGTTCGACACTAACGCTGATTCGTGGGTGAAAGTACTCGGTCTTAATTGGAATTCAACCAATGATTTGTTCAGTTTCCGATTAACTTACTCACCTAATGACAAAATAACCAAACGACAAATCTTGAAAGACGTCGCTAGAATTTTCGACCCACTCGGTTTTCTTACCCCATCTGTAGTTCAACTTAAAATTCTTTTTCAAGAGCTTTGGCATCACAATCTCGACTGGGATGATCAAATTCCTACTTCAATCGCCAATAAATGGACCTTACACCGAAATGAACTTGAACTTTTGACCAAAATCCAAATTCCCCGAATCCTCGGTCTTGGACAACCATGTTTTGAGCTGCATGGATTTTCGGACGCATCGGCATCCGCGTATGCTGCTGTAATTTATTCGCGTTATCAACTCCCAAATGGGAAATTCGAAACAAATCTCGTTGCCGCGAAATCACGAGTCGCGCCTTTAAAACAATTAAGCATTCCCCGACTTGAACTCTGTGCTGCTTTATTGCTCGCGCGTTTGTTACTCTCGATACAAAATTCTCTAAAAGTTAATTTCGAAACAATTTTTGCCTGGTCGGATTCAAAAGTAGTGCTCTCTTGGTTATCGTCCCCCCCTCGTCGCTGGAATGTCTTCGTCGGCAATCGTACCGCGGAAGTGCTTAATACCATACCTCGAAATCGATGGTTCCACGTCGCGTCTCAGTGTAACCCCGCGGATTGTGCTTCTCGTGGTATTCCACCCTCTCAGTTACTGAATCATCATCTCTGGTGGAAAGGACCGTCTTGGCTTCAGCAAAATACTTGTGATTGGCCAAGAAGTGAAAAATTCGAAGAGGATCCTACCTGCTCGCTTGAGGAGAAAGCGATTAACAAGATGCAATCAAACCACGTCACCATCAATGAGCATCCGTATGAAACCCTTTCAAATCGAATTTCAAAATGGAATATACTCCTTCGAACAGTTGCTATGATTCATCGCTTTATTCTTAAAAGTCGAAAACTCAGGTATGAATCATCATCACACTTAACAGCAGACGAAATCAACAAGGCCAAAATCAGCGTCATCAAATGGCTACAGGAGCGGTATTTCGGTGACTATGTTTCATTTTACTTAAAACATAATCGATTTCCACAGAATTGTTCAATTTCAAAACTTGCTCCAATTCTAGATAGTGACAACGTTTTACGTATCGGAGGAAGAATCGAAAACGCTGACCTACAGTTTAACGCCAAACATCCTATCATCATACCCAAAGGACACGCTTTAACTTTGCTGATCGTTCGTGACGCTCATATCCGATTTCTCCATGCCGGTGTAACGACAGTGTTTGCTCTTATTCGTCAAGAGTATTGGGTGATCGGGTGTCGAAATCTTCTACGTAAAATCACCCATGACTGTATACCTTGCTTTCGCCAACGAAAGGCCACGATGTCCCAATTGATGGGGAACTTACCGCGACAACGCTTACTACCCTGTAGACCGTTTGTACATTGCGGTTGTGATTACGCCGGTCCAATCGATTTAAAAGTGAAATCCGGGCGCAAATCGACTTTTCATAAGGGATACATCGCGTTATTAGTTTGTCTGGTTTCAAAAGCGATTCACTTAGAACTCGTTAGTGCTCTCACAACCGAAGCATTTCTGTCCGCTCTTCGCCGATTCGTTTCGCGCCGCGGGAAACCATCGCACATGTATTCCGATAATGCAACGAACTTTCGGGGATGTGCTCGAATGTTGTCTGAAATGCATAGTTTAGTGCACTCAAATGAACATAACTCTCTAGTGGCTGAATCTCTTGCTCGGGACGGCATAACTTGGCATTTCATTCCCCCCTCAGCACCCCACTTCGGCGGTTTGTGGGAAGCAGGGGTAAAATCTGTCAAACAACATCTACGACGCGTGATCGGTAACAACGTTCTGACATTCGAGGAGTATTACACACTCCTAAGCCAAATCGAAGCTCTTTTAAATTCGCGACCCCTATGTTCAATCTCTGACACAGACATAGATCCACTAACACCCGCACATTTCATTATAGGTGAATCCTATGCCGCCATACCGGAACCTATGATCGACCTACCAATTAATAGACTAACTACTTGGCAAACTCTACAAGCAAAGATTCAAGGATACTGGAAGCGATGGCAAGCCGAGTATGTAACTTCATTACAACAACGTCCTCGATGGCAGCATATCGAAAAGAACATTAAGGTCAATGATCTCGTCATCATTAAAGAACCCAACCTACCACCGGGAAAATGGGCAGCGGGACGAGTCATCACGATCCATCCAGGTCCAGACGGTCTTGTACGGGTCGTCACACTTCGAACGGCAAATGGGAATCTTACTCGACCGATACACAAGCTAGCCGTGCTACCCGTATGCTGAAACGCTGTTTCAGGGGCGGCGGAATGTTTAGGAATATTTCAACTTTATTGTATATTTGTTTCTAATTATTGATCGATCAACTATTGAATAGTTATATTATTATTTAATTCGCATATTCACTGAAAATTGTTTTTGAAGTATAATTTGTTGCTAACATTTCCATTACTTATTTCGTACTCATATTCGTTTAAATTGTTTATAAACCTTGTAAAGTACATTGGACTCTATGTACATGTATCAGCAACATTTTCTCGTTTCGTTATCAGTCGATGCATTTACAGAGAGTGCCAACATACTGTAACTCCCATTGAACCACTCCCGCATTTGTCGCTCATATTTCGGTTCATCATATCGCTCGGAGAGGAGCTCTTTTCGTTAATTTCTCTCTATCAATTTCGGTTTCCTTTTCGGGAGAATGCGTGGGTGGCTCGATGGATTCTTATTCTCTTCACTTGGACGACGATCGCTGCACGGGTAACATCTTCATAATAAATTGTTAACCATTTTTTATCCCTTTAGTTTCACTTCATCGAATTGTTCGTTCTTTCTTCTCGTGTTCAAATAAGTTCTAATTATTTGCTTTCGCTTTTTTGAACATTCACAAACAGGTTTCATCTGGGTTGAGCCGCTTCTCACGAAATACTGAACATGATCCTGGATCGACGCATTTTTGACTCCGTGCTGATATTGATTTTTGGCTGGACTTAACCTATTACTTTCAATGGAAAGAATTGTTGTAATGTTTTCAGTTTTCATCTGTAGAGACAATTCGACGCAAAGATAGAAAAACCCTACGGCCTTTTTGGATTTTAATTCGAAGGTGACCTAGCTATGCTATTATTTTAAAGAGTTTCCTTAATGTTGAGAAGTCAGCTTAAAAGATGACCAGGCTATTTATGAAGTGCCGAAGTCACTTCTAAAACAACAAACTACTTCCAAAACATTTGATAAGCTTAAGCATTTATTACTATTATAACCGGCCATTTGAAAACCGGATATTCGGAGCTTCGTCGATATTCCTCGCGGATATTCCTCTTTGTCATGAGTGTGCTCCTTTCATGTTTAGCCGTCCTGTTCCACCTCTTCTAGAAATTTCTTAAGTTTATAATAAATATATAAATTTACTGTCACTTAGCAAATCTTAGGTCAAAAGACTTATTTCTAAGTTGGTTCTGTATGCTTTATAGTGTCCGTACCGGGCCAGTAAGGTATTCAAGTTCTTTAAGATATTTAACTAGTGTAAAGCCTTCCTGCCGGACTTTGTTCTTCGGATTTTCCACAAATTATTCTTTTGACTCTTTGTCCACTGTCCATTTGTTCTAAGTCGCCTACCCAACTCAGTCTTCGCGAGAGTCGAAGGACTCTCATTACGTATTTCAGCTCCAAATCAAAAATAAGTGGTAATAAGGCGTCTCCTTGTTTTAATCCTCAATGAACCCCCAATAGTTCAGATAAGGAGCTACCAATGTTCACTCGTCCTTTATTTATTTGTTTCCCTTTAGGCATACCTACTTGTAGCAGTTTCACCGACTTTTTCGTGATTCTCAGCCTTACAGGGACATGATACATTTTCGATGTATAAATGTATGTACATATATAGAGTCATAAGCCTTTGCAGTTTTCCACCTTGCAAAGCCGGGGTAGGGAAGACTTATGCAAAGGCTTTTCTGTTTGTCCGTACGCATATATATTCTATGTTACGAGTACATAATTGTGAGCTCAAAGCGACCGGTTTTAGCACCCTAGCTACTGTGGTTCCTGAGATCCAGGTTGGCAAAATTCAAGGTAGTAGACTTGGAATTGTAGCTTGGCTCCCGGCGAGCTAATCCTATCTTGTTATCTTGTTAAAATCTACGAACTGTTTAAGGAGCGTTTCGTAGAATTCCTATTTCTGTTCCAAGAGATGTCGTACAGTGAAAATTGGGATACATATGTATGTACATGCGTCAAGTGGTTCTTACTTAACCCACCCTGGGAGTCTACAATTATTGCCGTAGTATTTAATGTTAGCCACTTTAAACGAATATCTGCCAGCACGTTGTAACAACCTTGTACCCTTTTTAAATGTGGGAAAGGTGGCAGAGTCTTCCAGTGGTTTTACTTTTCCATCGCATTCTTCGTCGAATCAGAACTTTCCTTTGGTGTGGTTTTTTAATTGTGTATTGTGGTAGTAATGTGAGTATGCGTAGCGCAGATTCACTAGCTCAGCGCCTACCTATGCCATTTTTTTTTTCTGGAAGTGAGATCCACTAGTAATTTCTATCTTCTATCTCCGGTTCAACTAGGCTATGGTCCCCATAAAATTCAACTTGACATCAGCTAATTGCTTAATCTTGATGGTTTAACACATGTACCTGTGAAAGATTAAACTTTCTTTCTTTTTTTATCCAACACAATATGTGTAAGGAGTTGCAATAGCCTGAAGCGAACTGTCAACTAAAAATCCTGCTTTATGTCAAACGCCAGATAGTTGATTAATGCTTAGCCCAATGTGATGAACTAACCACCCAAGCCTCAAAGAATGCTACTTTTCCCGCCGCAAAGTTGAACTAGTATACAAGAATTGCCAGTTATCGGAAGAGTAAGCACCAATATTCGTAGCATGACGTGCAACCAGTTTCTAATCGTGCAATTATCCTTGACCTTAAACATTTTCCTTCCACCACACTCATCTCTTATTTATTACATCTAAGAAGAAAGGGAAAAGTAAGCAAAGAAAATTTCTAAAACAGGTTATCTACCTTTCTACCACGAAGAAATAAAATAGAAAAAAACTTATCCTTAACCCTCGACAGCTTAATTGAAAATATCTGCGTTTAACCTTAACCATAAAAACCTTAGTCACAGCTCCATGGTCTTACCTTGCAACCGATCGTGAATTCGGGAAAAATGAAAAAGTGAAAGTCTCTCGCCAAATATTTTTCGTATACAAACTAATGAATGGATTCGCGGTACCATAAGCTCTCCTAATCGCGGGCGTCCAACGGAGAGATGCAAGCATGATAGAACAGCGACCAAAGAAAGTTGTGTCGTCTCTGAATAAACATCCTCCTCGGTTTTGGATAGTAAATCTTCTCCTTTGGCAATCATTAATAGTTTGTTTATTAATAGTGTGGACGCGTGGGTGCTGTGGGCGCAACTGATAAAAAACGTGAAAGAGTATTCAAGATCAAGTCATGGACACCGAAAGACTGATTTTAATTAGAACTGTTTTTGCTCGTGCAGCGGCTATTACAACTGTTTAGCAGATAGATACATATAAGAACAGTTCTGTCGGTTCCGTCTATCCCTAGGATTGGTTACCTACATACGTTTCCTTTCAATAAAAAATGTTACTGCAAACTCGTGAGCGGAAAATACGCTTTGATACCCAGTCTCTAGCTGGAGATGAAAGGAAGGTCCCCAAGCACCCATTAAACTTTAGTCTTAAATGCCAATTAGCCTGCTTTTGTTGCGAGTAAACATGCGAATTACAATAGTTGAAGAAGGCAAGTAAAAACATAAAGCTTCACTCTCGTTGAGTTACGAGCCCCTATCCCATTATGCTGTGCCTCGCTCAAGATCAGGGCAGTGGCGAAATTCAAATAAAAAAAAACTTTCCCGCTTCTCATTCACGTCGGAATTCACATAATGCGTGTGGGACATTTCACCTTCGTAGCTTACTACAAGACCATACCGATGCTCATCATCCTGGTGAAATTGTCCATTCCGCCGTTGTTGCTGCCGCTGCAGATCTATCTAAAATAGAGACTCAATACGACAAGAAAACATTTACAAGCGATGAAAGTTTGCACCGAGTCGGTGCTATTGTGTAGTGGAATTGCTTGTGATAGAAGAATGCGATGAACGACGCCTGACTTTGCATGAAGCAACCGATTTTTCCAAGTGAATGAAATCGAAAACGTGACCTTAGATGCAGATTTTCGCAGCCGCCAGATAGCAATCGGTGCATCTGACTTGTGTGCGATCATTTTCATTCTAGTTATTTGCGACTTTAATGTCGGTACCTGTGGAAAGATTGTGATTATCATTAGTGGGAATGGCATGGTTGTAGTAAGAGTCATTTTGTACCTGTTGGCGAGGCACAACTGCAACAAAAGTACATTGAATGAGGCGAGAGAATAGGGAGAAATGCCAGAAATTATCGCCCTGAATCTATCTGACTGACAATGTAGTGGCTCATCCGATCGGCGGTGATGATCATGGGATAGTTTCTTTGCTTCTCTCCGTTAATGTTCTAATCGCCCTCCTTCTGCTTTCGGTTTTTGTTTCGCCTTTTGTGTAAACCTTTTTTTCTCTCGATTAAATTTAGATCATAAGGAACTTAAGGTCTAGTATGTCTTCATATTATGAACGTATTTGAAGTGACTGCCTTCAAATATGCGATATATTACAGACTGAGCGATAGATTACAGATTTAGGGCAGAAGTTGTTTTTTTTTCAGTCTTTTTGTGGATAGCTGCACATGTGTCGAAGATATTTATCGCCTTGAAAGAGGTCAGTACTTAAAGGTTCGTGAGAGTAATGAAAATCTCTGAAATAGTTTTTGAAAGTAATTATGGGCGACGGGAAAACTCTCACTAACTTGTCTTATAATTCACTTTAATCGCTCGGCACTGCCCTTTCCGAAGCAAGCTACTTGTATTCCAAGTCATGTATCCAAACATCCTTTGTTCGTGCACAGCTTTCCCTTTCAGTAAGATAAGTGCTAAGGTGACGATGTGTACCCAACGACCTATTGACAAGCCTTCGGAATATCGTGAAAATCGAAAATCCATGTCAAATCAGTTGCAGTTTTCACCGTATCCTCAGACGTGTTCGTTGCTTGCCCTATGCGACTGCTTTCGGTTCCACTTGAATAGTTGTGTTTTTTTTTTGCATTTGCCCACCTTATTAGACGTGTTGACCTCTTCAATCCACAGTACCATTGTCACTGTAGTAGGGTAGTTCGAACACCTGTAACTGTATGTAAAAGACAACCGAAAGTAGCAATCTATCTGCATCAAATAGATAGTTTTGGATGCAGTGGCATATGAATCTTCTTCTACGATCCTACCAGACCTCCAAACAAAAGATACACACATCAACGACTACATGGTATGTGCACAAGATGACTGATGGTCACAACTGCAGTACGTCTAAGTGCAATATCCCACAGCAGTCAAGATGGAAGACTTCATCGTAAGTGCTTGTACTCATACTCGTATCTAGAAGCGAGCTCCCCACAATGGGATCTTTTCCCGCACAAGCAAAAACTCGGATACAATAGATATTGCTGTGGTTGTTTCCCAGAACGGATACCTACACACTTACGAGCGCACAAGCCTATTCTCATTCCCATTTCCATTCCCGAGAGAACCTTGCCAGTATTGGTTTTGGTAATAGCGCGGCAGTGTTATGAATGTTGTGACAGGCTAAAGAAGAAGAGGTCTATAAAAGAATTAACGCCACTATCATTCGTCATCAGTTATCTTGTGTCTGCGCTTGGCAGTAGGTACTCTCGGGAACATAAGCCACTGCCGTCTGCCGTGTTGGTCGAATACTTCCCCATACGAGTACAAAATAACCTTCTCGTCCTAAATAGTGCTTTGTGCTGTGTGTCAACCGCCAGAACACGTTTAGTGTGATCGAAATCAAGTTCTAAAATATCTAAAGAGGATTTAAGTTTAAAACAATAATGGTATTGGATAAAACGATCGGTCTTTGTGGTCTAGTGATCCTCGGCACTCTCCTGCATTCGTGTAGAGCTGCTACGGAGGATTTAACGGGTGGCGCCAGTGCATCACATCAAAATGCTGGCATGCGTACCGTATTACGGGTGTATGATGAGTGCTCCAAATCCGAGGGTGGTTTCGTGCCATGTCTGAAGAAGAAGACGATCTCGTTCATCGATCGTATATCGACTATTGAGGCTATTACAGTTGCTGATGGGATTAGAGTAATACGATTGCCTGATACGCCGATACCGCGACCAGTGAGTGAAAATGAATTGGAATCGATATTGCCACGATCGGTCGATGATCGTGACACAAAGCTCACGACAATGCTGATCGATAGGTTAAGTCGATTTTTTAATGGACATTCCATGCAAGTGAACTTTCCTAAATTGACGTCAGAGGAGATCGGACGAGGACTGGAAGAAGGTGGGTTGGATACTTTTTTTTATTGTATGATCATTATTATTTTCTTTGGGATAAAGTAAAGGAAGTCGACAGGATATTTAGTTTCTAGGAAAACAGGAGTTATTTTTGAATGAACTTCGTTTGTAAAGAGTTCAACAGAAACAAGTCTCTACAAATGTTGCCATATGTGCGCTACTTTGCTCAATTAAGGCTATGAGGCTCATGATTAAAACTGTCCTTATGATCACCGAAGAGGTACTACTTAGTGTTACAGAATACCTCAAAGATACATATTACATTTCTTTAAAACTCTTGTTCTTGGCTTTATGTAAGTCTTGTCGGTATTAATTGGGCCAAATTCTACTGTCATTGGTCTATAAAGATCGACTTTAGGAAATTAATATTTAATAGGGCTGATGTCTTAAGATTATATTTTATTTTCTATTATTTGCTTATTTGGGAATATGGACCCACAATACATCCAATGCTCATTTTGCAATAATAGACCTGTTGACAACTGCCAGACCTAATGCGTCTCCCAACATCCAGATGGTGCCTTATCATGGCAGTCGAATTGTTGGTCCAATAAAGAAATTGGACACACTTTTTTTTCTGTCCACTCGTATCGAGACCTGATTTTCGAATTGAAGGATTATATTCTTCTCAAATTAACTTATTATAATATTATACGAGTATTAGCATTAACACTGTTGAGTATAACGTATCTTTTTATACTTAAATTCTTCAACTAACTATAAGCTTATGGGCTTTTGATATAATGCAAGTAGATGGACGGAATATAAGTATTTCAATGAAGCTCAATAACTTTGTGACTGTGGTAGAGAGTCTTCAGTGAACTACTATTGCTTTCAAAACAAACGAGGCCAAGATGCATAAACTGACCATTTTTATCATTAACCTAGCTTCTATGGCTTATGAATCAGAGAAGCTATATGACGCTTTTGAAAATTTTAGAAATGGTAAATTTCGACTCTAAGGATGAATCTCGTTCGGATGGGCCAAAAGAGCTAGACGATGAGTCCACCGTCGAAACCAATCTCATTGTCAGGGTAAGGTAACTAGCAAAAGAACTCATCTTAAGCCATATGACCTTCCACCAAGACCTAACAAAATAGGTACCATATAACACCACCTATCGCAATTTAATGCCCTTCTGTCGCGTCACAATCAAGAACCATTTAGAACCGGTTCGTTTGCAGGGATGAGAAGTGGGTTCTACACAATAACATTGAAAGTCACCATCAATGATATATGTAGCTCAGAACACTAGCCAGCACAGCATCCCTGAGATCGACATCACCCACTCAAGGTGTTACTGACGTATGGTAGGACGCCAGGGAAATGATCCGTTTTGAGCTGTTGCCTCACTCAAGACTCTCACTGCAGAAGTCTATTTTCAATAGCTGTGCAGACTTACGTCGAAATTAGAGCAGATACGGGCAGGTCTGGTTAATCGATGAAGTGGTTTATTCCATCAGTATAAGGCTCGACCTCGTACAGTCAGGATCACCTACACATAGTTATAAAAATTTGGTTGGTAGAAAATGGTTCACTCCACTTATTCTCTAGATCCGAAGTCTGCAAAATTTTCTCGATGGGAAAAATTTAAGCCCCGAAATTCTTTTTCTAAGCAAAGCACTTTTTTGGAAACTGAATGGTAGGGAGAAAGAAAGAAATTACACTGAAGATTATATTTTTGCATCTTTGCATCTGACACAAAAACTTTGGCACAATACTTATGTTACGATACAATCTAATATAATACTTCGCAAGCAAAAGCAAATATTCTTTATTGTAGAGCCCAGTGCATGTCCGAATTTGCATCTATCCCGGAGAAAGTTCAGATGTTGATGACTGCTGGAATGTGGCAGCAAGTTTTTCAATTCAGGTATAGATATTGGTATTTATGACAAGTTATCATAGTCACCGAACAGAAGCAATTTTTTGACTAAAGCTAGACAAGGAAGTGTCCGATATTCAACATTAGACATAGAGCTGTGTAAAATTAAATAACCTTGGTTAAATCAAATATTTTATATAACAATTTTAAGCAAATGTGCTTAGATAACAGTTAAATAAGTAGCTCTTATCGGACAAAGTTGAATATAAGAACACCCAAATTTATAAATTATAGCAAACCGAAGCACTAAGGTTAAGCAATAAGAAACTTAATTAGCAGACTTAAATTTAAATGATTTTTATTTATCATAATAAGAATAATATTAATCTTGTGCGATAAATAAAAACTCACAATTCAAAAATTTTGATGAAATTTTGAATTCTGGAAAGTTTTCCTGATAAGTGATTGGGCTTGATTTTTTTTTTTAAATTTAACGATGGAAATGAGACGTTAATTTTACAAGTAAATATTTCGAAGCTGATTATAGGGAACCTGAATATTTTCGAACTAATTTGGAGAAACTCCTTATTGCAAATTCAGGGCTTCATATCTGGAAATCGCTTTTTTCCTTAGTAAACGAAGATATTTACTTTTTATTCCAGGTCACTAGGTATCATCTTTGGTTGTTTAATTTTTTCAGCTTATAAATATTATTATACAATAATTATTAAAGTGATTTCTTAGACTTTTCAACATGAAAAGGTTCTACCCTAGTTTACCAATAAGAGGGGTTATTTTAAATTAATAAAAATCGCAGCATTTTTGGTAAAGTGATGATTTTTATTTTAGTCTAAAATACAAAATCTGGGACTAGTTTTGAAATATAATATCGGCTCCGCTAAAATCATTCTTTCGGCAAGAATGCTTATCACATGTTCTCGTTGCTCTCGTTATTGCTGGTGTATTTTAGAAATATCGGCTCCGATTCCTTCTCCTAGCATACATTGTTGGCGGAGCATTAACGTAAATTTGATCTTTAGCATACAATTTGATCAAACTTTTTTTCTCGAATTTTATTAAATTTGTTGCAATAACTATATATTTTTCAATAAGAATTTAATTTCTTATACGGTTTCAATCGTTTCATTATACATTTAGAGTGCCTACATTTTTCACACGCAGTCATGGGAGCAAAAATTTGTTAGACCGAAAAATGCGTTTTTTAACGACCTGCCTCATTTTTAGGGATTAAAGAAAAATGTTTAATTGGTGCAGTGTTTTTGTTTTTTTATTGCTTCTCAGAAACATTTTCTACCTCCTCCTCCTCTTGTTTTTTTAACAGTGGCACATCAGCGAGGCCTTGACTTAGATAGGTTTTTCCATGGGGAAGCAGGTATGGTGTTCCAGGTCCGGATAAGTAGTTTTTTTAGGTTTTCAATTGACTCTGGACGTTTCTTCGTAACCTTAGGTTTCATTAGTGACCAGATATTCTCGATTGGATTAAGATCTGGACTCTGGGGGGCCAACTTAATACATA
Source organism: Merodon equestris (assembly GCA_958301585.1). Classification (NCBI taxonomy): domain Eukaryota; kingdom Metazoa; phylum Arthropoda; class Insecta; order Diptera; family Syrphidae; genus Merodon; species Merodon equestris. The sequence continues at coordinate 205,092,936 of OY284413.1, read as the reverse complement.
GACATTATTTCTTTAAAAGTACTTTTTAACCAAAGAAATAAAATTCAAATATTATTTTTAGTCAAACAAATTCTAGCCTATTGAAAAACTTGATATTAGTCTTTCATATTAGAAAAAAAAACAAGTTCATACTCACAATTTTGGCTGTATGCAAGGAACATTGTCCTATTGAAAAATTAATCTGCAAATGTCACCAAAAAGCTCCAGCGCAGAGGGCTCTCATACATGATGACATGGTGACTTTCGATTCTAGGAAGAACATTCTACCTTTTTCATCTCCAGAGAAGCATTCCCAGACCATCACGCCTTTAGTTTTGGGGGTCTTTCCTTTGGTTCTCTTCGCGCAAGAATCCTCCCATCTCCAACATGCAGCTTTAACTTTGATTCGTCGGAATAGATAACATTGTTCCACATTTCTTGAGTCCAATTAAGATGCTCTTGAGCCCAGAGTAATCGGTTTTCCTTACTTTTTTTGTAAAATCCAGTACTAGCCTGAATGCTCTAAGTCCAGCTTTCATGAGTCTTTCCCTCACTAAGCTTGACGAAATTATTTTTCCTGTAGCTCGACACATATCTTTGTCAAGATCCACCGAAGTCTTAAACCGATAACGACAGCTGTATAGCACCAAAAACCGATCTTCCACTGGGATCACCTTTTTTGGTCTCCCTGAGCTTTTCTTTCAGCTGGTAGTCCCGGTCTTACAATATTTTTTTTAAATTCCATGCCACAGTTTATTGAGCAACCTTTTAATCTCTTAGAAATTTCACGAGTTCTCAAATCGAGACGAATATTAGCTTTGCACTTCGAATTGATTTTTCACTAAATTACTTCGGTTCATTTCGGACTGCTTTCATGAGCTAAATGCACCTCATATTCATAATACGAGTAACATTGACTTTTATGCACTATCTAAACCACATTTTGCTACCTATTGCAGCTCTACCACAGCTCTCATAAATTCCAAGAACTGCGCCCGAAAAGGGTTATAAAATATATGACCAACATTTTTCGAATGGCACTGTATCTATGTACAATTGGCTATACGGCCTGTGGATGGCCAGAGATATACATATGATCATTGAAAATTCCAAACGTCGAGTTTCAAGAATTTTGTTTTTCCAGACAATTATACTACAGGGGACTTAGAATCCCACGAAGGGGAAACAACGCGAGGTACCAATCCGATAGCTTGGCCTCTACCTCGTATCATAGGCGTCAAATGCTAACACACGTACCAGTGAACTACGGTACCCGCCCATAGCCCCAAAATAAGATCAATTGGTGTTCATTTGCACGATTCTTACGGTTCAGGAAATTCGTCGGAAATTCGTTACTAGTCTCCTTTTTCTAGTCTCGTAAAGGATGAGTTTTTACTGACTTTTTATTAAATACATACATATATGATACCCACTAAGACAGAGTCCATTTAAAACTCGCAGTGTATTGTTTATATGTAGGTCCTTAAATCATTTTGAAATTGACGTTGAATTAGATAATTGTTAGATATTTTTTACCGGTTGTAGCCTTTTCCTTCAATAATTGATATTAGGAAATTAAATAACGTTGAAGTTACTGTGCCATCTACATTCAAATGCTGATACATTAAAATGTCTTATGTATGACTCGTGTCTTACTGGTTACGTTTCAAGGTATTTCCAATTGGAATGAATGCTTTTATCGAACTTTGAACTACATATCAATCAGCAAAATCTAAATAGAGATTATGCCACTGATCCCTAAAATTATATATATTGACCGTTCTTAAATCATAAAAGGTTCTGTTCGAGTATTAATATTTCACCCACGTTTCGAGCTACTCTTATTTTCAAAGAGTAGGTCGTGATTGTGGATGATTTTTTTTATTCGAAATGGTAAATATCTTTGGATAAATTGAGCCTTAATTTAGTGATGAGATTGATCAACCAATCCTGAGTGGTGATCCTCTCAACTGGTTATGAGAAAGTTGCAACACGCATTAGCCTCATTAATCCAATTTCTTCAACACCTTGAACAACTTGTCACCATTGCCCTTTTGCCTTTTTTTTATCTAGTATCACTCCATTCGAACAATATGGGTCAATCCAATCTAACCTGAATGTCACTTGCAATCATTCTAACTCTTACCAGTTAATGAGCTCTGCTCTCGCCCGTATTGTCCGCACCTCGACAAGTTTCTAGGTCACCCGGCCATTAAAACAAAAATAAAAAAATAAAAAACAACATAAATTACGGCAAAGAACATAACACAATTGTACTCGGCTCGAGTGTTTACCGCAAATTAGACTCATTTCAGTTTCGCAGTGGTACTAATGCGTTACTGATATAATCTTTAATTTTTAATTACCATGCTCTACCATCACATCACACCATAGCCACCCATCCTGATGAGTTGCACTCGGGTTTCATCCTCATTGTCGTTGTCTTGGTTTTTATGTCACTCTTGTTGTAGTTATGCTTAATGAGGCAATCATGTTACGACCATGATACGATCCAAGTTGATTCAATACCAAGTGGTAATCGACGCAAGATAGGTTTGCGGAGTGCATCACCTTCATGCTAATTGAAGGGAATCAAAAGGCTTTTAAGACGTTTATATATTTCAGTTAAGTTGGCTGTTTGTTGCTTTTTTTTCTCTTTATTATAAATGATGGGTAGTGATGTGAGATAGAGGGACAGCAAATAAACTTTCATGATGTGTCTTTAAAGAGAAATTAAAGTTGTTATTAATGGACGATGGGATTAATCAATGGGCAGATACATACGCAGTAGGAAGCTGTATCTGATGTGCCGTTCGTAGTGGAAAGGTGAAAAGTAATGGCTGTCAGTTACTGATTAACTAGTTGAACGTTTCTCCAATGTACTTGGGATTTATCGTTTTATAATTTGAGAAAAGAAAAAAAAAGAACTTTTGTGAAGAAACCGCAAGTAATAGGAAAATTGGGAAGAGAAATGGTAATGAATAGTTGAGCTACTATTAACCTAACATTTTTTGCGCCACAATTGTGCTGGAAAATATGGCCCTAAAATCGAAATGAAATAAGGCCCCAAATTTAAATGAAATACAATAACGGCTTTTTCTCTTGAAATTGAAGTAGCATTATATCGATGAGGAACCTTCAATACCGATGTCCCGATGCGACGGTCTGAAGTTTTGGGCACTAATCCGTTGAGTGTTTGGCGTATTTTAAGGAAGGATTTGTATTTACATCCTTACAAAATTTAATTAACATAAGAACTGAGAGTCGTCATGTTTACTGATGAAGCTTATTTCAGAAAAATCATTACAAAAATATCGGTTTGAGCTTCGACATTGTCTGTTTTTCTCCAAAGGTTGAAATGAAGAGCTGTTACCGTCAATGAGTAGCGCTATAAGAAAGAGTCTCTGAAAAAATGTTGAGGCCTCAGCTCGAAGAAATAGACACCAATGATTATTATTTTCAACATCATGAAATTACGAGTCCTTCAAAACCACAACATATTGACCACTATTATGATCTGAGTTGCAAAATCGCTTAATTTCACGTACTGATGCCGGTAAATTCTTAGGGATTTTTTTTGAAAAGTGGATATTTTTTTTGAAATTAATGAACTTAATACTGTGATAATGTGTGAGCGAATCCTTAACGATTTTGAGGTCCAAACTGTAGAGTTGCTTGTGGTGGACATTTGAACGATGTTTTTTTTTCTGAAAATGTCTGTTTTCCAAAGGGTAGGTTAGGTTAGGTTAGATGGCTTCCCCCCGTAAAGAGCGGTGGGGAAAACTTAGACAAAAATCGGTCCATTGTGCTACATTTGAGTCGGCTTGATCACTATATCGATATTTTGTAGATCTCCGTTTCGGAAAGATCCGTTAGTTCATTAAAGAAATATTCTCCCAGAAATCCTCTTCTTGAGGAAGCTAGGACAGGCAATTACATAGGAAATGGGATGGAGATTCTTGCTTTTTCTCATCATGACAGCCGAAGGTCATTAAATGGCAGTCCTTATCTTGCGGCATAGTTTTACGTTGACAACACCTAGGCCAGGTTTGTCTCGCGTAGTGGCATGTTTCATGGTCACGGGATCTCTTATTTGTTTGTTGCAGTGTTCCTTTCGAGATTTTATATTTTTAAATTTCAATTGGTGGGTGAATTTCCCCTTTAACAGTCGAGAACTCCAGTGTGGTGGCTGTTTGGCTAGTTCGTCTTCTACATAGTTACTTGCTATATCACTATGCCCAGGTACCCAACATTACAGCGCATCTGCTCGATATCTCATTTAGAGACGTGCAGCAGTGCCTGACCAATTTTGATCTTATTATTAGTGATTTTTCCAAAGGGTGAAAAGTGAAATAAAGAGTGTAAATAATTTCTCACTGAAAATGGGAGAAATTGCTCCGCCTCTTAAATGTTGTGAAGTTCGCCTAAAGGGAAGGAACAAATATAAAGTTAAAGTCCTCTAGTACAAAAGAATAGATGCGTATTATCGCGATCCATTAGAAGAAAAAAAAAATGAACACGCACAAATAAAGCTCATAACTGACTCTTTTATAATTTATTAAAAAATAGTTGAAAAAAGAAGAAATTCAGAAATTATTCACGATGGAAGTAGAAATGATTTGAAAATATAAAAAACGGATTTTAAAAACAAACACTTATTGCTTACATAGGCTTAAAGCGCTGAAAGTTAGTACGTCGTTAGAACTCCTTTGGTTTTGACAACTGCGGCCAATCTTCTAGGAATTGGTTTTACAAGGTTTTTCGTAACCGTCAAGGGTTATATTTTACCCATTCTTCGGATAAGACTGCCCGAAACCCTTGCTTAGGGATTATGGACCTCTTCTTGATATCTCTGTCCAAAAAGATGTTTATTGGATTGAGACTGAGTCAAGTTGCTTTGGGGTATAGTACAACAACCCTTCCTTGACAATCTTGAGTCATTATCTTGATGTAAGACAGAATTTTGTTACATTAGGTGTTAGATTCTTTCTGAAGATGATTCGGTAATATTTGCTGTTCACTATAGACTCAATGAAAACAACATTTCGTCTTCCCACAACTGGCATGCAACTCCAAAGAGAGATCTCGTGATCTTGTCCCTATGTACTGAACCAAATGTCTCGAATTTGCTTTCATCACTTAACATGACATTACCCGAAAACCTTTGTGCAGTATTCAGGCAGCTTTTACGAAAGTGAGGCGTTTCATACGATTTACAGGCCATATACATGGTTTCTTTTTTGGCACTCCTCGGTTTAATCCAACCACATTTAGGGCTCTTCGAATAGTTGAAGCACTTGTAGGAATACGTAGGAAATTCATAAAAAAAAAATATGAAAGGGATCAAAGTTCGATCAATGTTCAATTGTATTTCCTCTAAATGTCTATGCCCATTATTTGGTGAACGATTATCCTCAGCTTGCCGTCTTGATGTATAGTGTCTTGGTGCAATCGAGTATGGTGTTTTATATTACACTGCTTACATGTTCGCAGGCTAGTGCATGCACTCTTTTTATCATGTCGTAACCAGTTTATACGTAGCTTAGCAAGTTTAGCTAGCTCGCACCTTTCCTTAAGAGTTCAGTTTGAAAATTTACTGCATGGATAAAGGTTGTGGTCACTCTTGCAAAATATGCATTTATCTCTAGTTGCTAAATGATAATTGCGAACCTTTGAAATACCTTTGTCGTGAGGATCCCATCACTTCCAATGTTTGATATCTCCTCTGTAGAAAGTCGTACAAGATTTAGAGGGAAGGTATCTTGTTCGGTTGTTCTAGACCTTGTTCAAATAGGTTTCTGCTTTCTTGGTCTAAAGCCTTTGTAATTAAATAAACAATAAGTATTAAATAAAAATAAATATTGACGATGATGTGTCAAAGTCCATGGTACATATGTAGTTATTGCTAATAGGCCCTCCTATGTTGAATCCAAGATTGCTCTAACGGAATTCGATGGTGACTGGTTTTCAGACCAGGTTTGAGCATTTTCTCAATATGCACTCTAAAAATGTTCCTTTTATTATCATATCTAGCTTTTAAAGTTTCCCAGTCCGATGAATAGTTTGCACTTGAAATGTTTACGAGCTGGATAAGTTGCATCGGTTTTCCTTCCAAATTTTCAGGTACTCCATCTTTTCTGTAGTACCTACTGATTGTGAGTGCGACTTTGTTGTGTATGAGTATATCACAAAACGATTGCCATACCTTATAGCTTCCTTTAAATATCAGAAGTTTCAATTGTGGCAATTTGACCTCAACCTGTTGATGTCTTTCTTCAACCTTCAATTGGTTGGTTTCGCTGAGTTTGGAAGCCATCTTATGAAGACATCGATTTAATTCCTTTTGTGGTTCACTGTACTCATCTTCTATTACATAGTTTGTTATTAGTTCATCCTCTGATGCGTTAATCATGAAGTCTTCGTGCAACTCGGTGAAGCTTCTTGATTGCTCTAGTAATATTTTTTGTTGGATATCATGGACTTCAGCTGTATAGTCTATCAGAGTGGCTTCTTCAAATTTCATTACATTGATAATAGCGTTTATACGAGGGTTGCCTTTTAAGTTTTTACAAAAAGTGAAACAGAAACGAAAAAGTTCGAAACAAAGTGTTTTATTGCTTTTCGAAATATTCGTCCTTAAGGCCTATACATTATTGCATACGCTCAAACCAATTCCGGAAACATTTTTTCCACTCTGAAGCTGATATCGTAGAAACATGGTTTTGAAAGTCTTCAACAGCTTCTTGAGGTGATGAAAATCGAGGTCCGCGCATCCTGTTGTTTGCTTTCAGGATTATACGAATATATCCATTTCGTCTCCTGTAACAATGTTGTATACGGATTTTGAACAATTTTTTTCAATATTTCCTGACACCAATCAATACGACCCTTTTTTTGCGCTTCGGTCAAATGCGGAATCCATCTGGAACATATCTTTCTCACATCTAAATGTTAATGCAAAATCGATTGTATTACAGTCTGCAATATCCTAAAAGACGTCTCTATCTGTCTGTACTATAAGTCACATGCATCAATGTTTCTCGGAATGACAACCGATTTTGGCCGACTTTCTCGACATTCATCACTGACGGACGCACGACCATGAGGAAATTCTGCAAAGCCATTGTAAACAGTCTTCTCTGATGGTGCTTCATTACCAAAAATTGCACGAAGCCATTCTATGCATTTTCGTTGAGTAAAGTCTTTTTTAGAATCATAAAAAATCATCCAACGTAAGCCTTCACGGGTGATTTCCATTTTTACACAAACTTGCTTCTTTTAAACGTTCACTATCAACAACTTACTCAGTCAATTTCTAAATTGCCACTGGCGTCGCAATAACAAACGTCAATGTTCACAAATACAGTGGTGCCGCAACTAATTAACGCCACCTATTGTTCGATTGTTAAAACTTAAAAGGCAACCCTCGTGTTTATTTTTAATTAGCGTTGCGATTACCTCTGCGATTACTTACGCCTTATTTGCATGTTTTGCATGATGTCATGGTTTACCACTTCCTCAATTTTTTTGTGTTTATCGACGAAATCTCTCCAGATTTCCTCTATCCGTTGTAGTCTTTCTTCCAAATATTTAGCAGTTTTTAAGACTGGACTGTCGTTTGCAAATAGTTTTCTAATTCCTAATAGTTTTCCCTAATTCCTTTGCTCGAGATTTTTGTCTAGCTACGATGGTATAAGCCTCTGTTTCATCCAACACCATTTTTAATTTTTATAAACTAGGGTTCAATCCTGTAATCACTACCAGGGTGAGCCCTGGATATGGTGCATTCACTACCAGTGTGAGCCCTGGATACGATATTTAGGTTGCTGTTCTTTCCTCGAAGGATCAGCGTTCGATCAATGTTCGATTGATGTGTGGTTCTGACGAACTGAACTTTATTTTCGCATAATATCGCTTTAATAATATAATTTTGCTTACTCTATAATAAAAACAATAATACAATAATACAAATTTGCTTATTTTAAGAAAGAAATACACCACTTGGCGTCAGGTGTCAGTGTTGAACACAACACTGAACTTTCCCACTCTCCTGATAAGTCTTGTTTAATTTGCACTGCACTAGATTACGTGGTTTGGCTTACTTTCTATTTTAGGCACTCCTGTACCAAACGTCGGTGTTTTCCCGCAAATTTTTCTCTCGCTTGATTGTTTTCAGTATACTGGCTATTTTCCCAGGGAATTGACGTCTTTTCGCTGTACAATTAGGTTTCGCAATTTCTACCCTTCCAAATTTCTGGATTTCTTCTCTTTTCAACTAAATAAATAAATGATAAATAATGGCTTATGAATGGCTGGTTGATAAATAAATAATATTGATCGAGGAGAACAAGAAGTCACCTTATTTTTAGAACAAACCTTATATGTGAGCTGTATTCGAAAACTAAGGGAAATGTTTGTGTTTTTGAAAATAATGGTAATTATTCTTCTATGCCAATATCGCTCACTTTAAAATATACACTTATGGCATTGCTTCTTTAAATTCCGAAAAACCAGATCCTAATCTCGGAGTTCTGATAATTTTGTTTTCTTTACAATGAGCTTTGAAATTCATTCATGCTTGCGAAATGACCGCCTTTTGATTGTGATTCGTCGAACTGAGCCCTATTTACACTGACAATGTCCTTTTAAAAATATTAGAATTAAATAAGATGTAAAGCTGTTTTGCCAGACTTTGTTTGCCTGTTTGTCGCCAGAATTTGTACTCCGTGTCATCCAACTTAAATACTTTGCTCATTTGGCCATGGTTTGTTCAATTTCTGTTGCTATTATTTTACTTCAAAAGTCCCAGCAATCCACAAAGCTATGGAATATTAATAGCATTCTCCTCAATGAAATTGTGTTAGGCACTCCTTGCATTAAAGTATCCTGATGTTGAAACGATTTTCAAAGTGAGCATCTTCTGAGGTTGTCTAATGGAGCAAGCTTGCTGGGAAATCGGCACCTGGGTTATTTACGGCACTTTCTCGGAAGATACTTGTGAATATACAAAATGTGAAGACCCTTCTTGGAGTTTCTTAGTCCCGTCCCTCCACCTTTTTTTTGTGAAGTGGTCATCATAATAATACGATTTTTTCTCCCACGAGGTGTAGCTCTTTTCATGAAATACAAAGTAAAACCGTTTGCCCACTTCAAGCATTCATTCTCACGGGCTGTAATTCCAGCTATATACATAAATATGTAGCTGACTTTACAGCCCTTCAAGGAAGGGGATTTATTCTCTTCCCATAGGTGAAAATAAGCAATATACATACGAGTATCTATAAATAAATATTGTTGAATAATCAACCACATTTCCGATGAATTGCTTAAAACGAAAAAGGATAATAATCAAAACCACACACGCACACCATTTTCAAAAAACAGGAAGGTAAAATTCAATTTCAAGATCATCATCTCCAAACCTGTAATCAAAATTTAGGAAGAAATCACCCTAACGTCCTATATCCACGGAAGATATATGGATATGCCTTGAAAGAGGGTGCTAAATGTTACAATATCGCACACTGATACTAAACGTGCGATGATTCTAAATCATTTTTCAGTCACGTTATATTGTAAGGAGGCAGCCGTTGAAGGAGTGCCTAAGAATTTTATTTTATGGATTGTTACTTTGATATCCGTATAATAGGAGAGGATGACGTGAGGTTCGGGTAAAGAAGCTCATCGATTTAAAAAAATCTCAAGAATCATGATACCATGAATTTTCTGTGAAATAAATCAGTAGAACTACATACTTAAATATAATACCTGTGATGAGTCTGCTTTACCCTCTTACTTGCCAGTATTGCCTACAAGTTTGTGGTGCTTAAAGTTGTCTTAAATAATTCTGTTTCTGGCTTAAGGGAGTAACACAGCTCGACTTTTTCAAATATCCAATCTCTTTTTTCCTCGAAGTAGACCGTACATTAATCTCGTTATTTTGTGTTTCCTTTACAGGACGTGGCAAAATGAAGAAGATGATGGGGATGATGATGATGGGTATGGCCATGAAGATGATGGGAATGATCCCATTGGCTATGGGCGCACTATATATTCTTGCCGGTAAAGCATTAATAATCTCGAAAATTGCACTGTTGCTTGCTGGTATCATCGGATTGAAGAAATTGATGTCGGGACGAGGCGGTAATGGCGGCGGCGGTGGTGGTGGTGGTGCTGGATGGTCATCAGGTGGCGGTGGCGGCGGATGGTCATCGGGCGGCGGGGGTAATGGTGGATGGGACCGACGATCCTTGAATGAAGCACACGATTTAGCGTATCGTAGTTATGCAAAGGCGCAGCAACTGCAACATCAACATCAGCATCCTTATATCCAACAACAACAGCAACAATTGCATCAACATCAACAGCCACAGCCGCAGCCGCAGCAGCAGTTAGATATTCAAAAGTCATAGAAATGTTGACGCGTTACAATTTTTTCTGTTGTAGGCAGGAATTGTAATTTGTAATTTAATTTCTTTGCCTTAGGATAATTGTTCTATAATTTATTTTATTAACTGTATTTATTTATTTATTTATTTTGCCGCACCAAAATCAAAACAAAGATTTTTTTTTATATTTAAGATTACTCTTTAAGCTACGCATTTCACTGACTGTCTTATGAAATCTTTGCATTTATTTAATTCTATCGGAAATACTATGTCTGAATTTAAAAAATTAACAAATTGTCTTTTGTAGTTAAGAGAACGTGCTAAATAATATTTTATAATAAAATATTTTGTTCAAAAGATGTCTTTTTAAATTAATATGTTCACGGTGAAGTTTTCCACATTTTGTATTATGCTCACAATTTGAGACTTTCAAGGAGGTTTACAGATGTGTGTGTTTGATCCATTTTACGCCCAGGAGTTCCTGAAATTTTTGTTTTGTTTTTTTTTTTCCTTTTTTTCACATTTCAAGACAGATATGCTTAAAACTTGCTCAAATGTTTAACTTACGAACTTATAAATGCCTTTCTGGCTTTATATGGACTGCCTAAAATGCATAATTGGTACAACTTCAAATATATCAGTCTCAACAAAAGAAATTCAAATAATTAAAATACTCGAGTATCTTGTGAACAAATCAAGTTATAAATTTCTTTCATGTTTTTAGATCTGATTTAGTTGTAGTATACCTCGGTTATTTTTTTTTTGTTTTTCCCAAAAATCGTGGAAAATCAAGCTTGCTGAAAATGTATTAGGATTTAGTTTAAGGGCACCAAATCGCGCCCAAAAGGCTTTTATAGTTTACGAATTTGGAGTAGCCTCGTTATAAATACTATTGTTTACTTAGTTCAGCAGGCACTATTTAAAACACTGTTAAGACAGGTATTGTCGAACATTTTGGTACCCTTTCGGTAATTATAACAATTGCAATTTTTAGTGCACTGCTGTGACGCGACAAAATTCTCCTTTTGGCCAATATATAGCGTAGCACTTCTGATAAGCGCTTTTTGGTATAGACTTGAGCTCTTCCAGCGATGCGGCATTTGTCTCCTCAATTCGGTTTTGGGAAGAGAAAAAAGTGACAGGATGCCAAATCCAATGAATACAGTATTGTTATTGTTTTTGTCCACAAAAAAAAGCAAAAGCAAAGATGAGTAAGCAGGTGCATAATCTTGATGTAGGAGCCATGCATTTTATGCTCACAAAACCAAACGTTTTCTTTGCATTACTTCAGGTAAACGGTGCATAACTTCAAGGTAATATTACTTATTGACCTACGACCTTCTGACAAGAACTCATGACGAACCACGTCATTGTAATCGAAGAAAACAGTCAGCAAAACATTCACATTTAACCGAACTTGCCTCTTCTAGTCATCTCCATTGAGATGATTGGGCTTTGGTTTCCACGACATAACCATGTACTTACGTTTCATTACCAGTGATGTTCCTTTTCAGCGTCATTCACTTCATTCAATACTTTCTGAGCTATGCTCATGTGACGGCTCTCTTAGTTAAAATCTAGCAATTTCGAGACAATTCGCTGACATATGTACGAGTACATTTCACGCCCAAATATCTGAAAAATAGTCATTAAGATCATGGATATCCTAAGCAACTTTTCTGATAGTGATTCGACAATTCTTAATAACACCATTCTGTACTATCGACCTTGGCTCACTAGTGGCCAGCGACAGCAACACCAGTTGAGATCAAACGCAAAATAACTCTTGCAAACCGCTGCTTCTCTGGACTGAAGAGGCAATTCAGGAAAAGAGCCCTCTCTCGAAAAACCAAGGCAGCAAATCATTGAAAATTTCGGGCCTCGTTTAGGGCGCAGAGGCCTGGACCTTAATGAAAACGGATGAGGATGCCCTTCGAGAAGAGTCTTTGAATCCAACCCTGAGGGACTAAGAGGACGATTAACCAACTGGAAATGCGGCATTGGAAACAACTGACAAAATATCGTGCCAGCTGGAGACGCTTGACGTTGAGGCCCAGGTTTTCACCAGACTGTAGCGCCACCTAAGTAAGTAAGTTGATCCAATTTTTAGGATGACCCCGTAAATCTTATGAAGTCGGGGTGAAGAGGTGGACATATCTTTAAGGTCTGTTAATAAACGTATACTTCTAAACGTAAAACAGGAATTAGCCTAAGTTGTCTGAATTCCTCCCAGAGTGACAAGCAATACAAAAATGATCAAATTCAAGGATTTGATGAGTTTCGACGGAAAAATTAGGCATCTGTGAACAATATTTTAGCTGTAGTCTTGTGCTACAGAAAGATGTGTGCAAATTGAATGCCGCATTCGCTGGCATTGGAACAAAATCATACTCGTACGCAACTTTATTTGGTTTATGAATTTATTTAAGAAATTAAAATGTTGCGTTTCGTGATAAGGGTCTACCACCACGATCCTGAATCAAAACTCGGTACTTCGGCGCAAAAGCGAGTCAGAGTCCAAAAATGAATCAAGAGTCCAAAAATTAGTCAAGGTGATGCTCAACCATCAGTCTTTTGGGACGCTAAAGGAGTTTTTTGTTTAGATTATCAAACTGGTTATTATTGTGACCTCCTAGAATCTAGACCAACCGGATGTAAAACTCAAAATTAAAAATTGTTCGTCAATACAACGCAACCTCTCACACAGCTCAACAAGCCATCAGTTAATTATTACAGTACGGACGGTTGCACTTGTCGCCAAAATTGGCTCCCTCAGACGTCTGAATTTTTCTCATCTCAAGAAATACATGCGTGAAAAATAGCCTTTCGGAGTTTCACTTCAAGGATGAAATCCATAAGTTAAATCATACTGAATAATGAAATGTATTTAAATACATAAAATTCTTATTGAACAACATTTATGTATATGTATATTACCGTTTCTAGCTGTTCCATATTTATATTGTACTACTTGGTATAATTTACTCAAGAACTTTGATTTAACTTGGCAGTTATGCCATCACTTAATGTTTACCAATTTTCTATTAAATCTAACTTTTCAAAGCTCTGAACCGAGTTTGACAAGATTCTGAAAAATTTTTTTTAACACCATGTATACTAAGGTACAATTCTGTGATACGTATGGAAATATTGTTTTTAATGAACGGATTATTCGTTTATTCATTTATTCTCTCAAAAATGAAATATAGTGTACGATATCCAATGATTTAAGCTTTGTCGAGATTCAGGCTTTATTTAAACCTTAATACTGGAATATTTGTTCTAAACATTTGAAAATATATCTTATCTTTATAGGAAAAAAACAGAAACAAAAAATATGAATTAAAAAAGTTAATCAGTATATTAGTAAGCAATAAATATAAATATTAATAAACAAATGGATAAATGGATGTATGAGTATTAAAAAAATTTCCAAAAAATACAAGTTTCTTTTAAAAAACGCAATAAAATTAACAAAATTAATGTTTTCCCATGTATTATAGCTTAATTAGTAAGAATAAACATTCCCATTAATTATAAAATACAACACCGTTCAAGTGGCTGCCTCGGCTGGCTTCGCAGTAGTCACCCCAAATTTTCAAGAACTTGTTGATGGTTTCGGGCTGTAGCTCAGGGATTGCTTGTATGATATTGGCCTTAAATGCTTGAATCGATCCTTCACGGTTCCCCACAAGAAAAGTCTAAAGGGATCAAATCGCAGCTCCGAGCCGGCCAATTGTTGTCCGCTAGCATACCAGTCTCACTAAGTTTTTGGACGAACTTGCGTACAACAGCTGCGATGGGTGGTTCATTTCGGCCAAAACTTCTTTTTAAAAAACGCTCTGTTTGGGCTACACAGCACTCACTTAAGTTTTCAATATTTCCCAACGTTGTTCAAGCGTAAAGCGACTCATTTCGCTTCGTGGAGGTATGATACTGACTTGCTGTCAAGATTTCCAACGGGAAGCAGCTGTCAGGTCAAAATAACTTATGATTAAAAAAAAACACTAGATGGGCCACCCTTTAAAAAAATTATATATAATATATATAATTATATAGTGAAGTTAACTCAATAAAACACAAAGCGAAGTTCTAGTGATTAATTTTATTCAACTAGCAAACATTGATGTTTGCAAAAAGCGTTTTTAAAACTTTATTTTGGGCCATTTAAATCCTATGAATGTGACTTTTCGAACGCCGACATCACACCCATTAATCCCATGGGAGATGATGGCTTGAAAGACTGACTTGAAAATAAGTAATTCTTTACCCGTAATCAATTTTGATTTTCTGCATTTTGAATGGGTAAAGGGTAAAAAAATGGGTACCATTAGAACAGGTGAGATGAAGGTTAGGTCGGTAAGTAAAGGTTAAATATTAGGCGCTAGGTATAAAGTTTAAATGTATCCCAAAATAATTAACGCTCGAATTCCACTCAGTTGGTACGCCGTTTAATAGAAGATTATTCCTTAGAAGTAAGCAGGCCTTTCTTTTTTTGTGAAAACAATAGCTTGAGTTTTATAAGGCCTTATTTGGATTTTCCAATTCTATATATATATTTCTGTGCTTGCAAGTGAAATTCGCCGTTGAAGGAAATCCTATCCGAACGTGTATAGATTAAATAAAATTAGTCCTTGCGACACTAGTATTAAGAAAGTGGACAGTTGAACATGCATTGTTAATGACAACCTTAAAGTTACGATCTGACAGAAAGAACGAAAAAATAAATGAGAAATTTAGCCTTATCAGTCCTTGATACCAAAATGTATCACAGGTTCTTTCCACGTCTTAAAGTACTCTATCGGTATTTTTGCCCGTATTGGTAGTTATCTGATGGACTTGGTAGGTAGTACTAAACAAGGCTCTAAAGCTGAATTGATTTTTTAATATCTACAAAACTTTAGTTTTGACTGAGATTTCCTAGCATTTACTGAGTGAAGTTAATAAGCTTATCGGTCTGTAACTGGATACTATGATAGTATTTTGACCTGGCTTGAAAATGGATATGATTTTACTCTCCACGCCTTAGGAAAGTGTACCATGCTAAGGCAAATGTTTAAGATATATTAAAGCTGAAGGTGAAAGATGCTCGAGGAATATATTTCTCATTTCATCAGGGCCAGATGCCTTGTGAGTTTGCGACTTGCCATCGCAAGTATACGAAATGTTGAAAAGTTATTTTTTATCTTTAATTTGAAATGTTAGATGGATCATTGAACTGAGACCGTCTAAGCGTATCGCGCACTAATTGCTGAAATCACCTTTTTTTAAATGTGGATGTTTTGTTCGATGTTTAGTCATGCGTAGAATCTTAAGCTCTCGGAATATAATCGAAGAACAATTCGCAGTTCAAGTCCTAAACTATCCGATTCGTTCGGAATGATTGTATTTTATTTGGCCTGTTAAGTGAGGAAAATCTATGCCAAAAAACGGTCTTCTTTAGTTGTGTAAATTCCGAAAGTGTAAGTCCCATATAAAGCGTCTAAAAGATATTAACTTTCGGATTAGCATACTCCTCGGATAGGCATACTCCTATACCCAAAAGACCTGGTAAGTCTAGATCAGTGAGCTCCTTGACTAAATCCTGACAATCGAGAGAGCAATCAGGCATGCATGATGCAGAGATTCCACTATCGGATAGAACTTTTTTTTTCTTAACAATTAAGATGCCCTTAAGCTAGTTCGATTTGTGAGAGCTACATTACTTTTAAGGAAATAAAATCCAAAACTAATAGGATTATAGAATCACAATCGAGAAGTCGTTGAGGATTTTTGCAAATCAATGTGTTTATGGGGGTAATCTCATGTGAACCCATAAATTTTACCTCTTTTTTTCATAAGACAATAAATTTCAATCATTTTAATGGTTTAATTTATATCTTAAACTGTATAAAAACATTTTTTTTTTCTTGTTTTATATTTTTTAAAATTTTTTTTAAAATTAAATTAGACAATAAAAAAGAAAAGCGGTCACTGGTCATGGTAATAGCGGCTGTTCCTGTTGTCTGAAATAAAAAAAATCGAATGGATTGTTGTTCAGTAGGTCTGTCGCTATCGGCCCTACCAAAAATTCATCAATTTCATTAAAAAAAAAAAAATGGCGGACTGTAGAAAAAAATCTTGTTTTTTTGTTAAAAATCGTTTAAAAAAAATAAGAAAATATTTTCGAAAATAAGCAATTTTGGTACGGCCGATAACCATTAATGAGTAGAACAACATATGTATATAAATTTCAAAGCAATCGGTTCAGTAGTTTTTCTTTTTTGGTCCATGACGGTTTTAGAAAATGATGTTTCGAGAAAAATGCGTTTAAAGTTTCAAGAGCAGAACAAGTCGCTTACGGCGCGTTGGCGACTATGAGTTATAACTTATTTAATACTAGGAATTTTTCACAGCATATTTTCGATAGGTTTTACTATCGATTTTTGAAGTGGCCACATGAGACTACCCCCTTATGTCACGAACATTTCTCAGATATTTTCGGTGGAAAATGCGTGGCATCAAAATTCATTCTAAAACTTTTGAATTTCGAACAAAAAAAGTGGCGAGGTGTTATAGGTTGGTTTAAGGATATAACTTAAATAAGTCCTCAAGTTATTTAGTTTCCGGTTTAAGTGTTATTGTTATGGGTCTCACATTTTTGTACTTTTTTAAACACCTTTAGTACTTAGGCGAAATTGAAAACAAGTTTGAGCAACATTTGAAAATTGCCGAAATTGAAATCACCCGTCACAGTCCTTCATCTAATTAAATATTCCTTTTATTCCAATTCTATTCTAGTTAGGGTAAACAACCATTACTTCTCACCCCACCTATGTGGGTACGTACGGTATAGAAATCGAAAGTGCATCATACCCATCCTGATAATTAAAGTCCAAATTACATGTCTTACTTAAAATTTCGTATGACTTAAGCTTTCCTCATAGCGGTAATTACCGATATACGGTACTGGGTCAACTGCTTCAATGAACTTGTTTCACTCCTTCGAAGATACAATACCCTAAAAAACGTGGTGCAAATCGACTGAGAATGACTCATGGAAGTTGCACACAGCTAAAACGCACGTAGATGCTCTCTCTTTATTAATGGATTCATGAGGCTAAAGTTACAAGCAAATTAAGTCTGTAAATTGTATGATGACTCGCTTTCTTGCTCCTTTTTTTGCCTCCCAAAGGAGGTGTCGTCAATCGCGGACGTAGACTGTGGAGCTTTTTAACGAGTTTTGTTTGGACCTTATCCACTATTTTTCAGTCGATGTAGCGTTACATGCTTGTCAGCAATGTCAGATCAAAAGCCCGTTGATCTTTTTGTCAATTTTTGTCGCCGTTATCATGAAAAAATGTCAACTTTCGAGCCAAATAAGCGAAGACAATGAACGAACAGTTGAGATCACTTGAAGCCGCAGAATTGGCCGCATTTATGGATGAATATTAATGCGCAGCATAACAAGAATTTACAGGTTTATCGACAGTAACTAACAAGCCCTTTTCCCTTATTTGAACGGTCCAATGAGTTGGCTGAAACTTACTTCTGATTCTTCCAAGAAGCTAAGCATTGGGACCATTCGCTGATCGCCTGAAAAATCGTTCTCTTTTTTCAATGCTTTATTCGTATACTGCTAGATGGCAACACTTTCGTTTCAGGAAACAGTTCTTTCTTCACATAGGTGAAGGTGGCCTTCTGTTTAATGATAAATCCAAACGGTGAATTTTGAGAAACTTTTTCCAGACAAGCAAGGGAGTACGTATGCCGCTGACGAGGAACACCGAGAAATACGAGTTTGATGACTTGTCTGCTATCCCTTGTCATCGCGGGAAAAAGCTAAAATACCAACCCCTTACACACTGTTTACTTGTCACTCCCAAGCCACATATGACGAAGTGTGTAGACGACGAGCTATAGAAGTGATTAGCTAATAGAGCCGTTTGTTTTGTTTGAAGTTGGTTATTGCTGATAGGAATTTACCATGTCACATGCAAGGTAATACATATATCAACGTCATTGTCTGGCTGCCTACAATTGGGTTGAGCAAGCGCTGTTGAATTTGCCATGGAACACCAAGTGCCGCGGATATTTACTGCCTTAAACTCCATTACAGGCTTAACCCTAGCCCCCTTCCCAAATGCCATGCTTTTATTAACAGTCTACGAAGTTCTTAAACGTATAACACCGCCTCACCATCCAATATCCATCAGGGGCGACCCATTCGACGACGAGTCTAAAGATAACATCAAATTAGTCATTTATTTGCCCAAGATTTTAAAAGTAAGCATCCCACCAAAAACTTCTTCCCACAAATTTATATTGCTTCATTGCTTTTAACTTTACTCTTTCATCCTCCGGTTGCCCGGTTTACTAAGGTTAATTAAACGTTTTCTGTTCCTCCTCTTAACACATGTTTCTTCACTTCCTTCCGAAATTCTTGGAAGAAACCCATGTGCACATGATGATATTTGAAAGATAAAACCGCCGACTGGGCTCCATTACCCAAGAACAAGCTCTAAAGTGGAATCTCTTGCGATCCAGTTTTCGGTGCGCTCAAGTAGTACATACCACATAAGACGACTAAAACAGGAAATACTTTAATACATCATAAGTCCAAAGAGCCCCCCACTTTGCAACGAACCAAATCCTAAGAAGATTCTCTCTTTTCGTTCTACTCTGCCTATAAATTCACACAAAATTCCCGAGAAACCATCATCACGTAAGCAGCATGTGGTTCTGTGGACTAATCACCCGGAGGGTAAATTATATTTTCTTCCGGCAAGCGGACCGACTGGACTGAACACATTTGGATGCCATTGCCCGCTCAATGAGTAGTTGGATTCTCCTAAATGTATACTCTAGTGGACAGCAGCGCAGTTTGTCACCGAACCACGCCTGAAATGTACGACAGTGGACGCCCGTTGTGGCCTTGGTGTGTTTCGCCTGTCCACTGACGATGGTCCGTGACAACTCGTTTCTTGTGCAGGCGAAAACGTTTGTGTCGTCGACGGAAATAGTTGATGTCGTCATTCGTAACATACCGTGAGGGGAATGGTCGCAACAGATTGTTTTCGGTTTTTGTCTTGGCGCACGTGTTTGGAATTAAGTGCCGCATTGTAAGGGACCTGGCAGCCGGGCTGCTGGTGAGATGATGATTGTTTTTTTTTGTGATTAAGGATATCTTTTATTTGGAGTTGATTACAGGAAGAAGGCGGCGAACCAGATGACGGAATGGTGGGAATGACTTTATATGCACTTAGGAAAACGGTCATCATGACGGCTTTAAGTTACGCGTCGTAAATTTCGTAATTAGCAATTCAGTGTGTGCTAGGTAAGCATGTCATAAATTTCTCGCTGATACTGGATAGTAGGTGTGAGCCTTGGCACGTGCAAAATAACTTCTTCATTACGACCCAAATACCATTTACAATCATTCCTTTAAATACCGTTTATTGCGATCAGAGGTTGTGTTAAACCACTTCTTCATTTCAGTACAAACAAAAAAAAAACAAAAGATTTAAGTTAGGGAAAGTCTTTATCACTCTTCACAGCATTGCTCTCAACGGTACTGAATGAACCAATAGCTGTGTGTTCGATAGAGGTATTTACAATGTCCATCATCCTTAATGTGAAACAAATTTTCTAAGCTTAATAAGTTCAAAACAATAGAACCCATTCGTGAGAAGTAAACTTGATGTAGCCCGGTTAAGAATCTTTAAAAAATCAACGAAAATGAATCTGGAAGCTTGTTAGAGTTCTTCGCTCTCTTGTTATGCAGACTATTAGAAAACAAAAGACCTTTATCCGATTTCACGAAGAACTTAATATCTCCTCCATTGATCCAATTAACTACATACCTCTTCACCTTCGCTGCCCATTTCAATTCAAAGAGCATGGCAGATTTGCAAATTCAAAAACTATTTTAGATCCTAACTTAAGCACCACTACATCTCCCCATCCATCTTATATTGCTTATAAACTACTACTACTACTACTGTACAGCCAGAACGTAAGACGCACCACAACCTCATCAGTACTTCTTAATTCCCAAAACCTATCCTACGATATGTTTGCCCTAACTGAAACGAATCTATGCTCCAGCATTGGAGACAGCGAGATCCTTATGATCGCGGAGTTCACCTAGCAATCCATAGCCGCTATGATATAAGTCAATAAGTCTCCCTAAATGGAAACTTTATCTTGTCTGCTCTTACTTAAGACCCTCACAGCTCACACCTTGCTACCAACTTGCCGATTTCGTCGACATTATCATCTTCTTTGGCGATTTCAATTTCTCACACCTGAAATGGGTTCAATCCGATGATGAGACCATTATATCGCCGCTTACCCTTCCTCAGGTAAAGAAATCCTTTTTATAGATCATCTGTCTGACTCCGGCCATCTGCAACTCAGTAACATCACCGTAAAATGCGTTTTAACCCTAAATAACCATCTTCTCTCTACTTTAGACCCTCTTCATCCATCTTTATCTTTCACTCGAGACCCAATTTACTATTCTTCCCTCCGAAAATGCCTACTGTTTCAATTTCCGGAAAGCTGACATCGCGAAGCTAAATAATCTGGTCAACAATGTTAATTTCAACTTCTTTCTTAACCCTAACTCACAAATATTCTTATACGAAACCCTTGTGCTGTTTTATTTTAAAATCAACTGCTTCATCCTTTCAGTCTCATATTCACCAAAAAAGAATTACACTTCATCTCCGTATTTGACCTTTCTAATTACATGCAGTCCTACAGTTAGTTTTCACAGCTATGTGAATCGATCAAGATCTTCAACCCGATCACTACTATTTTCGATATTTTAAAGACTGCCCCCAGACGCCTCTAGTCTCACTGAATATAACTCCCGACCTAATCACCGAAAAAATACATCACCTAAAGCACGACTACTCTCCCGGTTCCGACTGTCTGCCTGGGCCTGCCATAGTTTTAAAAGAAGAACGCGAACGATTTTATTTTGCCCGTAACAGCTTTATTTCAAAGCTCTTCCTCTCAAGTAAGGCCTTTGACAAAGACTTTTTACCAAATTATTTTCCTCAAGCTCACTGCCCTCGGTTTTCCTCCCGGTTCTATCTCATGGATCAAGTCCTATCTGAAAGATCTGTGATCCAATTAATGCTACCTCCGGTGTCCCACAAGGTAGTCATCTCGGCCCATTGATATTCATTCTAACCATTAATGATGTTGACAGTGTTATTCTGAACTTTCCAGCTTTATACATATATGTATATGTTGGTGATATGAAAATATTTAAACACATATCTTCCCTTGTTGACTCGTTCTCTCTCCAGTTTGACTTTAACAGGTTCGCCACTTGGTGTCAAAAAAACCATATCGAGCTCAGTGTCAGTAAATAGCAAGCCATCACTTACTCCCGCAAGCGCTCTTCCTCAAGACCTAGAACCTACATTATTCGTAATGAAACTGTTCTTCCTGTCAACTTCTTGGTTGATCTTCGGGCCCATTTGCGACCGTGAACTTAACTTTCGCCTCCATATCGATAACATTATCAACCGTGCCAAAACTGCCCTTGGTTTCATGAAACGTTGGTCCAAAGAATTCTCGAATCCTCACGATACGAAATCATTATACACTACTTTCGTTAGGCCATTTCCCGAATATGCAAGTTTGGTCCCACTCTTACGAATCCCACACTACGCGTATTGAGGCCATCCAACATAGGTTTATCCGTTTTGCCCTTCGTGGACATCAATCTTAGAATTGCCCGATATCCTTCATACCTTCATCCTCTCCTTAATCGTTTGCATCTTGTCACCTAGTTAATAAGTTAATTAAGTTATTTTTTTTGGTTAGTGCTTGTTGTGGGGGCCTCAAATCAAATTCATCGTGAGCTTAAGATGTATTTACATGTGTAGTTAACATTATTTCCCGTACGCCTTTGACGAACGATAAGGGTCTTAGACGGTATAAGGTGAGTATAGTGTGACATTTTTATTAAATTAAATATAATTTTTTGTTTAAATCGTCGTTGATCTTAATTTGTTGATGTTATCTATGGTAATTATATGTACAATATATGTATATACATACATACATATGAGAGACAACATAGCTTATAAAGCCACGTTTGGTGTTGCAGGGAATAATCAGAAGGTCAAAACTAACGATGACTTTTAGAATAATAAGTGGATCAATGAATGAAAATTCAATATTGTTTTGAATTGTCGCTGGGTTATTAGTATAGACCTTACTCTTCAAATAAGCCCAGAGAAAGAAGTCCAAGGGACCTCTTATTGGGCCTTAAATTTTTTTACGAAATAAATTGATAGTATTAAGGCTTGTGTAAGCGGTAACACCATCCTGCTAAAACCGGAAATCATTCAGAGGGCGGTCAACATATCGCAATACCCTTTTCAAGGTGACTTTTTTGTAATGAATTGACTTTTCGTCAATCCTGTTCCTAGATACGGCAATTTTGCTTACTTATTTACCATCCTTCTAAAAATGAAAATATCAAATTTGGTAGCAAATTGTCTTGGCGATTCAAGTCCGAAGACTTTAATATATACAAGACTCGAATTTTAAAGGAGTTTAAATACCCTTTAAAAAGGCTTCAAAAAGCTGTAAAGAGCTATAAGTGAGGTCTAGTTTTATGACTTCGACAAATTGATTTGAAACTTCACCATTATATGAATTGTGTGCCCTGTTAAGTGGTAGAATAATCCTTGATTAAAATTGTCAGAGACTGTGCTTGTCACCTGTCTTAAATATTTACAGTTTTGAATTCGATAAATGACAGTAATGGACGGCCAATATTCATATTGTCTGTTGGCTCATCCTTTATTTTCGGCCTTAACTACAAGGTCTTAATATCTTACAAGCCGAGCTATATACATAAATATATATCAATATCCCACGCGCCAAGGTACACATTTGAATTTTGAGACCAACTATGAGGCTATTTATATTAAGGCAAACAACACTCAAAGCGCTAAGCTCAGACACTATGAACGAAATCCGTTAAGAGCTCCTGTTTGATAATCATAATGAAAAAACCAAAGAACCCGTCAATCCGTTGTCGCGTCATTTCCAGTTGACATGCTAGATAGAACTATCACACACATTCTCGCATTCTAGTTACAGATCCACAAATTGAGAGCAAGCACATTCATTCGTGGAATCTTTGAGAGAATGTTGAGCAGAAACCAGAATGAGACGTGCATCTTTCGTACGTTTTTCCCCGTGACACCCTGAAATTTTGAAAGAAGTCCTGGTTCGTAGCGACAAAACCCGTTACAAACAAACTCTATTCGTGAATACGTGTGAGCTCATTTCAGTTTACTGCAGTGTACTCCCGCCACACACACTCTTAGAATTATAACAATGTTCGTGATTATTTACAAAATCTTGACAGAACCTGGGGTTCCCACGTCATTTTAAGTGGTACGTCTCATTGGTGGTTTCTGATGTAGAGAAACTCTTATCGCGGTTGACAATCAGTTGACATTTTAATTTGAAATTATTCATGGAAATATTTTACCCTAGGAAAGCTGTGAGGAATACAAAAGTGGCAAAATTATTTTTGAGAAGAAACTATAGCTGTGAAAACCAAATTAAAGTCATATAAGAACAAGATTACTTACTTACTTTACTTGGAGGGTCTGAGCCTCTCGGGCAAGCGGAGAGTCCAAGTTTCCTGATGTCCGCGATCACTTGGTCTCTGAACCGGAGGTTCGGACGAATTAAGTAGCTGGGATCCGAAGATCTCTTTGCTGGATTGCAAACGTCCATACGCTCGATGTGGCCGAGCTAATGTAGTCGATGGATTTGTGCCTTCCGGACTACTTCCACGTCATTACAAAGCTCGTAGAATTGGCGGTTGTGTCATCTTCTCAATTCGCCTTCCACGCAGACAGGACCATCTGACGGAGAATTTTTCTTTTAAGAAAAATAGATAGATATTTATTTCGTATTATAAATTTTGTAATACATATGTATGTAGGTTTGTTACCGCACATTTTACAATATAGGAATTTAATAAGCTTATCTTTCCACTGAATTTTTTTGTTCATATAGCAAAAGAATTTATATTTAGTAAATCTTTGGTGTTAACAGAAGGAAAAATACGACAAAAAACCTTCTTTGTGAGAAAACGAGACATATAAGAATCAATTTTTCCGGGACTTCGAAATCCCACCGTCTGGTATCGTTTTGCATCGTTCGTATAATGCTTTGAAGTCGGTAAAAAGATGGTGAGTATCGACTTGGAACTCGATGGTTTTTTTTCAGGATCTAGTGTAATGTGAAGATTTGGTCTATAGGTACGTGTCTATTAGTGTGGTGCAAGACGGCTTAAGACGTTCACATAGTACACTGAATAGGATCTTGTACGATCTTGTAGTTGGCGCAAAGCATAGCATCGCCATTTTTGAATATGGGGCAGATAGAGCTAATGTGCCAGTTGTCGGACATGCTTTTGTCTCCGCAAATTTGACAGACGACCTGGTGCCTGATCCCGATCAGAACATCACCGCCAGTTTTAAATAGATAAGTCTAAAGACCATCAGCTTGTGGAGCTGACTTCTTCTAAACTGGGTGGGGGAACTAGTTCTTCGACTGGCGCTGGGTTTTCTTCTGACCGTATCACTCTTTCACTCGTCATGCCTTCTAAGCAGCTTTTGGAAGTGCTGCTTAAGCTCATTTACTATTTCCTGCGAATCGGTGACAAGATTTTAATCTTCTACTTATTGTGGGCCTTTTCGATATCGATTGAGCTGGGGGCTGCGAAGGCTCTTTTATTTTTCCGCAGTAGCTTATTTTATTTCATTTTCATTTTCTGTTCGTCCCACGCTGCTCTTGTTTTCGTTGCAGCGCCTTCTGATATGCTTCATTCGTTGCTCTCTTCCGCACATTTGCCATCGCACCCCGGATTTTTGATCGAGGGTGGTCGCAACCACATGTTGTTAGCGCTTGTGGGGGGTTGAGGCATTTTGGAGAATCTTTCGCCCAGCTCCTCTCTGTGTGTGGGCAGTCGTCCAATGTCTAACCCGTATTGTTTGTGGTTGTAGCTTTCTGACATTGATGGTGATGGTCAGAGTCGACGTTTGCGCCCCTGTACATCCTTTCGTACATTCAGGATGTTTTGACGCATGTCTGGCGTCAATCAATATATGGTCGATTGGGTTGGTGGCTCGACCATATGGAGATATCCAGGTTGCTGAATGGATCTTTTTCTGAAGGAATCTTGTGCTACTTATCACCGTATCACCGTGGACGTAAAGCCTACTAATCGGAAACCGTTATCTGCAGGCGTATCGTGGAGGCTATGCTTCCACTCTGGCTGCCAAACATGTTTTCCTGGCCGATTTTGTCATTGAAGTCGCCGCGTACAATTTTAATGCTCCGGACAAGCTTTGTAGGCTCCGACCAAGAGGTCATAGAAGTCTTTTTTGATGGATTCCTCAGCCTCATCGGTGGGGTTGTGTGCAATTATTAGGCTTATATTATAGAACCTTCCCTTGATGCGGATTACAGCCAGGCGATCATTTGTCGGTTTGAACTTGATGGACTTCGATCCAAGCCGTTTTCCTACAACGAATCCTAATATGTGCAACCTTTTGTACACTGCCACTACATCTACCGTAAAATGGACGCAACGCGCGGAATTGAAAAACCGCTTATAAGAAAATCAATCTACACTAATCACTAATCTACCACTACCGTCTACCACTAGACGGTATACTGCTTCGATTACCTCTTCCTAAAAGACAAACCGCTTCTGCAAAGGAAATCCCTGGGCCCAAATCTACTTTTGTCTTCTATTTTCTCTCAGTTCTTGTCTAATTTCTGAGCTCGTCTGACACCATCTACTGGCATTTGCTTCGAAATTCAATCGCAATCTCGAAAAGTCAATACCCCAATCTCATGCGAAGCATGCGCTGCGTTGTTTGTTTTGAATACGATTTAACATGATTTACGATCCGCGTGTTACTGCGATTCAACGCGGTTGCCCCTTTTGTATGAGCCCCGCACTCTATTTAAATTCAATCCAAAGTCATCGATCGACTAAATGAGCCAACCAACATCTAACGAGGTGTTGAACTCTCCATCAAGATAACAGGAATCGACGCATGTTTTGCGTCTTCGACTGCAGCTGCCAGTATGCTGTATACTAACGACGCGCCCGATGGATCTGTGATTATACGAGTACTTTCTGCGAATGCAGACGATGCCGACGTCGGCTGAATCACGAGTACATATGTACATATGTATGTATGGCCAACGGCATTAGCCGTTGCGCCACTAGGCTTCTGAATTCGCTACCAAAGCGAGCTACTGCATGGCACCCTGCCGTCAGCACGATGATCATTGAGGAAGTAATTTCCATAAAACGACTACGACGGGCATGATCACGCGCTGACACCTTAGGCTGATTCGTAACGGCCGGATCGATAGCTAATTGTATTTTGCTTTCTTACGGTACTTCGGAAATTATTCTTTTTCGTTCGTTTGAATGCCAGCTATTGTGTGAATGTGTCGAATGCGTCACAACAGGCAATAAGACTGTAAGTACTGTGGATAACACAGGTTGGCAGCTGAAGGCAGTGTGGATGGTTGTGGACTGAACGATTGGCTATTAAGTGATCCGATTGGAGTTTGATGGCCTCAATTTGATATTTGAATTGTGGTGATTGAAACTGGGGCGCTCACTGATTGATGGGTTTGAATAAAGCTCACATCCATACATATGGCTTAGTTTCTAGGAACGGAATTTGGGCCTTTTGCCAAAAGTAAAAGTGGAATTACAATAGAAATCGGAAAGAGGAACTAGAGAAGCGAGTATCCGGGAGTGTTAAAGAAGATCTGCTCGGTATTTGGAAAGTCGTATTATTCTAAGTTCATGATATTGCTCTTTTTTAGGAATCTACATATGTATGTATGTACATACGTACATATGTCAAAGTCTTAGATTATGTAAAACTAGAATTAAACCACTTGTCTGATCAATAGTGGGTTTGTCGATCTTCCCAAGAAGTCGGTGGTACTTTCCGATCTGGTCTGATATGTTCTTGAAACGGAAGGGGATGAAAATGAGTTTAGATTACCGGTATCATTCTTAGGGAGGTTTGAATAAAGGTCTTATACCTATGATAAAAACGGTTTACATTACGCATATAAAATGTCAAATATAGTTGGAGGAAAGGTAAAGGGTTTTCAATAAGGGCGGGTAGATGTTGAAATGAAATAAACTGTATATGAGGTATTAAAAATATTAACAAAATTCTTTTCTTATGATCAAATCGCATGTTGATGGCCTATTCACGTCACCTATGGGAGAGATAACTTTACCCTCAAATCGTTCATGCAGAATGTCAATCGTGGCGTCCGCTGTGATGCACGTAGCGCCGGCCTACTGGACCCACATGTTATCTAGGTCCATATGGTTCGATTTGGGCCATAAAAAACGATCGCTCTGTATCGCTCGCCATTGATGGTGACCGCCTCACCAACATTGTTTTCGAAAAAGTAAGGACCAATTACGCCGCCGGCCCAAAATCCACACCGAACGGTATTGAGATTTGAGGATGCATTGTCACTTGAACGTGGTAAACCTCGTGTTTCATCTCATATACGGCAATTTTGCTTTTTTCGTCGCTAAAGACAATTTTTCGGCCAAAACTGGGATCATCTTAAAAACGCGCCGAAGCTCAGACTGTGAACAAACGGCGTTGTCTATGGTCACGAACTTTGAGTCAGTTGGATCTTGTACGAGTGTAGGCCCAAGTCCCGACGCAAAATTGAATTCTGCAAAAGACGAGTTTTTGTGCACGACAAAGAATCCACTCGGGTTCTGCTATGCACTTTCACTTGATGTTCCGATCTTGCATTCCTTTGATGTACGAATGTTGCCCCATTGATTACCGAATCGGTCGTCTGAAAATTGGCCACTAAACGTTGAAGAGCCTGCTGTGAAGGGTCACCACGTTCTCCCTAAAATGGGCGCAACGTTTGCGCTAACGAACACTCACTTTGATAATAAAGTTTTATCATTTAGACGTGCTGTCCAATCGTGATCTGGCATTAGTAACTGATAAATAAAGAACATATTTGACAGATATCACCAAAACAACATGGCCGCCAAAATCTACCCGCGCCAATTGAAAAACCCTTTACAACTAATCCTTGAATTATTCTAAGTCGAGATTCGATCACTCATGTTTCGTAAGCCGAAGTATGAAAAAGCCAGATTAAATCAATTGGAAAGCAACCGCTTGATAGGATTGTAGACATAGCATAGAAAAACGTCAAACCTATTGGTATTATTGTAACTGGCATAACAGCGCATGGAGAACCAAACACCTACGTTGTGTGTGGTTCATTTTTCCAGTAGGTGAAAGGGACCTACTGTTAGGGGATATTAGCGCACATTCCAAATGGTGATATTCAATACTGCACTGAGGTTAAACACAGCGAAAAATCTCGGACTGTTGCAGAATTTGTACCACGTACTATATGATATGCGTCAGAAATCTATGCACCAACCTTTGAGTGATTATGATAGTGTTATGATTTTAAAGCTGGCTTGAAAACTGACGAGCTTTTGTCACTCAATGATGGAATAGACTTAGTGCTAACAAATTGTAATATCCGTATATCCAAGAATATTTTAAATATTAAGCCAAGATACTGCTAGATATTTTGAAGTTGAAAATAAATTGCGATATTTGTAAGTATCCCAGTATAAGTTAGAAATTAGAGGAAACCACGGAAAATTAACCTGAGGTTCAAAGATCAGAAAAGATTTACGTGACGTGCCTCTTCTCTGTCGGGGAAAAGGATTGGTAGAAAGGAGAGAAGAGTGGCTATCAAACGCTGTGATCAACGACCACGAGATCACTCTTTTCACCGACGGATCGAAAATGGACACAGGCCCTGGGGCCGGGTTCTATATTGATACCCTCCACAAACAGGAATCATTCAGACTCCCTGATCTGTGCAGCGTTTTTCAAGCAGAAATCCTGGCAATAGAGAAAGCAGCCAAACACCTACAGGTAACCGATATCCCACCATCGGATATCACTATCTTCGTAGACAACCAGGCTGCACTGAAGTCAATAGAATCCTGTATAACGACATCAAGGGTGTCGTGAAATGTCGTGACTCACTGAAGTCCATCAGACACCCACAAAGTCAAACTCTGCTGGGTCCCGGGCCACAGCTCAATCGCAGGGAACGAAAGAGCGGACGAATTGCCCAGGCAAGGGTCTGAACTGGACATCAGCGAAGCGGACACGTCATTGCAACCACCGATCAGCGCATTATACCGGATCATAAATGACATAATCATCAAAGAAGTCAACTCGTCTTGGCTCAATGTCGACAGAGCTCAATGTCGGAAAAACAAAGAAGCTCCTGGCGCTGGACCGTAACTCGATCCGTATGCTCGTCGAAGTGATCACAGGACACTGTCCCATTGGAGCAATGCACCGGAAATGGGACTCGGGCTGCGGCGATGAGGAAGAAACTGAGACGATCCAACATCTGCTTTGCCACTGCCCAGCTCTCCAAAATCGACGCCTAGTGTCGCTGGGCCAAAGATTCTTTACAGAGATTGCGAACGTGGCAAATGCAGATATATCGGATCTTCTAAAATTCATACAGAGCACGGGGTGGTTTCAGCCACCACGTGATAGGACAGGTTAATTATATGTGTACCCCCACAAATGAAGTAAATCACAATGGGCCTTTTGGCCTCCGAGTGGAAGTGATGCTTAACCATCACACTCCCCTTCTTTAACCTAACCTAACCTAACCTACGTGACGTCCTGGAAATCCAGGTCAATTTTAAGTAGGTTTTCTTGTAGTTGGGTTTTATAACCATTTAACTAATTAGCTGAAGCTAGATAAAGCAAAGGGAAGACATAGAGGCCTTGAGAGATCTCTTTGGTAAAAAAATTAATTGCGAGACTAAATATTCAACATTTTTCAAAGAGTTGAGGTATGCCCACGCAGGCATAGAAGTGGCTTTCTCAGGAGTCAAGAAGATTCGTTTTCTATGTTGGCAGAGAGCAGCACACTAATCCGCAACATATAGCCTGTACTCTTACTCTAAACTAAACTGATACCCATGTGTCCCAACATGCACTACAGTTTGACCAACTTTTTCTTGGTAATATAATCCAGTGCATCATAACACTCATTGACGGATTTTGAGTTAATTGCTTGGAAAATATGATGACGGTAACACCTAAAGCTCAACATACATATGTATAAATGGACTACAACTTGGCTTGTGTAACACATTACTTATGCCTTTACCAGCGGCAATACTATACTATACGAGTATATATACACTAACACTTTTTACACTAATTTTATCTTTGAGCCAAGTGAATTAAATTTAACACACTTTGCAGGAGATCATCACTCTGAGAGGTTAAACGATGTTGGAACAATTTATCTTTTCCTTTCGTCGGATATTTACGTTTGTGGCAGGATATTGACATACCGGGTTACCTTTTTAAGAAAAGAAGCATTATCTCACCGGGTAGTGGTGATTTTTAATTTTTGTGAATATAAGTATAATCATTACCCTAGTATATAGCCAGAAGATAAATTTGAGTTGTAACTCCCAAGTTGAATCGTGTTTAAGACGACAGCACCGCAGTGTCTTAATCGCTTTGATTAGACTATGGTATATTATGGTATGTAAAGGGTCCGCCATCTAACGTTTTTTTTTTCAAGTAGTGCTTATTTCGTGGATGGTAACACTTAGCTCATGTCTGATTTGACAGATAATTAGTTTTATCCTTCCGCTGAACGAATATGGTTGTGTATACGCTTGAACAACATTACTTTGAAAATCATGGTAATGTTGCAGAATGTGTGCGAAAATTGCGTACGGATTTTGGAAGAAGAGAAGCACCGTCAGCTCCGTATGTTCGTTATCTTGTGAAAAAAGTGAAAGAAACTGGCATCCTCATCGATAAACCAAAGCGTGAAAAGCCAAAAACAGTGCGTACACCCGAGAATATAGCTGCTGCGGCAGAAAGTGTGCGTGAAGCGCCATCAACATCAATTCACCGTCGTTCTCAACAATTGAACATTTCGGAGACATCATTGAGACGAATTTTGCATAAAGACCTTGGTATGACGCCATACAAAGTCCAATTGGTTCAGGAGTTGAAGCCAACTGACCATCCAATGCGTTTTCGCTTCGCTAAGTGGGCCTGCGATCGACTTACAGAAGATGCCGATTTTGCTCATTTTGATCTTGGCGGGTATGTAAACAAGCAAAATTGTCGCATTTGGGGCACAGAAAACCCGCACGCATACATTGAAAAGCCGGTGCACCCAAAACGAGCCACTGTTTGGTGCGGATTTTGGTCCAGAGGCATAATTGGGCCATTTTTCTTCGAAAATGAGCAAGGAGTGGCCGTTACAGTCAATGGCGATCGTTATCGGGCCATGTTGAACGAATTTTTGTTCACAAAAATTGAAGAGGAGGATATTGGCAACATTTGGTTTCAACAGGACGGCGCTACGTGCCACACAGCCGAAGCTACACTCGATGTTTTGCGCCCTGTTTTTGAAGATCGCATTATCAGCCGCAGAGCTGATGTCGTTTGGCCACCTCGGAGCTGCGATTTGACACCGTTGGACTATTATTTGTGGGGTGCCGTCAAAGATAAGTGTTACGCCGACAAGCCAGAGATAATTGACGCTTTAAAGGACAATATTCGTGAAGCCATTGGTGAAATACAGCTGCACACAATCGATAATGTGCTTAAAAATTGGACCAATAGTGTAGGCTACTGCATGGCCAGCCGAGGCAGCCATTTGAATGAAATTATTTTCCATTATTAACCGGAAGGATTGTACTTTCAAATAAAAAAAGAAATTTGAGAAAATATTCAGTAGTTTTTTTTATAGCATTTTCAAAAAAAAAAAAAAAATTATTTGGCGGACCCTTTATATTATGTATAGAGTGAACGTTTTGTGACTATGTACGCTATTATTTCATTACGTTTTCGGTTACATTGAGACTGCTTGAACCAACGCATTCAATTTCAATTTTGTTTAATTGATTGAAAAAAACATGCAAAACTGTAGATCGTGCCAAAGCCGAAATGTTAATTTTTGGCCCAACATTTTTTTTTTAATTATTTCCAAAGCGCAATGTAAAGACTATGGGAACAACTTCATGCGCTTTTGATAGCATACATTTTAGATTTCGAATTAAAACTAATTCAGTTTAATACGAATTAAGTTAACTATATTTTTTATTATATTATATTGTTTCAATAACTGTTTTAAATTAATAAATAGCGATATAAATATATTCTGACATCTTGTTGTGTGAAAAATATATAGTTTGCATAAAAAAGTATATTGTGAATCTCTAAATTTTGTAAGTCAATATTTGTTATTATTAATTGGTTATGTCAGTATTGCAGAGTTTCGCTCATTTATATTGTGGCCAAGCGTTAGGGTGGTACAGGAAGTATTTTTCGATATTTGAAAAATGTTGTTATTTTTGAAACTGATATAAGTCCACTTCCTGTAAAAATTAGTTAATGCTAATTTTAGAAGGATATATTTATAATCTCACAGTCAATTTAAAATTTATAAGGTGTAGAGTGTTAAAAACATCACTCGAATTGATTAGTGTTTGTCAATATTTTGAAATTAATTCAAATGCAAACCCGATACATGAGAATATGGACTTAAACCACTTTCAAAAATAACAGCTCATTTTGCGATAACGAGTATGTATTCCGATAAATAATAATTTGAAATTTATTTTTTGTGTAGTTCAAGTTTCATAGGAGATTCACTCAGGCTCAAAAATTCCGAATTAACAACTTAAATTTCAGAAATCACATAGGAATTCGTCGTTATGTCAATATCATTTAAAAAAACATGCCACCTAAACAACCCATAAGGCAACATAGAATAGGCCGTTTGACTGCTCGAACTGCCAGATTCTTTAACAATGCCATCGATTAATAAGCGACGATTAGGTAAATCAAAATATGCAATGTGTCAGGAAAAAAATCGTGCGAAATGGTCTAAAGCCCAAGTTGAAACCGATCGGGCTAGAGAACGTGAACGAAAAAGAATTAAACGTTTCATTTACGACAAGCAACCAAATGAAGAAAATGTGATTGTTTCTGAGCCTATTTTCCGCTCAGAAAGTTTTTTTGAACTGCAGACCCAGTTCAGACTACCTATTTGTTCTTGCATTGAACAAAATGATATAATTTTAAATGTTAAATTGGAATTGTTGAAGGAAATGCGTGATTTGAATAAATCGAAACACACTCTCTACGAATTGGGAAAGAAAGATGCATTAGAAGTTGAAAAATCTCACGTTGTTGAATTTCCACTCTATCCAAATATGTATATACTTTTGAAAAAAATTTAATACATTTAAGCTTTCTAACACTGCGGCCGCCTAGTCCTGAGTAAGTATTTCTGGTTTGGAAGAGATGTTATATGAACCACCGCAGCTTGAAATATTATACTGCAATTTTGAAGAAGCAAGGCCATAGTAAATTGTTTTAAGAACTTTTGTCGAACAATGTCGCTTGATGACAGACATTTTTCGTGTATCGCAAAAGCGATTTTAGGTTTGTATATGGTTTTTTGACGTTAAGTTTTGGTCGATTACTACTCCAAGGCATTTAAAATTACGTACTGTTTCGATATTAAAACAATTATTAGAACAAGGGGGACTATTAATTAATATACCTACATTTGCCACAATTATGCATAGGAATACAGAACTTTTTGCAATCGTGAGCATGGAACCACAAATTATACTCTTTTAAGACGTTATGCGATAATTTGAAAGACATACCTAAGTTTTGTTTTTTTCACTAATGATCAGTTTGTGTAGCGTAAACCAAAGCCTTCGATTTTTTAAATCTTCCGGTATTTTTGCCACACAATCGAATTCAGCTTTAAATTGATAAGTAAAAGCAATATCATCTGCAAAGGCCGTTAGCATCGGGAGGGAGGGAGTTTATGTAAATTAAAAATGGTAATGGGCCAGAGACTGAACTCTATGGCACGCTCTTTTTCACTAAGCGGGGGACACTGAAGCTCCCATTTATATTGACCATTTGTTTTCTGCCTTCTAGATAAGAAGTAAGCCAATTATGGAATACTCCTCTAAAACCAGCATTGTATAATTTTTTTAGTAGAAGGTTATGGTCAACTATGCCAAATGCTTCCGTTACATCAATAAATATTGTTATTGTGGATTTATTACAATTAATGCTTTCATACAGCTGCATCCTTTGTTGATAAAGATTTTCTAAATACAAACTGACTTCTTCTTTTCCTTTTTATCCCGGCGTCGTTATGGTCAGAAGTGCAGGACCATAACCTTCCCACTTAACTGCATTCCTACTGGTCCGCTTGTGGGGTCCGCCGGTTTGACCTCAGAAAGTAGCGGCAGGCTTCCCGGTTTGGGATTACTTCATCGCTGAGGCCAATCAAATGCTGGTGTTTTTGCATTTGTTTGCACCAATTGTTTTTCGGCCTGCCTTTTTTGCGTGTTGAAATTGGAATGTTGATTGATAACGCCTTTTGGACGGGGTTCAAAGGATCTCTCCTTTGAACATGGCAATACCAACTGAGTCGGTCGCGCTCTATATTTCTTGTGATGGTTTCTTTTACGTGGAGGCTTCCTCGGATCTTTGAACTTCTAATTCTGTCACGCTTTGTTACTCCCGCTGTCATGCGAAGCATCTTCATCTCAGTTGCCGTTAATTTGCTCTCATACTTTTTGTGCATTGTCCAGCATTGTGAACCGTATGTGAGCGCCGGACGTACAACTGAAGTGTAGAGCCTTCCTTTCAGCTTAGGGAGCATTTTTCGATCACAGAAGATGGCGGAGTTTTCCCGCCACTTCATCCACCCTACGCTTACGCGATGTTTGATGTCGTCATCACAAGTTGCTTCTCTATTAATCATAGATCCCAGATATTTAAACTTTTCACACTTGGGAAGCACTCTTCCATTCAAGTAAATGTCTGGAATAGGCTGATGAGGGTCAGAGAACGGGCAGCACAGATACTCTGTCTTCTTTGAACTAATACGATACCCGTGTCCCTCAAAAATGTCCACCCACACATCAAGTGCTCGTTGTAGGGACGCCTGATCATCACTTATAATGGCCCCATCGTCAGCAAAGAATAGCTGGTGCACATTGGGGTCCGTCACTTTTCCTTCAAGCAAGCAATCAAGGACTGCTATAAACAGCAGTGGGCTGAGAACGCTCCCTTGGTGTACACCGACTTTGATTGCGAACTCTTCGGTGACTCCTGCGGTGCATCTTACTCTTGTCGTTGCTCTCTTGTACATGTCCATAATCACTCGCACGTAGGTTTCTGGAACTCCTTTTTGTCTTAGCGCTACCCATAAAAGATCTCTTGGTTGCCGGTCAAAGGCCTTCTCGAAATCAACCAACACCATATGCAAGTCCTTTGAAGAATCACGATGCTTTTCCATCATGATCCTTATACTTTGGATTGCATCTGTCGTTGATTTACCCGAGACAAACCCGCACTGGTCATCAGATAGTCGTATTATTTTCCGCAGTCGGCTATCTAATACCCGTTCAACGATCTTCATGGTGTGCGACATCAGCTTGACAGAACGGTAGTTATCACAATTTCGCGTATCACCCTTTCCTTTGTGCAATGGAAGAAGATAGCTTTCCCTCCATTGATTAGGCATAGTGTCGCCTCTCATAAGTTTGGAGATAAGAACCATGAGCCATCTAGACCCGATGTCTCCCATCTTTTTCCAGAACTCAGAGGGTATCCCGTCCGGCCCAACAGCTTTTCTTTTCTTGGAGTTTTTAACCGCGTACCGAACTTCTTCGACTGTGATGTCGGATATTTCGGCATGATTCGGGGCGGCTCTTGGAAAGTACACTCGGGAAAACTGTTCGTTCAGAAGTTCCTCGCAATACTGTCGCCATCTGTGGAGAATTTTTTCGTCTTCCACAAGGAATTGGCCTTCAGCATTGTTAATAAACTTTGGGAAAAGAATCTCTTGAGCATTTCTTCTTCTCTGGGCGGCTATCTTAAAGATATTTGCTCCTTTGTTCAAATTGTTTTGTCGAAGCTCCTGGGTAGCCTGGTTCCTGTCAGACGCGGAAGACGATATTTCTTCCAACTCGTGATAGAGGCCTTCCATGCTTTTCGCTTTGAATTCGGCGCATTTTTTCTTCGCGATACCCTTGCAACATCTATATACCTTTTCACGGCGAGCTTTTTCCTCTCTATTAGTAGAAGAGCACTTTGACCAAGCTTGGAAAGCCATTTTCTTTTCGTGTATCACTGCTTTGGCTTCGTCTGTCCACCACCAGGTTTCTTTTGCGTGTTGGCAGGGGCCTTTAGATGTTCCGAGCAGTGATTTGGCTTTCTCCAGGCCAGATTGTTGTAGGGAATCCCACATGTCTTGTGCTCTGCACTCCTCATTACCGACCTCATCGATAATGGAAGAGAGGTAGTTTTCCATGATGGTAATAAAAGCTTCGCCTTTTCCTTTATCCAGCTTATACCACTTGATTCTCTCAGACACCTTCGTTTGCTGCTTTGACTTCTTTCTCGCATCCATAAAAAATTCAGTCAGGAGGAGACGGTGTTGAGGGGCGATCGCGTCTCCCAGGATCACTTTGCAATCTTTAGCTCGTGGCTTCATGAAACTGGATACCAAATGATAGTCTATTTGAGTTTCATTTCCGCCGCTGCTATAAGTGATCAGGTGCCGGCTTTGTTTGACGAACATGGTATTTAGCACTATAAGACCGTACGACTTGCACATGTTTAGGATATCTTCACCTGAAGAGTTCCTGGTACCGTATCCCAGCCCTCCGTGGTAGCCTTCATAGTCTTCGCTTGTCTTCCCGACATGTCCGTTTAAATCTCCCCCAACAAACAAAAGCTCTTCCTTTGGGATGATTTTGACAAGGTTGTGGAAATCTAGCCAGAATGCATCTTTTTCTTTTTGTTCGCATCCTACTTGAATATACTTGAAAATACAAACTGACTATTACTGAAAAATGTATTTCATTTCAGAAAAGATATCATTTGTGTTTTAATAAATTTTTCGAAATTCTTTGAAAACGTTAGTATTAGGGAAATCGGTCTATAATTTGACACCTTGCTTTTATTAACATTTTTAAATATAGATATAATTTCAGCGCATTTAAGGTGCTCAGGGAGGCAACCGTTTTCGACACTTCGATAAGTAACATAGAACATCCGCGACATAGAAACAAATGTTCTTTAACAACGTACTCGATATATCATCACTGGTACACGAACTTTTGTTTTTTAATGAGAATATAACCTTTAGCATTTCCCTTGCAGTAAACGGGTGGAGAACAAAACTGTTTTGTTGCGTGTAAGTTTTAGTTTTTTCAGAAATTTCAGTAAAGTATTTCTTAAATTTATTGAACATTTTGACTGGATTAGTGTAACTAATTTTATCTGTTTCCAAACTACTGATATTTATTAATATTTATCCCGCTGGTCGTTCAAAAGAATCTGTGTAATAGGTGTTACACCTGTAACACCTTACAGTGTTTTGTGTACTAGCGTTATGTATAATATTAATCTAAATTAATGTAAAAAAAAACTTTCAAAAAGCAAAGTTTGGGACGTAAGTACAATTTCCGAGCATATTGGTTTTCAGAACACAACTATGGTTTGTTCCTAAAAAAATAGCTTTCAAATATTACTGTAAGAAAAGATCTGAAGGCCTTAAATCCCCGCTGAAAATATAGCTATTTTTCAATATGATACGAATCGATCCAGTGTATTGATCTCCGTGATGGGTATGCCTTTGACAAAAAATAAACGCATATATTAGGGCCCGACAGCGCCCCGCTTTTAGTGTTATTAAATATTCACAGTTTTATACCTACGAGTATAACATTGACATGTACAGCTAACGTTAAAGAAGTGGAAGACCAGTGTAATAGCTCCTCACAATCACTTATGTATTTTGTATGTAAATTTCTCCGAGGACCCCCTGTAAGAAAATGTTTTTTTCCTGCGTGGTGTCGTACTAGTTCCGTTCCAATTTTACAGCTAAAGCATGGTTTGTGACATATACTGATATCATGTGTGATGTCTGCCATTTTATCATGAAAAGTCTTGCACTTGAACAATGCTTACAATTTATTGAACTTTATTATCAAAATCAGTGCTTTGTTGTTTTAATCGCCCTATTGTGCAAGCAATTGAGTCGATAATGACCAAATGTCGCGCCAATTTCACGCTAATGTATGTACATCAAGCAACCTGTTGTTGTGAATAAGAAAAATATAACTGCTGTATCCGCCAGTGTTAATGAAAACACTGTATCAATAAAAAAGCGGCCTTAAAAAGCCTTAGAAAAGCTTGAGGAAGATCCGCTTTTTTATCGAACATTTTTCTTAAGCCAAGATGCTTGTATTTTTCAAAAATGACCGTGAGAACAGTGTTACCGTCAATGCCGTCCGCTTTCGTTCAATAGCTAGATCTTGCGATTTGACGTCTTTAGACAATTTTTTTATGGAAATATCACTAGATAACGGGTTTTGTCGGGACTGCATTGAAATGAAACATCGCGTAATCTTTAAAAATAATAATCATATCCACATTCGCCATATTAAGCTCTACCCCTTCGAGGAAGGTTGCAGCACGGTGATTAAGTGATCTCAAATAACTTTTTGGAGAATAAACAGTCAGCTCGAACCTAGTTATAGAATGGTTCGAGAAGTTCCAATTAGACCAACAAGTCCAGCGGATGAAGAGTGAAGACGAAGCGACCGGGCACTTGTGGAAGAGATCGACAATTTTTGGTCGAAGAGTTATGCCAATCGATTGCTGAAAAATTTATTTGCGATAGAATTTACGACTATTTGATTGTTTAATTAACAACTTTTCAGTCCGCGAAATGCCGTTTGATATGATCCGAAAAAAATATAATTTGGTTAAATAATTAGACAATAATTATGGTAAGTCAAGGAGCGTAGGAATTTGCAGTATACAAAAATGCATCATTGACAAAAGCTTGATCGATAATAATGATTCCCCATGTCCTATGCGTATTTCGTTATCAGCTGTTAACAAGCAAAAGGACTCGCATATCTATTATGCTAATTTCCATACCAAGGGTATATTTAATACCAGATTCATGTCAGAAGAGACAGAAATTTAAATGTTATAGCAAATTATTATGGGTCGAAATAAGATGGTCCACCCTTCGCTTCCGTTTGTCTTTAGTTGTCATCACGTTTCACTTTGGCAGCTCTTGTGTCGGCTTATGAATTTTTAATAATACTTTCAAGGGTCGTTAAAAAGAAATAAAGAGCGTGCTGCCCTGTGGGATCAACGGAAAGAAGAGAATAAAATCAAAAATATATGAATGAAACAAACTGAAAAGGCTAAAGCTTTGTGACGAAGATACAGAGATTTTGTCTAAGCACGCATTTAATATTAAATATATATTAAAGGTAATCAAAGGGTGAATATACAGATGCTCGCTCTTTAGGGCTGGTGTTGTGACAAATTTAACACAACAGCTGGCATATGTGCGTTTGGCCGGGCACGCGGCTAGTCGTTTGGATTGGGGGTGTTTCGAAAATGGGACGGATAATGGCTTTATGGCGCCACGTAGTTTTGTAACAAAAATGACAAAAAACAAGGATATATTTTAAAAAGGGGAAAAAGTATAAATTCAATTTAATGGCTTGGGACGATGGGTTGCCTGGTAGCCGTTACGCTTTGAGTGACAGTGAAGGGAGACTGGGACATAGAATGGTACACAGCCTAGTAAACGTAGTTTCGTTGACGGTTCGCTCACTTTTCTTTTCGTATTTAGAAGTTAATTTAATGGGTCCGATTTTTCGTATTCAAACTTTTAATATATCCCCTTGTTTCACGGTCCCTAGAACTCGAGAGAGATGTCTGTGTGCTTGTATGTTCGTGGACTTTCTTTCGCATAGCTCAAAATAAATATCAACCCTGGACCAATTCCATTTAATACATATTTTCATAACGAACAGCTTGTAAGTTTTGTAAGAACTTGGAATCGGCAGCCTTCTTTTTTATGATAGCCTCTAATGTCCTAATTAAATTTTCTTTAGTACGAATCAAAATAGTAACTCAAAGCCAATTTTATTTGAGCTGTCATTGACTATTTTTTTATAACAAAAAAGTTGAAATTTCTATTTTAAATCTAAACCTTTACACTCGTACTTGAAGATATTCGTATTTATTACCTTCGATAGTTTGCAACAGTACCAAATGGGGTGTTGATTGTTTGTTTGTTTGTCATGCATGGATAGCTCTGTTAACGAGTCCTAGTGTCTTCCAGGCCGAACTATACGTGCGTCAACCTAAATTTAGAGACTGCCATAAAAGGTATACCCATCAATATACTCTTAGACAGTCAAGCAGCTCTCAAAGCTTTGGGCTCGTACAGTACAAATTCAATGCCCTGCAGGACCTAACCAAAAGTAATAAAGTCAAACTCTGGTGGGTGCCAAGGGCACAAGGGCATAGCGAAAGGTACATAGGTGCTGAACCTTTCTGCAGAATCCCCAAGCCGCAAATTAATTTCCTCTTAGACAAGTGGGAAAAATTGCAACACCTGTACTTTTGAAACAGCGTTCAAGTCTCCGACAATAGAAAAGATTCATACGGCCCCTGAACAAACTCTTTATTAATACCTTTGGGAACACTATAGTCTGAGAAATTATCTCAACAAAATTAACCTCTCGTCTGAAACCGAGTGTCGACTCAATCTACTCACGCGGAAACTGCAGAGAACATACTATGCGTGTGTACTGGGACAGGTATGAACCCGTAATATTTGAAGACTTCCAGCTCTACTACCGAAGAGGATCAAGGGTACAAGATATCAGACCCAACGAAAGGAAGTAAGCCATCTTCTAAGGGACAAAAAACAACAATGGCCGCGGAAAAAGTTTCTAAAATTCAAAGAGAATGTACAGCGAAAAACATGAGAGTTATGCATGTAAGAATCAACGCTTTACGAAAAAGATACCAGTTCACAGCAGGTTTTACACGCAACGATAATGGGAAGCTCGTTTGGTTCCACGAAACGTTGTTGGAATAAAATGTTATCCCACAGCAGAAATTCAAATAAAACTGCCAACCATCGATGAAGTAAAAGAATCAAAACATTGACTTAAGAAAGGCGTCGACTTACTTCCATCAGAATTAACTAAATATGATTTAACAGAGATGTTACATGGGCTCATCACAAATTTCTGGAGGAATGAAACTATCCCGAGGAATGGAAAAACTCGGCCATCACTCCCGTTATTAAAAAGGCCAAACGCAATCCAACAGTTACCGACGAATATTGTTGCTATCAAGTGATCACAAGGCTTATCAAATATTCTCAATGAGACTGACATCATACGCTAAGGAAATAATCGAATCGAATAAAAATGTGGCTTAAGGAGAACCGCCGGATGATTGACCAGATTTTCAATATATGAAAACGGTGTGTGTAGATGACGTTTGATTCTATAAAACACACACGATATTGTGGGATTGGGAATCCAAAAAAAAATTAGTGAACAAATAAGCCTAAATAGAAACAAAGGGCGAGTACGTAATTTTTTATCTGAAACTTTGTAAATACGCGAAGTATTCAAAGAAGGAGACGCCTAGTCAGCAATTCTCTTTAATTTCTCCCCGGAATACCTAATATTATCCATTCCGGGATATTATAGGAGTATAACCTTTAATGGAATCACTTCCGCTCTAGCTTGCGCTGATGTTAAATGAATCCGTCTTGGATTGATCCAAACTTCGCGCTTGACTCAATAAACGCTATGAAGAAATGGTTGAGTTGAAATATCCTTGAACCGTATTGACATCTCCGACTAAGAAGGAGGAAAATAAATTTCGGACCTTTAAAAACAAGGTTTTAAGAGCACTCTATGGCACAAAATAAGGCAAAGAAATAGGCCAAAATTTATGTTAAATACAAAAATTGCCTGAATTGCTCAGAGCTGAATTGTCAACAGTAAGAAATGTCCTCAAAGCTACGAAAATAATCAAAAGCAAGGAAACTGGACACCAGATGAATTCCTTAACCTCTTTTTATTTTATTTTAGATTAATATAACAGTACAACAAGATAATTCGTCTATTAGAAGTACAATTTTTTGAGTTTACTATCTATAGATACATAGTTCCTTATTTCGCATACAATATTTGCAAAGGCCGTTACCACACGTTTTACAATTCATAGCTTTGATAATTTATATCTTTCATCTGTAATATTATTATACAATTGCAGAGATTGAAATTGATTACATTAGATTTTTGATGGGAAAATGCGAGAAAAAACCCTCCAATTTAAAGGCAAAAGGAAAAAATAATAATAAAATAAAATAAATAATAAATGAATAAATAAACAATAAAAAATTCAAGAAAAGGACAACTAAATAAATAAATAAACAAATGCATTAAAAGGTTATAAATACATAAATATACATATATATAAATATAAATAACCAATAGAATAGTAAATAATTAATTAATTAATTAATAAACAAAAAATGTAAATAAATAAATAAATAAGTAAATATATATATATAAGAAAGAAAAACAAATAATAGGAAAGCAATGGAATCGTAAATAAATAACTGAATAAATAAATAGAAAACAAATAAATAAATAAATAAATAAATACAATAAAGACCAACAAATAGAAAATATAATAAATAAATAAATAAATTATACGCGTCAAAAATATTACAAGATATCCTAAATAAGTTCGATTATTTAACACAGAAAATAAGTACAATATCAACAATCGAATTGCACATAATTATCACTAAGTTTATTCACTTAGGGATTATCGACACAATTACAACGAGCTAGAAAATGTTGGTTCGAATACAGAATACAGATCAATTCAACATATGCCCTTCGGGGAATATCACGTGTCGAATGATCCCATGGTACTCGTAAGTTCAGCATCATTTTTAATATTCTGTTTTGGGAAACTTGCAATTTCCTAAGATGGGTTTTTACGCAACTACCCCACACCTGGCAACCATAAAGCAGAATTGCCTGGAAGATAACTTTATGAATGATCGTCTTGTTATCATTTGACAGTTTTGACTTACGATTAGTAAATGGATGTAACATCCTGATTGCAATTTTTTTAGGGCATTTGTTAAATTAACATTAAATGTAAGTTTGGTATCCAAATAAATAAATTTGACGAACAATTGTCAAGAATGCACAACAGATGAATGGGGCAACACCTGTAGCTGTCCACTAGGATTGAGTGTACATATGAACGAATTAAATTAAGTTTGAAAATAAGAGCAGATCCAAACCAAATTATATCAAAATCAAGACAGTTCAAATCAAGTTCTGAGAAATGAAAAAGTTTCTTCCGGAAGACGGTATAAAAGATAGTTAACTGCAATTCATGTGGAAGATTTTTCCAGGCACGAGTTGCAGATACAAGAAAGGAACGTTCGCCAATGCGATGTATGAAGGAAGGAATTACAAGCTTTTCCACTCCATAAGACTGAGCAAATTGTAGTAGTTCAAAGAGGAAACTTGTAAATTTATTTTGGATGATTTTCAAAAGTTTTAAGATATTCCGAAAGTTGAAATATAAGTAAAGATTCAGGCTGA
Source organism: Merodon equestris (assembly GCA_958301585.1). NCBI lineage: Eukaryota > Metazoa > Arthropoda > Insecta > Diptera > Syrphidae > Merodon > Merodon equestris. The sequence goes on along the minus strand of OY284413.1, from coordinate 205,048,893 downwards.
AAAGTGATGACGCTGGACACACTTCTCGATCGAGGAATATTAAAAATAAAACGAACGCAATATTTAGTCTATGTTTACAAACAGAATCAGGACAGGGGAACACCGAACAATTAAACCAAATGTAGGGCACTATAAGCGTTTAAATTAACCTTTTTTTAATTGTGGGATGCAAATAATATGTTGAGAATATCAATCTGCGCAGAAAGCAATAAAATTTTCAAAGTATCTCTAATTCCATCACAGCATGTAAACTAGGAGTTAATATGGAGTCCAAGGTATTTGACAAGGTTGACGGGACATGCAATTACCATCAACCGCAACAGGTAGATCATAAGGCATAGATATTCACCCTGGCAATGCAGTCTGCAATAAGATCCATAGATCGGGAGAGGTATACATACATGTGGCGTACATCGGCGTACTTGTGGATTTTACAGTTTTCAACAATATCAGGGATACCATTGTTGAAGATAGAGAATAAAAGAGGGCCCAGTACTAAACCTTGGGGAACCTCCCTTCGAATAGCTTTAGGATTAGAGAAACCGAGTTCAGTGACAACCATCTCAACTCTATTTCTCAAATATGCAATTATATAATTTTTTTTTAAAGAAAAATTAAAGTTATTCTTCATGACACTTCTAAAGACGGTTGTTCATCTGTGGGCAGTTGTTTCAATTGCAGGTTCCGAAAGAATTTTTGGACTAAATTTTCCCAGCCGATGAAAATTGGATCCATTACCACAACCCCAAGTACCGAAAATTCGGATGGGTAACCATCAGTACCAACGATGAAGCCAACTATCAATGGGTTTATGCTTATGCTAAGTATTTGATGCAATCAGAAGAGTGCTATCTGCAATAATTTTTTCAAGAGAAATGAAAGCTCTGCATAGTAAGAAAAATCGCTGAAATGCTTCGAAAGACGCGGCAGGGTCCGCAAATCGCAAAGCCGGTGAAAAAATACTTGGGCACACTCAATTGGGAAACTCGCCCTCATTCGCCATATCCTCCAGACATTGCTCTTTCTGATCAAACCGCGTTTCTGTATTGCGTTTTAATTGCATGATTCGTTACGTTTTCAGGGAGGAAAGCATGAATCCTTCGTTGGAGGACTGTCGACGTCAAGAATTGATGATAACATGCAATGCGTCTGAAGTGTTGAATTCAGACTGTCGGTTAAGTGTGTGTATGGTCGCTTTTTACCTTAAAGTGCTAAGAAGACTTAAAAGAAGAAACAACGTGATGAAGCCAGTCGTCGTCGGAAATTGAGAACCCAGCCTCACTTGCCCCACGGTGGCCGACCTCTTGACGGCCCTAAGTGCAGTCAAAGAAACTTGCATGGGTGCTGCTAAGGACCTTCCAGAATCTGCCTACCAGCGAGCCTTCGAGTACTGGAGAAGTTTGCCGATGGCAAAAGTGTGTTTACGTCCTACGGACGTGCTTTGGAGAATTTTAAGGTTTTTTGAGTCTTTTTTTATTTCTTCATCAAAGCAATATATTAATGGTGAGTCACGTCCTTGACATGTGTTGTCTGGAACATGTCTTGTCCGGACTGTTAATTGTTGTTGGGTTTGGTAGGTGGGTCCAAGTAATGCCATGGCTCGTCTATTGACCATTGGAATACTCCCTTCCTCCTTAAGCAAATGGAAAAAGAGGAATCGAGAGGTTTAGTTCGTGTTTTGCACGTAACAATGGAGCATGACTTTTTTGTATAGTGGGGAACGATTTTTGTAGGAAATACATATGAGAGAAAGAGCAACATTCCATAAAATGAATGTCGTCTTGGTTGGTTTGTCGTCGACCTTGATAAAGCAACAGTTGGCGGCATATCAGGGTAATTGGTCCTGAGTTAAAATTCTTTAGGATTTGATCGATTATTTGGAAGTGGCATTAAAACCGTGTACAGAAAATGCAGTATATATCACTCTCATTATGTTGTGCTATTTAGTAGTCTGACCTTCTTATCATATTATGGTTCCAAAATGTCTCGGCAATCGTCTATGTGTTATGTGAACTATGAGCAGTATGTACCACAAAATATGAATCGTCACATCAACAGCATAGTGCCAGTCGGATTACATTGAATTTGTGGAAAAATATTCAGTTTCATACAATCTGTCACATAAAGATAAGGAATATGGAAAAAAGGAGGATAAAGTGTTGAACGAAATTGGAATAGAATTATTTTGTGTTTCCTTCCCAGAAAAAAATATTGTATTAAGAACCACAACGTGGTTCTTCTTCTTATTCCTTTGAGTCGCTTCTTTGTCGTCTGCTGACACAAATGCGATAAAATCACATTACCTACATGTATGTTTTTTAAAGATCTGGGCTATGTTCCAAACTCGATAACCTTGGATTGGCTTGAAGAGCTCAGCAAACAATTGTAAACGCCTACAGGCTTGTTAGACTTGCGATTTTGGGAATGATATCTAAATCTTGTTTAAGTCAGGGGGAAACCGTTCCGTTTCCTTGTCATCAGGGGAGAACTTCACCCTGAATGCCATTATCGTTATGTAACGCCTAGAGGTGCTTTTTATGCTCGTACGTATATACATGAATACATTAACAGCATCCACTGCGATTCCTTGTAGTTATATAATGGTTTCTTTAACTTTGTTTTTTTCCTTACACTTTTTGGTTTTTGATCGACACCGCCGTTAGCATGCTGAGGCTACAGTGAATTTTTAAACAATATCGAGAAACCCATTATGTAAGGAATTGCTGATGGTACTTTAAGATATTATTCTCTCGGCTCTCATCTTAAGGTTGCGATAAATGCACTTAATATGCCATTCATCAACTTGGCTGAAGCGATACATATTTTTATAAATGGATTTCCGTCTCTTTTAGATACATATAATACACTACTGGTCAATGGTGAAAGTCGTTTCATTTTGCTTTTACCATTAGCCAGCCTTTTCACTGGGTGACTTAATTTTCTGTTTACTACTAATAATTAATTACTACCCTTCATGATTTTCGCTGCATTTTACCCTGTCATCTTATTTATATACATGAGCGACAAAAGTCTACGTACGACCCCCATTCTTGCAATCTGACAAGTTCGAAAGCATTAGGAAAAAAATCTAATGATGCAGTTTTGTTTCAAATTTCTTTTTATTGAAAATACACTATAAAATAAATTAATTTAACAAACACTTAACAAGTAATTCGCAAAAAAACGAAAAATATATATTGACGAACGTCTACATACGACCGGCATTCCATGCTTTATTTTATTCTACGCAGATATAGGATAACTGAAAAGTACCGTTATTTGAATTTTTCCATTTGTGCGATATTCAGGAAATCAGATTTGTGGCATTCAGTTGTAGTTTTATCAGTTTCAGTGAGTTTTACTTGTGACAATGGCTCCTCGAAGAGAAATCGCGGTTGAACTGCGAAATTTAGTACTAAAATATAAAAGAGAAGCCAAATCGTTTGGTGAAATCGCAAATGTACTGAATTTAAGCAAGTCAACCGTCCAAATAATATAAATCACTTCAAAAACACCGGTACCGTTGAAAACAAGCCGCGTGGTGGCCGTCCGAAGAGGCAAAATCGCCGAGATGTCAGCTTTATCTTGAGAGAAGTAGGCAATAATCCAAGAGTGAATTCCACAATGATGTCTAAAGAGTTGACAGAAAGATCAAATACAATTGTGCATCCTCGAACAGTTCAAAGCGCTCTCAATAATAACGGTTTGCACAGCTGAACTCCACGCAGGAAACCCCTAATAAGCGAAAAAAACCGAAAACTGCGCTTAGAATTTGCCCAAAAACATATTGAAAAGGGAATGGATTTCTGCAAACGATTTACTGACGAATCCAAATATAATATATTCGGAAGTGACGGGAGAGCTAGAGTTTGGAGAAAAAAAAACACAGGAATGAATCCAAAAAATTCAGTTTCTACGGTAAAGCATGGTGGAGGTAGCGTGATGGTTTGGGGTGCTGTAGCTGCTTCTGATGTAGGAAATCTAGTCTTTGTTGAGGGTAATATGGGTCGCTTTCAATACAAGAATATATTAGAACAAAATCTGAAAGCATCCGTCGACGTCTTAAATCTTGGCACGGGTTCCAACAAGATAATGACCCCAAGCACACCGCTTAAATCGTCAAAGATTGGCTACTTTACTACGCCCCAAGACAACTTCACACACCACCCCAAAGCCCGGACTTAAACGTCATCGAACATGTATGGGAGATTCTAGAACGCAAAATAAGAAGATATTCCATAAGTAGTGCCCCAATGCTAAAACAGAAGCTCCAAGAAGAGTGGCAATACATAACAGCTGATGATTTGAATAATTTAGTTGCTTCAATGCCTAGACGCTTGCAGGTGCACATGGTGGGCCTACAAAATATTAAATTTATCATTAACAATAGTTGTATCTACTAAATTAAAGACATTTATGTTGGTTATGTATACTTTCGTCAATATATATTTTTCGTTTTTTGTGAATTACTTGTTAAGTTTTATAGTGTATTTGCAATAAAAAGAGATTTGAAACAAAACTGCATCATTCAATTCTTTCCTAATGCTTTCGAACTTGTCAGATTACAAGAATGGGGGTCGTACGTAGACTTTGTCGTTCACTGTAGGTCGTCAGAGATAAGCAAGTAGACAAGTAGATAAGCGTCGAAACTCGTCGCTTAAAGTTTACGGATTTTAAGCGAATCTATTGCCGAGGGAAACCTTATGTTTTGATTAGGGCACAAAATTTAGTGTGCTTATTTTTGAAAAGTGTTTTGACAATTTAAAACGCAAAAAATGCTAATTTCATACCTACGACATGAAAAGCGGGAAAGCACCTTAGCGAATGACAGCGACTATTGCTATCATAACTAAAAACACTGTGCCGAAGGTTTACTGAGAGACATGACCCAGGAATTAGAACACTGAAATCGCTGATTAGAAACACTCAGTTTCGAATCAAGGAAAATTACATACTTGCGGTAAATCTGTACTGGAACAATACGATCCAACAACATGAGCATTTTCCCGTAGAAAAATTAGATCTTCCACAGAAATAATCACAATAAATTTACGAATCTTTAAATACTTCGAACGACGGACAACATATATGATGAGACCTTTTTCATAATCGAAGATCTACAGGGAAAAGTTGAATCAACAGGGTATACTTTGTAGAAGGTATACAAATTCAAGCAGAATTGCAACGTGGAGAGCGACTTTATATTACTAGGCAGATCAGTATGCGCGGGCTTAACACCGCTACTGAAAATTTTTGATCGAGCGAGCAAATTTGTTGTTTTATCAACCTTGCTCTCGCTCCGCATGGCACTTTTCTAAACGTTACTTCGTTATTTCTCACTATTTTTCAATCAAACAGTTTCATTTGATAATTTATGGCTCATCACAGACCTAGATCTATCGAATGACATGCTGCACACATGTGTGGTTATAGCCGATATCTACATTTAGTGCGTACAAGATTAGTCCGAAATCGTTTTCGGACCACTATATTCCCCGTACATGCACGCGCTAGGCCAAAAAGTGGGTGATTGCTCTCGCTCCGCTACGGTCCGCTCGATCAACAAAATCGCTCTTTTCAGAAATTCAGCTTTAGCGATCCGAGAGCTTTGGCTTTACCGAGTTTAATGGCGGCACTACGGAAAATAACGTCAACGCAACAGTACACCTTCCGTTTATTGGTGTACCAAATAAAATGTCTGATTTTGTAGTAAAAATTTAAAAACCAATATTATTTTTCCATACATTTTCATTGAATCAAAGTAGGATCCGTTGGCATCTTTAACATTCTTCCAACATGATACGTTACAAGGTCAAATAATCCTTTTTCGTAGAAATGTTTCAGATTTCAACATTTTCGCAGACTGCATTCCAGCCAATTTGGCACGCAATGTGTCGATTTTCTCGCAATATTTGATAGCGTTTATCGTTTCTTCTGATGGAAGAAATGAAAAGTGGATTGGTCTCTCCAAGTCGATCAAATTGTGACCATACATTTTTTGGGTGAAGACCGGGCTTAGAGGTTGGTTTTTCTTCTGCATCCAACCACTGCCGAGGTCTTTTATGGTTATCATGCAGAATCCACTTTTCATCACAGGTGACTATCCGGTGCAAAAACGTTTCAGTTTGCTTTCTTAATCTAAGCGATGCGCAGATTTCAAGGCGCGGTGGTTTTTTAGCGTAAGATGAGTCTAAGAAATATAAAATAAATGTCAAAAAATGTGTCGAATTCAGAGCTTCGAGCGATCTTCGAATCATTGAAGAAGAATAAATCTGTTGTAATCGATGGTATACCTAACATTGTGTTAAGACCCCATCTAGTTGAAGTTTTACAACACTTTTTATTGTTCTGAACAATGCACGGTATCTTTAACATTAGAAAATAGCTGTGATGCAATCCATCCCCAAAAGGGACAAATCTAATTCTGTTTCGGCAAATCTCCGGTCGATAAGTCTTTTTCCGAATATCAGGCAGGTATTGAAGAAAGTGATGAATAGAATTCCGGATAACTGAGTCAGCTTTGAAAGGGGCAGGATATCATACATGCTGCGTCTAAGCTCGTTTCGAATATCTAATGAAACAAAAGAGAAATCAATGCACGGCTGCTTGTCTGATTAATTTGGAAAAAGCCTTTGACAACATTTGGCTAGAACAGCTTCTCTATAAGCTAAGTAGGTTCAGCATAAACCAACCATTATTGTAAATGATATTCCTTACGAAATGCTGCCTTTTAGATGAATCAAAAATTGTGTAATATCTCGCGGATCTTATTCAATATATTCACAAGCGATTTAGCAGGCTCTCTTCACCATACAATGGCGTACGCAGACGACTTGGAAGACAATTTTCGGAAGTCGAAAACCACTCTGTTGGCTAAAACTACTGTTGCCCTTACAAATATGATGTCTATAGACCATACACTTTATACGGCATACTATGTTTGCTTATGGTTGCGCGGTGTGGACAATTTTCTGCTGACGTTAATTTGGAGCCACATTGCGAGAGAAATAATTTCAAAAATAATTAACTTTTTCGTGCGGGCTTTTTGATGGTCAGCGAAAGTTATTGCGTCGCTGTACCATTTTGACCCGGTAAAACACGTGGTAGAATTAGCGTTAAGGTAGATTTAAAATTTTGGGCAAAAAAAAAAAAAAACTTTTAACATTTCTATAAAAAAAAATAAAAATCCTTATATTGTATATATTTTTTATAACTTTTTCATTAAATAAATTGTAACCTCAGAAACAATTCTTTAACTTAAGTTTAGAATTAGTTTAATTTTATTTAAAATTGTTTCATCACCTAAATTTAGCCTGTAGGCTAGCTTACAAACATTAGTGAAGAACATTCGTTCTTAAACAATTTTGTCTAGCTATACTTAAAGTTATTTAAAATCCCAATAAAAAAATGGATTAGGTGCTTTTAGTACCAAGGCATTGGAAATTAAACTTATCCAGGGCGGGTTTTAATGATCTATTGACATCAAAGCAAAGTTCATTCCCGGTTAGAAAAACTGCCATCTTCACATATACTGTTCTGGTTACCATAAGGCTAATACAATGTGAAGTGCTAATTGTCTTGGACTTCATAAATCAACTGCCTCTGCCGAAAACCGCTTACCCGTCTATTGCTCTTAGTCTCAAACAAACAACAAAAGTGTTCCACTTTCGTGAATGTCCATCCACTCTACCTCAACCCACCCCTCGGACAAGCCCGTTGGCTTCCTCCATATCTCCTCCAATTGAATGCACCATGAGTTGAGCTGCTGAAATAATGAAAAATAATTCAACCACCATCAAGAGCACTTCCAACTGCAATGACTTGATCTCGACGAAAAATTAAATTCTTTTGAAATGGAGTTAATAAATGAGTTAAGTAATTGTTTAAATTAATTTGAACCATTTAATGTCATCACACAATTGCCTGCTAATTGTTTGTTTAGTGATGTTAAGTTATATGATTAATTGTTCTATACATGTTATTACTTGGAATGCACTAAAATTACAGAGTGTTCTGTATTTTTAAATACTAATGAAGCTACTGTAGTATTAACCACGGAAGAATGGTTAGATTTAGGCAAAAAAACTCTCCAGCTATGAGTATAAGTGCTTTGGCATAGATAGGACTGAGAGAAGGGATCGTACAATTTTTATTATGATGCGGATGTGTATTCACTATAGATTGTAGCCAGGATTGCATAAAGGTTTCGTGGAAATGTGGGTTTAGAAGTAAGCGACCTGAGGACGGTTTATCTTCCTGGCGGAGACTCCAGCCTTAAGCAGTAACAGGTTTTAAAAATTTGGTGGTGTGGCGATACTTGTACTCCATTCGTTTTTTCGCGGTGTTCCGTTTATTTTCGGTCTGTTTTTTAAAAACGTTCTCCCCATGGCTTTTTCAACCAATAGGATTACAAAAACTGAGTTCAGATCACAATCATGTAACATATTCTGTTTAGGCCAGAGTTAACTGGAACATTAATTTGACTCTTTTGACTTTTGACTCAGGTACCTTTTTTTTGGCGGTTTCTGCTATCTGTTCTGTTGGATCACTCAGACATAAATACCAGGCCAGACAGACACCTTAGTTACTACTACGGTAAGGTAGCGCCCCGCCGAGGAGAGATGCCGCGAAATAAACGTTCGATGGCTTTGGTGTTATCGGGATCCGAACTCGCTCATCTCGGGTCAGCGGCCGGCACACTACCCATTGCGCCAGGGCTCTGGGTACCATTTCACGTTCCAAAGGTATTGATTATCTTGTTAAACAAAAAAATAGTGGTGGTATTACTTATTCACCAATATATATTTTGTCTTCCTCAAAGTAATCCCGTTCAGATATAATATACTTGCACTTGCGGTTTTTCCAGTCCTCGAGTAACTTCTGCAAAAAAACTCCAAGCTTTATATCTGCGCTTTTCATGTCATTATATGTTAGGGGACTTACATATGTAAGAACATTATAAAAATTAAAACAAACAAATATCGAATAAACTTGTCTCGCGAAAAAGCCACTACCAAAATTTTTACAATTTGTGCTAAACTCGTGCCTAGTGGGCAATTTGTGAAAGTTATTCTTATTTTCAAGCACGGTAAGTCCTCGAAGATTCAAATAGTTTCAGGTCGGCAAATGAAAAACTCATAAGAATTAAATTACAGTCAATAATAGGACACAAGCATTTTTTTTTATAGAGTTCGCGCAGGTTCAAGAGTTTACGCTCTTAGGGTGTTTGTCACACAATCTGGACAGGGTGCATATGGTTTGTGTCGAAGATGTTCGTTCACCACTCTCCAAAGGTGGTTGTCCTAGAGATGATTCGAGAGATTCGATTGAATTTGTCGAGTTGGTTGTAGTTTGCATTATTTTTTTTTGTTTCCATGTCAATCTCTTATATTGGAAATGCACAGAAGTGGCATTAATTACGCTTTGGCTTTAGAAGTAGTCACAGGAAGTTGCATCAAATCTACAGAAAATATCAGCACATAACGGAATGTGATTTTTTAAGCGTTGGGTTTTTAATAAGACAATGTGTACACAATTTTCATTCGATCTCATAAATCAATGTTTGCCATTTACTGCCGCTTTATGCAAATGTTAACCGCGACTACGTTTGCGTTGTTCCTTCGGAGACTCCAACTTTGAGTAACTTTTTTCAACATATTGGCCGGTATCTTATTAATAACACGAGTAATGTTGTTTCTCAAGGCTACAATTGATGCTGATATAGACAAATAATTTGAGGTATCTCCAAACTACACGATCTAGTTGGCCAGTTCAACGGCCCAAAACGAAAGATAAATTGCTCACCGAATTCATTTTGGAACACAATTGGTTCATCGGTTCATCGATTGGCGCTGTAGCGCCGTCTTGTTGAAACCACCACCTGGCCGACGCCAGGTTTAGCTCATGTATTTTGGGTAAAGAAAAGTTCGAGATCATTGAACGATAGCGGTCACCATTGGCCGTAACATTGTTCTCATGGTCATCTTTAAGAAAATACAGGCCAATGATTCGGACAATAAACCGCACCTGCATTTTTTCAGGTGGCAGCTTTTATATTGCCTGTGGCTACTCATCGGAGAAAATACGGCAGTAGTGTTTATAAACATACCCATTCAACCGGGAAAGAACTTGGACGCTGAACACAATTTAGCAAAACTATTTTGATAAAAAAAATTTACGCTGTGCAGGTCACTCGGCAAGGGCTGTATTTTGTAAGTTGTCAGTCCAAGATCCCTGCGTAAGGTCTTCCACGACGGGACATCAACACTGATAGATATAGCAGCAATGTAGTATTTTAGTTTGCATGTGTGGAATGCATACGAGTAGATATCTAAAAGCATAAATTGGTGCGAACCTTTGTCACTATGGCTTGAATTGCTTGCTCAGTAAGTCGATTATGACGACCGTAAAGTGATCGAGGTACGCGAAAAAAATTGTTCCCAAATCACGCATGAGCTATCAAAAATGGAACACTGAAAAGCTAAACACGAAGAAAATCACTCTTTAAGTTTCACTTCATAAAATGTTAGTTTGGTATTCCATTGTTATTAGTAAACCAGTTTTTTGTTCAATAAAAGATTTGTAGTACATATATCTATGAATGAGGTGCAGCTGACGTCTGACGTAACAGAGCTTCCCTTTTATAATGTGGCATTTTACGTTGATCATACGACCTATTTAAATCGCAGTTTACATAAATGCTGAGAAGTTACATGCAATTTTTTGTATGAGATGAAGATAGGCTTGCTATCTACACAGTAACCCACTTAATATCAGTGGGACAAAAACATAATTGGGGAAATTATGTCCAATATCTAATGATACATCTTGACCAAATACTTCTCGAAAACGCATAGAAAAATACAGATTGCGCTAAAGTGCTAAACCCCTTTAGTAGCCGAAGATACAAATTAAGTCAGGAAAATAAAATCATTTGAATGACTGCTCTTTCGCTCGACACACGCTCGACGACTTCGTTCGCGTCTTGCTTTTGAATTAGAACTCCCTTCTGATGTCTTATTCGTATCCAGAAGTGGCAACCGCTCTGATCCCATTTTTGAATAGCGCTGTAAAGGTTGTTATTGACTTTATACTGATGGTTATATTTGTTCACTATTTTCTGTTAACTTGGCAGGCTTTTATTCCAGTCGGCCCCACTGGGACTCGTGCGATATATTTCCAAGCAGAACTTAGCCAATCGATTTTGCTTTTCGTCCTAGCTTGCCTTTAATTAGATTTAATTTATTGCTCGCTCGCTGTAGAAGGTATTTAATCGTTTGCCTTAACTCATGCTTTTTGACATTCTCCACATTTGATTTGTTCATTTCTTCGACCAGGCTCAAATTGTTCGTGGGTAATGAAATTTCAAGCCATTATTTGTCCATTGTCTTCCTTTATTGGGACAACCGGTGCCTTGTAGTTAAATAATTTGTAACTTTGCATAGAAATTAGGAAGAATATCAAGATGTTGATCATTGTTGGTTAGCTACTCATGGCATTATATATACTTCATCACCTGTCTCGATTAATCTTATGCGATCTCTGATCTGTTCTCACGGGATTCTTGCATGAGTCTGATTTATAGCTGTGTTCTTTCATGTTCTTTGAATGGAAAAGTAAGGCTCGAGTAATTATTACTATAAGAAAGGATTTAGTATTACTTAGTCAGGTCCTTGCTCGGGCGCCACTTAAGGGATCCCTACTGATCCCTACTGAGATATCACAAAAAAAAAACCGATCAGGGAGCCACATTTTTGCACTAATTAATTCAGCGAATCCAATGGAGGTTCGCTATCATTTTTTACTTATAATTGGTGTGCGAGGTCCGATAAGTACTTAGCCTCACCGCCAGATGGCGTCAGTATCGCACGAGCAACTTACTATCGCGTAGTATTGTACATTCTAGTAGACGGCTACTGTCGAAATTTCAGCCGGATCGGACTCGTAGTTTTGTTTTGACCGCGTGTGGAAGCGGGAGTGTCAGCGGATTTTATAAAAATGGAAAAAAAGCAATATCGGTCGGTGATTCGATTCTTGTTTTTGGAAGGGAAATCGCGCAGCGAAATCAAAGAGCGTTTGGATGCTGTGTACGGTGACTCTTCTCCTTTGACGGCTACCATCAAAAATTGATTTAAAGAGTTTCAACGTGGTCGCACGTCGGTTTTTGATGAGCCACGTCCAGGTGCCCCGAAAACGGCTACCGCGGAGGATAACGTGACAAAAATCCACGATCTCGTATTGTCAGACCGCCGATTGAAGGTGCGCGAGATAGCTGAGACAGTAGGCATTTCAAAAGATCGCGTGGGTCATATCCTGCATGAAATTTTGGGTATGAGAAAGCTGTCGGCGCAATGGGTGCCGCGTTTGTTCACTCCGGACAACAAGCGCAACCGTGGGACTACTTCAGAGCAGTGTTTGACGCAGTTTAAGCGCAATCCGAAGGAGTTTCTGCATCGTTTCGTGACAGTCGACGAAACATGGATCCACTGGTATACACCAGAGACCAAGGAACAGTCGAAACAGTGGACTCCACCCGGCGAACGTTCTCCGAAGAAGGCGAAGACTGTCATCGGCCGGAAATGTGATGGCCACCGTTTTTTGGTATTCACAAGGTGTGATCCACATCCACCACCTGGAGAAGGGCAAAACGGTCACAAGGCGGTACTATGCCAAATTATTGGGCCGATACGACGCCGAATTGAAGAAAAATCGGCCCCACTTGGCGAAGAAAAAAAGTGCTGTTCCACCATGATAACGCACCGGCTCACACCTCCGCCCTCGCCACGGCCAAATTGGTCGAATTGGACTACGAACTGCTGCCCCATCCACCGTATTCTCCAGATTTGGCCCCGTGCGACTTCTTTTTGTTGCCGAACTTGAAAAAGTCACTCGCCGGGTAGAAATTTCAGTCGAATGAGGAGGTTATCGCCGCCACGGAGGCCTACTTTGCAAACCTCGAGAAAACGTATTTTTCAGACAGGTTAAAGAAGTTGGAGCATCGCTGGGTCAAGTGTATCGGGCTAAAAGGAGACTAGATTGAAAAATAAATCATTGAAGGACACCTCTAGGTAAGCATGTGATTATAAGGTTCTATAGCCACTGCATTGTGTTATTGCACAAGACAAATATGATCTCCCTATCTCGACAAGAATGAGCACAACAGATATTTTGGCTGTTCTAAGTTTACCCTTATACGTTTAGATCGCTCCTTTCTTCTTCGCCGGTTAGATTAGTCTGAGACCTTTGTTCTGGTTTTAGCAGATTCAAGAACTGAATTGAGCTGATACGTCCTCATTCTGTGTTATTTTTGCGTTCGACTTTTAGTTAACCACATTGATGGTACCATATCCCTGGCTTCATTGAAATACAACCGCACAACGATATTGTTTCTTAACATGAATACGTTGTAAGAGGGTTATTACAATTGCATCTAAATTACAGACTCTTTTCAATATTAATGTCCCAGTTGTAAGCCTTTTAGTCACAAGCAGCATCATTCAAGCCAACAGAACGTAGGCATTGTTTCTACCTACAATAAGCAGCTGCTTTCTAGACATCATTCAAGCCAACAGAACGTAGGCATTGTTTCTACCTACTTTCTTGATGGCTCCAAGGAATTCCTATCTCACTTATCACATGCTTGATCCCAAACAATCGCCCTGTGCTCAGCAATTTTGAGCAATTCATTTCAACTGCTATTCCGATTCTCCTTGGATAATCCAGCAAACGTATACGACATCTCACATCTCCATAGTGCCACTCAGGAGTAGTAATTTTCGCGTGTAAATTACCCGCAATTTGTCTAGTGCACATCTATCAGCAAATGATAGCAACTACAGGCAACTCCTTGCCGTATGCACATGCTGTAAACGTCTTCATTTTCATCTGGCTTATTGCAGGTGAAGACAATTTAAATTACACCTTAGGGTTACAACGCCATTTCGAACTATGTCTATACGAAAAGTGTCGTAATTGCACCAACCTCGAAGTTGGCGAGATCATTTCGGCATAGCCTCACCGTTAACCTTCTCAGACGACAGTCTCTCTAGTGAGTATTCTTCCTGCGACCGTGCGTGAAGCTTCGTTAATGCGGTGCTTGGTTTTGAAAGAGAATCACTAATAGTAGTCGCCGTCGTCATCTCTGTGTGATCATTCAAGTGTTGTGGTCCAAATTCAGGGAAAAGTGCTCTAATCATAGCAATTACCCCGATTTTAATGGGTGTGTTTTATGGGCTCTCTAGTGATCGGGTATCATTTGGTATTATAGGGGCCGGCAGATACAATTTTCGTTTTAGTGGAACACACTAGAAGGAAGCGACGCTTCACTGAACGCGGTTGGTTTGAATTGAAGACTTCTCAGTTTTTCGTCCAGAACTCTGGAGCCAAGCTTACGAATGCGATTGCTAGTGCGAGTATCGACAAACGAAATTCTCGACGTTCAAGTAGGTGATCTATAAATAATTCCGACGTTATACAATGTCCATCAGTTGCAGTCGATGGATTGATGGACGCGTTGGACAGTTTAAGTAAAATCTAAGATTGTGTTCATTAAAATATGTACGTAAGGTCGAGTTTGGTGATGTTGCAGTACAGACATTTATTTTTTGTTCTGTTATGGGTGGTGATCAGTGTGGAAGGCGGATTTGCTACCGTTCGACATAGGGATGATTGGCATAATTGGATTATTCTTCAAGCTCGATCGCGAACAAGTGATCGTAGTGGTAGTGTGAATAGCTTCAGTGCGATTCGTGTAAATCAAAGTGGCGTGGCACAGGGTTATGTGGATCCTGTTCAGATCGAACCGTATATTGTGACAATAAGTGGACGAAGTGATGATAAAAAAGCTCCAGAATCTGTTGTGATGGAAGACAAAGTTGATGGTGCGAGCGGCAATGATTTAGTGGTGCCAATTGGACGAGCTTTTGGGATAGTGAAGGAGATATGTGGGATGTTCAAAGAGCTTTTTACGGATTTTACAAGTAATTTAATATTGTTTTTTTTTTTTTAAGTAAATTTAAGAACCAAAATATTTCATAGCTAAAATCCTATATCGTGAATATATTTGACTATTTCAAAGTTAGATTTTGCGGAGAATCGTTTAATATTTCTTTTGTTTATTAAGAATTGACTAGGAGTGTTTCTTTTAAGCTCTAAAAAAATTACATAAAGGCAATGTCCGTTCTGATTGTGGCAACCTTGGATTGTTCGTTTTATCACGGTGACAACTTTCAGTCAATGGAACTCTCTACCTTGTCTTTATGTGCGAAATGACTTATGCACACATCAGAAAGGATACTGAAGTTTTTTTTTGATCTGATCTTTCCATCCCTGTTCTCATTACCCATAGTACAACAGGCCATTCTTTTGATAGCCGATATAGGAATTTTGTTATGATGAAATACATTTCCCCTTACATATGTTGACTTTGTAAGTCATTTATTTATTTAGTTTATTTTTCACAGGTACAAAAGCTATTGAAACAAATGGACCAAAGAATCTGTATTTAATTTGGTGTGAAAAATAATATCAAGTAGTTCAATGAACTTGAAATGTTGACTGTGGAATTAAGTGAGTCTACTCTGACCGACAAAGTTTATAAATGATACAAGACCTTCACGGAAGGCCGAAGACGTGTCCGCCCTGGCACGTCAACTAATATTTTTCGAGAGAAATATGAAAAGTCAATTTATTTTTTGAACAATCTTTACTCGTATATATGTACCTCTAAAAAGTTTTGATTTTAAACATATTCATTTTTGGGCTTAGTAAAATAAGTGTAAGTACGTCACTTTTAGCGTCTTGCGTATCATGTGAACAAATTAAGATATATGCTTCGGACTATTTTTATTCGGAGTATGATTTCGTAACAAAGCACTGATTAAGTGATCACCAATTTTGCTTCAATATTCTTTTAAGAGAAAAATCTGCAAAAACTAGCAATATGGATGTTAGTGAACGTTTTTCGTGTTGCATATCTTTATTTGAAACTTCTAAATGGAAAGATAGTAGTCCGGCTAGGCTAATGGCATTAAAGAGTTTCTTTCGTAGATTAGGTTTTAACATATTGAAATACTAAATGGCATTGTAGGTACCGCGCTTTAAGCCCTCAACAGATTGACGTATCGAATTTTTTATGGATGCACTGATTTTCTCGAAATTATTGGATGATATAATTTTTTCCAAATGTCACATTTATTTTTTGTTGTCGAATTCATTCAATGTTAAATGAGCGTCATCAATAAAAAATGATTTTGCGTTCAAAAACTAATATGATATTCTAGGAACCCACTGAGGTTTGTGCCGATTGTGATCCTCAGTTTTCGTGTTAATTGAATTTCGAAATGATGCAAATGCAAATTTGTAAATACAATTAGCCAAATAGTGCCTGAAAACATCGGACGATTGAAGTCGAACGACCTTCAACGACAAGTAGTGTTACAATATCAATATTTTCGCTAGAGCGGCTACTTTTTGTTCTGTTAGACTTTTTTAACCATCGACAGAACAAGCTTCAATTGTTGTCAATGACTTATTATTTATCGACTTATTTGGACGATTATTTAGTTCATAAAAATCACGAATTTCACGCTATATATTTTTTTAAACAAAGGACATTTTCATGATAATCAGCTTAACCAGTAGGCTAATGGCATGCAGCTGTTAGTAATTAACCCTTTAATGCATACTGTTGCATATCTGTATCATACTCAAATATGTGCTCTCGTAAGAAAATATTAACCGCTATCTTATATTTTTTTGTCCTGTTACCTTCCTGACTGTTTCTACGATCCGTGTCAATTCCTTGAAATAGTTTAAGTTTAAGTTTTAGCGCGTAAATTCACATTCCAAGTCATAAAACGGAGTGCGGTGAAAGTGAGCAGATGTTGTGAGTTTTGTTTATAAAAAAGTACAATAATTAAGTCTTTTAGTTCATGTAAGTAAATTTTTTATTGTTTTCTGTATATTCAGTTTGACATCTGCATAAAAATTATAAACAAAGAATGGTTGAAGATAGACTTTTTCTTGTATTTTACGTATGATGCTTATCTGCAACATAATGCATTTACCGTATGTGAAACATGGTCTTTGGATATGTGAACTACATACTTTATCTAGATTCTGTTTTCGTTTTCCATCATGCCGAAAGTTTTATCCGATAGGGAATTAGAGAAAATTTTGGATGATTGGGTGAAAAGCGAGGATGATTTTGAGAGTAACGGACCTTTGGTTCATATGTTAGACCCAGAAGATTTTGTAACAAGCACAAGGCGGGACATTGTAGAAGAAGACGGACTTAATGAATTGTTGGACTTTGATAGTTTGGCTGTTCATATTTTACAGGATAAGCAACATGCCAACGGAATTTTAAAAGCGAAATTAAAAAACTAAAAGAAAAATATAGACGAATTACATGGAAGCGTAAGAATTTCCAGTTTGATGGAGGACTATATTAATTTAAAGGAAAGACTTCATTACCTGATACTGTTCTGAAACTATTGACACCATTAGACCACTTTGATTACTTTTTTCCCGCGGAATCAAATTTGTATTCTCTTGAGATTACTCCAGAACGTCCTGCATTATTAACAAGCACCCATATAAGAAAGTATCTTGGAATTTGCATCCTTATGTCTGTCGTTCATATTTCAAATATTCGGCGATATTGGGCTCCGATAACTGGTAATGGCATAATAATGGGTACCACATGGGTACACAATCAATGAATTTGAAAGAATTCACAGGTACTTGCATTTTAATAAAAATAGCCACATGCTGCCAAAAGACAGTCCAGATCACGACAGGCTTCACAAAATACGACCTATAATTACTCACCTTACCAACAAATTTTTAACGATTCCTCGCGAAGAGTGTTTATCTCTTGATGAGCAGATATGTGCCACTAAAGCAAATAGCTACATGAAGCTATAAGTATAAGTATATGCCTGCCAAGCCGCATAAATGGGGGTATAAATTATTTGTGTGTCGGGATTTACGTATAATTTCGAAATTTATACCGGTAAGGAAAATACTAATGAAATTTTACCAACAGAGTTAAACTTGGGTGCATGTGCCAATGTCGTTATAAGATTGGCTCGAAGTATACCAGTTAATCTTGGCCATAAGCTTTATTTCGACAACTACTACACTACAGTTCCGTTGGCTGTTGAACTGGCAAAGAAAGGTATATACACTGTTGGGACTATTCGGCGTAATAGACTGACGAATTGCAAGCTTCCGAATGATAAGCAAATGTCCAAGGAACTTCGAGGAAAATCGTTTGAATTTTTCGCAAACATCGACAACATTGATATTTGTACGCTTTGTTGGAAAGACAATAAACCTGTAAACTTGTTGTCTACATTCGTTGGCGCACTGCCTATTGAAACACTTAAAAGGTACGACAGAGCCAAATCACAGCGCATTGACATTAATTGTCCAAACATTGTAAAGCAATACAATAAACATATGGGCGGCGTTGACCTTACTGACAGTTTAATTGGACGAGATAGAATTAAAATGAAATCTCGTAAATGGTACATGCGGATCTTTTACCATTTGGTCGATATCACTGTCGTAAACGCATGGATATTATATAAGCAAAATTGTGAGATGCGCAATGAAGTCCCAATCAATTTATCCGAATTTCGGGTAGATTTAGGTGAATCTCTTTGCCGAAGTGGAACTCCGTTTCCAAAAGTAAGAGGAAGGCCATGCGGCTCACCATCAGCTCTTCTTCAAGAACGCAAAGGAAGTTTCCAAAGTCGCATGTTCCATCGACAAATGTTAGAAAAGACGAAATCTCGCATTGGCCAGTGTTTTTGGAAAAAAGGGTTCGATGTAAGCTACCTAATTGTAGTGGATACACATTTGTGAAATGTGAAAAATGTGATACAGCCCTCTGTTTAAATAAAAACAATAACTGTTTCAGGAATTTCAATATTTAGCTTATTTTATTTCCTCACTTCCTATTTAAAAAAAAAATAATAATAATTATAATAATAAATACGATAACTAAAGTAAGTAATGAACATAAATATACATATGTATGTTTGCTTTGAAGACTTATGTGTGGGCCTTTTTTTATAAAAATTAAATTTTTTCTTCTGTTTTATGTAAATGTGTTTTTTTAGTTCGTAATGGTTGTTTTATTGTATTAATTAATTTTTTAATAAAAGTTATAAAAAAAACGTTTTAGTTCCCAAAAAAAGGATTGGTTTTCATTTTCATAAATTCATACTTGCTCATGTATACGTACCCTAAATGCATAGCGTTGCATATCTGCATCATAGTGAAAATTCGATTTTCCAGGAAAATCAATCGTCAGATGTTTTATATATAATTTTTTTTTAGTTCAAATTGTCTTTTTATATAACATATATTTAATTCGTCAAAAATAAAAAAATCATGCATTAAAGGGTTAAAATCTAATAAGGTCTAGTTCAGAAATGTCTAAAAAGTCACCGATCAAAAACTATTCACTACATTTAGGCGCGATTTTTGAAAGATTTCACTTCTTAAAGGTCCGACGAATTTTAACTTAATGTTTAGAGATAAAAATACTGGTTCCAAATCTAAAGTATACAATTCGATTGTGCACTAGGGCTTTTAACCTTACTTTTTAAGAACTGCAGTAAATGTTTTTTTTTTTATTTAACGTGCGTGACTTGACTATATTGTATAATGCAAATTTTTAAACGAATCTCCTATGGCTCCTTAAATTAAATTCTTCGACATTCCACAAGAAGAGTTAGACTGGTCACTATTGTGTAAATACATTTCGTAATTAGTATTATCTCCGAGGATCTCCGGGAAGCTAGGTCAAAGCGGTGGTAATTCGCTGTGCTCCATTTCAGGTGGTTGTTCCAAACAGCCTTCAGTAGTCTGGTTTTGTCTATTAACTGCTACCTAAATATAAGACCTTAAAAACATGTAATAAATGTAAGGCCATCAAATAAAGAATGTCGTTTTAAATCAAGAGACAAACGTAACATTTTTACGAAAAGTGTAAAAAGTTTAAATACCAAAGTACAAACATCAGCGCTGAGCACAGTCCGGCTTTCGATTGCGGATATTCTTTGCCTTTCGCTCCACTATTTAATGCATGATCATTGAAAGACAGTCGGATATTTGCCTGATGAGAAGTACAGTCGAGCCTCGCTGCGCTTTGGAGCCATCCTTGAAGATATGAAAGCATCTATTTCCGGGTTCTTCAATCCTGACGCTACGAAAGCTGATTGTATAATAATCCCACAACTGAGTGACTGGCGTTAATGCCTCAGATATCATATCCAAAAGACAGGGTTCATAGAATATATTCGCTCGCCCAAGTTGATTTTATAAATACCCCATGAAAATAAATAGTATAGCATCTAAAAAAGAGCCAGGGGTGTCAATGTCCCCCTGCAGTTTTAGTCTGTTCCACCACACAACTGATATGTATGAGATTAACATAGGTTTAATCATTGATGCAAATTAACTTTCCGGTAGAACCCGGTTTTTCCAGACCCCACCTAAGCAAAAGAACTACAAAGCTTTAATCGTTTTTGACACTACGCATTTCGACGATAGTAGTTAACCATCGAGGGCGACCGCAAGATATTCGGCTTCTACGGAGATTGGATAAAGCTAAATCTGAACCAACAAAAAAGTCGCAACATCAAAAAATAGAGTCAATAAAAGAGTCTACCGTCATGCACCATAATAGCGAGGAGAATAGACAAACTTGTGGGAAGCCTTTGCTTGCCCTTCAGTAGTGTTACTCTGATCCACTCTTTACATCAACGAAAAGGCCCAGTTGATAATCTTTTCTATCGAGTACGCGTTCATTTCTTCCAACATAATTTTAAAGCGATGTGTTGCAGGATTTTCTTCACTGAAAAGCCTGTTGCATCTTAGAAAGAAGATATATTTGAAAAGTAATGTGTGAACCTTGCGATAAAGCGATAAGATCCTTCAAATCTTGGTGATAACATATTCGGGTAATTTCCATCGGCTCAGTCTCACCTTCCGGTAGAAGATTCCGCAATGAGCTGATATCATCTAATTTATTGAGAAGTGAGACTGGAGCAGTTTCTGCTTTTTTCCGAGCAAAAGGTTGTATAAATTCCCTTAAGTGATTAAGTTATAGTACAGTACAATGGAAAGAGCATTTCATATTCGTGCGGTTCGGCAAAAAAAGATAAGGCCTAACGGAATGCCTTATATCTATTCCTAGCGAGGTTTAATTCTTGCACGCTAGCTCGCTTGAGAATTTTGCTGAAATAGCGATTAAATCATGATAAAAAGCAAATATTGCGTCAATGTTCAAGTGATTTGTCAATGTCAATGTCTCCCATATGTTATATCGGCCGCTTTTGAATTTTATTTAGCAGGTGAGTAGAGGTCTGGAGAGCATCAAAGCAGATATGAAGTTACGTTCAAGCATGGTGCAAATATAAAGTGAAGTCAATTGAGAGGGAATTAAATATTTCTTGCATCATTTAAGGAAACTTATAAATTTCGGATCTTTCTTGGCATCCTACACTAAGTGTTTTATTAACGCACATATCAAGGGTGAAAAGTTCGGTGTCATATACTCAAGCACTAGTCATTAATAATAGCTATTTACTCAGGGCTTGCTTACTAAGTATTTATTTGTAGACTAAGTACCTTAATACCTCTATTGCTTGCACCTCACTTAATTATGTTGTCGAGGTTGGAATTGAATGTACTTAACATATGCTGCCGTTCCAATTCTACGAGCAAAAGCAAGGGACGAGAGTCTTGGAAAAATTTTCATTGAGAGTTGAGAGTACTATTTCCAGTGAAGCAGTGGATTGGATTAGACTGGAAACCATTTATGAGGAATAGCGTCAATGAGGAATACCAGTATTTATTTGGCGAATATCCAACTTGAAACCTTTCAAAAAGAATTCTAAAGAATGCTTTGGAAATATCAAGCGCAACAATCTTGTGCGAGGTTGTGTAGAGATTGGCTCCACTTTTCGGTGAGATATGCCATCAAATCACCAGTGCACCTATGACTATGGATGAAGCTTACGATTGTTTGTTTTGCCAGCGTGAAAGAACATCTCTTTAGAAGTATGGGAAAAATATGTCAAGTACTCTTGCAACTGTACGATTGCGATAGTGGATTTGTCCCATAACAAATGGCACGTGCATGGTAATACTCTCCCGAGTACAGGTGGGAGCAGCGTACAATCTGAAAGTGTTGGACTGACTGCAAATTGTGCAGCAAACAGATAGGTTTTGTCGAAAGAGCTGACAGCTGGGATGTCATTAGAAGTGACAGTCGTTCTTTATGAACGACCAGCAGTTTTTGCTACCCTTGGGATATTGTAGCACTTCTTGCCTCATCTTTTGATCATAGGTGAATTTGCAGACATTTCTGGCTCGTTTAAACTTATTCCGGTTTTCCTTAAAAACTCTGTAAGTCTAAAAAATCAAATCTTTTAACTTGATAGCACTTCGGGGCTTACTTTTTTATCTATGAGGGATGAAGAGTTTCATGACTAGTAAAACAATATTTGAGATAGCATCAGCAACGACGTTACTATCGAGAAAGCACAGTGAAGTTCCTAAAGAAGTGGTTTAATCCATTCCAATTGCCTTTCTTGTACTCGTACAGCTATAAAGTTTCTTAAAGAAGTTGTTCTCTGACTGACTGGGGTGAGCACGAGCAATTATATGATACGACAGAGTCACCTGACTAGCAAAAGGTGACTAAATGTAAATAGAACAAGCCCAAGGTGATGGGCTGCAGTGTCAGGTATTCGTATAGGCTGGATTAGGTTATTTACCTTATCGAAGATCTCAACATACTTTCCTTCCTTCCTTGGGGCGAAGTCTGGACTGAATGTTAAAGCCGAGACCGCGATGCGGATAAAATAATGGCACTAAGTTATATGGAGGCAGATTTAAATCCGATAATTTGGTATTCTAACCCACCTCGAGTTACGCTAAGTACAATACCAACACAGCGGATTGGTGGCGAGTAAGATGGACTTACACAGCAAAAAGATTCGCTTTCAGCCCACCATTTTTGAACTTCTTGAACTTGAACTTCAACAAGGTACAAACAAAATAAATACTCAACTCCGACGCAACAATATGGCAAGCGGAGTTGAGACGTACAAGTTCGAAATTAGCTTCCCAACAATACTCTAATAGAGGTGTTATGCCCATACACTATTTCGATTAGATCTACCAACAAATGTACACATCTAACGCGCTACGTCGGATGCCAGACACTTTCGGTCATCGCCTCAACTCGCATGATTGGACCAAGTGACTTGTGAATGAACGCGCTAGAGGGACCGTGTGAGTTTCACTTCACTCGATACTACACTGTGCTGCATCAGTATTTTTACGTTGTTTATTTTGTTGTTGTTTTTGTATTTGCACCTTTTTCTACACTTGCGGGAGGTTTATGGATTTATTTATTATTTTTTCCGCGATGGAAGTGTGCACAAAGTACGGTGTGTTTGTCGGATGAAAGCATGGTACTCCCTCAGTATACATACTCGTAGGTACCGTCAGATTTTCAAAGTTTTGTTGATGCGCCTTGTGTGAGTCCTTTAACCAACTTGCCTGCTGCTCCCAGTGATTTGATCCCTTTCACGGAAGTGTGGACGAGGTTTGTTTAAAAAATAAAGTGACTTTTTATTTACCTCGAGAAATATTTATTTATCCATGAACACCTTTTTTATTACCTTCAAAGTATTAACCTTCAGATCAAATCCTCGAAGAACTTCTGAAGCACTTTTTGGTGTAGCCTTGAGCTGTTTCAGCGATGTGAATTGTGGCAAATCTCAATCCTTTCATAAGTCAAGCTTTGAGAAAAAAAGCCGTTGGCTGAGCGTGATTAGGGTATTGCTTTTAGTCAAAAAAATTACACACAAGCAACGTTGTCCCCATTCCGAAAATCACACATTACGAGCCATGACATACATATGACAAGTGG
This sequence comes from Merodon equestris, assembly GCA_958301585.1. NCBI lineage: Eukaryota > Metazoa > Arthropoda > Insecta > Diptera > Syrphidae > Merodon > Merodon equestris. The sequence goes on along the minus strand of OY284413.1, from coordinate 205,024,931 downwards.
CACCGTTCTGCAGAAGATAAAAACCGCCAATGTTTGAAGCATCAATTTTGGTGAGGCAACAGTAGTGTCAACTGATCCTTCTGCGATCGCTCGAAATGTAAATGGTCTTCGGTTACACTCACCTACGGTGGCGATCACTTTAGCTGATCTTGCCATTTAAACTCACTTTAGCGATTCAAAACTCTGCTGGTTGATGACAAACTCAGTAAGAACTTTACGAAGCGTTACAGCCTTCTGCCTTTTTCATAGTGAATTTTCACTAGTTCAACATGATGTGCAAGTGCGATTCGATTTACATATATTCCTCAACTTCAAGTTGAGAGCGAATATTAAAATGATACCTTTTATTGGATGACCCTCTTCGCTAACAACGAGTTAATTTAAAGAAAACCTAAACATAATCCCATTCGTAAACCTGCTAATGATGACACACTTTCACTTCTGAAGCTAAAATCAATGACACATGCACCTACATATTCGTTCGTCGTTCCCTTCGATTTTCTGTCAGTTCCAGAATCTCGACTGGCCCCCCAACTGCTTCACCAATTCCAATTAGAGTTACTCCCAAAAGCGCTTGCAAGCACTGTCGAGTGATTTCAATTCCCGAAATTATCCCCATAACTTCTGACAGTTGTGTGGCAAGTTGTCCATAACATCCTGTCATGTTATCCCCAACTGCCATAAAGTATTGCATCTGAAGTGTTAGAAATAAATAAATGAGCTCGTCCACGTCGGTGTGTTCGCATTAACACCACATGTCCCGCAGCAATGTGGAAAATGATTTTCTTTTTATTACACTTTTCTTTCATTACCATGGGATGATGTATCTTTACTTATGTTTTTGTATTTTTTTCTTTGTCAGGTAACGAGGTGGAAAGCGATGGACGTGCCAAACCATCGTCTACCAGCCGCAAGATAAAAAAAAAAGTCAAGAAAAAGTTTAAGAAATTCATCATGCCGTTGCTCCTAGCTTACAAACTGAAATTTCTGACGTTGGTTCCCGTACTCATCGGAGGATTACTGCTGCTGGTCGGTACGACAGGACTGGCGGGATTCTTCTTTGCACTGTTCACGGCCGTAATGAGCTTGAAAGGAGACCCGAAAATGGAATTCAAACAGTGGTAAAGCCTAGATGGTCGTTTAATTTAATTTATTTAATTTAGTGTAAATAAAATGATTTGAATGATTTATGATGTGGTTTTACTCAAATTCATCAAATAAATCGCAAGCGGTTTAAGGATTCTTTTCCCAGGGTTTACTCACACTCTCTGATGGTACCTAAAGGAATACTTGTTTCTCGTATGTCTCGCCCTTGTTGTCGTCATAGTAATTCCAATCGCCGAACGTCGTCGTTGAATAATTAGGCTCGTACTTTTCTTTGACATTCCACCCGCCGTAATGTAATTTGGATCCACCAACTGGATACTGAACAATCTGAAGTTTGGCTTTCTCATTTGTTGCTCCGAACAACCAGCTGGCTGCAACTAGAGCTGATGTCACCAAAGCAATCTTGCTCATCACGAAGGCTGATGATGTCGCGGCGATGAGAAACTTCAAAATCAAAGGAACCACTACCAGTTTGGCCAAAAGGGCAACGACAAGGAATGGATAGAGATGTTTCAGTATTTTCTTGCTTTTGTGTAAATGTCCTCGAACTTGAGGAAGAAAAAGTAAAGATTGAGGTCAGGTCAAGTCAGAGCTATTTTATTTCAATCTCAAGGGATGTTGAGAGTTTGTTTACCTTGATTAAGAGCGACCCTATTGTGCTCCTCTCCATCGCCGGACAGTCCTCCGAAGGAATCGGCTTTAATCGATTTTTCACTTCCTATAAGAACGCTGGGCTTAGCCAGGATGAAACACATCGCAAAAGATATACTGAATACGAGCGAAATACGGCTGAACATGGTGCACTGTTGCCGATGCACTGACTACTATGGCAGACCACCTGTTACAATGCACTTTGGTAGATTCTGATTGTTAAACAGTTCTGCATTAATTCAGTTCTCTGACGGCCAAGGGAAACGATATTCATGGATGCACATGGGTGGGTATCCTAAGCGGCGTCGGTTCTAAAGGCTGAACTAATTCGCGAGGAGGCGCACTGTAAGCTATCATCACCCGGTAAGAGGCCACTCGTAAGTAAGTAAGTGATCACGTGTCAGAAAGAAGTAAGATATGTTTTTTTTCTTCTGATCTTAAGTGCAGCATGGTTAAATGTATTCGTAGTTCATGGTTGCCTAGTTGAAAGGCAGTCAACTAAGGGTATGTAGTTACTATTGGTTGGCCTGGTTACCACTAGGCATGCTCATTTGTATGTCCATCACGAATCATATGCCGCTGTTAGGTAAGTTGTCGTTTCATTTTCGGCAAAACTCCGGATACCAATCAGTAGTAGCCACCCATGCCCATATTAAATTCATAGTCCAGTCGTGCGACGACCTATTGCATCCGGCGCAGCAACTCATTATACAACGACTGGATTGAGCTTATAAGTGAAGGTGGTCTTGAGCCTTATCGCACGCGACCAGCACATTAAACTCCATGAAAACTATGATAGATATAGTACACTAAAATGCAAGTCTAATATATCAAAAGTGAAATTTATGATTTAGCACTCACAAGCTGGTCATATGCTACACCCAGACTATGATTCACATGACTAACTACACAAGTGACGTCTGCTTCAAGCAATCGTGGGGCTTATAACCGCAATCACCGGACCGGTGTTGGTTGCGGTACCAATTTTGCTGCCATTGTCATAAATGGAAAAGTTCACGAAGCATGTCAACTGTATCATATTTCAATTCTATTCAACAGAGACGTTGACTAATTGAGTGATATGCTGGTAATGGATGTTATTCATGTATACTTAGCGGCCAACCCATGATCTTGCATTCATTCAAGGTTCATGCCTTACCCTACTTACTACCCATTCGTTCGCATTCCAAATACCGATCTAGACAGCATCTGGTTTGATCTCGTAAAGATTACGAGTGTGTATAATCTCGCGCGTTTTCATCCAGATTTTATTTTGATAATTATCTCCTAAGACCGGTTTAACGGCTAAGAGAAACTATTCACGGCTTGTAGCCATTGAGAGATAATTATTGATCTAATACAAAAGACATTATGCAATCAATTAAATTCAAATGTTAGTGCCGCACATAGGAATCCACGCCAAATTAATTACCTTTTTATCTTTTTGCTGTTAGACTTTCCCTCTTACATCTAATCGCAATTGCTGTATCCGTATCTCCTGCTAAGACCACTCATCGAGTAGTTATTTACAAAAAAATGGAAAGTTTACTCGACATAGAATGTAGCTTAGCGACAAAGTGGTTGTCGGTTATGATGACAATGTTGATTTTGTCAATGAAAAGCAGATAATGTCTGCTTAAAGCACTTGACTTAATTTAGCGATGCCATCAACTACTTATGGTATAGTGAACTCATCAATGATATTATGACTATTAAAAAGGGTAGCTCAATAGTTTTACAGATGTCTGTTCATATAAGTCGTGTATTGCAGTTTTCATAGAGGAGGCTATTTGATAGAAGAGCACAGATTGATTAAAATCGTTTTGAAACGCGGACTACGTACATTGCTAGGAGCCTTTGAGCCTTCAGGATTGTTAAGAATTTTTTGAAAATTGAAGGTGCGCGAGATAGCTGATACAGTAGGCATTTCAAAAGATCGCGTGGGTCATATCCTGCATGAAATTTTGGGCATGAGAAAGCTGTCGGCGCTATGGGTGTCGCGTTTGCTCACTCCGGACAACAAGCGCAACCGTGAGACCACTTCAGAGCAGTGTTTGGCGCTGTTTAAGCGCAGTTCGAAGGAGTTTCTGCGTCGTTTCGTGACAGTCGACGAAACATGGATCCATTGGTACACACCAGAGACCAAGGAACAGTCGAAACAGTGGACTTCACTCGGCGAACGTGCTCCGAAGAAGGCGAAGACTGCCCCATCGGCCGGAAAGGTGATGGCTACCGTTTTCTGAGATTCACAAGGTGTGATCCACATCAACTACCTGGAGAAGGGCAAAACGGTCACAGGGCTGTACTATGCCAAATTATTGAGCCGATTCGACGCCAAATTGAAGAAAAGACGGCCCCACTTGGCGAAGAAAAAAGTGCTCTTCCGCCATGATAACGCACCGGCTCACACCTCCGCCCTCGCCACGGCCAAATTGGTCGAATTCGGCTACGAACTGCTGCCCCATCCAGCGTACTCTCCAGATTTGGCCCCGTGCGACTTATTTTTGTTTCCAAATTTGAAAAAGTCACTCGCCGGGCAGAAATTTCAGTCGAATGAGGAGGTCATCAATGCCACGGAGGCCTACTTTGCAGACTTCGAGAAGACGTATTTTTCAGACGGGTTAAGTGCATCGCTGGGTCAAGTGTATCGAGCTAAAAGGAGACTATATTGAAAAATAAATCGCCATTTCTCCAAAATTTTTGTTTTTCTTTTGTAGGCTAAGTACTTATCGGACCACCCTCGTACATACTTAATCATCTCTACCATTAGTTTTCTTCCTATTCCACCTCGTCAAGAACAACGTCTATAAAATATGATATACGCTTCGAATCGGGGCTTCGGGGCTGCTGGATATGCGGTCCAAATGCGAGTAGTCACGCAAGCAGCCTCACAATGGAGTGGGCCATGTTTTGGTACCGTGGCAACTACATACATCTGACTTAATCTATTACATCGGCAAAAAATCTTCTGCTTTCAATTGCTTATCATTAGCCCATGACTTGCCTACAAATACGAAACTAATTCACGATTACGCCCAGTTCGTCGGTACCGTCATTAATCATCGGAGACAGCCTATGACACAACATCCATTTAACACATTCTCTCAATGAATGTCGTGAAATATTTCGCATACTCACATCTGCCAATGAAAATAGAAATCCCGATAAATATTCAGATTGCCTCATGGCACATTCCTTTCCGCTGAGTATCTGTTACTTTTTTGATATTCTTCAATCGAATCGAATTATTTTAACCGTTTAATGTGCTTCTTTGTTTCGCCAACGATGGAAGTGGACATTCACACCTCGGTCGTTGCCAATAACGACAACAACAAGATAATGTGTATCTGGGTTAAACGCAGAAATACCAACAGGTGAAATTGATTTTCTTTTCATTTGCGCGAATGAGGAAAGCCAATATTGATTCATTGAGAAAGTGACGGCCCAGCCCAGCTTTGGGCTCACCGTTACTGCATTCTTATCAATCCAAATATGACCGGCTAAGAGGCAAGCATCACAGACGTTGTATTTTCCACAATTCTGTGAATGAATAAGCACCATTCAAAAAACCAAGTGACGACCGGCAAGCCACGGGGGATATTTAAATGTAGTTTTACGATACATTCATCTAATGAAGCTTGGTTGTGAGTTTCACGCGCCCGTTGTGATGGAGCACGTGCTAGCGCATAAGTGAAACTCTCTCGATACCCTTTAACGATTGTCCGCAGTTGCATCATTACGAATCGGGGATTTCGTAATCAAAATTCACAACGAAAACATGGTCCGGACTCCGGACGATGCCGGTAAAGAAATCACTTGTTGTGTTGCAAGCCACATGACCAATGCAACTCCATGATGACGGCCATTCTGGTTCGATGACTGGTCCTCGGCGAGTGCCTGACGACAGTTGACGATGCTAGTACTGATGACGACAATGATGAGAATCGCGATAATAGCACTTTCCGGTATGAAATCCATATCGCAGACTCTCTCATCGCCGACGTCGGTCGGCTCAGCGCACCGAAGAAAGTGAAACCGATGACACAAAATGTTAAGTAACCGCTTTTATGTTTTATGCTAATTGCAGACGTTCCAGCGAGGTTTTTCTCTCCAGCCATTTGCAGTCGGTATTTGTTCCTTCCGCGCACCGAGCGGTAGGTTGCTCATGCACGAGTGCGCGGTGTTGTGCATTGCAGTTCGTTTATTCGAGTAATTGCCAAACTTTCACCGGACCTTCGTATAATTACGACAGTGCCTTGCGGCCCTGCGTAGGTACGTAGTTAGCATTCTCCGCTGAATATTGTCCCGTAATTTTGGAGACTACGCATTACGTACGTAGTCTCCATACGTATGCACTTTACATGAGCAAGGTGTCGCGCTATGCCTCGTACCTGACATGCGGATAGATGCATATCAGCTTGAGATAAACGTATCGAGTTGATGGGTGTCAATTTATCGATCGTTATCGCGAGCCAATTTCATCTTCTGGTCAGCTTGGGTGCTGGACTTTGAAAATGAAAGTGGGCGAGATGGAAGCACAGCTCAAGCGGTCACGTGCCGAGAGCATTATGAAATGAAGAGATGCAAATACCGCTTTGTTTGCTTGGAATCACGAAACGTCTGAGCTCCGTAATTAATTGATCGACTATCAAAGTAAATAGAGGTGTATCCACAAGATGGATTGGTGTGGAACGGTTGCACGCAACTTTAATGAGATTGGTGACAGGTGTTTGGCAATGTGGATGGAGTTAATGATCTTAAATAGATAAAATACAAGCTCGTCCCAACGTGACGCTCATGTGTAAGATTTTATAATAAGATATGTGTTCATTGCGCTGGGTTAAGCGGGTTTCTAGATGATTGGGCCATTGATTTTTAAAGACGATATTGGGATGCCGAATTAGGTGAGGCAACATGGTATATCCAAGCTTCAATATTTATTTGTGTTGTAAGTGGTGGCCACACATTTCATAAGGGGACAAACACTTTACGATTGGAGCCTTTTACGTCACGAAAATTAAGTTAATGAATGCAACTGGTGCAACCAAGCTACCAATTTCACATCTTCAGCTTTTACAAGAAGTCCGCGTAATCTCGGTGTTTGAAGGGCCTTAACACCCAAATTTTTTCGACATATGCATGTTCGTAAGCTTGTCTCCAGTACAAACACTGATATCGACTTTATTTGACGCAAAACTACTTTAAAGTTGATGTAAAATATTTTTAAAATAAACGATGTCCTATCGGCGGATACGATGGATATGCCTTGCCGCGGAAGTTAATTTTTTTTCTAAAGACAATTATAAAGATTCTTGTGCAGTTGGTGGTGATACTTGATGGCCATTATAAGGTGAAAAAATTCTGAAGCGGGTAGCAAGATGCTTTAGGTGATAAGATTTGATAGAGGCGAGTGACAGAGAAAAACCTCCCTTTGTTTTCTTTCTAGGGTTTGTCTTAAGGTACGACTTTTTGAGAATAGGAAAGGACTTGCGCTTAATTTTCTTAAAATTATTTTTATGAGTTGTTCTCATGCTTTGTTCTCCTCTGCGAAACGAACATACCATCCCTATGAAAAGACTCGCACAGCTCAAAAAATCATAACGAAAATCATAATGTGAATTAAAGTATGCTCTGTTGCACCAACCAGGCTATTCGCCAAACTTGGCTCCCTCAGACTTTTGGTTGATATCAACAAAATGTTCATGAAACGAATAGCCGCCATCGAAGCATATTCGACAGTCTTCCGGAGTCTGACTTCAAGGATGGGAATAAGTGTATTAAAGATCAGGAAGGTTATTTTGCACTACAGAGTCGTATTTTTCTTATCGAACGACAAAAATTATTGAACGAACTAGTATTTAAAGATAGGCATCTCTCTTGAGACGATGGATTCAAGATTGTTCATTTTTAGATTAGTTTTATTAGAGCAATTACAAATTTCAAATGGAGGTTAAATTTAAGATCTTAATGGATCCTATAGGGGTTCCTTAGGGGCCTATTTACATGCGCCGGAAAACATCTATACTTTATTTGGAATCGAAATGAATTCGTGGAGTGTTTCTTTTTTTAATCAAAAAATTTGTTTATTTGAAATTAAAATAAAAAAAATACAAAGTATTGAGATGAATCCCACTATTTTATCTCAATACGTCAATTTACCGCCTCGTTCTAGGTACTGCAAGCACTTTTAGCTTCTGACTTTACCTGGACAAAATATCGCTTATACACATTCAAATACCCAGGGTCGTAGAAGATAAAATCATGGGCCTACAGATCAAGTGACGTAATTTGATCTAAATATATAACTAATATAAATTTCCTACCGATACCAGACATCATTGCGAAAAACCGCTCTGAGAATCCGCATAGGTGGTGTAATATGGATGATGATTGAATATTGAATATTTTACCTTATAGAATATTTTCACCAGCGCAATATACATATGATACAAACAAGCGTATGCCATGCTGCGACACGAACAAACAGTATACGAGTATATCCTAACGGAATACTCTTCCTGAATCCCAGAAGAGTCAGATCTCTTGTCAAGAGCTGTTTACAGTGCTTTTACTGTAAATGTTTCTATATTGATAGGCCGCGGTTCTTGTACCGTGACTATCGGCGATATCCCAGTACAATACTAGAACACCAATATCTGATATACGCAACGAAATAAAACACGAACGTTCTCTTTAGCTGCCAAATTCTATCAGGCCAATTCAAAGTTTATTAGCCAATATTTATACTAAGATATTGCTTATTCTAGCACAAAGAGTTTTTTGATGAAAATAGCTTACTTTACTAAATATTACGTACAAAAAATAAAAATGTAAATTGCCTATTCTGCAATACAAATTTGTTGTTATGAATGGTGCAAACTGATTACTGTGCAAATATAGAGGAAACATTATGAGAATAAATAGAAACAAAGACAAAAAGAAAAACAACGGTATTATGTTACATTCGCATTTGGGTTGAGCTCAGTTCAATGTCAAGCAGTGAACTTAGGTTTCAAATTCAATGTTGTGCGGCTGGCAACTGGATGCCGGTGCGCTGTGAATACTGACCGTACTCAACATCCTGCCCCCCATTGAACTGTGTTCAATCGTTCTGTTGATAGATGACTGTTGATTCGGCTGACGAATTCTTCTTGGTGATGGAATGGGAAATTCTGTGCGTCTACGGATAAATCGACTGGATTTCCATATTACGAACACACTGACTCCAAACGCTAGGAATAATCCGGAGACAGTGATGGCGATATGTAGGGTATTATGCTGCTGAATTTGTAGTGGTAACTCCAACTGTTGGGACTTGATCTGTTCCCGTATTCCTTGTAATTCTGCTTGATAAGTGGTGATATTTGGAGCATTGTGGTGAATCGCAATCATGTGCTCCACATTTGTGAAGTTCATGTCTCTACTAAGTCTAGTATATGCCACCCGTAAATTGTTTGAATAGATGCGATGAGCTTGAATCGTTATGTGATCGTGTTTGACAACACAATTTGGGTTCAATTTCAGGAAGCCACTTCCTTCAATCATGATAAGGGACGGATGGTGATTGCATACTATGTTCAGCATTGTTTCCTTTATTACCCCGTAGATCCATTGATTTGTCTGAGGAATTTGTGTCCACACGGAAGTATTTTTGATAGTTTTTAATTTACATGTTGCTAATGATGATATGTTATTTAGGAAGTTCATTTCGCACGTGCTGATATTAGCTCCAGGTCGGTAAATTGGATGAGTTTGGGTGCATAAGTGAAGTGTATCTTCTATGTGATTGCATATGGATAGTTCGTTTTCTGATATTGGGTAGTATTGATCGTGATAAGCACTCACCGCCAATAGGGTTGATGAGGGATCTATGGCTATTAGTACATTGTTGACAACTGCCGGAATTGGAATGAGTTTAAATAATACAAATTCATCTATACCAATCAATGGTAATTCGACCTTGAATATTACATAGTTTGCCGTGATTTGTCCTTCTGTTGACATCAATTTGTAAAGTTGCAGCATGTTTTCTGGTTCCACTGGAAGACGTAAGTGTAGCGGTAGGTAGTTTTTGATTTTGATGAGTTCTTGTTTCAACTGCTGAGGCGAAATGAGTAAATGATGAATTCTGCCATGATGAGTGTCTGATAACACGTCAAATATAGATGCTTGAAAACGCTGCATATTGACTACTATTAATGTAGTGTAGATCGACCAGGATGAAAATAATTGCTGAACCTTAATCTGATACATTTCATCGGTGATGTTGTTTATCCGATTAGTTATTTGTTCTAATTGGAATACAAGTGAATTATGCCTTCTGATTGAATCTGCTTCGGTATGTTTCATTATGTTTACAGTGGAGTCTAATAATGACGTATTGTTCTTTAATAACGTTGTTAGATAATTTTCATTTGAATATATCCTTTCAATATTTTTATCCATTTCTTCAGCATATCGAGAATCAAGAATCCCAAACAGTGAATTAGCAACATTGCCGACGATGTCAAGCGCTCCTCTTTTGACCTTCCTCGAAGTACGCGTAGTCCTGAGTAATGAACTTTCCTCAATGAGTTCTTTATTGATACATTGAAATTGCTGAACAACTTGAGTACATAGACTTTTCGATGTAATTTGCTGGCAAAGGTGATCTAATATCTTGGTACTATTTTTGAGAGCCTCAAATTCTCTTCTGTATGGTTCAAGGTTGTAGTAGACCACTAGGTTCCATGTGTTGTGTATCAGCTTAATGTTTCCTTGACCTTCAAAATGTATTCCTGGATGTGATTCGAATTTGTTAACTTCTACTTCATTTGCTGTACTCAACGACGCACATACACAGGTTAACAATAATGTTACTAGGGCGGAGCCAAGTGATAACTGTTTCCTTCGTTTGTTTGGAGAAGGACTATCATGTAATTCTTTATCATTCGATTTGTTGTCTGCTGATGGGTTTGTTGTATGATCTTCGTCGTTGATGTGCCGTTTGCTATTATTCCCTACGCCAAGATCGGCTTGAGAAGACGGTTGTATTGGCAGAGGGGCAAGTCGGTGTATAGCACGACGAAACACACCAGAAGCCGTGTGTACGTCTGCTACCCTAACTAAGCCATCAGACCCCTTAACAGTGTTAATTATTCGTCCTAATGGCCATTTGAGACTTGGTTGATTGTCTTCTTTGATTATTACCATCAAACCGGGCTCTACGTTCTGACATTTCTCCTTCCATTTGTACCTGTGTTGTAATTGGCTTAGGTATTCGCTAGACCAACGTCGCCAGAATTCATTTTTAACAGAAGACACAAGTTTCCATCTTGTTAGAAGTGCAGACGTTTCTGGTTTCGCTGATTGGTCAATATTGCTGGTCATTGGTTCGCCAATAAGGAAGTGCCCTGGAGTGAGAGCAGTGAGATCATTTGGAGAAGTTGACATGGGAGTTATTGGTCTTGAGTTCAATATAGCTTCCACTTCTACAACTGCTGTTTCTAACTCTTCATATGTTAATGAAGCAGAGGCCAAAATGTGTTGTAATAGATGCTTGGCTGACTTGACTGCAGCTTCCCACAAACCGCCAAAATGAGGTGATCGAGGTGGAATGAAGCTAAAGTCGCATCCCTTCGCTGTGCATACAGCTGTTATTTGTTCCCTATCCTTTGTTGAGTCAATGAAATGTTTTAGCTCCATTAACTGATTCTTAGCTCCCACAAAGTTTGTGGCATTGTCGCAATAAATATTTTTACAGTGACCTCGTCTTGCCATAAATCTTTTTAATGCACCGATGAATCCCTGAGAGGTTAGATCACTTACGAGTTCTAAATGGCATGCCTTCGTTGCAAAACAGCAGAAAACTGCTATATATGATTTTTGCGGTCGCTTTCCCCTAAGCTTATAGTGTGTCCATATGGGTCCGCAAAAATCAATTCCTGTGTTTATAAATGGTCGTGCTGGTTGAACCCTGTCAGAAGGCAAATTTCCCATCAGCTGCCCTAAAAGTTTTGGTCTCGCCCTTGAACACTTAATACATCCTTGCACAATAGATCGAGCGATTGTTTTACCTTTTATTGGCCAGTACCTTTGTCTTGCGAATGCTAAATGATGAATGTTGAGCAGCAATAGCCTTGTGAACGGGTGAGAGTAGGGCATCAACATTGGATGCTTGGCATCGTATGACAGTATTGAGGATTCCAACCGTCCACCAACTCGGATGATTCCATCATTATCGAGAAATGGAGTGAGACTTGAAAGTGAACTCTTGTTTGAAACTTCGCTGTGTTTATTTAGATGATTTATGTCGTCTTGAAACTCATATTTCTGTATCATTCTGATAATAGATTTTGTTGCTTGATCAAGTTCTTCACTGTTTAGAAATGTAGTCTGTGCCTTTGCTACTGAGCATTTTTCCTTAATGATGTTTTTAAACCTTAGCATATATGCTATAATTCGCTGTGCCCTTTTGAATGAATTGCCATGCCTGATAGTACCCAGTATGTCATAGTCTGGTAACCGATGAGAAGTGGCTGACAGTACAACATTGTCTTGGCGGATATCTGGTTTCTTCGCATATTTGGGTGGCCAGATTGATTCTGCTCCATGCAAGAACCTTGGTCCATAAAGCCAAAGAGTATGATTTTGAAGTGACTCGGGTGCTATTCCGCGTGACAATATGTCAGCAGGATTTTCCTTCGAGCTTACGTGTCGCCATTGCTGCGGGATTGTGTATTCTTGTATTGCAGATACTCGATTTGCAATAAACGTCGGTAGTGTGGACGATGATGATGCATTAATCCAATTGAGGACTATTTCTGAGTCGGTCCATAAATATATCTTATCTCCTTGAATGTTCAGATCTGTTTGCAGACGACGACTAAGTTCCGCAGCCAGCTTAGCTGCACAGAGCTCTAGGCGTGGAATGGTGCTTTGATGAGATATTTTGCTCTTTTTGGAAGGAGCTATCCTGGATTTTACGCAAAGTAGTCGTACTGTAATTATATTGTTCTTGTCCTGCGATCGAACATACGTTGCTGCTCCATATGCCTTCTCGGATGCATCCGCGAATACATGAAATTGTACATCCTTGGGAATTTTATGTGAAAAAATGTGCCTGGGTATTTTAATATTGTGAAGTGTTTTTAATCCTTCTCGAAATTGAACCCATTTTGTTTGCATCTCTTGAGGAAGCGCTGCATCCCAGTCATATTTAAGTTCCCACAGCTGTTGTAAAAATATTTTAGCTGTAACAACGATTGGGGCCATGAGTCCGAGAGGATCAAAAAGATGAGCAATATCGGAGTATGCAGTTCGCTTTGTTACTCTTTCTTTGCCGACCCATGAGGTTTTGATACCGAGCTCATCTGATTTTGGTAACCAAACCATTCCAACGGTTTTGACATGTTCTTCAATGTTGGTATTAAAATCCAATTCGGTTTCGCGATCGCTGATTGGTATATTCTGGATGAGGGATTGATGATTGGCACACCATTTTCGAAGCTTGAATCCAGCAGTTTGTAATAAGTTTTGTAGTTCTTCTTGAGTTGCGAGAGCTGTTCTCAAGCTGTCGGATCCTGTCATCACATCGTCGACGTAGAAGTTCTTTTGAATTGCTCTTGACGCTAACGGGAATCGGTCCTGATGATCTTCTGCTAATTGTTGGAGACATTTTATAGCGAGATATGGTGCACAAGCAGTTCCGTATGTAACTGTGTTTAACTTAAAGCACTTGAGTGCATCATTGGGACTACTTCTCCACCATATGAGTTGGTATTTTGTGTCTTCCTCATGTACCAGTACTTGTCGATACATTTTTTCAATGTCCGCGGTAAACACGTATCTCGGCATGCGGAATCTTATAAGTACTGAGAACACATCGTCTTGGATAGTAGGACCTGATGACAAGAGGTCGTTTAATGATATATTAGAGGATGTTTTCGCTGAGCCGTCAAAGACTACCCTGAGCTTTGTTGTACTGCTATCTGCCTTTGTTACGCAATGATGTGGCAAGAAGTAGTAAGGCTTGTGTAGTTGATGGTAATCTACTTCTTCCATGTGTCCAAGCTGTTGGTATTCTTGCATAAATTCAATGTATCTTGTTTTAATTTCTATTGATTTCGCAAGTCTGCGTTCAAGCGACATAAATCGTTGGAAGGCGATATCCTTTGATTCTCCCAAAATGTTAGGTTCTTCCTTGAATGGGAGTTTTACCACGAATCGTCCTTCAACATTTCTTGAAAATGTCTGCTTGAAATGAAGTTCACATTGCCTTTCGGATGCTGTAAGGCGCCTGTCATTGGATGGTGATTCCTCTAATTTCCAGAATTTCTCTATTTGATGGTCGAGTGCTTCGTCTGCACTGCATATTCCACATACTGCGCTCAATTCCTGAATGCCTTCTAGTTTTCCGCCAACTGTCCATCCAAAGACTGTATTTTGTAACGTGGGCATAGATTTTCCCAATTTGATTTGCCCCACTGAGAGAAGAGAATAATACAGCTCGGCTCCAATAAGAACATCGATTGAGCCCGGGTTACCAAAGCTTGGATCCGCAAGAGGAATGTTGACTGGAATCGGCCAGATACTTGTGTCAAACGATTTGGTGGGTTGATCAGAAGTTATTTTTGATAATACATGCGCTTCCATCCTGATGGAGAATGCGTTAATACGAGATCCTAACTGAACACTAATTCTCTTTTTTGCTTGCTGAGTCTCCCGACCAATCCCTTGGATATACATTACTTGAGAGATTGGGGTTACTCCAAGTTTCTTTACAATTCTCTCGGTGACTAAGTTCAGTTGAGATCCCGAATCTAGTATAGCCTTGCATTCAATAGTCTTGCCATACTGAGTTGTGAGGGTCACGATAGCCGTTGAAAGGAAAATATACCCATGATTGCTGCAGCTCCCTTGAGTTGTTAGCGATGTCGACTGATCCCTTGGTGGAATGTCAGATGTTGTTGAGGGCCTTATGGTAGTAGGCGTATTATTTAATGTAGGTTTTATATTCTGCTCTAGGTGCAAGAGCGTGTTGTGCTTCTTGTTGCATTTTCTGCAACCTCCGGCGGAGCATTTAGAAGAGGAATGTCCTTCTCTAAGACAATTTATGCAATTATTTGTTGTCCTTACTAGATTTAACCGATCCCTAGGGTTTAATAGTAAAAACTTCTGGCAATTAAACAGCTGGTGTGGTCCTTTGCAAGATATGCATGTTAATCTTGTTGTAGTCACTGTTAATGCCCTTGACAATGTTTGTCGTTTGCGTTGATCTTCTGAATTCTTATATTGTTTTGCGCCTAATGCCTCCAATGATTGAAAACGGCGTTCAAGGAATGACATAAAATGGTCTAATGTGGGTACCAATTTCGGTTCCTTTAATGACTGTTCCCACAGTGTATGAGTGTTGCGATCCAGTCTTTTTATTAATATGTGTAACAAAAGTGGATCCCAATTTTTTGTGTCCACATCAAGATTTTGTAGGCTGAGAATACATTCTTTTGTATTATCGTGTAAACCCTTTATCATGGCTGAACTTTCAATATGAATTACTGGTTGCAACATCAATTTATCAAGTATTGCCGTTACCAGAAGTCGTGTGTTTTCATAACGATCTGTTATGACCTTCCATGCCGCGTTGTAATTAACGTCGGACGTTGTAAAATGGCGAATCAGCTTCTCAGCTTCGCCTGTCAAGGTTGACTTTAAATAGAACATTTTCTGACAATTACCAATGGGTTGGTTGTGCACTAATTCTGTAAATAGGTCACGGAATTGCCGCCATTTTAGGTAGTCACCATCAAACCTCGGCAATGTAAATTTCGGTAGATTGAGATTTGAATTTGCCGTTGACGTCACTGTTGTGGTCGCAGGTGAGATTGGCTGAGCAGTTAATTTGTCCAATTTGGTAGACAGTTCGATTAAACAGTCTTGAGCCTCTTTTTCCAATTCTATGTAATCTCCCACGTTGTATCCTACTGAACTGTAATCATCCACCAGCTCGCCGATCTGTTGATGAATTTCTTCAATCATATGCCAGTATTTGTTAATACCAATGATTTTCAGGTCATAAAATGCCTTAGAGTGAACTCCTTCCTTATCCTGTAGGCTGGTGAGGAGTCGCTGAAGTGAAGCAACAATTGTCTTTTGTCTCCTTAAGAGTTTGTTAACATCTGATGATGGATCATCTGGTGATGATGGAGGTTTGCGTGAGAGAGGCGTGGGTTTAATTGTTGATGTGTCACGTGAAGATGATCCTTCCGGCTGAATATAGTCTTCTTCGTTTATTTCATCCTTAGATTCTTCTATATCTTCAAGAATTCCCTTAAGCTCTGTATAAAGACCTTGAACTCTTTGAAACATATTTCCCGACACGTATGGAGTGTCGTGTTTCATCTTGCCCTCTACCTTCTGATGGTTTGTTTGGAATTGCTCCCAGATAAATTCCACGCGTTGTAACCTCTCCTCCTTGTATTTTTTTGTTTTTCTCGAAGAACTGTCCTTTGAGATGTTGACTCTTAATTTCTGCAGCTCTTCCGCTAGAACCTTCTGTCGAGCGACAATAATGGAAATATCTGTTTCATCCATTTTAATGTATGCTTTCTGATATTCTTGGTGAGTGTGTATAACAATTACGCTGTGATCAGTGGATTAGCCCTGTCGACGCCTTTATATTGTATGTATGTATTTATATTGTTGAAGTTACCAGTGTATAGCCCTGGTAAACGCTCTTATATGTATGTGTATTGTTGAAGTTACCAGTGTATAGCCCTGGTAAACGCTTTTATTACTATCACGTCGGGGTCACCAAAATGTTTACAGTGCTTTTACTGTAAATGTTTCTATATTGATAGGCCGCGGTTCTTGTACCGTGACTATCGGCGATATCCCAGTACAATACTAGAACACCAATATCTGATATACGCAACGAAATAAAACACGAACGTTCTCTTTAGCTGCCAAATTCTATCAGGCCAATTCAAAGTTTATTAGCCAATATTTATACTAAGATATTGCTTATTCTAGCACAAAGAGTTTTTTGATGAAAATAGCTTACTTTACTAAATATTACGTACAAAAAATAAAAATGTAAATTGCCTATTCTGCAATACAAATTTGTTGTTATGAATGGTGCAAACTGATTACTGTGCAAATATAGAGGAAACATTATGAGAATAAATAGAAACAAAGACAAAAAGAAAAACAACGGTATTATGTTACATTCGCATTTGGGTTGAGCTCAGTTCAATGTCAAGCAGTGAACTTAGGTTTCAAATTCAATGTTGTGCGGCTGGCAACTGGATGCCGGTGCGCTGTGAATACTGACCGTACTCAACAAGAGCCCTCAGCCCGGTTATCCAACATCCAACCTTCACTGCCAATAGTTGAGAAACCCTAGACGCTCTATTCGATTAATACTACCCCAGTTAGACCACACAAGCAAGAGACGGGCTTTCTCAACCATTCTTTAAAAAGTTGTTAGAAGTTGAAAATCGAAAATGTGGTGGTTTAAAAAAAACTTCTTTGCATTGGAAAAAGATTTAGGAAATTGATAAGTCTTTTGATATCGTCCCTATTGAAACGTAAAATATTTTTAGGGAGTTTATTCCAAGGCTGAAGAGTTAGTTACTACGGCATTCTTATTTGGTTTAATGGATAAATCCTATCTGAAGTACCAGTCAGACTTTAACTCGAGCGCAGTTTTTTTTTTGCTTTTACTACACACTAGCGTGTGAATTTGAGATAATATGGCTCCTGAGTGTCCTAACTCAACTGCAATTGAGATGATTGTCTTCCCTAAAGATTAAGCCCTTCATGATCGAGTCATAGCCAGTATTATGGAATGCCTCCTCGGTATTAAGAATGGCGAATAATTATTATTTTATAAAATAAAAATCTGACTACTCATACATATATGTGTACATGTTTATACTTTGAGATCCAACTCAAGACTTTTGTCCTATTGTCTAGTCCTGTTATGCTCTCTGCCGTTAATGATGGCTATGAACCGCGTGGTGCGCTTTAATTATTATGCTTCTATTTCTTTAGAACGATTCTTTTTTATTAGCTGATATATTCGAGAATTTTCGTAAGGTTTGCATGAGTATGTATGAGTTAGATTCACGCTGAATGTTATGCACCTTTTGAAAAACACAAAACATCTAACTCACTGACCTACATATATATATATCATGCTTAACATTTATTATTGGTTGGTCAATAAACACGAGTGTTGCTTGCAACAATGAAGAAACTGAGATAAGCAAAAAAATACTGACTACTAGTTGTTGCTACTTAAAAGGACCACCTATCCCGATCTTCGCCGAACCTCCGATTCTCGATCCACGGCCCCAATCATCAAGCCCGACCACGACGACAAGTACCCGAAATATGTGCCAGTGTCCTTCGACCTCAGCATGCAACAGTATTTTAATGGAGCAGAAGACTCATAAACATACTCCTACGATGGCAACGACAATTCTATCGATCCGGACGGACTCACGGCCCTTTTTTAAAGTTCCATTCCACACTTTTTCCTCAGCCTTGGAAAAATGCTTACATAATCCCAGACCCCTATTGGTTGATTTGGGTGTTGACTGTGACCGAAAATTTAACTTTTGCCTTCATATAGACAACATTATCAAACGTGTCAATTTCGCACTCAGTTTTATGAAACCTTGGTTCAAGGATTTCTCGAAGGGCCCTTCTTGCATATGTTAGTCAAGTCTGCTCCCATTCTTACAGTATCCATACTGTGCGTATTGGAGGCGTTTGAACTCAGTTACTTAAAACTAATCAACCGGCGACCCGGTTGGATGCAAGGTCGCACACATACCTTTTATCTTTGAGCTACTTACCGGTATTGACTACCCCATACTGCTTCACATAATTTCCATAATAACAATCCCCAAAACCTCTGAAGAAACCTATGAAGACAATAACTTCTACAGACTGCACAACAGCATGAATTGTAAAGAGTGTTTTTTTAGGGCCTTGGTTTTCAAAACGGGCAAAACTGTCTCCATAATTATCAATTTGACAATTGAAAGTTGACCTGTTGTGAATATATATTTTGCCATTTTACAATTAGTAGATCAATGTATGCAAGTTATTTTGAAAACCATGGTTCGGTTCGCCAAGCTTATCATGAGCTAGCTCCACTTTACTACCGACATAATCGTCCATCTAAGTATGTTATTTGGAACACAATGAATTGTTTTCGCACCACGTGCACTCTACTGGATAATACGCATATACGCATCCCCAAAGACGACAAATAGTGCGAAGAGAAGAAGTTATTACCATTGTGGAGCGCAATGTCGTGCACAGCAATTGGATCTATTCACATCCACTTTGTGGGAGATTGTAGGGAAAGATCTTGGCTTAAAAGCTTATAATATTTAGTTTAATCCTCATTTTTAACGCAAAATTTTGTCCTCCGATGAGGCCTGTTTTTGGTTGAATGGATTTATAAACAAACTAAATTGCCAAATCTGGAGCAGAGAAAACCTAGAAGCCTTTGTCGAGACCCTTTACAACCATTAGGACACAATGTTTGGTGTGCTTTATGGCTGGGTGGAATCATCGGCCCATATTTCCTTAAGGACGATGCAGGCCAGAATGTTAGCGTGCTATAGAAATATGATTTCTGACTTCTACGTTCTTCATTAAGGTGATAGAGCTTTGGTTGTTGTTAGGGCAACATGCCACACGGCGCGCGACACCATCAATTTATTGCGAGAAATATTTGCTGAGCGTATAACTTCGCATAATTTGTGAACTGGCTTCCACGATCCTGGGATCTCACACTTTATACTACTTTCGTTGGGGGTATGTGAAGTCACCAGTTGCTCGATAAGGTTGTCGAAAATCGGACTTCATGATTGCGATTCATTTGAGCTAGTTCTAACGTGCATATGCCCAAAATCATAATTAAGCACTAATGACATGAAATTATCTATTATACAAAGCTAATATCACAAACGTTTTATTTCATATTGAATTCGTATAGGTCCAAAAAATACCCTTTACTATCAATTAACCATGACGTAAGATAGGGAGTTCACACAAAAGACTAATATGTCATATGACTAAAACACAAAAACTTTCTTATATGTATCAGTCCGGGTAAGCCTGGGCTTTAACCCTGTCCCCTCCCCTTCATTACCCGTGAGTTCTGCACGATATTTTCAAGACTGATATTGAAAAGTTAATGCGACACCCTTTCTGGATCCTTCCGTTCGTTTGGAAGACTACGATTATCTCGTTACCGATCTTAAAGGAGCAGCGTGAATTCTTCATTGTCATCGTGTCCGACGAACTAGGCAGGGATGTCAATTCCTGTCATGGCTCTATACAATCGGTCTCTGGCATAAACGAGCTTAAAACAGACAAAAGAGTGATGTGTGTCGTCGTGAATTTCGCGAGTTTTCTTAAAGACGCACAAAACCTGTTCACAAAAAACTTGTGTCCGGGGCAGGAGATCGGGCGTGTTGTCCGGCGACTTCGTCTTTATGGGAGTTTCTTCCATCGTCGTTCAATGTGTATGATACGTTCTTTCTGACAAGTTTCTACTCGGCTTAAAAATCTTTGCATGTTGGTTGTACTTTTTGGTAAAAGTTCCAATTTCCGTCATTTCTGCAAAAGTATAGGTTGGGCCAAATACAAGTTTCTTTTTAAAAATGCAATAAAATGAACAAAATTATTTTTTTTCCTTGCGTTGTAGCTTTATTAGTAAGAACTAACATTCCCATTAATAACGAAATACAACGTCGTTCACAGGGCTGCCTCGGCTGGCTTCGCAGTAGCGCATTGTCACCCCAATTTTTCGAGACCTTGTTGATGGTTTCGGGCTGTAGCTCACGGATTGCTTGGACGATATTAAAAAAAGCCCAAAGGGGTCAAATCACAGCTCCGAGGCGGAAAACCGACATCGTCAAGACGGCTGATAACACGATTTGGGAATTTACAGATCCATGTATACCGACTTTTTTGAACTGAAATTGAAGACATCGATTTGGACGACCTCTGGTTCATGCAGGATGGCACGCCATACCACACCACCCCTTCCACAATCGAGTTTCACACTCTCGGCAACGACAGCCACATTCTCATCTATGCGCACCGTGCAACGACGTGGACCATGAGTGTTGCCCACTAGTATACCAGTCTCATGAACTTTTTGCACAAACTTTTGCACAGCTGTCGCGGTGGGTGCTTCATTTCGGCCAAAACTTCTTTTTAAACAACGCACTGTTTGGGCTACACAGCACTCACTTCGGAAATAAGTTTTTAATATTTCCAAACATTATTCAAGCTAAGGGCGACCCATTCCATTCCCCGGAGCTATGAAACTGACTTTCCGTCAAGATTTCGAGCGGAAAAAAGCTGTCAGTGTCAAAATAATCTATGATTAAAAAAAAACCCACTAGATGGCCCACCCTTTCTGAATTGAGTGCTACAGCTGGTTACAAAGTCCTCTAGTCTGTATCCGTTTTCTGACGTGGTGCTCTGTAGGCTTTGTTTTCCTCCGAATGAGTTTTTTTTTCTTTGATTAAATTTTATTCTTTTACCTAGCAAAGTTGGGGTATGGAAGACTTATAAGGCTCTCTTGTCTATCTGTATGTAAAAATCATATATGTATATGTAAACCTGCGCGAAGTGAATGTGAATTATAAACATGTATTATAATATATCTAGTATTATCATATATTCCACCAAGTACATGAACCGTAATGACGATTAAACCCAATTCACCAACCGCCAGTGGTGAATTGAATTGAATCTACATCATTCCATTTTCGGTCATAAAATAATTTGTAAAAGTTTGCAAAATTGATGGTAGTAGATATGGAGCCAAGCTACAATGGCTCCCAGTGAGCTGATCCCATTTTGTTTTATACTTATTCTACCTGCTAGACAAAAATCTAACTGAAATGTATGTTATATTTAATGTGTTGTACTGGCTCTGTCTTTTTCTTAATTGCTTTTGCCTTCCGGCTTCATCCAATCTATTCTATTTTCATATGACTACATTTTCAAAACTGGTTTAGATTGGATAATTAAAGCTTACTTACCCTAAGCTGCTTATTTATCCGTATGGTTCAAAGATATAAGTTCTATCTAGGAAGTGATAGAGAAAATCCTTGGGTGGGCTGTCCTCTTATTCTGTAGGTTCGGGGAGTAGCTCTGATACCGAATGTTATGGGATTCGTTTACATGCCGTAGCTAGGGACTTTTTGCTTAAGTTTGCCTAGGATAAAAAAAACGGCATTTATAGTTGTTTAGTGAGCTTTCGAATTGGACCTAACTCAACCGAAACTAGTTATCTTTTTCTTTTGCTGTTCAAAAACAAAAAAACCAACCGTAGGAGATGGAAAGTCTAAGGTTGGTAGGAACGCTTGTGCCTTCTTATAAGCTTGCTG
This sequence comes from Merodon equestris, assembly GCA_958301585.1. Taxonomy (NCBI): domain Eukaryota; kingdom Metazoa; phylum Arthropoda; class Insecta; order Diptera; family Syrphidae; genus Merodon; species Merodon equestris. Next base: position 205,002,765 of record OY284413.1, on the reverse strand, counting down.
TAATCTATAATAATAACTGTCGCCGACTAGTTACAAAGAATTCGAAAAATAATAAATTAGCTAAAACAAATCGGCAAAAGTCACGTTCCATGACACCGTACCTGTCATTAGATAATTGAATATTATTTTTTCAAAGTTCAACTTGCTTCATTTACTGCCGTCACTACTAGCTAAGTACGTGCGTATTTCTTCTTCCAATCCCAGCAGCGTCACTGATAGAAAGTTGCCTTTACTCGCCTAGTGACTACATAAATTTTGAGAAAAAGCTAAATCAAAACAAAAAAAAATTCAAATACAAAATGAATGATTTGAGCAATTTGGAAAACTTCCCGTAAATCCATTTGAACAGCATGCAGTTCAAAAGCCGTTTTTTTTTCTGTACATTAATTTGACGACGCTTTTGCCGTCCGTCCAATGCTTAGTTCCGGTCGAGCATTAAACCAATTATGTTCCATTACCTCCTAAGGTCTATTTAGAGTGCTTGGCCTGAACAAATGTTTGCAAACAGTGAGTATTCGGCTCTTTTATTTCATCATCTGCTTACCAGCTCCAGTATGTACGTCGTATACAGCGGTATGTCTTGACACTTTCATGTGCTCGAATACGATTTCAAATTCAATCGTCTTATGGTGCACAAATTGTTTTCGCATGCTAAGCGATTTTTGCTGCATGAGTTACGATCTGCCGTTATTCAGGTAACTGGCTTTGACGTTGACGACGATTCAACGCTTTCTTCTTTGGAGACTTGGACCGCTTGATGGCTGTCGAGGGTCATTGGTTGCTGGATTTGTTTGTCTGATTGCACAAGTTCGGTTGTTGATGGAATCATGAATTCGTAATAAGTCGATTGATGGGCGTCGAAGGGTGTTACCACATTTTTGAGGACTTAAGGCTCATGGACGTTTTGAAATGTTAATGGATTTATGTCACATCAACATGATTTGAGCCCTTTTTGCTGTACAAAATCACGAAAGTTCCTTATTCACCTGCACTTCCGGGTTTTCCTCTTCCCTTTACTCGCATCCTCATTGAATTCGCACGTCGCGTCGGTCGGTAGTCTTTTAATGCACGTCACGTACACTTTCCGCCAGTGTCATCAATCAAAAATTTTGTTTGGTGAAATTTCATGTAATATGTACCTTACGGATATAATGTAACGCAACTTCGTCATGACAGTGCAGTCAACATGTGAAAATGCGGATGATGATGATGCATACAGATGCCATCATGAGTCTACTCGAGTTGAAGTGAAAGTTATGTAACGTGCACTTGACGAAGTGCTCATTGACAGCCGATGCACCATTGTCTTTCAGTAGGGTAACGACACGGATACCCTCGATGAAGTACATACATACGTTGTATGCGGTCATTTTGTACAGTCATAAAGTCGTCTCAGTCATCAGTCGATGGTGACCTTACAATTGACCTAATTGGGGTGACTTCTAAGTCGTACTGGAATGCGTGCTAAAAGTGAATCCTATATGGACTGCGAAGTGACTTCCATTTGGCATGTTAATGGACACAACCGCACGACTCAGTAGCGTGTGATTCTTGGTAAACGTTTTGGAATTTACTACGGCACGAAGAATACGAGTAATGGAACGCTTTTTCTACTTCAGAATTGTCGACATTATACGGGGGCGGCCTTGTTGTCGTCTTACTGCCCGATTGGATTGTATTAGGCTTGACGTGTGTCTTCTGCAGTTTTCGTCGTATTTAGAGGTGTGCTATAGGCGGATAAAAAAAATTACGACTGACATGAAATGGATTTCGGGCTTATGCCGCTAGAAAACGAAAATGGACTCACACACACGCTGTTTTTTTCCTGCCTGTCTACTTATCTTCTTGCGTTTTGTCAGGGCACTTAAATCGGAACACTGTCTGCTTCGTGGTCGCCTCGGTGACGTGACATGTTGTTGTTGTTGTTTTCGGCTATTTATATGGATCTTCTTTGTTTTATTGTCAAAGGCTTGTCAAGCATTTGGGTGAAATTGTAAACCGATCTGAATGAGGTGACACAGAAAAACCAGCAAACGCATACAATCGGATAGAAGATGTAGAGTCTTGATGTTGGATTTTGTGGAAATGCTTACCCGCAGTTGGATAATCATGACTTTTCCCTTTCGCTTTGTCGTTGTTATGTTTATATATTTAGTTAATTGGTTCCATTAGTCAGATAATGTCTCAAGCAAATAGAAAGAAAAATTGTTCTGGAGGTGGTCGCACGCTTGAGTTAATGGATTGTCATTGTTTTCATATCACGTTGTTGTGCGACGCATTTATTAAGATGTTAAGTATTTAATCCTGATTTAAGGCGCTGTTGATTTCTTTGCAATGCAAGGGCAGTCCGGGCCTATATGACAAGGCTATAGCAAACTTCTTTTGTCAAATTTCAATGAACGATTAGTTTCGATTGCTTTGCTGAATCTTCCCTATCTTAAATTTTTAAATCGTACGTTGAAATACATTCATATCTCGTGGTCTTTGATATGATATTTTTTATACACAAGATAAATATGTTGAAAAACATCTCAATATTTACTGTGTTTTGCTGGTCCTGTTCGGGTACTCTAAGCCTAACTATAATATATTTTTTATTTACTAATGCCTTTTGGCTTAAACCCACCTATCCTATTTTTAGCCACTTCGGCTTGCTAGGAAAATTTTCTTAAAAAACTTCTTTTCTTATTCTAAAGCTTAACCTACTGCTTAATTCTAATATAAAATATAAACTCTCCTGATTGCGACTTTCAGCGACTGGTCTAAGCCTTTTCGCTCTGTATGGTCGACCCCAACCCAGGTCGTAAAACCCAAGGCTTCAATTCACCAGATTCAACTAAGCGCGATACGTTCCAGCCTTCAAAAGATCTCTTAAGTAATCCTAATCTCAGTTACGGATTAAGAAGTGATGAAGATCTAACTGGAATAACGCAATATTCTGGGGACGTTCTCACCCAACAGCCAAAATTCGGCGTGTTTAGACATTTGTCCCTGGCACCTCGGTGGTGGTGTTGATAACCAGGACACCATCTATATTGTGCACTATAAAATGCTTCTGGGGTAATAAGATTCAATGGGTGTGTGTTCTCATTGTATCTATAATTACAATATCGAATCTTTTCCATATAACTTGCTGCTCCATTAAATACCGAACAACTACAGGCGATGATGGGCCTTATTAGGACCACGAAGCATAAGATTTTTACTCTGCGATCAAGTTGACCGCTGTGAAACAGGTTCCAAGACACCACAGACACCAAGATATCTGACCAAGTTACGCACCGCTGATTGGTTGTTCATGTTACTCACTGATAGCGAATTTTCTTCAGTTCGAAAATATTGGCAATGTTAACTGCTATGCATTATATTGTGTAGGCTTACTTGAATGGCAGGAGTACCTACTCGCACAGGGATAGTCATATTGTGCTGAAAGCCGTACTTCATCTTATTACTACCACTAAAGTTGGCAATGAACTCAACACGCCTTTGAACTTTGTTGGAAAACTGACATTTTTTTGAGTTATTTTTTTTTTTTTTGTATCCCTGAAAATGTGTCTTCAATGAAAAAAACTTCTCATTACCTGAATCCATCTTAGGTTTGCCTCTGGTTAGCTCCTCTGCGTTAACGATTTGGTGGAAATAGTTGATATTGCTTTTATAATATTCATCATCGAGCATCTTCTCGTATAGCTATAGTGAAGTTAACAAATAAATTTAACGTCTCAGACAAGACTCCAACTCGTGTTTGTCAGGCAATATCAGCTAAAAACCTCGCCACCATAGTTGACGGTGTGACTGAAAATTCAGATGAATCAATTTCCTGGCCTGCATGCTCATAGAATCAGTTGACAAAAAAATTAAAACCGGCAAACCACGCACAACAACATACCTGGATTAGCTATCGCAAATGGATCAACATCATAATGATTGTGCACATAGAATTATTCCAAATGATAATACTCATTTATATTTATCTTGCTTTGAAGATAGCAAAATAAGCTCTCTACCCACAACGAGTGGCAGTTTGATGTGGTTTCTCGGTTAGCAGTATGATTGGCCACATTTTTTTTATACGGTACTGGCGAAATTGTTCCAGTGAATCGCTTGCGTTACAGTGCGGTGCTGTCTTACTTTTGAGCACAGGATAACTTCTTGAAATATAAACTTAAATTGGCACCTAATTCGTGTGATCTAACATTTTTAGATGCAATTAAAAAAAATAGTCACTAAAAAAAATATCAAAACTATTATTCGGATATAGCCATAAGTATATAAAGATGCGATGAACATTTTTATTGAAATAATAATTATTTTAACATAGACCCGAGATGGAAATTTGACAGATATTACGAGGTTTGTTCAAAAAATAAGGTGATTATTTGAATTTTAATTTTTTTTTATTGTGGTACACATGTTCCCTAATAAAGATTAACTTTAAATTACGAATTTTCGGAAACCAGGGGGGTGAGGTAAGTGGGGGAGGCATCGTTCGATGAGCATTTTTTGCGTATTTATTAATCGCGATGAGTCGTTGATCGGGAGCACACCCCGCATTCGCGTTTGAGCAATATTTGAAAACTGGTGAATAATTGATTTGTGTACTCACTTCAAATTAAGCAGACTGAGTGGTGGTCCGAGCACGCAACTTAATTGGTCGTGGGCTGTGGATTATGCGAAATCGGTGTAAGTCCATAAGACAGATTGCGGCCTCTACGGAAATGAACAAAATTAACTGTGCACGATCCACCCAAAATCCAAATTGTAGAATGTCTAAAGGAAAGTGACTATCCTTTCCAAGAAACCTTCGCAAGAACAATGCTCGAATGTTTCCGAACAGCACGAAAGGTTGGCAACATATTGTTAAGTGATGAATAGGGCTAGGATTTTCATGCACTTAAAAAAGCAAAATATGCACTTAAAATATGCATTTAAAACCATGGCAAAGTCACCTATAACGACTTGGTTTTTAACGACCAGTCGCTTTTAACTTTACATGAATCAACTTCGGATAAAAAAGTTTTAACCCTCAAGCTGCCTTTATCATCGCATCGGTCAAAAAAAGAAGAATTTGGTTTTTTTTTTATTACAAAATAATTAATTGAATCATCAAAAGCCTGCGCTGTCGTCAAATTGTTAGTTTTTTCTAATTCGTTTTGATGCAATAACCCTGCAATTATATTTACGACAAAACGTCCGTGTATATCTATGGCTTCATCAATTGAGACCCATAAATATTGATCTTTCAAATCTGCTTTAGTTTTTTCAATTAAAGCACCATACTTTGTACCAATGTAGTTTTTACGTAGTGTAAGGCACGATCTTTTTTGGTATATTTTTTAAAAAAAATTCAAGTTGCGATTATTTAGCTTATTCAATGGAAGATCTGCAGCTACAAAGGCTTTGCATAAATCCGTATTAAAAGTATGTGATTCTTGAGTTTCAGATCTGAATTCGAGTTCCTTGTGCTTTTAGCTTGTCAAATGTTAGTCTACTTTAAATTTCTTTTCGAAGCAGACACTTTTGTTACAAATTTTGCATCTGTTTTGAAATAATTTAGGCTTTCCGCAACATATTTTTTAAATTCGCAGCAACAGACATCTTCGCTTTCGGCATTTTTTCTGAAATAAGCGTTTTTGTATAAGTACAAGCCAAGTCAATTATGCGGAAAAAAATTTAACTTTCCGGTTCGATTTTGTTTTTTTTTTTTTTAATTTATTATGAAAAATATGCAAGAATATGCTAAATGTGCATTTATAGTACAATATGCAAAAATATGCACTAACGATTGGATGTCAATTTAAAGGAAAATTCATGAATCGGTAAGATAACTTGTTCTATTGCTTCCAATATGTCTCAAAAAAAATTATGCAAATGCATCGAAATCCTAGCCCAAGTGATGAAGCTTCAAATCGACAGCTACGTAAATAAACAACTTGCGTTATGTTTACATTGCCCCAAAACGATGGTAAGGTGTTTCTGTCCAAGGAATATTTGCCCTTATTTTTTTAATCAGCAAGAGATCGTCACTGCTGGAGTGTATTGCCGAATGGTGGATTAGTTTCTGTTGCCGCAACTGCAGCTGTTCCCCAGGCGTAATTACAGAACGCTATTTCAGCAAAACGGTGTTACACCACACATGGCTAGGATATGATTGAGAAGCTGAGGGCTATTTTCCCGAACAAATTGATCAGCAAATATGGAGGCTCAACCTGCCCACCTCGCTCTCCGGACCACACACCACGCTACTTTTTCTTGTGGGGATACCTCAATTCAAGGGTTTTCAATAACAATTCTTAAACAATTCAGGCCCTGCAAGAAAAAATTCGCCACGAAACTGCCGCCATTGAAGCAGCTATTTGTTCACGGGTTATTGCAAATGTGAGGGTCCGGCTGCAAGAGTGCCTGTTTTTCCGTTTTTTATTTATTCAATTTCACACTTGAAATTTTTCTACTGGACACCCTTTATATGTTGACATTGTTAACCACTTTGGATATTTGATTTGTTTTTTGTGTGAAAAATAAAACTATGTAAGTGCTTGCCTGTGCCATTTGGCAAGTTTACTCTGAGCAAAACGAAATTTTGTAAATGGTATAAGCTCTTCACAGGCGGCTGAAAAGATGATAGTACGTACGTACGAACATCAACAACGGATGAAAACGTTCAAGTAGTGAAGAAAATTGTTATGGAAAATCGCCTAGTCTCACTATCAGAGAAGTTGCTGGGGATATTGGCACATAGGCTGCCATGACATTTTTTTAAATATTTTATTTTTTTGTTAGAAACATGTGTCAGCGAAATTTATTCACAAATTGTTAAGTTTTAATCAAAAGAACCGTCACATGAGCATATCACTGGAACTGTGAAATGACTTGAATGACGATCTAGATTTGCTGAGAAAGACTTGCCGTCAATGGTGACGAAACATGGGTGTATGACTGTGTGACTGTGATTTCAAAATCAAAGCCCAATTATTCCTGTGGAGGCGACGAAAAGAGCCAAGACCGAAAATAGCAAGCCTTGCACGCTCTGTTTTTTTCATTACAATCTTCTTCATGAGTTCTTGTCGGAAGATCGTACGGTCAATAAGGATTATTGCCTTGAATTTATCCCGTGATTTGTGTCACTTATCGTTTCTTCTGTGTAATTTTTTGCACAAAAACAATAGCGTAAAATTTTATTTTTATTTCCAAAAGCTGAAAAGATTCTTGAAAGGACAAAGGTACCATCATATTACTTTTCAAGAAATCTTTAACAAACCTCGTATATACCATTACTAATTTCAGAAATGAACCTGGTTGCTTACAAAATATCATAGTTTTTCGTAAAAATATAACCTTATGACGCAATAAACCGAAAAAGTAATACTAGTTTGTTAATTAAATTTTAAAGAAAAATAAAATTTGCAGTGATATTGCCTTGAGTTTCAGTTTTTAGACATTGATATTCTGCCAAGACAGTTGTAATACTCTATAAAAAAGGTCCATTTTCGCTATTATTTGCTTTCTTCAAAGATTTTGAAAAGGAAATTGAATCCAGAATACCATCTTTCTTAGATATAAGTACATTTTTTTTTGCCATGATTCTCAGAAATGGTAGATCAACTGCAGCTGCATTACTCAAATTAATTGGCGAATCATATAAAAATTTAAATATGTGTAACAGTAATAAATATGACATATTTACGTCCGTATACAGAACAGGTATAATTTATTGACATACCAACATTTGTGACTAAATCAATCACATTTCAATCTTGAAATTATTTAAAGCGCTACTTCGAAGATTCATTTATGAATGAACCTGAACAACCTACTTTTCGAATCGCAGGCAAGATGTTAAAATAAAATCCATTTTAAGTTCTCAAAACTCAGTTTCTCACAAGGATCTGTACTAGGTCCTATCTTGTTGTAAATAATGTAAATTGATTTTCATTTTGAGCCTTTCCAAGAAATTATTTTGTTATTGATTGTCATGATTTTTACATTGACTCCTCTTTTGGATGACCTTATATATTTTATTTCATGTTGATCCCCAAATTTTAAAAATGCTATTTCACTTGCACTGTACGAATGGAAGAGCATATTACCTCTGCTCTAACATCAGTACATTAGCTTTCAACAGATTCTAATTTAATAATACAATACTGTAATGAGAGGATTATTCGGACATATGCTTTCAATCTCTGGTTCAGAGAGATGACCCGTGTCAATAGCATGCTCGATTGATATCCTACTGCTTGCTTCTTAGTTACGCTTACTCATTAAATTATGATATAAATATTTCAATTAATTTCCCCGCATAATCGCCGCTATTCATACCACTCCGGCGCTGCTTCGGCAGCCCTCCCTGCAGTGTCAGGTCTTCTTAGCTTAGATTACGTGTTTCCCTTTGATGTTTGCGTGCCTAAAATCTTCCTCTGGTTTGGATACTTTGGGCAAAAAGAGACGACATCAGTATAAATATTTGCCATGAGTCCATCTGCCCTAGTAGTATTGGATAAAGTTCCGATTAGTACTCATCTCCATTTTTCTTCAATTTTTTTTTGTACGTACAGTCTAATAAGTCAGAAGTAAAAATAGAGAATAGTATGAAGGTATATTTTTTTTAAGAAATTATAGAACTACATTCGAAGACCTTAGCGCTTGATTTTATAGGGTTCGCGTAGGTGCAAGAGTTACGCTCTTATGGTGTTTTGTCAGACCTGGACGGGGTGCAGATAGTTTGTGTCGAAGATGTTCGTTACTTTTTTTTTTGATCATCTCTCATTCACAACTGATGTTGTTCGTTTGATCGGATAAATACATATTATTGTTGCCACTTCAGATATTGATATATTTCAAGATTTTTTTTACTTGTAATGGAAAGTACCTCCGTATCGAGGGACCCAGCACGGAACCTTAGGGTACTCCTTGGGAGACTTTGTAATATTAACCTCCTTCTTCCGTGTCATACTTTAATTTCTTCTTGGTGAGGTAGTTGAAGGCTATCCTAAGCAAATAGTAAGGCGTTTGTATACTTGTGAGCGAGTTCCTTAATTGCGATCAGTTTGCCGACTTAAATGCCTTTTTAACAACTAGTGTCACTTCTGCGCAGTTTTCTCTGGACCTCCACCTCAGAGAGCCTTCTTTTATAGCTTAAAATGTCGTGTCAATCAGTGTTTTAATGGTGTTATAGTAAAGTGTTTATCATCTATAAGACTCTGTCTATTGGAAATAGTGTGTTCTGTGAAATCGTAGGGCTCATGTATGATATCCTAGACCACAGTGTCTTGAGAAGTAGCATAAAGCCTTCTGATATCATATCTATTAAAATAACTTTCATTCTGGAGCCCTTAAAATCTATTCCAGGAGGACAGACGGATAAATATCTATCTAGTTACAGAGAAACACAAAAATTAGCAATGACTTGCGATTATTTTGAGAAGATCTTACAGGCTCTGATCCATGAAAGCGCTCTACAAATTGATCCCCCACCTCACGAAATTGCAATGTTCTAAAACTGCTCTATGTTTGTTTCGGTGTTTATTTTAAGAAGAAACTTATTCAACAGCTAATCCAGTTCATAAATTTCATTATAAGTTGTAGTCTTTATAGCAAGATTCAAGTATGGACAATTTTTGCTCGGCTCTTCCTCTACCTCTACCCCCCTCCACTCCTCTAATTGCTTTCAATAACAGCGCATACAGTATAAGCGATGATTGTGGTCTTAAAGTAAGCAGAAAGGTTTGACGGACAATCAAGACATCAAAATACCATTCTTTCTAACTGAGAACTCAGTAAAATTCTAGCCAACGCTGAAAACATTTATATTTTGTTACTAAAGAGTTTTATCCACATGCTTTTCTACATCTCCTTAGTTCATATGTTTTTTGGAACATTGACAATTTCACTCAGTAAATTCTTTACCTGAGAAGATAACTATTGACTATAGTCTAAAAGGGAAAGTGTTGTTACGAGTACGGCGATTGCAAGTGTCATATTGGTGTTCATATTTATTTTACAATTGTAATAAAATCGACGTCTTGCCCTTGGATCCGACATTATGATTTAAAATCCATAAACAGCAGAAAGGCATGACGATCATTAAGTGATGAACTAGGCGATGGGTGAGGGGAATTATATCCCGCCATTCCGATGCAATTAAGGTTAAACAATGAAAGAATTCCAGAAATCACAAGCTATAAGCCAATCAGAGCTTAAACACAGTAAGACCCGTCAAGAACATTCATAAGTCCATTTATTTACCAACACCAACTGTCCTCAAAATAGACTATTCTCTATCATCATTAACGGCTGAATCCATCTTGCAGCCATCAGTGTCTGCGATTTAAATACAATATCATAATCGTCGCTAATTAGTCCATCAATCAGTTAAAACACATTTCCGCGAGCACATTGACACTGAAAACAAAACCAAGTGTCGCCGACTACTGCCTGTAAATTAGAGCACAACTAACTGCAGGCAGCGGTTTTCCACCACGACAACATTAATGCAACATCCATGACAGACAAAACATCGATTACGTAAAAATTAGCACAAAATGCTTTCTTTCCGCCAACAATGCTGCATTTGGACGCGATTAACACAATACCAGACAATGATACATGCGATGCGAGTCATCTTCCGACAAGTGCATCTTACGAAGAGATGTCACTCTTTCAAAATCCAGGATGCTGTAAATACTAAGAACTCGTTCGTATTGTGAAACTAAGTGAAGACTCCGCCCAGCAACAATCACTGCCAGTAAACAACAATCGAAAATATGTCAACTCTCTCGCCGCCGACTTACTCGAGCCCCTTTGCATCCATTTCTCGTGCTTTATTACCTTTCCGGTCACTTTTCTTTTCGGCTGCCAAGAAAAACAATCAAAAAAGACGAAAACCATAAAGGCATTTGGACGCAATTGCGGTCGTCGGATCTCTTTTGGCAGAACGAGCGGTTTGTTTGTTTGGAAAAATGAAACGAAAGAGTTGTACTGCAAACTGGACGAGCTCATGTGTGCTCCGCTAATCGGCAGAGATATGTTACTACACGGTCACACTACGATTAAGTTTTTCTGGTTTACAGTATGTATGCGTGCTGCTTTGGTTACAGTTTTTCCTTCTCCGATTTTTCAAGTAAAGTTTTTTTGGAATTTTTTTTTATTCTGGTTTTTACGATTTTTTCGCGTTGATGCGCTCTATCTCTGTTTCACGGATTGGTTGGTTGACTTACGCACCGCGGTCGAGAAAGAGTGTAAACGTTCAAGCCTGAGAGCGAGTATCTTTGGTTGGTTTATTTGGTTCGTTTGCTGCTTACGGTTTTTTGTGTATTTTTCGCAAGAGTAAATATTGACGAAAAACGTTGCTCGTGGTCGACCGCCATCTTCCCTCTCCAAGCGGTCGACGTTGCCCTCTCTTTGATGGCGTTGTACAGCGCGTTAAATACAGCAATGAGGGATGGCTGCCAGATCACTGAGCATTGCAGCTGAATATGATGAGGTGGGGACTAACCGGCCGGAGGGGGTCGCAACCGGGTACATACGTAACCGTTGCTAATACACATTATGCTGATGGCGCGTCGCGTCAACTTATCCGAAAAGCGACTTTTTAAAGTAGTATAAAAGGGTGCTAGTGTCCGGACAAGTACATCAAATCATTCCCACATCTCACGAGTGATACTTCATCACGAAGCGCAGTTATATACGAGTAGTGTCGTGCGGTTAAGTCAAAACGAGATTTACAAAAAAAAAAATTCAAAAGAATTAAAAAAAAAAATCATTTCAAAATGAAAGTGCTTATAGTGTCTGTTATGCTTTTTGCTGCGGCTCTTGCTGCCCCCAGTGTTACCGATAATAAGATTGAAAGTGAAGGCACCCTATCGAGGGCAGCCAAATATTTGGGATCCTGTTTCGAAAGTGACGACATAACCACTTGTCTGGCTATTAAGGGAATTACCGCATTGAATCGTGCTGCAAGGAGTAACAACATTGTCGTTGCCAATGGAATAACCTTCACAAGGTGCGATGTCTCATTAGAAAAGTCATTAATAAAGTGTACCTTACATCATAACCATTCCCATTTGTGCAAAAAAAACTATATATACGAACCGCCATAATAGTGACTCAAGAGGCAGTGAAGTGCATCTAACCAGTTCTGCATTAGATACAATTTTTTTTTCATATCTTAGCGGACATTCATTCATGATTACTTTCATTCATTCATGAAGACTTTACGATAAAATCTCGTTTTTCTTCCCTCTACTCTTAATAGAGATCCAGCTGTTCCAGCTGCACGCAGTGGTAAGGCCTTGTCTGAGAATGACATCATGTCGCAGCTACCAGCTGATCGTGACGAAAGGAGCGGTCGACTCATAGATATGGCTATGCAATCAGTAACTGATTTCTTTGGCTCGCATAACCTGCAAATCAAGGTCCCGACCGAGACCACTCAGGAGGTTGCACGCGCCATCGAAGAAGGTAACTGGTTTTACCACTAAAACCGTTCTACTATCTAACTCGCATGTATACTTGAATTTTGCAGGTCGTGGTAAGATGAAGAAACTCATGGGACCAATCTTGCTGGCAATCGGTGCTAAATTATTCGCTTTAGCTCCATTGCTTTTGGGTGGTTTGGCCTTGCTCACGACCAAGGCCTTAGTTGTCGCGAAGATTGCATTGCTTCTAGCCTTGGCCGTGAGTGCTACGAAATTGTTTGGCGGCGCTGGCAAATTGGCCGGTCTCGGTAGTGCCGGATTGAGCAGTAGCTCGGGATGGCAACAACCGGCTCAGCAGGGCTGGTCGTCAAGCGCTTCATCATATCCATATGCCCGAGGCATGGGTGACGAAGAGGACGATAAAGATGCCCATGAACTTGCCTATGGCGGACAAGTAGCAACTCAGTAGTAGCTGCAGATGTTCGTGTGTTCATCGAGAGTTGTGCCTTTTTTTTTTGATTTTTGTTTTCTAGTTTGTAATGTAATTTATTTAACAACTGAGTTCGATAGTGAGGGATACAGCAGCCATGTCAAAGGGTATCCATTCGGAGAATGATGATGGGTACGTTCTGTCCGCATCACCAGTGTGTTTCTAGTTGACATATACATATATTCGTGTACATAGTTCTATGTACCTTAAATGTACCAATGCAGTTGTAGATTATTTGTTAATTTATTGTACAAAGATAAAACGAAATAAACGAAATGATTTTACGATACGCCTACATTTATTTCATATGAGATATCATAATTAGATTATACACATATGGATTATGTTGAGCGTGCGTCACGTGTGGGCAATTGTTATGTCATTAAGGTCGATTGGGTTCGATAGCATTAGGTTGAAGCCGAATGACTGGATAATGATTTAATTCGATAATGGTCGGTCGATGACTATTTGGAAATAGATTTACATAACTTTATTGACAAGAGCTTTGAGGTGAATGCATTGAGTTTGAAAAAGCGCTTAGTAATATAGGCGATTATGTTAATCGGATTTTCAGAGTAAGCCCAAAAATATCTGAATTGATGGATCATTGGGATAAATTAAAAAAATAAAGAACAGAATGGGTCGTAATAGCTTGACAGAGCCTCTGGAATTTCGTCAATAATATCAGTTCATACTCCTTGAAATGCGACTAATAGAAACAGTCAGAGTCAAAAGCAATGTCTTCCTACTCAATAAAGCTAGACGTAATGTAGGGACTAGTCATGAATGAATTGAGGGCAGTCATGGATATATTAAGTAATATGCATATAACGATATCAAATCATTTATGCCATTCGGGCATTTATTAACATTCTTCCAAAAGGATAACGTCGCACAGCCACAGACAGGATGATATTAAAGAACGAGAATGGATTCCCTGTTATATTTTGGAAAAGCTTTAGTCCTTTAATGCCCGAATAATTTCGGGTTATTAAAAAAGATATTAAGTGCGCAAAATAGTTGAATAGGAGACTAAAAAAAGATTAATACAAAGTTTGAGTCTGATATTCGGTTCGGGTGGTACGGGAGTCATCGGGGCAGCTAGATGTACAAACAGTTTTCTTCAGATATGGGCTCAGAGACATTTGGGGTGAATAGGAAGGGCCACCTCTTCTGGCTTTTATTATTGGATTTTGAATTTTATACAGGATTTTGCAAATTTTTGCAAATGGAATCGTATGTCAATCATTTTTGAGATTTGTAAACTAGACAACTGCAGAATTCAATAATATAAGCAGTGGAGCGCTATACTCTGCAAAAGGGTGGAAATCCGGAAAAGGTACTGATTTTTTTTTACCAATAAGCGGGCGGTGGTGTTAGCGTAGCGTGCCAACCTGACAAACATTCCGGTGCTTAGCTACTCGACTTGAACACACTGGGACCACAGGGGAGCATGCAGGGCGGGGCCGCCACCGGACTGCTTGTTCGGTCGATAATATAGCGGCTGTAGTTGTTGATGTCGCTGAGAACGAAGAGACATCAACCAGACGATGGGCCACGCAATTGAGCATCAGCAGACGGACCCTAAAACGAAATTTAGTGAAAGACTTACACATGTTCCCGTACAAAGTGCAAACCGTGCATCGGTTGATGCCTGCTGACCGTCATTCGCCTGCGAATTGCTATCAAGCCATCCTTACTCTCAACAACGAAGAGGAGAATTTTGTATCAAAAATAGTCTTGAGCGACGACGCGCATTTCCACCTAAGCGTTTACGCCAATAAGCTAAATCTTTGTTTCTAGGGCACTGATACACGAAGATCACATCCACTCAAAGCCACTATGTGGTGCGGTGTTCACGCGGGAGGAGTGATTGGGCGGTATTTTAATAAGGAAACCATCGGCAATACGGTCACTATCACTGGCGAACGTTACAGGGCTATGATAAATGACTTCTTACTGTCGGAATTGGATGAGCTTGGTGAGCATGTCGTTTCAAGAAGACGGAGCAATCGCACACACAGCACGAGCCGCAATGGATATTATGAATGAAGCATTTCCTGGTCGCATAAAATCCCGTTTTGGCGATTTGGCATGGCCAGCAAGATCACTCCGACTTCTTTCTTTGGGGCTACTTGAAGTCGTGGGCTTATGCCAAGAAGCCTCAGACAATCGCAGCCCTTAATGGGTATATTCGACAAGAATGTGAACAGTTATCACCGAAAATCTTGCGCAAAGTGATGGAAAATGCGATAAAACGGGTAAAAATATATATAAAATATATCAACACTGGCGGCAGCCACTTGACGGATCTTTTCCACTTAACAGAAAATAGTGAAGGTTTATGTAAAGATTTCTATTTCTCAAAATCGTTTTTTATTAAGCAAAAAAGTAATTGAAATCCAAATTTGGTTATTAATTTTGCGCCATATTGCGCAACTTAAGAAGTAACATCTTCTTCTTCTTCATCTTCATTCACTCCCAAGGGTAGTTATTTTCCACTTCCCCGAATATGACAAGCTCAAACGTTGTCTTATAACATTCACTCATTGTGTTGAATGTTGTGATCGGGCCAACAGGCAGACGGATAGAGGATATTTCTGAGTTAACTAGGTGGCCGCAGGGCTAGCCATAAGACGTCGCATCAGCATAATGGAGCGGAGTTTAAATGTACTAAAATTTTTTCAAAGACTAATTTTTTTTGCCTGACTAATTGCATCTTTTAGTTTACCGAATCGTCGCTTATTAATCAGTGGCATTGTAAAAGAAACAAGAGAAGAGATTGGAAAATACTCATCAACAATAGAATTTTTTGTCTTGATGTTAGATTAGCGCGCGCTATTGCGTGTCTAATTTTCGCGGTTACAGTTTATCTCATTAAAGCAGATGGTAATGGACACAAATGCAAAAAAGCTTTAACAATATAACCTGCATGCCTGAATTAATTCAAAGTAATTGGATCGCCATGTGGCCAATTAAGAATGTCCTGTTTAACATGCCTTTGATTGATTGTAGAAATCAACGGGACACAGTTCGTGTTGACTTCATCTCCATCAACAGCTCCATCAATGATGCAATCAGTTTTCATATGGCGTAAGTTGTTAGCAATGTTGCCGTCGAAAGGCAACATTTGTAATACGTTTTCATCGATCACAAGATCAGCATAAAACAGAATGTTGCTTATCAGCCAAGTTAATGCGTCTAACATTTTTGCACGTCGAACACGAAAGTCGCTGTAAAATTTCATTCCAGCTTTACGTACGAGAATGACATCAGGATATTCGGGAATTCTTGGCAGTTTATCAGCAACTGGTTGGAGATCTTGTTCGACACATAATATATTGCCTTTGTATCGGAGTTGTCCTTTCCTCTACATGATCGAATTTGGTACACACGCATACCTGGCGCAACCCGACTATTCAACATCTGTTCAACAAATCTTCAAAAACAGTCGGTGACTGACAGAATGCATATTATTCGCTGCTGTGTATTTACTGGGTTTGCGGTGGCATTTATTACATTGAAGGACATCACCTTTCTTCAATTCCAATGCATTGCAAGATCGGTAACAACAAAACATTTCATCTTAAAATTGATCTTTATGTCCCTCTGCCATTGCTGGGTTTCTAGCTTTTCTCATTGTACGGGCGTAATGTTGACGATGCTTCAGGACTTAAAGGGGCAGTAGTATTTCTCTATCTGATAGTTCGAACAGTCAAACGGCCTATTCTGTGTCACCTTATGGGTTGTTTCATTAAATGATGCTGAAATATCGATGAATTCTTATGTGATTTGTAAAGCTTGATTTGTTAAATTGGAATTTCTTTGAACCTTGGAGTACACAGAAAATAAATTTCAAATTATCCCAAAATACAGAAAAATTATACTTACTGTAACACCACTATTACTTTTTAGGACGGATTTTTTAAATCACTGATTGGTCGAGAATTGATTTGGAATCACTGAGTAACTAGGAAATTAACAATTAGATTAATAACAAAAATTACTTACCAAATTCAGAGATTCACAATATACTTTTTTTGCAAACTCTATATTTTTCAGACAAAAAGATGTCAAAATATAGTTATATTGCTATTTATTAATCTAAAACAGTTATTGATAAACTTAAATAGGATTAACTTAATTCGCATTAAACTGAATTAATTCTAATCCAAACCCCTATAATGCATGTTATCAAAAGCGCGTGAAATTTTTCCCATAGACTATTGCGGTTTAAAAATAATTTTTTTTTTTTTAATTTTTGTGGGCCAAAATATAAAATTTCGGCTCCGTCACGACCTAGAGTTGTTTGTTGTTGTTTATTTAGACCAGAAAGGTATGAAAATCGGCCTATTGGTTGCCGAGATCTGCTCGACGTAACATTTGCCATTTGACCTGCCCCCCTCCAATCAAATAAAAATGAAAACAAATCAAATAGGAAAATGGGACAAAAAAATCGGAAACTTCGCTGGAAGAGCGAAAGCGTATTTCATAATAAGTTTCCGAAGGCAAAACTTACTGGGGATATGGAAGTTCAGAAATAAGAGCAGTTTAGAAAATAAGAAAGGTGAGGATCGAAAAATAATATTATCTGAGGTATATGATCAATGAGATGCATATTGTCTAGAACTTCAAGCAAAACTCCAAGACGCCAGCTTGGGGAGCTTAAAGTTCAAATAATTTTCACTGCAGAGTTGCACGTTACAAATCATTTATTTTCAAAGTTAACAAACAAAAAGGGCTGTGTGTTAACAAGACTCTCGACTTATGGAACGCTATTGCTTTTAGTTACGAAAGCAAGTTTAACTTGTCTGGTATTGGCGGGAAACAAAGGGTTTGGCAAAAACTCAAAACAGTCACCCGATATGAACTTTTGCCGAGCTTGAATAATACAAACGAAATTAAAAAAAAACTACAACGAGAATGGAATTTTTAAGTTTAGATTTTTGTGAAAAACTTTTCGATAGTATGCCAAAACGATAATAAGCCGTTAGTAATGTTAAGGATGACGTAACTACGAGCAGGCTCTGATGTGCTACCCATCTACTTTTTTTGTGTTATTTTTCTTATTTTTATGTTTGTGCAAATGATTTTGTGTTATCATTATTTTTGATAATATTTAGTTGTTTGTGTACTAGGTTTTAGATAAGAAGTAGTGGATTGATTTTTTAAATTTTTTTAAATTACTTTTTCACGACTAAGCTTGTGGAATTTCGCTTATTTCGTTCAGTGATATCTTGTGGGAATAATTTTGAATATTTGCAAAACTTTTTACTTTGATCAGTATGATGATAGTGGATAACAAAGGTTAATATGGTGAGGTTGGTAAGCAATTTTTTTTTCATTTATTTATTAATTTGATGTGACAGTGACATTTCTCGAAAATCGGAAAATTTTATAAATAACAAAATATCAGCTCAATAGAACAATAAACTATTTAGCGGTCTCTATTATAAAAGGAAACTAAGGAAATAAAGGAAAGGAAATTTTATCTGTTCTTCATACATAATTAGGCGCCGAATAAAACACACAATTTGTCCTCGAGAAATACGAGAAACAGCTCACTCCATGAGTCAAAGTAATTGATCCGAAAAATCATACCCACTATAACTCCTGAATGGGAAGTTAAAATAAATAGAAGATTCATCGAAAAAAGTTACATTGCTCTAACTCAGTATCACATGTTTTACGAAACTGCAAATGGGAAGCAAGCCACCTTAGAATTGAGACAATTAATACTTTTAATCTAACACGAAAATGTCGTTCGACTATTCACGAGAGAATAATGAGATCTAAAAAAAATTTAGATTGCCATACAAAAGCAGTATGGGAGAAGGCAAGGTATTAACAGACAAAAAAGAAAGGACCATTGTGACGGAAGTAAAAAAGGATCTTTTCCAAACGGTATGAGGAATGAAAATGTTCTTAGAAAACAAGACCGAAACTGATCATTGCTTTAAAATCATTCGAAACACATTCCTTAAGAATTATTTGAAGGGTTTGTCTGAGTGTTCTTATTATTGGTACATTCTAAATGTCCTATATACAGACGAAAGTAAGTTAAATTCGCATGGATCGGATGGCAAGCGTATGAATGGAGTAAGCCGTATGATGAATTTCGACCTAAAAATATGCATGTAACTGATAAGAACGAGGAGGCTTTGTGATTTGAGGATGCATGTCAAACGCTGAAAAAGGCAATTTACATTTTATAGGCGGTAAAATAGATAGATTTTTCTCTCTCAACATACTAATCCATTTTTGGTCGCCGTACCAATTTGGGAACACCTAATTATTGAGGGTAGAAGAAAAAATGTTGACACCAAATAAAATATTATTACAGTTTTGAGTAGTTAGAAGTGCAGTGATTTAATATACACTAAAACGATTCAGCTATCATTAGTGATTTTTTGATACTTACTCGCTGAATTTTTATGTCAAGACACGTGTGGAGGTATGTATTGGTTTTAAATATTATAATAAGTAGATAAATGTTATCACCGTGATTCTTCTTTTCCTTTTTCCGACGTTGTTATGGTCAGAAGTGTAGGACCACAACCTTCCTACTTAACTGCATTTCTACTGGTCCGCTCGACCCCAGAAAGCAGCGGCAGACTTCCCGGTTTGGGACTACTTCATCGCTGAGGCCAAACAAATGCTGGTGTTTTTGCATTTGTTTGCACCAATTGTTTTTCGGCCTGCCTCTTTTTTTTTGTGACACGGGCATGCTCCAGATTTTTTTGTTTGATCTTATTCTTATAGCACCGGTGATCTCCAGTCGTGTCAACCCACTGATTTGCATGCACACTTGTGGGGCAGTTTAATGGTGGTATATGTGTCCCTAGGCTCACCTTGGTGTTTTCTAAATTGCCTAGATGTGATTTTTGTTTACCTTTGTTTAGTCGTCTTTTACGACAAGCGAGAGGTATCGCCGCAGGGATATTCTTAACCCGTCCCTGCACAGGCTAAATGTTATCACCGTGATTACTTACAATATATAAAATTCAATGAAAAATTTATGATTTAAAGGGTCCGCCATCTAACGTTTTTTTTTTCAAGTAGTGCTTATTTCGTGAATGGTAACACTTGCTCATGTCTGATTTGACAGATAATTAGTTTTATCCTTTCGCTGAACGAATATGGTTGTGTATACGCTTGAACAACGCTGGGCAATATTGCGACATTACTTTGAAAATCGTGGTAATGTTGCAGAATGTGTGCGAAAATTGCGTACGGATTTTGGAAGAAGAGAAGCACCGTCAGCTTCGTATGTTCGTTATCTTGTGAAAAAAGTGAAAGAAACTTGCATCCTCATCGATATACCAAAGCGTGGAAAGCCAAAAACAGTGCGTACACCCGAGAATATTGCTGCTGCGGCAGAAAGTGTGCGTGAAGCGCCATCAACATCAATTCACCGTCGTTCTCAACAATTGAACATTTCGGAGACATCATTGAGACGAATTTTGCATAAAGACCTTGGTATGACGCCATACAAAGTCCAATTGGTTCAGAAGTTAAAGCCAACTGACCATCCAATGCGTTTTCGCTTCGCTAAGTGGGCCTGCGATCGACTTACAGAAGATGCCGATTTTGCCAAAAAAATCATCTTTTCAGATGAAGCTCATTTTGATCTTGGCGGGTATGTAAACAAGCAAAATTGTCGCATTTGGGGCACAGAAAACCCGCACGCATACATTGAAAAGCCGGTGCACCCAAAACGAGCCACTGTTTGGTGCGGATTTTGGTTCAGAGGCATAATTGGGCCATTTTTCTTCGAAAATGAGCAAGGAGTGGCCGTTACAGTCAATGGCGATCGTTATCGGGCCAAGTTGAACGAATTTTTGTTCACAAAAATTGAAGAGGAGGATATTGGCAACATTTGGTTTCAACAGGACCGCGCCACGTGCCACACAGCCGAAGCTACACTCGATGTTTTGCGCCCTGTTTTTGAAGATCGCATTATCAGCCGCAGAGCTGATGTCGTTTGGCCACCTCGGAGCTGCGATTTGACACCGTTGGACTATTATTTGTGGGGTGCCATCAAAGATAAGTGTTACGCCGACAAGCCAGAGACAATTGACGCTTTAAAGGACAATATTCGTGAAGCCATTGGTGAAATACAGCTGCACACAATCGATAATGTGCTTAAAAATTGGACCGATCGTGTAGGCTACTGCATGGCCAGCCGAGGCAGCCATTTGAATGAAATTATTTTCCATTATTAACCGGAAGGATTGTACTTTCAAATAAAAAAAGAAATTTGAGAAAATATTCAGTCGTTTTTTTAAGGCATTTTCAAAAAAAAATAAAAATTATTTGGCGGACCCTTTATAACAAATCGCAGTTAAGTATAATGAGAATGTAAGTTCTTGTCAATTTGGGTACAGTGGCCTCACGTATACTTAATTTTTATTGAAAATAAAAAACAACGGCGCCAATCAACGGGGAAAACCATAAATCCTCAATTATTGCGCGTATCGCAAACAAACCCAGCAAAGGGACCGCAAATAATAAAAACATCCTCGCAATTAGGTAGCCTACAAACCATGGACCACAATGACTGCGGACGAGCAGGTAGCCTACCAACCACAATCGCTGCGGATGAGTGGCGAAATAAATACGAGGACAATTTTCCAAAGGACAACAGTTCTTATATGAAACTCTTGAATTTCAAATCGCATTTTTTAACAGTTTTTCCCTTTTTTCAGATTTCCAGAGTTCCAGAATGGAGCGTAGGCGTAGATTTACTGCTAGTAATAACTTCCAAGGCTTATAAGGGGCTATAAATTCCATAGTAGAAGACAGTGACGGTTTGGAGTATGACTTGGCTATAATTCCACCAGAACCAAGTGTTGTCACTGATGAAGAAGAGGGTTTCGAGGACAACGATGCTCCACCTTACTTGCCAAATGATGTTCCCGGAAATATTGAGGTATTTGTCCGCGATGTTAGTGTTCTCTCGGATTAAGAAAATAGCAGCGAAGAGAACCCGAATTAGATCAAGTCCATCGGCCTCAAACACACCAGTTTGGCGACGGTGTACCCCAAATTATGCAAACTTCTACACAGAATCTGACAGTCGGGTACTAAATGAAATTCGCATGAAAGAAGCAGTGAGTGATCTGGTATCTGTTCGTCTGACGACGAAGTTTTTGCTATGATTGCCGATTTTAGTAACTTGTACGCGAGTCAAAACAATCGACAAAATTTTACCGCCAATGCTGGAGAGTTGAAGATTTTCTTTGGAATACTTATATTGTCTGGTTATCATAAACTACCTAGAGAACGTATGTATTGGTCATTAGATGAGGATATCGGAGTCCACGTAGTGTCAAATGCTATGTCCAGTAATAGATTCAGAGAAATAAAAAGGAATTTATACCTTGTAGATAACAACGATGCTCCAAATACTAACGATAAAATGTTCAAGGTACAAAAACTTGCAGATATGCTGATGAAAAAGTTCAACCAATGGAATACTTTTCACGAAAATATTTCCATAGATGAATCCATGGTGAAGTACTATGGTCATCACTCAGCAAAACAATTCATTAGAGGGAAACCAGTACGTTTTGGGTATAAAAATTGGGTAGCAGCCAGTGCTTCAGGATATTGTTACAGCTTCGATATTTACTGTTGTAGAACTGGTATTTCCAGCACTGAGCCTCTAGGAACTAAAGTTGTTAAAATATTGCTAAATAAAATGATAATGTATCCTGCAAATCACAGAGTTTTCTTTGATACCTTTTTCACTAGCTATGATCTGCTAAATGATTTGCACCAATTAGGTTATACAGGTGCTACAGGAACCATTCGTGACAACTGCACTAAGAAATGCCCATTACCAAATGTTAAGGAGTTGAAGAAAAAATCAAGAGGAGAGTATGATTACAGATTCGACAAAAAAAATAGTACATATTACTGGTCCGCTGGAAAGACAACAGCATTTGCACAATGGCAACGAATTATGATTCATACGAGCCGGTAGGAACTGTAAAGAGATGGTCTGCAGAAAAGAAACAAAAGGTTGATGTCAAGATCCCGCATTTATTTCAAAATTATAATAAAAGCATGGGTGGAGTTGATGAAATGGACCGATCAATTTGGATGTATAGGATCGGCATACATGGTAAAAAATCGCCCCAAAGACACTCTGCTCGTCCTTCAACATCCAATATAGTGGGTTTGCAACTCGACGGCGCCGACCACGTACCGGAAAAGCTTCCGAGACGAGTACGATGTGTTATTTGTCATAACAGAAGTCGCTGGGGCTGCAAAAAATGCAAGAAAACTCTGTGCATAGAAAAACCTTGTTTTAAAAATTATCACTCATAAGAGGCCACTGTGCCAATTTGGGTACGCCCCTTTAAAATGCTGAAAAAAAAACCACGGTACTTTTTCCAACTTATATACTTTTTTGTATTCCTTATAATAAATAAATAAACAAAATTTCAAGTAAACCCTTGTAGTTTTTTTTTTTTGCCATTAATGGGTTAAAAGAAAATATACAGTAAGGTGCAGAGAATTGCAATTTGTTAATAAATTTGCATTCTACCAAGAAGAAGAACTTACACTAGGAGCTTTAACACGGGTAATGAATTTAAAAAGGCCTCATGACCTGCCGGGATTTTAATTGAACCCCATTTTTGCCCCGAAAATTGGTCCATTCAATACCTAATCGGCTTCAGATAATATTCCACTAAATATTAATTTTGTTTGTACTATAAGTGAGCTAGACAGCTTTGTGCAATAATTCGGTGAAGGTGAATATTTGTGTTTTTATTTGTTTATCATTATTTTGACTCATATGAATGAATTTGTTTTTGTTTTTATATTACTTACCGTACAATAATAAAAAAGGAATATATGGAATCACATAAATGGTTTTTCAAAATTTCATTTATTTCTCACTGCTTTATACGTTTTTTTCTAAAGAAGTGATCCTCACTCATTTTTCTTGGTATCTGGATCTGATATGATTCATCTAGAATTCATGCGAGCTAAGTACATTCATTAACGTTGTCAGCTATCTTATTTTTTTATAATGAAAAGAAAATAGATCAAGGAGTCTGTATTCAATATTGTTTAAAAACGCTTATGTGGTACAATCTCTTCAAGGAAAGGCGAGAAGTAAATAGTGAGACCTGGAGGACGCCCCACCACGTCAACAGCAGATGAAAACGATAAAGCAGTGATGAAAATTGTTATGGTGAGCTATCAGAGAAGTTACGTTTGCTCATGACATGCATTTTTCACGAAATGAACCGTGGCAATAGCAGGGGCTGTTAAATGTCTTAAGGGTAATCACTGGTGATGAAACATGGGTATGACGTTGAAACCAAAGCCCAATCATTCCAATGAAAGTGACCGGAAGAGCCAAAATCGAAAAAGCCTGCCAAGTTTTATGTTCTTCAATTACAATGACGTGGTTCATCATGATCTCTTTCCGGAAGATTACGCCCATCTTGTTTTCTAAAGCGTACACAGACGACTTAATCGCATACAGATCAGGCCCAACGATCGTCGTCATTGTTACTCTTCTGCAGCGTGACTGCGGAAAAAATCTGGAGTACTGTGATGGTTGGAAGTTGAAAATCAACTTCCAGAAATTCAGAATCTATATTGTTCAGAACGCCTTTGCCTAGGGCCTCTATCTCGGGGCACTAGAAAAATTGGCGTAGGTTCTCAGTTTCTGGACCGGACGGGCGTCCACTGGCGAGACAAAGTGTAGTCAGATACCTTGGGATCATGCTGGATCAGTATCTATATTTTTACAAACATGTAAAGCTGCTTTGGCAAGGGCTCGGGGCTCTTTCGCTCTGTCAAGATGGCTGTATCATAGCAGTCAACTTGATTCCAGAATGAGCGTAATCTGCTATATGACCTTGATTAGGTGCATGATTGCCTATGGATGTCCCATCTGGGACAATGTAAGAGCCAGCTTAATGGATAGGATTCGGGTGTTCGAAAGACAATGTCTCAGGACTTGTCTCGACTTACATAGGACACCCGAGTATGAATATACGAAATTTTACCCGAACGAGGTTCTATACAAGAGGGCCAGGATTGTACGGGTGGATAACATTCTGATTAAACTGATTCGAAGCCACATTGTAAGAGCAATGACTTCGGTCAATAACCTGATCTCCGAGGCTTACTATCCTAATTATTTATATCACGAAATAGCCTCATCAGAAGCATTCCTTTACTTATATAGATGTGGGCTCATCCAGAATAGATCGGCGGTTCCGCTAATCTTCCACGTGGGTCGCAATTTCGTGGAACGGCGATTCCTCTGCGCTCCTCGAGCCCGTGCGCCTCAGATTCTGTAGATCGTTCTCACGTCAGTGTCGTAGTCCGCCAGCATCAACATTTTTAGTGGCTGGAGAGGACTTCGTCAACAGAGACCTTCATAGATACAGCTTCTTCGATGATAAGGCTAGGATAAGGTAAGGTCGGTTAGGGTAGGTTAAAAAACCACGATCATATGAAAAGTTTTTTTTTTTAAATAAAATATTTTTTTCTTAGCTTAAGTTATCCTACGAACGTGATTTGATATTTGTTACTCAACTACAAAGAAGATTTTTCGCAAGAGTCTTTGTTTAAACCCTTACAAAAAAAAACTAAAAACTAGTGGAAGAACTGAAGCTGAAGAACTTATGACAGCGTCGAATCGAGCCTCGTCTTTGAGTGGGCCTTAGAAAAATTGCGACGAAAATTATTTCTGGTTGAATGGGTATGTTAATAAATAAAACTCTATTTGTTCGGATGACTAACCTCAGGCAATACAAGAGATGCTAATGCACTGTGAAAAAATATCCTGTTTGGTGCGGTGGAATCATTGGTACGAATAATATTACCCTCAATGGCCCCCCGCTATAGTTCAATGATTTCGAACTTTCTTTTATTCAAAATGCACGAGCTGGACCTGGTCATCATGGGTTTTCATTAAGACGGCGCTGACACAGCATACGATTAGATGCATCAGTTGGGAAATGATTTTGGTGAACATTTTATTTCTCGTTTTATACTTCTGAATTGGCTGGCTAAGAAGTGTGAGGTAACGTCCTTGTATATTTTTTTATGGAAATATGGGAAATCATTCGTCTATGCCGAAAAGCTGGGGTCAATTATAGCCTTGGAAAGCAACATTACAAGCGTGAAAAGTGAGATATCGGCAACAAAAAGTGACTCAAAATTGGACTTTCCGTATGGACCACTTGAAAAAGTTTTCTTACGATTTGACTGAAATATACATTAAGAAAAAGCAGTTAAAATCACGACATGCAATATAAAAATGATTAAGATTGGTTAAAAATTACTCGATTTATTAAGAAAAAACAAAGAAATCCGCGAAAAAATTATTTTCCTAAGTGAAAGTGGTACAAGTTGTCGGGAAATAGCAAATTTAGTTGGATTTTCATTCCCTGTAGTTCGTTACGTTCTGAAAATGTTTCAAGACACAGTACTGGAAGACCGAGGGAGTTAATCGTAAGAAAACATTTATAAGTGCGCAAAATTTAGCCCAACATGCCGCAGAAATATGCGGGCAAATAGTGCATCCGTAAACCATTCGGAATGTCTTACATTCCTAAAATATTTTTGGCAGGTCAGCAAGGAAGGAACCTTTTATTTCTGAGGTAAATAGGAAAAAAGGGTTAGAATTTGCCAAAACTTATATTGCGAAGACAACGGAGAAACACGGTGGTGGGCATGTTATGGTTTGGGGCTGCGTAGCTTATAAAGGAGTTGTGAAACTCGCTTTTATAGTTGGAATTATGACGGCCCTTGGATATATCGATATTTTGCAAGGACATTTTTATTCCAACAGGGCAATGACCCCAAACATTCTGCAAAGGTCACTAAAGAATGGTTATTGTATAATGTCCCCCACCAACTTGTGACACCTCGCAAATCACCAGACGTTAACGTTATAGAAAATTTTTGGGGTATTTTGGGTAATGAAGTGAGAAAAAGGAAATGTTCAAACGAAACTGACCTAAAGAGGGCACTTAAGGAGGAATGGCTTCAGGTAAGCCCAGAAATTATTCACAATCTTATCGATTCTATGCCGAGGAGACTACAAGCCATTAAAATATTAGTTGCAGTTAAAATTTCTTTATTTTCATTGTATCTCGTCCACAACCTTAAGTGTACAAGCATTTTTTTGAGTGTATTTTTGTTGTTTTTGCTTATTAAATGCAGTAATTTTTAACCAATTTTAATCTCTTTTGTATTGCATGTTGTGATTTTAACTGTTTTTTCTTAATGTATATTACATTTCATTGAAACTTTACAGCGTACAGACAAATTGTATGTAAATATTGTATGTATCATTCATCCAACTTCGGAGATATTCTAGTTATAAATGGGCAGGTGATAATGAAAGTATGTGACTTCGTGGCACACCGCTTCAGCCATGACATTAGATCAGCAATCTAACTTTCAGATATTCAAAACCATTTACAGTCATTAATTATTATCGTTTTATTGAATGAATAGAACTTTCATAATTTTATCAAAATGACTACTTCGACGGCATTTGCTGTGACGCATCCTTTTAACACAATTTTGGATTCGAGGTTTTAGAGCCCTATTCCACAATTAGCCAAGTTACATGTCGATGTATATAATTTTAAGATTATCTACATAGTGAGGCTGTTGCCATCCTTGTCTTTAAAAAACGGTGACCTAATAATGCTACCACTCCACGAACCAGGTCCAGGTCCATTGACCTCTTGATGACTGTTTTAAAGCTGCCGTATCTGGTCGGCTTGCTTTGCCACAGATTACTGCGGTTTGAAAATGTGCTTTGTCTTAATTTTTTTAAAGCAAAAACGATGTCATGTCAATTTCCAATTAATATAAGGATCTAAGCCAATAAAAGAGCAGAAAAACTCTTCTAGTAACTTATTCTCAAGTTGCGGCCCTTGGACTTAGGCATTTTGCAGCCACAATGGCAATATTATTGACTGAGTGCACTGGTACAAAAAAAGTAAACTTGTGCTATTAATACCAACCCCACGAATTTTCTTCACACACTTCATTAGCTACGTTCGGTACATAGAATATAGACGAAAACAACATGCCTACGTGACAGTAGAGGCACTGGAAAGCCTCCTACGGCTATTACACGTTCGTCTCCGCAGCGCAGTTTGGTGAAAGACTTGAGGATGTAACCTTTCATAGGGCAGGCAGTCCATCAGCTACGGACTGCAGAACATCAATCGCGCTTAAATCAGGCTCACGCTCTCCTGAACCACGATGCTTGAGACGCCACGTATTATTCAACAGAGCTACTACATATGTATATCCTTTGAAATTCACCTGAAAGTCAAGGAACCGTATTTGAAAAGAACAATGCAGTCGCAGACACGGCGACTATAACAAACGTTGGGAAGGATGCGTTTCTGGCACTGGTCGGCAAGACCACCAAGTTGATCGCTGTTGATTTTTTGGTAAAAGAAGCCCAAATGAGCATTAACTTGGCTAATATCATCTTCAAAAAGTAATGAAAAAAAAAACCTAAGGGTCTAAATGAACTTCTTAATGAAATACATAATCAAGTAAGTGCTATTGGGTCACAGTGTGGCTAATGATAAACCTTCTTAATAGACGCAATAGCACGTTAGAACCGCTGCTCGTATTATACACTTTTACATACCTTCAACAGAAGTTTAAGGCACAGTCTTGCTCAGATAATACAATTTTGTTTTATTTTAATTTTGTGGCGCATTAAACCTTTAAGCTGAGATGATCTGTGGCACTGATTGTTATAATAAGTCTTTATTCGACAACAGCCAGTTCACGACTGACTGAATATATAGTACAATATATAAAAGGCTTAATATGTATATATACAAAACATTAGTATAATAAATTAGAAGCTTTACTTCTCATTTGTACCTTATACAACATCTCCCTTCTATATAAATTCAGATATATGTAATTCATTTAAATATTAATTTTTATATGTAGAACGATATAATTTATAGTGAATATTTTCATAACAGATTCCAAGAGAAAGATTCAGTATAGAATAAAACTATTTTGTTTGCTCTCGGAAAAATGCCATTTGTTATTAAATTATTTTTTAAAAGCAAAGCGATCAGGTGGTACTATTGTTCTTCCAAAACGAGTAACATACTCAGATATATGGCTGTTTGCATCTTTAAGATGTATTTCCTGGTCATTATTATTGTCTTCTTCCAGCGCCGAAGATTCTTGTGACATTTTCTCTGAATTCTGTGATTTGTTTGAGCTCTGATGATTATCCTCAATTTTTTCATTTTTAATTTGAGTTCCCTCAAGGAGATGCTCCCTGTTGCGACGATAATCAGCCCCGTCGTCTGAACTAATTAAATAAGATCTTGGCTCCATACATTTTTCTAGAACCGTAGCCGGCTCCCAATTAGAATTTGGGGTTTTCTTATAATAAATACGTTGACCATCCATTAAAGAAGGCAAGGTCTTAGCTTTATTATTATAATACTGTCGGGTCTTATTTTGTTGAATTTCAATTTTCTTGTTGTGATCTTCGAGATCAATTTTAATAGGCTTAAGTTTCTCTGTTAAAACTGGAAGTCTTGTTCTTAGTTGGCGAGACATCAATAATTCAGAAGGGGCATTTATGTTTCCTTTTCGAGTTGTTCTATATTGTAAAAGGGCTATGTACGGATCCGATTTTGTCTCATAAGATTTTTTTAGTAACCTTTTAATGGTCTGCACGGAGCGTTCAGCTAAGCCGTTAGATCTGGGGAGATATGGACTTGAAGTGATATGGTCGATTCCCCACTGTCCAGTGAAAATTTTGAACTCCTCAGAGTTAAAGGGGGGGCCATTATCACTCAATATTATGGCTGGGATTCCATGTCGGGCGAAAATCGATTTAAGATGAGAAATTATTATATTAGCGGAATAACTTTTATTTAGCAGAGCAATTTCAATATATTTTGAAAAATAATCAACGACTAACAGGTAAATGGATTTATTAAATTCAAATAGATCTATCCCGATTTTGTACCAAGGAATTGATACGACAT
This sequence comes from Merodon equestris, assembly GCA_958301585.1. Classification (NCBI taxonomy): domain Eukaryota; kingdom Metazoa; phylum Arthropoda; class Insecta; order Diptera; family Syrphidae; genus Merodon; species Merodon equestris. The sequence continues at coordinate 204,972,817 of OY284413.1, read as the reverse complement.
TGTGAAATTGTATGGGCTCTTTTTGATTTCTTGAACGATATCGGATACACACATCACAATTTTTGATAACGTTTAAGATATCCTGATTAATGTTTGGCCAATAAATTGAGTTTTTTGCCAAATTCCGACACCTTTCTATACCCATATGTCCTTCATGCAAAAGCATCAAAATGTTATGACGCATTTTTGAAGGAATCACAAGGCAATTAGCCTTGTATAAGAGGTTATCTATTATTTCCAATTCATTACGAATATTATAATAAGGCATTACTAGTTTTTCTATTTTTGTTTTATTATTTGGCCAACCAACTAACTGATATTCCATTACTTTTGACAATATTGTATCGTTTTTTGTTTCGTTCTTTAGTTGCTCATACTTTGCCTTTGACATTGACAGGGGGCGACAAGAAAGGACTAAATTGCAATGAAGACTTAAGTCTTTGTCGAACTCCATTAGGCATTGCAACACGAGACAATGTGTCGGCAACATACATGTATTTTCCAGGTTTAAAAATAACCTTCAAATCATATGCTAAGAGCCTTAACATGAATCGCTGTAACCGAGCTGGAACTTTATAAAGAGCCTTATCAAAAAGAGGCACCAAAGGTTTATGGTCTGTCTCGACGACAACAGACTTGCCGAATACATAAGAATGAAATTTAGTGCAACCAAATAAAATTGCGAAAAGCTCTTTCTTAATCTGAGCATAATTTTGTTGAGACTTTGTAAGTGTTGCTGAAGCATAAGCAATTGGCCTTCCATCATGAGATATCACAGCTCCCACTGCATTTTGCGATGCATCTACTGACATAGTCAAAGGTTTGTTGATATCAAAATAAGTTAGGACTGGAGCGTTAGTAATCAACTCTTTCAATTTTTTAAATTCTTTTTCGTGATGTTCCGACCAGTGCCAATCCACATCCTTTTTCAAAAGATTACGCAAATTAATATTTTCCGTTGCCATACCTTTGACAAAAGCACTCAAATAATTGACCATACCTAAAAAACGTTGTAACTCTGAAACTGACTTTGGTCTGGGTATAGCACAAATTGCTTCCACTTTAGATGGATCAGGTCGAACACCGTCTTGACTAAACAAATGTCCAACAAAAGTAACTTCACTTTGACAAAATTTTGATTTTGAAGGATTAAACTTTAAACCTATTTCTCTGGCCCTCATTAAAACTAGCTTCAGTATAACATCATGTTGTTGGCATGTATTAAAAAATCATCTATATAGATTTCAAGATTTGGTATGTCACTAAATTGTTTAACCATTTCACAATGGAATATTTCTGGGGCCGCACTTATACCAAAAGGCAAGCGCAGGAAACGACGGCGCCCAAAAGGCGTATGAAATGTACATAACTTTGAAGATTCCTCATCCAATTGTATCATCCAAAATCCCGAGTTTGCATCTAAAACCGAAAAATATTTTGAACCACTTAATTGAGCTTTGAAATATTCAATGTTCGGAAATTGATAATGAGGGCGGAGAATTGCTTTATTCAAGTTACGCGGATCAAGGCACAAACGTAAATTGCCGTTGGGCTTTTTCACTAAAACAATTGAGCTAACCCATGCAGTGGGTTCTTTAACTTCTTTTATAACATTAAGGCGTTCTAATCTTTCAAGTTCTTTTTTCAAATCAGCCATTAGCGCGAATGGTATTTTACGAGGACTATCAACAACCGGTGTCACATCATACTTAACTTTCAGATGGCATTTTTCCTTTAAGCATCCTAACCCTTCAAATACATCTTTGAAATTGGTTATAAAATTCGGTACCTTTTCAACATTTTTTTCAATTGAATAAAGTAAATTAAAATTTAGATTAATTTCATCCTTCTTAATTAAATTCATCTCAAGACACGTTTTAAGACCAATTAAACTTTTACAATTAAAATCAACTAATATAAACTTAATATTGTAAACAATATTTTTATAGGTACAATCTAGCATGCAATAACCTAAAGAACAAATTTTTTCTCCACTAAAAGTTAATAAATTTTGTTTGTTTGTTCTAATTAAACTGCATGATAAACCAAGTGATTTAAATTGATTAATTGACATGACATTACCCTGAGCTCCAGTATCAACCTGACAGGATATGCTATTATTATTGATTTGCAAAGACACATACCATTGCGGCTCATCATCCACATGTTGATGACGTTGTTGCTTTTCGTTTTGATATTGCAAAACACCAATAAACACTGTTGATAGCACGGATTCTGTGTCAGATAAGTTGGGCTCCAAATCGATGTTGCGAACTTGAATATTCCTCGGGCACATTTTCGAAAAATGATTTTGACCTCTACACTTGTAACAAGTGAGACCAATAGCCGGGCAAGTGTATTTGTGAATCTGCCCACAATTTTTGCACATGGTATTGCCGTTAGATGAAGAAAATTGTGAAGTCTGTCTATGTGCATATCTCGAATCCGTTACTTGACTATGACGTGGATTTCGAGATGTATGTCTGTGATTAAAAGATGACGTTGCATTGAAAAGCGGCGATGAAGTTGATGACACATTTTTTTCTGGACGCTGTTGTTGGGCTGATTTTGAGAAGTAACTTTGATGTCGATGGCCGTAGGCTCCTGCTGTTGAATTCGTTTGATTGTGTAAAGCACCAATAAAAGTGCTTGATGATGCTTGTTGAGCTTGCAATTGTTGGACATGCTCCATGTTGAGTTCCATACTACGTGATATAGATATGGCCTTGTCCAATGTTATTTTGTCTTCATTAAGAAGTTTTTCTTTCAAATGACACAACTTGTTGTGGAGACCACAGATAAATATATCACGTATAAGTTCTTCACGTAGACTTCCAAAATTACATGTCAGGCTTAAGTTCTTCAGCGAAGTGATAAATTCATCTATTGACTCGTCTGGACCTTGCCGTCTGGTGAAGAAACAATATCGTTCCATAATGATATTTACCTTTGGGAGAAAGTATTCATCGAGCTTTTTCAGAAGGTCATCATAGGTTATCACATCCATATTTTCATCAAATGAGTTGAATATAGTCAGTGCATCAGGACCCATATGGTGTAAGAGCAATGCAACCTTGCGACTATCTGGTTGAGATTCAAGGTCTGAAGCACGTATATATATTTTGAACAGACTAAGCCAATGTTTCCACGTGGCTGGCAGGTTAGTGCTTTTTAAGTTGAGCGGTAAAACTGCAGGCACATGGCTCATTTGATGTTCTGAATTTACTAAAGTAGTCACTGGACTTTGTGGCAACTTTGAAACACTAGTCATTTTGGTCTGTTATTTATTTCTCACTTTAAAACATAATTTAATAGCTCTTAAACAAATTTCAATATCTGCCATGGATTTCACATCGCGTTCCTAAAACAACAGAGAACAATTACCCACACTTATCTGGTTCGCAATCAACCTTCGGAAAATGACGAAAAGGTAAATCAAGAAAACAAATATTGACAACAATCTTACAACAGTGGAAAGTAGTTCCTAAAAATGCTCCAAAAAACGAGAACGAATCATATACCAAACCCGTTCATCTCCCTAGGCTGTGTATTCAAAGTACATGGAGCAGACGAAAGTGAAAGAAAAGGTACCTGATGTCTTAATAAGGTAATTGAATTGTAGGGTACACAAGTATCTTTCCCATCCACTGACTTTGCATAAAATTATAATTGTTTTTTCCTCTTTGCTTTTTCTACCCCCTAAAACGTTTAGTTCATTTCATTTACGCATCGTGAGTGGAACCGGATATTCATCTCCTTCTCTCCTAATACATTCTTCAGCTTAACTCAACTTCAATCAATTATACCCTGGATTTGTCATACCCATAATCTATCTTTTATTTATTAGAACAAACACCGGATCTTCCGCATCCTCCACATATCAGACCCAAATTACTATCGACCGACATAAATGACCCATAAAAATGTCATCGAAATCGAAAGCAGTGGAGTATTTATGCAAAATATATAATTTTTTTATCATCTAAACGACTTTATCTAACATACGTCCCGGAAAAGGATGGTGGAATGAAAATAATTTAAAACAAAAACCTTTTAAAGCGCTTGTGAAACCTCAGTGCTGCCATTTAAATTCGAATTGGAGAAGAAAGTGGTTGAAAAATGAATTTCATTAAAAAACTCGGTCAGAAATTCATAATTTTCTCTCCCTCGACCCTTCTTGTGTGGTGCTTTCCCAAGTGCCAGAATGCCGCCTGCTCGTGAGGTATCCGACAAAAAATAAACAAAAAAAAGAATAAAACATTCCAATCCAATTCCATCGATTTCGACCCAACCCAGATACCCGTAGACACTCTTCCTTGATGACAGATATATTTAGCTATAGACGTACCTAGCTACCAATTCTGACACGTAAATTAGTTTTGACACAAATTGTGTCGCTACCTATTCCATAATATCACTTCGGCCATCACCATCATAGTAGTAGTGAGAATTTCATGAATATGATTGATACCAAGTGACATATGCTAGCTATAGACGTGCATAGGTCCAACAGAGTGCTGTGAATGGAAAGGCTTTCTTTCGATTGCCATTTTGGTTCCGACTGAAACGGATCGGTTGATGTCGACTTCAAATCCACTCTCGAGGACGTGAATTGAATTTGAATTCACCATCACGACGACGGTAGATTGAAAATGAAAATCCAACGGTGGTTTGCGGACACGGAAGGAGGCCACCGAATATCGCGTATCGACAAACCCTCCAACTATGGTATCACATGCACACACACCGCCACACGCTTCGGTCTTTTAGTTAGTGGCGATTCCGCCCTACGCCATATTGCAGCTAATTAAAACCGTCATATTACTTTATGCTTGGTACATGCGAAGGCGATGATGGGAGGAATTGTGTCACGTAGTGTAACATATTTCTATATGACCATCCGTCGAGGAATACTAATTAAAAAAAGGCAATCGAATATTGTCCAAGACCGTCGTAGGTGTATGCCTTCCTTACCTCCCACTACCAGCGCCAGCGGACACCCATTTGGCTACATTCTTTCGCGCTACTCCACCGTCGCATACAATTTGGCAGGTGCTTTTGAACACTTACCTACGAGTACAATTGATAAATCCGTCTAAATAAATAGCTTGACCGATAGCTAATCAATCACAAAGCAAATCGTCCATTCGATCCGGTCAAGTGTTCAGTGATCAAATCAATTTTTTTTATTAAATTCAATTTCGTTGAATAACTTTTATTTTCAAAAGAAAATATGTTTTCGAAAATCGGTTTTGTGCTACTCGCTGTTGTGTGTGCTTGTGCCGCTGCCCTCCCACATCAGGATAATAGTGAAAAGGATTTAATTGATGCCATAAATAAAATCGACAGCGAACAGAGCTTGCCATTGTTTGGTGGATTACGTATCGAACGTACGGAAGTTGGCCGATCATTTGGTGAGCCAAGTGCTGGCGAGACATTCGAGGAACGTGCCGAGCGTTATTTGGAATCGCATGAATTGAACTTGGCCTTCCACGGTGAAGATGAAGAGGGTGATGATGAATTTGCTGGACGCTCAGCCGATGGTAAGGGTGAGGGATAGTTTTCTTTTCATCTATTTACCGCACGATATGGTCGGTGAATTATAAGGGGACGTGGACTTTTCACAGCGAGTGTAGGAGTGGGATATAAAAATGTGATGTCGTCCGTGAAATATGTCGAAAATCGAAGAATAGTGGGATTAAAATCCGAATAGAGAACAAAAATGTATGAAAGTTAAAAAAAACGAAAAAGGCTTTGGAAAAAGCCTTGAAAAGAGCTCCAAAAATTAATGATTTTAATGAAATTTCGAACCGACAATGTCGATTTCAATATTTCTGCACGAAATTGTCCATTTAACAATATATCGGTGGAAAAATTAATATTTTTGGTCACCTGACTCGATTCTTAGCTCAAAAGCAATGTGTTCCACATAGCATCCACATCGGTCTAGCTCACTCAATCGAGTAAATATTCAGTTAGAATGTACAAATCTATTTTCTCTTGACATTAATGTCAAATTCTACTTTCGCCAAGCGACAATTTTACAATCGCTATTGTGATATCTTTTGGATACGAAAACAGACGTGTAACAATTTCTTTATGAAAACACATTTTAAGACACAACTTCAATAGAGCTATAAGAATGTACTCAAAAAAAAAAGAAAAAAAAGCACCGTCTTTCAGAATGAATAAAAGAAGATATCTCTCAGATAGTCGAAGCCCATTTGCACGGGTTGCACATCTCCGACCATCTGCGTAGCATCACGTTCCTCGCTTGATGCTTTAAATAAGAAAACATAATCACACGCTGAAACTTTCTATTCTCTACCTTTCTGTTTTTTTTTTGCCCCAACTTTTACCTCAATACTGTTGTTTATGAGCAAATCCATTCATCATAAATACTAAGCAGGGAAAAAAAATAAGAAAAGATAGAAATATACGAAACGATACATGCAAGTGTGACGGTGAAAAGCCCAACCATGTACAGATTTCGGTAAATAAGATTTACCCCCCAACCGCACTTAGACAGATAAATGGATCTGCGTGGAAGAGGATAGGAAGAGGCACGAAAACCAATCAATAAATAATATCGAATAATAACAATAACTGTAGCTTATGTGTTGGTATGTATGTAGGGATTTCCACTTCCCCATACCTTAACTGCTTCGAGATGATTAATTCCATTCAACAGCAACGGCTCTCCGTGCGATACCGGAAATTCATTTTTCCATTTCTACAAGAAGATACTTAATCTCTTCTTCTGTTTTGTATTTGCTCGTTCTATTCTATGTTTAGTAAGCGATAGCCCTTGAAGGAAGCATAAATCGGAAAAGGAACAGAAGCGAAGCGGTTTTATCCATGCTTCGGCGAAACCCCCATTGCCATATCCATCTATGTACCTTCCTTTCGTGTCGTTTTTTTTTTTTTTTTGGAATCGAACTATGGAGAAAGAGATACTCGCGTGTGACAGTCGCACCCTGCGTTAAAGTGGGGCAGTGGGAGAAAAGAAAGTACCCAAACAGCAAAGTTGTTGTACCCGTACAGAAAGTACCTAATAGTAACCATGTAAATCTAAAGTCGGGATATACTATACTAAAGTTTTCATGTGGATGTTGATAGTGGCATGCTACTCACTCACCTTCATACCAACGCATGCAAGTTCGTAGACCTTAAAAGCCAGTCAATGGAAATGCAGAGAGAGAGAAAGCAATTTGGTTTGGCGGACACGTTCAATGCGAGAGTGTGGCAACAGTCCCGACCAAGAATAAGCAATACGAGAACTACAAGCACGATGTACTGCCACTGCTCCACTGGTAGTGGTATTGGTCGTGGTGGCGCTATTCGTTGTTGACTCGAATTACAAAACAACTTTCCAATTCAAATTGCAAAGTGAAATTTGTTTTTGTTTTTCCTCATTGACCATCTCAGTCGCACCCATTTCAGAGAAATCACTGTTTGGAGTACGGATTTAATTTTGGTGGAGAGGAAACTTTCTAAAATTTGGATATAAAAAGGATTGCGCCACAGTTGGACGGTGAGATAGACCATGATCGAGAAAGTGGTCGCTAGAGGTTGTTGGTTTCTGTGAACTTCTGAACAACAGGAATAAATGCACAAACTATTTGAGGTATTGAGACAAAGTTTGAATACAAATTTTGCAGATACTTTTTGGCTTTCGGTCTCGTCATGTGCCCGATGGGCTACCACTTTTAATTTGATTGTCTTTATTTGAACTTTTTAAGTTATATCGTGCAAGTAAGCTGGAATTAATACGATGTAGGTAGTTGGCAAGGTATGAGGTCAGAAAGTATTTGTTTTCATAATGAAATAATCTGTGGTATCCAGAATCCTTAGGAAACATTCATCCAATTTAGGGAATGATTTGATTAAATTTTCTACCCATGATATATATATGTGGCGGTAATACCACATTATACATATGTCTCGTGGAATGAATTGGCATTTACCATAAATCCGATACGCCGAGGGAAATGCCATCGTCCCTTAGGCCTGATCCAAGCGGGTACATATTGTCCCACTCAAAAATTAATATTTTAGCACACGAGCGGCATTATTAACATTTCTGTCTGTTCGTTTTCTATCAAATAATTGTTAATTCCAATTGCAATATCCGTTTCCGGTAACCGATATATGTATGTAGTTGCATGCACGGTTGCTCCGTAAATGAAAATATTCTAAAAATGTGTGCATACTTTTAGGGTCAATTTTAATTTAAAAAAATATTTTTTGTCTTTCGGAATAGAATCACGGACCAGGAGGGTTCGTAAAATGCTCTTGCCACTCCTCCTGGCTCTGAAGCTGAAAAAGGCGCTCATCTTCAAAGTTCTCTTCCTGATTGTTAAATTCATCTCACTCAAGGCTTTGGCCATCAGTTTCTTGGCTCTCATCTTCGCCGGTAAGCATCACTCACCCATTCCCATTAACACATAATCATCTTCCGCTTAAATCTCTTTAGGTGCCACCTTCTTCAAAGATTTGTTAGCTAAGAAGAAGGATCATGTTACCACCGCCTACATTACCGGCAGTCCATTGAACGCTGAAATCGTACACTCTGACTGGAGCCGTAACGGACAAGCTACCGCCCAAGAATTAGCCTACAGCCACTACGGACTAACTCAGCCCTACTAAGCTCCGTTAAACCATTAATGAATCGCGCCTCCAAAGACACCAAACCAAACTTAATCTATAAGTGAATTACTAGATTAGATTTAGTGGCAAATGATTTAAGGATAACGCATAGACGACGCAGTGATTAGAAGGAGATAGAGAGAGCTCGTTATAAGACGGATGTATTGTACATAATTCCGAAGGAATTTAATTTATTTTATTTCATAGCTAAATGTTTAAATCAAGTGAGAAAAGAACTTAATATTTATTTTACATCATTGAGAAGGATTTATTTATTTTTTGTAACATCGCCAAAGCAACTTGGATAGCTAGCGAAACATGTTCGATTGTTATGGACGAGACTCAGGATTGCGCGTGGATGTTTGCTTTAGCTATTCACAGTCAGTCATCGCTTTTATTTATTTTTAGAGTACTTGAAATGCAATTGAATAAAAAGAATTCAGAAGTATTTTTTTTTTCTTTTAATATTCATTGAAGTCGATCTGTTGCATCTCCTGGAAGCCCTTATAAACATTTACAAGACGAATAGTGGGCTTTACCTTTAACATAAAAGGAAAATAAAAGGAAATGGTGTTAAATTGCACGACATGGGCAACCAATTGAAGTCTTTCCTTGTGAAGGCCATTGTTTCACCGCCTGTGTGGCATTATGCCGTGCTGTAGAAAATAAACGCCGCACAAATAACATTCAGCATCACTTTCGAAAAGGTATGGACCACTGGACCAACTCTTGAGTGGAAGGTCTGTAGTTCAAGTCTGTCTATAGCGAAGAACAAATATATAGAAGTATGGAAAAACTGTGCAACAACATCGGTTGTGAATGAGAGATGATCAAAAAAGTGCTGCCGAAGGCATAACATTCGCAGCATTAGATCACTTCGAAATTCATACTCTCTGTCTGCATTTCCAATATAACACCTTAATGACATGGCAACGAAATAGTTACTGTGAATTACAACTAACGCGACTAATTCAGTCGAATCTCTCGAATTTCATATAGGACGACCACCCCCAGTTATACCCTTCATACCTTCATATTCCAATATACAAACCTAGAACTCGAACTCGTTAGAGAATTCCGTCCACCCAACATAGACGAAGTAAAGCAATATCGAGACTTAAGTCTAATAAAGCCGCGGGCACAGACCGCCTGCAGAACTATTTAAAGCGGCTGGAAATGAGCTGGTAAGGCGCATACATTAATTTATTTGTAACATATGGTCGGAGGAAAGCATTGCCGACGAATGGAAACTCAGCATCGTTTGCCAGGTCCACAAGAAAGAAGGCCATATAATTGCTTATTCCCAACTACAGGGGAATAAGTCTCCTTAACTTCGCATACAAGATCTTCTCTGCCGTACTGTGTGAATGCCAGTAGCTTTTTGTGGATAACCGGATCGCCTCTTATCAGGCTTCATGCCAGGCAAGTTCACAATACACCAAATATTCACACTGTGGCTGATCTTGGAGAAGACCAAAGAATTTCAAATCCATCCATCACCTTTTCGTGTCTAGTTTTAACATCCCTGTCGAACTCTCCCGGCTGTGCAAGATGGCAATGGAAAACTTTCGTTGCTCCATTAAGGTCAGTAACGAACTTAACGAGACTTTGATGTCTAAAAAGGATTTAAATAAGGCGATGCACTATCACGCAAATTTTTCAACATCGTCCTTGAATAGATCGTGCAAGGCAGACAAAAGTGGACGATCTATTTTATCTAACTTTGCGCAATTGTTTGCGTACGTGGATGACATCGACGTAATTGAAAGGACGCAGCGTGACGCCAATAAGGCTTTTGTAAGCATTGTGGCGGATGCGGCGAAGATGGGTCTTAAGGTCAATTAAGGTCTTCTTTTCCTTTTTATCCCGGCGTCGTTATGGTCAGAAGTGTAGGACCATAACCTTCCCACTTAACTGCATTCCTACTGGTCCGCTTGTGGGGTCCGCCAAGGTCAATGAAGGTAAATTGAAATAAAAAAAAAAAGACGCACAACACCGATGTCTTGGCCAAAAAGTCTCTCTTGGCAGCTATAAGTCAGAAGTGGTCAAGGAATTCGTCTACTTTGGTTCACTTATGACAAGCGACCTCCAGCGCTGAGGTAAAACACACACCTACACTTGTCAATCGCTGCTTTTGCTGCGGCTTAAGAGGCAATTTAAAACTAGAGCCCTTTCTCGAAGGAACAATATTGCGCTATACAAAACTTAAATCATCCCGGGCCTCCTCTACGACGCAGAGGTATGGACTTTAACGAAAGTGGAAGGAGAGGCTCTTGGTTTAGGGTGGCGCACACAGGTGAAAAAGGACCTTAACCAACTAGGAGTGCGGCACTGGAAACAGCTGGCTAAAGACCGTGCTGACTTGATATGCTTGTTAGTTGAGCCCCAGGTTCCCCCCCGGACTATAATGCTACTAAGGAAGAAGAAGAATTCGAATTTATCGTTTCTGGAGAGACGTCTACGTGTAAACTCATCAAAGTTTGAAAGTTGGTATTTAGGTTGATCCGATCCCAGCAATAAACCTAGTTAAATAATTTTTTTTTTCTTATAATTCGTGCAGGTTCAAGGGTGTAGGCTCTTATGGTGTTTGTCACACATCCTGGACGGGGTGCAGATGGTTTGTGTCGAAGACGTTCGTTCACTACTCTCTGGGGGTGGTTGTTTTAGAAATTTCACGAAATTTTACCCGAACGAGTTCCTATACAATGGGGCCAGGATTGTACAGATAGATAATTTTCTGATCAAACTGATTCGAAGCCACATTGCAAGAGCAATGACTTCGGTCAATAGCCTGATCTTCGGGGCTTACTACCCCAACGATTTATATCATGAGAGAGTGCGCCTTAACGGCTTTGTCTCGCCAGAAGCATTCCTCTATCTAGATAGATGTGGGCTAATCCAGGATAGATTGGCGGTGCCACGTGGGTCGCAATTCCGTGGAATTCCGGACCCGATGGAACCGCGAGGAGGTCGCAACAGAAGTAACAGTGCCGCAAGGTGTTTGATTGTGGTGGCTCTTCTCACTTTTAGTCGGTTGGATGTCACCCGTACCATTTAATGGTATTGGGCGCATGTTTCTATATGTTTTTTTAATAGGTATATAAAAAATTCGAATTTAAATAAAAGACAAAATAATTGAGGAGTCAGATTGAAATTCATTCCAATTATAGCACATATAACCTTAACTTTAAGTATAGAATTTGATCCCGTTCATACCAACAGCGCCAACTCTTTACAATCGAACGAATGTTTGGAGCCAAATCGACCGGAAGCCTTTTCGCATTCCATTCCTGAGATAACCCTATTGTCAAATTTCCCCTTAAATAGATCGATGGTCAAACAAGCTGTGTATGCAGCATTATTTTATTGGACCTACATCACAGATGTCGAGTCCACCAAATTCTGGCCAAAAATAGACTAAGCCCTTAAGCCAAAAATTAAATTCATCGATGGAGATGAAATTCAGAGTTTTCTTCAAACTTTTACGGAGCTCAATCGGAAAATTTTCGGTTTTAATTCAGTTAATTTGATCTTGTAAAGGTATATGCAAAAATCTTCGTAGGCCAGACACTTCAACCAGTGCACAACCTGTTTCAAGGAGCAATTATTACGACAGAAGATTGGAGTAAGCGCTTTTAAAGTTGCGATCACTGACTAACAATTTCGATAGTAATATTTAATAGCTTCCAAAAGTGATTTATTAGTGAACTTCACCACGATACATATGTGAGTCTTGACTAACGTTGTCACATTGAGGTTGAGTCACGTAGTGGTTAGAGAATTCCTTAGACCACCGTTCCATGAAACCTGGTGTAGAAATTGAGACCCTAGTCACATGAACAGTGGATGTGGGTTAATTGTGTAGGATGAGGGAACGGAGATTCGATACTTTTCTGTGAGAGGTAATTGATTGGCATTCAGATATGTTAAGCTCCAAACAGTTTTAGGAGCTCTACACGGATTGAGATCCGATCGAATAAGGGAAGAGGTAATGTCCCGAGGAAATAGTCTTAAACAGCTTGGTGTCGCCAGTCGGCGAACCATGAGATGTAGAAATGTTTGATAAATGTTTTTAATGTAATAAAAAAAGTAGATCTAAGTTGCTGCCCTGGGGGACGTCGGAGGAAATCAAGGAAGTTCTGAAAAAGGCAGATCTGAAACGACACTGTAATAGTGGCTTTTAAGATATAAAGATATCAATAAAATGGGTTCAAAGCTAAAGGCAGAGAGTTTTAAGAGTATTAGTTTGTGGGACTTTCTCTCAGAGGAAGGTTTGTCCCTCCTAAAGATTTTTAGGAAAGGGAGAGAACATTTTTTTTTAGAAATAGAGTATGGAGTCCAATTTAATTTAATTTATTTTCAAAAATATATGGGTCGTACTGTCATGATGGGGGAATGATCGAAAGAGAAATTTAGTAGGTAGCTGAAGTAATCAGAATCAGGTATACAAAGATTGTTTTAAAAGGATCGCAAAAAAATTGGCGATAGTTGATCCCAACACACTTGAGGTTTTGTTTTAGAAAAAGAGTGAGAGATCCTGAAAGAAGGATTAAAGATCGGTTATAAGGTTCGTTTGTATCTCGATTAAATAGCGTTGGTAGAAGTGTCAAAATAGATGGAAGAGTTGTTAGAGGATTTAGTATGACAGAAAGTGCCCAGGACTTGTTTTTTTGTGTCTCAGAGTGCGGGAAAGTGATTATATCAAGGTGAGATGTAAAGAGAGATGAAGTGCCGAAGTTTTACGCTGATGACTCGAGGTTAAAATCTCGATGACAACTAATTTATGCAAATTATATTTCGTATTGTTTTTAGCGCTTATTTTAGCGTATTCAGCAATCGCCTAGTCAAAGGGAATTTCCTTTCACCCGATACAGGTACTGTATTTTAAGTGCCAGTTCCTCGAACCTTTTGTAATTGATTCGAAGTGAATGTCTCAATTTTACGCGATATTGAGTTGAGTGCTGTACTAAGTTTCGCACAGCTTCCCCACTCTGTTTTGTGTGAAACCTTGTACAAAACTGACAATTAGTATTGAATCACATCCTTTATCTGTGTCCATGAATACTTAAAAGTGCTTAAGGCAGTGTAATTTTATTTCACCTTGAACGTTAAATTATTGTGAACTGGATAAGCTATCGTACCGCTAAAGGGCATTAATACCATCACTCACTCTTTGTCAAAGGCTTGCTTCGAGCCGTTGACTCTTCGTCTTCAAAGTGATTTCGACGATAAGAGAATGTTGACATTTAAAGAATGGCATGAAATTAAAAATTACATTTTTTGTCTTACTATATTTCAATATTATTTAACTTAATAGTGCTTTGCAATGGTGCAGCGGCTGGCTTGTATCAGTTTTTCGTTCGTTTGACTTGCGAGCTTATTTTGGCTGGAAGAAATTAAACAAGAAAGTTATCCACAGGTTGTCAGTTGTCAGTAATTCTGAACCAAGTTCCAGTAGTGTTCTTCAAAAATCGGGCCTAGGTGTCTGTGATGAAAAGTTTTTGGAACGTTACCTTCTTTTTATGTCATTTTTAAGATTTTTGAAGTAAAAAAAGTGACAATTTCAATCACGCTGAAGCAATATATTGAAGTTATTTACACTTTTTAGGAAATGTTTGATTTTTAGAAAAATGTGTATCGTAAAATTCGTATATTGTTTTTAGCGGGAAAAATCATCTAAATGATAATTCAAATTCTAAGAAACTGGTAACACAAAGTGATGCTGAATAACCTTCTACATCGATATAATGATGTTCTCAGGCATAAAGTCGTTATCTATCGAGCCTATGAGGTATTTAGAGTAGAGACTGCAGTGAAGCCATCAGATCAGATGGTGTAGCTCATTTCACATTGGATGAATTCGTCAGCAAACAAAATAGTCACATATGGAAAGAAGAAAATTCTGGAATAACTTCCAATATTTGTGCTGGTACATCATTGATTCATTTTTCTCCGACGATGCTAATGAAAGAGCTGTTACTGTCAATGGAGAACGCTTTATCCCTTAAATTCCCAATTGTCTGTTTTATTATTTTTTTTACATTAGCCTAGAAAGTAAGTTTAAATGATGTCAATAGATGGCTCTTCGTTCGTTTGGAAATTGTTTAAAAACTTCTAGTTTTGAAATTCGATAAAAAAATAAGTTGCGCAATTCAAATAAAATTTCTTGTGGTCTTTTGTTGCTCAAACATTGGACTATTGTTTGAAAAGTTTAATTTCCTGATTTCTTTTCGTTTTAATGTTGAAAAAACACAAAGTTTTATTGGTGCACATACGTCTAAATTAGGACTAAACATTAGTTTTGTGTAATATATGTGTATATTATGGTTTTGTGGCTTCAACATGGATGTCCGGGTGATTGAAGATGTACTCAATGATAATGAACTTGACTTCTCAAGTTCGGGTGAGGAGCATCCCGATGGAATAGAGGAAAATAGAAATCCGAGGCCAGTTGAGGAAGATATTGAAGAGGAAGCTGGAAGCTCATCGTGTTTAATGTGCCGCTCTAGGGAACCGATATTGCTTGGCATGCTCATTTTTCAGGGTAGTTCAGAAGCGAATGGATTATACTTTTTTTGAAGATTTTTGGAAAATTGTAGCGGAACAGAGCAACATATGTATATTCGGTACAAAAGCGATATTTAAAATCGCTGGATACAAACGGTAAAGAGATGATCCTTTTCGCCAATATGCTATTGTTGATGGGCACCCTAAAATATTCCCAAGCGTAGCTCTATTGTAACAGAAATCTTTGTGTTCCTATTACCAGAAATACACTATGTCGCGATGGATTGCTTAAACTTCGCAATTATCTCCATTTCGTAGACGAATCTCACAGAAATCGTAGAGACGAACTTTGGAAAATGAGACCACTGATAGATCGAATTTTAAACAAATGCGAGAGCCTGTCTAGATCTAAGCACATGTCAATAGACGAGCAAATTATCCCATTTTCAGGAAGATCTTATTGCTGTCACTACGTTCCTGCCAATCCACTTGGACTGAAAAACTTTGTGTTGGCTGCCAGGGACGGACTAGTACTGGATTTTCAAATATATGTTGTAAAGGATATGTTGCCTCAAGATGTCATGAAAAATCTTGGACTTTGAGCGGGAATAGTAGAAGAAGTTTTCCGCACAATTGACGGAAACTGTCTTTTCTTAGATAGATAGATTCTTTACGAGCTTGAGTGCGCACGAGTGGTGTCGCACTATGTGAGTTAAATGCATTGTTTATCTTTGTACTGTTTTACAACTGTTACGAAAAATATAAAGCTTGGTTAATTTGAAGCCGTTAAGTACACATATATGCACCATCTTTAGTCTTCAACCTTGCGAGGCTAGTGTAGGGAAGACTTATGCAAAGACTTTCCCATCTGTCCGTGTGTTCGTACGCTTATAGCAAACTAAACATGCCGAGTAGATATGAGCCTGAAACTTGGCTGTGTTATAGAGTATATGATTCTTTGCTCATAGCGACCGGTAGCTAATGTGGTTCCTAGGATCCAGGTTTGCGAAATTCAAGGTAGAAAACCTGGAATAATAGCTTGGCTTCCGTCGAGCTAATCCCATCTTGTTTTCTAATAGTTTTAGTGAAAAGAAAAATGTGAAAAAATTCGGTGTTTCCTATGAACCCCAATTATTTAAAAAAAAAACTTAGAACACTATTTTTCCATTTGCTTTATCTCAGATCTTAAGAGGTTAGGCAAGTACATACCACTATCACTCGAAGTAGTGTGACTTGAAGCTATTTTTCCGATAAACTACTTATGCTTTATCTGTGAAATTTATTCAGCTATTTCGCTCGTTATTCATTTTTTTTCGTGTTTCGATTAGTCTTGCAACAGAAACAGAGATAATTACGTCCAATATCGTATCGACAAGACTTATCGTCTTTTTATAATTGGACGTTGTAAAAGTAAATTTAAGCTATAAACAACTGTGTTTTACTACACGAGTTTTAGAGAATTACCACTACTTACAGGTGACCTAAGAGGACCCTGGGACATTTCTACAGAAGGCATGATAACTGACGAAAAAAGTGGTGATGAAAACTGTTATAGAGTTATTAATCATTTGGGCTATCTGGTGGCAACTACTCGTATATACGGTGGAAATGTGGTTCAGTTAATAGTAAATGTGGAAAACTTTTATGCCTTTCTGAGAAACCACAGTCCGAATACAGCAGCTGGAGAAACTAGACTATTCATTGCAATATTGCTCACAGGTTACGGTCTGAAACAACATAACCATGGAAAAATTTAAGTACAAAAAACCGCCAGGCACATCGAGCACCTCTTATCTGTGAAAAGCAACTAAATATCCAAAATGACTGACAATATAAATATTTGTTAGGGGAGATGTGTGCCATAATAAGAAGAAAATCGGAAATTGAATGCACTCAGCTAGCGTAGTTCGAATTGTCACCTTATTTCTTTAGCAAATTTCGTATATGTTCCACAATTAGAAAACATTATACAGAACTTATACCTTATTGGTGTACTATCCTATACTTTCTTTGAAAAAAGAAAAACAAAACGAATATTTCACTAAATTGGTACAAAACTGGTACAAGAAGTACAACTTTTGCCACCTGAGGAGTGTAGGGCTGGGTTAAAACCCTTAAAAAAAACAAGTGCTTTTCATAACTTATTTGGTTGTCTCTTAGTATAAGCATACCATTTATAGAAAAAAAGTTACATATTCTAATCTTATTAGAATGTCTTAGAAGAATGCTTGTGGCCTTAGAAATAAGCTTGAAGACATAGGCACATTTAATTATTATTTTCAACGGAATGGAGCTATGAGTCGCACTATTTCAAAATATTTTATAATTATGGTATAAGCCCACAGATTCCCCTAACCGTGACTTGCCACCCAGGTCATCTGATTTAACATTATTATATTATTTTCTTTGAGTTTTTGTTTGAAAAGTACAGCCAATAACAACTGCACAGCTGAAAAAAAAAATCCTTACAACCAAAATTCGTGACAAATCCTTGAAAATGTTAATGGTTTAGAAATGTTAGTATATTAAGAAGGAATCCCCCTAAAGGCTGTTTGAATGGCGCCCGAGCAGGGACTGAGCTGAATATATTTTATCCTTTCTTCTTGTGAAAATCGGTCCAGTTTGAACATTCTAAACAAGAAACATTAAAATCCTATTTCCATGAAAACACAGCGTTAAGACAAGCACGTACGAAAATTCCGCCGTTCCCGTGAGAACACGTGACAGATTATAAAGGATTAATTGATAGAGGTGGTTATGTAAATAGTGCAGTGAGTACGTTGCCGACAATTATCAACATTGACAACCAAAAGGGATTAATACTATCCTTCCTTAATCTGTTCCATTAAATAAATTAAATTAACGATTTTCTATTTTCCTTTTTTCTACCTCGTGAACGCGTAGAAAAGCGACAGGAATGACATATTTCCTTCTTACTAACCTACCTGGTTCACTCAGCGACAGGTGGGTAATTGCGGATCTTTAATACACCGAAGAACGTCAACGGCAACTTAAATCTAGCTATAACAGCAACCTGAACCAATCCAAGAGTCAGCTACCGGGGATCGTCGTCAACAAGAACATCATCATCGCAGGGAAGAAGCAGCTAACTAACTTTCATCTGGCTGAAATCAATGACAGTATCCGGTTAATAAGAGGAAGACCACAGAGAAGAGAGAGCTCCATCAACTGGATTGGATCTGCGTGGAAGTCAATCGCTGGTAATCCTGATGCGGCAGATTGGAATAAGTTCCTAGTGAATCAGCAACATATGATGAAGAACATCAACTACCAACAGAGGTTCAATGAGAAAAATTTGGGAGGCGACTGAGGAGATGTCATAGAAAACCAATTGGGTCATCGATCGAACCAACGGTGAAAGAGCAGTGGCGAACATTCAAAGGTTTAGGCAAGACCAGGACCAGGTTTTAATAACGAAGGATGCAGTTAATTAAATTGTATGGGTCTGCCAGATGGCGAAAAGCCGTATCGTGAATGTTAACCTTCCTGACCACGACAATATCACTATGCTGGTCAAAGAATTTAAAAAAGAAAAAGAACAAGAACCCCGGTTTGGGGTGCCCTCGATTTATACCAATAATTCGGCACTTCTGTACGTTCTAAGAGCACCTAAACGGAAGACTACAACCTACTCTTGGCGAAGCCATCGATCATCAATGGCAAATAGTTCAACATCAATTTGACAGAGTCTTGGACAATCAAGAGGAAGCGTATGGCGTGATATAAAGGTGTCTCTCTACGTATAGACAACTCTACGTTTCTAAGGAAGACGCGCTGTTAAAGATTCTAGACGAAGATTGCATGGCCCACTGCTGAAAGGAGGCCACGCAACATGCACCTACCCCACAAACACCGAAGAAGTCATCGAACTTATTAAAGGAAACACTATCTTCCTGACTAATTTTCATTGGGCAGGTTGCCATAAAATACTCAACCCAATCATTAAATATAACCTTCATCAATCAATTGAACAGCGAAAGGATTCAACTGCAAACTGAAACGTAGGACGATTACTTTTTCAAGCTTCACTAATCTCCAAGTTTTACCGCTGGCCGGTCATGATGAACATGATGAGCCAAGGACACAAGATACGAAGGTGGTCCGATAAGTACTTAGCCCACAAAAGAAAAACAAACATTTTGGAGAAATAGCGATTTATATTTCAATATAGTCTCCTTTTAACTCGATACACTTGACCCAGCGATGCTCCAACTTCTTTAACCCGTTTGAAAAATACGTTTTCTCGAGGTTTGCAAAGTAGGCCTCCGTGGGGCGATGACCTCCTCATTCGACTGAAATTTCTGCCCGGCGAGTGACTTTTTCAAGTTTGGAAACAAAAAGAAGTCGCATGGGGCCAAATCTGGAGAATACAGTGGATGGGGCAGCAGTTCGTAGCCCAATTCGACCAATTTGGCCGTGGCGAGGGCGGAGGTGTGACCCGGTGAGTTATCATGGTGGAAGAGCACTTTTTTCTTCGCCAAGTGGGCCGTTTTTTTCTTCAATTCGGCGTCGAATCGGCCCAATAATTTGGCATAGTACAGCCCTGTGACCGTTTTGCCCTTCTCCAGGTAGTCAATGTGGATCGAACCTTGTGAATCCCAGAAAACGGAGGCCATCACCTTTCTGGCCGATGGTACAGTCTTCGCCTTCTTCGGAGCACGTTCGTCGGGTGAAGACCACTGTTTCGACTGTTCCTTGGTCTCTGGTGTGTACCAATGGATCCATGTTTCGTCGACTGTCACGAAACGACGCAGAAACTCCTTCGGATTGCGCTTAAACAGCGTCGAACACTGCTCTGAAGTGGTCTCACGGTTGTGCTTGTTGTCCGGAGTGAGCAAACGCGGTACCCATCTCGCGGACAGCTTTCTCATGCCCAAAATTGCATGCAGGATATGACCCACGCGATCTTTTGAAATGCCCCTTGTCTCAGCTATCTCGCGCACCTTCAATCGGCGGTCTGCCAATACGAGATCGTGGATTTTTGTCACGTTATCCTCCGCGGTAGCCGTTTTCGGGGCACCTGGACGTGGCTCATCAAAAACCGACGTGCGTCCACGTTGAAACTGGTTAAATCAATTTTTGATGGTCGCCATCGAAGGAGAAGAGTCACCGTACACAGCATCCAAACACTTTTTGATTTCGCTGCGCGATTTTCCTTCCAAAAACAAGAATCGAATCACCGGCGGATATTGCTCTTTTTCCATTTTTCTAAAATCCGCAGACACTCCCGTGTGGAAACACGCGGTCAAAACAAAACTACGAGTCCGATCGACAGTAGCCGTCTACTAGAATGTGCTACACGATAGTAAATTGCTTTTGCGATACTGGCGCCATCTGGCGGTAAGGCTAAGTACATATCGGACCACCCTCGTAGATTTCCAATCTCAACCTACCTTACCTCATGGCAAGCTGCTTATACGTCTATTTATGGATAATCTGGTAAGGTCATAAAATAATTTAAAAATAAGTTTAACCTACTTAAACCGTTTCGTGAGAGTAATTTGAAAAATGACCATACTTCAGTAAGGAAATCTCATTTCCTACAATACTTATTTCCACCGAGTAGATTTAAGTAATGTTTTGTATTCGGATGAACACCTATTGTTGGACGACATAAAAAAACATGGTCGAGGCAATAAATTGATTTAAGGGTGCTTTTCAGCTTCTAGGGTTGGGTCAAATTTTCGGGTAAAAAATAAAACGTGTGCTTGTGTGTCCCAGCCATAAATTCAGTTATGCCGTTACATGGTGGAAATGAAAAGCCGATTGAATAGGAGTTCATGAAGGATAGTAACCCCGAGCACACCTCAGAATTGGCTAAATAATGGAAAAATAAAATTGATGTTCTGGGGCGGCGATTACCCCATCGAACCCCCGGAAGAATCAACTCATAACTCGGGGATAATGGTAGTTTATAGGGTTGTGGTTGTATTGTATTTTTAGGTTGGAAGAAGTATTCTATTATTAAGGCTAAACGGTCTGATGAGGGGTCAAAAAACTTGATTGGATGTAGTCGGTTTGAAATTCGTTATGTTTAGTACATGCATTGCGTGTTATGTCGTTATTATGTTAATGTCTATTTTATTCCATTAGTGTTTGAATATGATTTTGGGCATTTGTGTTTGAATGAAGCGCAATCGGGAAGTCCAACTTTATCCGGCAACTTGTGGCATGTTGCACCATCTCATGCCAAGCTCTGTCACGTCAATGTCATTCAACTGAGGAACGAAGAAGTCAGAAATCATGTTTGATTTGACGCTAACATCCTGAAAAAATATGGCCGATGATTCCAACAGGCCATCAAGCACACCACACACTGAGTTTTAATGGTTGTAAGGGCGTCCCAATTAGACTTGTTTACATATGCATTTAACCAAAAATGGCATTTCGAAGCATTCTTGGCAACACTGAATATGTAATCGTTTGCTGTTGAAAGGTTTTTGGGTTTCTCTGCAAGTGACATTTATGGGCAGTGGTTGCGGGTTAGATTCCAGTCTATTCTCTTTACCCCATGCAATGATGCTGTCAATATCGAAATTCAATGAGTGTATGTTAACGCTGCCGCTCACTGTTTACAGTGACGTAAAGTAGTGAACGAATATGAGAAGATAAGGGCACTGTCATCGGCGAAGGACTGAATTCGATTAGAAGTGACAGACAAGAGAAAGAAGATCTGTGACTATATCAGGGTCAGTTTTTTTTTTCGTTTAATTCTTTCTTCTGGATTATCGAAGCAATGGCATAATAGAAGTGTACAAAATCGCAATAAAGATATATAATGGGTGCACATTTGAAACACGAATAGAAATAAAACAACAAATGTTATTTCGTTGATCATTTATTTAACGTAATAAACGTCTATTGAAATTAATTTTTTGAAAATGACATCTTCGAGATGTCCCCGTCTCGGCATTGGCACTCCTGCAATCGACTGCGCAAACTTTGCAAACTCGTTGACACACGGAAATTTCAAACTTCGGAATGTTCTCATCGCTTCTTCTTGTCGACCCCATTTGCTCGAAGTTCTTGACCCAAGCTTTGATTAAATTAAAACTTGGACACTCATTTTCACGACGTAATACGTATTCAATTCAAATTGTCGTCATATAGAGACGTGCGAATCGTTTTTTTTTGTAAAATTGTTTTACCCAAAAAGCGTGAAGCGCTCCATCATGACTAAAATTGCATAATTGCCCGACACTCGCGCACCCCTAACGGTTTTTAAGAAATCAAGTATTGCTGTTTGCAAAAATGTATGGCCCACCCTGTTTAAACAGAAAATTTCTCTCCCTGTTCCATTTGTAGCAAATAGCTACATTATGGCTTCATAATTCGACCTCAATATTGCAGAGTAAAGTCAAAGACGTAAAATGACATCTTATTCTTGTTGGCTACATTTTTCCAGATCAGTGCGATCCTTAGATTGGTTGTTTAATCGGAATTCTGCCAGTTAGACATTTGGAATTTTGGAACCAAAAGCTTCATTCCGATTGAACAGCTTTATTGGTCTTGATCCAGAAGTCGTACACTGTAACCTTATAATATTATGGTTGCTGTAACGAACATTTTTTGCATGCAGTGGCTTACCCTATTTGAATTTTTTTCCCCCATAATAGTATGTTATTCCAATCTCAGAGACATTCATTTTGGTATTTCTCTTCGGCGTCAGACAATTACGAGTTTGATCCATGATCACTTTCTGTTAAAAATTCTTAATCACTGTCGGTGAAATTAATTTCTAGATGGGCGCTTCGGAGATTTTTACGCACTGATGTTGAATTTTGACCCAAATCGAACATTTTGCTTTGATATTATATAACACTTGTCTGAATTTTAATTAAAAATTCATAAAAAAAATAAAATAAATTAAATCAAAGTTAACTGCCAAAGGAAAAAAATAAATCACGTATCTATTGCCATGGATCTGGGAATCCTAAGGCATGCTGATATTGACCTTAGGAGTAGCGATCAAACTGCGTCCGCTCCGCTGTACATGCTTCAATTAGCTGCATTTATGACATTTTTTTTTTTATAAGAATTAAATAACTGAAGGTTGATCGATTGCACCCATGACTGAGTCAAGATTAATCTTTGACTTTTTCTCCGGAGCTTCGTTAATTTGTTGGCGTATAGCAACAAACCACGACATTGGACTAAGTGGAGAATAACTGTATTCAAGTCATTGTTATATCCCACCTGACTTATTTTATAATACATTATTTATACTTACTATTCTAGGTAAGTTGAATATAAAATAACATTAATTTAAATATCCACAACCCTTAAATTATAGCAAATCTTTATGTTCAACTACGAAATTAATTGTTGGTTCTAGTTTTCCCGACTTTGTATTTAGCTTTGCTTCATCTTGTACTTGACATTCAATTGGTTGCGAGACTGGCGGGATGCTTGTCTTTATACTCGGTTTTCCAATTAGTCACAAAAATGAACCCAATATCTACGCTTCTGACAATAAAGCTGTCCGGGGCAATCAATCACAGGCAACCAATGCATGTCAAAAATAAACTTGTTCCCTAATGATTTTTCAATCACGTTTCTTGGTTTGACTTATTTTTCCTTCCAGCGGCCGAATGGGTCTGAGTCATCGTATGTCCTCAGCGGGGTACTGACCAATCTCCCTTTTGTGTACTTGTCTGGGAAAACTTCTGGAAATAATTAGACGTTAAGGAGGGAAATAAACAATAGGTCCCTTTAACCTTTGAGAAAAATTAATGACGCACATCTTAGATGATTATAGTAAGCTTC
Source organism: Merodon equestris (assembly GCA_958301585.1). Taxonomy (NCBI): domain Eukaryota; kingdom Metazoa; phylum Arthropoda; class Insecta; order Diptera; family Syrphidae; genus Merodon; species Merodon equestris. Next base: position 204,948,874 of record OY284413.1, on the reverse strand, counting down.
GTCTCTGGTCCTCCTTGTCAATTAAGGTTTACAATCAGTCATTATAAGGGGATATCCTATAATAGGTGCTTAAATTAACAAAATAAGTATAAAACTATCATGAAAAGCTGTAATATTTTTATTTTAGTCTAAAACTCAAGGTGAAGTAGTGAAGTAAAACATCTGACAAATATTTCTCTCGAATCTGCCTACAAACAGACATTATTTTTCATCACGTTTTTTCATATTTGCGGTTGTGTTTGGCGAATTACATTTCTAACATTTCATTTCAGCACATGGATCATTAGCGAAGCCTTGAGGTTGACTTCAGTTTTAGAAAGGATTCAAATGCAAAAGTCTAATGTTGTTAAATGCTTTGAAACCACACGTCTTGGAAATTGGTCACGAAATAGAACTATTGTTTTACTAGCTGTGTTGCGTATGGTACAACCCTACGGAAAATATTCTCATCCTTAGCGCCAATTTCAGATAAAAAATTGGCCATCGAACCTGTCCAACCAAAACCACACCAAATTCATACTATTTCTCTTAGGTTTTGTAATATATCATTAAGAATTGTTTAGCGTAAAGAATTATGACCTTTTTATTAATTTCCAATGTATCAGAGTAAAAGTTTAAAGACGAAAGCTTTACTTTACTTTATGAAGGTTCAAGCTGAACTTGCAAAATCATTACAAGTAGATTACACAGCAGTTTTAAACGTTTAAAGCATTAGGAATGCTTTAGATGGAAGGACATTGGGTGCCGTACGAGTTGAAGCCGAGAGACGTTGAATGGCACTTTTTTTCACGTGTGTACTGCTGCTTTCACGGCATAAAGCGAAAGACTTTCGCATTACATGGGGATTGGCGTATCAACTGGCCGGACATTGAAGGGAAAACCTGCCGCTTAAGAGCAAAGACACAACAAAATAATTTTGCTGCAAGACAATGCTCGGCCACATGTTGCAAAGTCGATAAAACTTATTTGAAAACGCTTAAACGCCCAATTTACTAGGTAATGCCGTTTCCGATTATAATTGTTTCGTTCGATGGCACATGGTCTGATCCTTTTTATGACATACATATGTATTACATGTAAAGATACATAGAATGACCTGATAACCGGATAAAAGAAATACCAGAGCATGGACTTCTCAGAAGTTTCCTTATGTCCGCGATCACTTGGACTCTGAACTGAAGGTTCGGCCTCCTTTGTCTTCTCGAACCGGGTAGCTGGGGTTGGAAGACCGTCTTTGCTGGAGCACGGTCGTCTATGCGCTTGATGTGGCCAAGTCAATGTAATCGACGGATTCCTTCCTTCCGGACTACGTCCACGTCATTATACAGCTCGTAGAGTTCGTGGTTGTATCTTCTCCTCTGTTCGCCCTCCTTGTAGACAGGACCATTCATCCGACGGAGAATTTTTCTTTCATAAGAGCCCAGAATCTTCTCTGCTTTCTTGCCTATAGTCCAATATTCGGCTCCTTAAAGAAGGACTGATAAGACCAGTGTTCTGTGGAGATAAATTTTGGACTTCCCTGTTAGGAGTTTTGAGCCTAGCTGTTTTGACAAACCGAAGTAGCACCAGTTGTCCAGGGTGATTCGTCGTCGGATCTCCACAAAGTTGTCATTTCTAAGTGTGTGGATTTCTGGAGTTGTAGGGCAAATATTCCCTGAGGTAGACAAACTCCTTAACTACCTTAAAATTACAACATCGACAGATAGATGTTTACGTTCTGCTCAAGGCGGTGTTCGACGGAGCAGTTTTTAGTCGACAGCATATATTTTGTTTTATCCTCATTTAAGCCAACGAGGCCTGCCTTTTCTCCAATTGCCGTGAATGCCTTTACTGTGGTGCGCTGGGAGCTTGCAATGATTTCAATGTCGTCCGCAGTTGAAGGCTTTTGATGTTGACACCTGTCTGCCTCATTCTCCTTCCCAGGACTAATTTGAAGAAATCGCACGACAGCTCCTTGCCGAAATCCGGTGCATGTTTGGAAAGGGTCGAAGGTACGGGGCTCAAACTGCATAGTGTATCGCGAGTCTTCCAATGTGGCGTGACACATCCGAATCAATTTTTCCGGGATCCCGAAATCGGCCATCGTCCTGTAGAGCTCTTGACGATGAATGCTGTCGTATAGGACTTTAAAGTCGATGAAAAAATGACGACTTGGAACTCATTTCCTTTTTTCCAGGATCTGACGTAATGTGAAGATCTGGTTTATAGTTGATTATAGTCCGTGCCTATTAGGGTAAAACGGCTTAAGACGTTTACAGACATAATACTCTGGATAAGATATTGTAGGCGACACTAAGCAGGGTTATGCCTCGGTAGTTGACGCAAGACATAGAATCGCCTTTTTTGAATATCGCTCAAATAGAACTGGTATGTCAGTCAATCGGAATGCTTTCATCTTCCCAAATTTGGCATATGATCTGGTGCATGATACCTTAGTTTAAAAGAGCTCAGCCTGAAAATCATCTGGGCCAGCAGCTTTGTTGAATTTCAGCTTATGTATAGCTGATTTGACTTCTTCTAAGCTGACTCCAAAAACATTGATCGTCGCCGATGTCATTTAAAGGCATAATACAAGCAATTAAATATCGCCCAATTTGCTTTTTACCAATAATTGACCATAATAAAAATATACAAGTTTTAGCAACGTACAACTTACAAACTTTCACATGGCGCTAAAACAGTATTCCGTGAATTATATAGCCTTCGACAAAGTTACCTACGAGTTAAAATGTTGATCAATGTCATTTCTCCAAATTTCTCTCTGGATTAGGTAGCATCTAAGCCCCACTACTTTAAAAGTAATAAATGCAGCAGACATACCTAATCCAACTGTGCAACACTCCTTGTTAGCTACGTTTGTAGATGATGCAATCACATTACAAATTAGTAAAAACTTATCGTACGTACCCAATAAGTGCAGCTGTGTTTTGACTGGAAACTTGACTGAAACGGTGAAATGAGCTTATGTTGATTTAAGAATTGCGTGCTCAGAAGCTTTTCGAAAACCTTGGATATGAGAGGCAGTATAGCGTTCGGATGATATTCCTTATCATTATTAGTTTAGGTATGTGTATGATTTTAGAAGCCTTCCAGAAAGTAGGGTAGACGGAGGTGGTAAGGATGCTATTTAATACATACGAGGGTGGTCCGATAAGTACTTAACCCCATCGCCAGATGGCGCCAGTATCGCAAGAGAAACTTACTATCGTGTAGTACATTCTAGTAGACGGCTACTGTCGATCGGACTCGTAGTTTTGTTTTGACCGTTTTGTTTGTTTCGTGACAGTCGACGAAACATGGATCCACTGGTATACACCAGAGACCAAGGAACAGTCGAAACAGTGGACTTCACCCGGCGAACGTGCTCCGAAGAAGACGAAGACTGTCCCATCGGCCGCAAAGGTGATGGCCACCGTTTTCTGGGATTCACGAGGTGTGATCCACATCGACTACCTGAAGAAGGGCAAAACGGTCACAGGGTCGTACTATGCCAAATTAATGGGCCAATTCGACGCCGAATTGAAGAAAAATCGGAAAACCACTTGGCGAAGAAAAAAGTGCTCTTTAACCATGATAACGCACCGGCTCACACCTCCGCCCTCGCCACGGCCAAACTGGTCGAATTGGGCTACGAACTGCTGCCACATCCACCGTATTCTCCAGATTTGGCCCCGTGCGACTTCTCTTTGAAAAAGTCACTCGCCGGGCAGAAATTTCAGTCGAATGAGGAGGCCATCGCCGCCGCGGAGGCCTACTTTGCAGGCCTCGAGAAAATGTATTTTTCAGACGGGTTAAAGAAGTTGGACTATTTTGAAAAATAAATCATAATTTCTCCAAAATTTTTGTTTTTCTTTTGTAGGCTAAGTACTTATCGGACCACCCTCGTATGTGAGAGGTATTAAGACGGTGTGAATGATTAGTTTTGAAAATTTGGAAGAAATCAAAGCCAATGGCGTTAGATTTGATTACAAAGGTCGACTTAAGCACATCTTCTTCATAGACTCTAGAAAAACCAAAACTATAAGTCAAGTTGGGCGTATGAGATCGTATTTTGAGAAGCCGGGAACATCAAGCTGTTTATAGAAGTTGATGAGATCAGTTCTGTTGACAATAAACAGATCGGCAAGTGTAGAGCTTGTAGGGCTAAGGTGGGTGGGAGTTGAGTTGTTGACTGCAAATCGACAGTGCTTAAGAAGTTTAAGAAACGATTTACTTGTGAATCATGACGGCTTAGCAGATTAATGTTGAGTTAACCGGTTCATAGCAAACCCCGAAGCGTTCGATGATGTTAGTTACAATGGTGGTGTCCCTTAAACTTGAGGGCTTGTAAATGACTCCAACTAATCATTTCTCGAAGGCACATATAATTTCAAGGAGGAGGTACTCGATACCATCGTTTGAACTCGAATTGCCGATTAATCTGCTTTTATTCCTTAACAAAGAATGCAAAACCGCCAGCTCGACTCCCGACGCGATCATCCCTGAAAACGCAATGGCCGCATTTTGAAAGCAGTGTATAAGTCAAGTTTCAGAAATATGTATGTAGAATGTTGACATTTCCATACGAAATATGTGATCTCTTCAAAAGATCAGTTGTGCTGTTCAAACAGACGATACGCTCGAAATAGGTGGCAATCGAAACGGGTGATGTCAAGAGTATTCAGTAGGCTCTAACGACCTGAACAAGATGTGCCCGTGCGTTTTCGTACTACAAAATCACTTTACCATGTCTTTGCTCATATTCAGACCATTTTTTCTGTAATGCCCACCTTAAACAGAATTGACCCCGATGCAATAAATCTTAATATACCACGCTGAGCTGGTCGCACCGAATACATAGAATGAGCCTCGATGCACTGATGTTTGGCTTGCTCTTCGAAGTTGATGTATGGCCGCGGCTCCTCCATAATTGCTTTCGCTTTGGATTACCGTAACGCATTCACTTTTCATCGCCAGCCATGCAGACAACTCTCCCTTTCTTGCCACTAAAGTAGCTGTCTGCTTGTGAAGAAGCGCTGTTTGACGTCTCTCGGCTTCAATTATTCATATGGCACCCAATTTCAATTTCCTTGCCTTTGGATTATTCCTAAGGATTTCAAACAATGTGAAATATCTTGCTGTGTCTGGAATTTGTTTTGGCGTCTGACGAACTTTGTCACCATTCACGACATCTTTCACAAATAAAAGCTTTATTTCTATATTCGTTCGATGCATTTCAGCCGCAGATTTTTCGAATTGAAGGGAAAAGAAAAACTTTCCGCAAATGCCGCTCATTTGGTTCGAAAATGAACAATTTTATTTACAAAAAATATATGACTTCAAAAATGAAATGATGAGGAGCTGCTGACAGATGCCCAAGTTTCCCATGTAACGTTTCGGGTCAATATGTACCCCTGGCGCCATCTATTGGAAAGCTTCGAATATCAATGTACATCTGGTATAGTGGTATGTCTATATCGGTTATTACGACGAAATTGAGTGCTTAAATTTGCTTTGTCATTGAATGGTCTTATTTTGTTTGCTTTAAAATGTCTGGGCAGGACCAGTAAGGTAGCTTGAGTTATTTAAGCTAGTTTTCAGCGTTTTGTCTCGAGTAAGTTAGTTCTAATAAAATATGAAATCAAAATCAATTTAAAATTGAAATATTTCGACCATAACGGCCTTTCTTAGTGTTTTTTTCTCATAAAGTTCGGTAAGACCACCGAAAACCAATCGAAAAAGAATATATCTGCGTTACATTTACCTTGTTGTTTCAGTTTCTAAATACAGTTAGATACGAGTACGTTGGAATTCAGATTCAGTCGATTTTCTAATTCGAAAGTATTCCACTGAAAATTACCGAAAAACTTTCACAATTAAGGAAAAGGCCGCCATAATTTAGAGCCTTTAGGCAGGTGAAAGTAATGCAAGTCTGGCAATAGAATTCAATGTTTCGCTGTTCGGAAAAATTTTAAATCGAGATCATTAAAGTAAAAAAAATACGTTCTTAAAAAAACGCTGGCATTGAAGAATCACTAATACTAATACTAATACTTCGTATGAAAGAAAATGAAATTGAAAAGGAAAGTTGGTTCTTTCTCGTGTTTCCCGGGGGCGAAATAACATTGTAATTGAAAAAAAATCGAGAAAACTTTACAGCATTGAGCCAAGGCAATGAGATAAGTGGTTACAAACAGTGTGGCTAGAAATTCGAGAAGATCAAAAAACCACTGAAATTTTTAATATGAACGAGCCCGGGCTGTTTTACAAATTAAAGTCTGACAAAACACTAAAATGTTGAGGATCAAAGGTAAGGTACCCACTAGTTATTGGGAAAACAAAAAATACCAGTCTTCTGAAGTTTTCGAGGGAGTTTTGAGAAAATCGGCGCCTGGGATCGCGTTAGTCTCAAAACAATTGCTTCTTCTTCTTCTTCTCCTTTTTTTATTCCGGCGTCTTTATGGTCAGAAGTGTACGACCATAACCTTCCCCCTTAACTGCATTCCTACTGGTCCGCTTGTAGGGTCCGCCGGTTTGACCTCAGAAAGTAGCGGCAGGCTTCCCGGTTTGGGATTACTTCATCGCTGAGGCCAATCAAATGCTGGTGTTTTTGCATTTGTTTGCATCAATTGTTTTTCGGCCTGCCTTTTTTGCGTGTTGAAACAATTGCTACTTGTTTTTAGCATCAGGGCTTACAGACCATCAATTACTACTACATATTTACAAATGAAGACGAATTTGATGAAGATGATGACTAGTGTTTGAATAATTCAAGCACTGTTTCTTCAGAAATATCATGGATGGATTACGTAGCCATTGACGACAACATTGCAACCTCAAAGTATTCAAATCTAAAGGGGGTAGTCAGTGCTCCGTGTGGTACAGAAAATTTTATTTTGGAGTATTCGGCTAAAAAAGGCATTAATATTAAAAGCCGAATTCAAACTCACAGAAGAAGAACACAGCAACATATAAAACAATTCAACGTTAAAAAGTTAAAGGACCCTCATATGGAGCATCAGTACCAAAATGAAGGTTATGCATGAAACAAGACAGGTAGAAGCAGTATGGTCAACAAAACCAAGTGTGGTAAGGGAGACAGCGGAAAGCAAACTAGACTATTGCAAAACCCCCAAAGGAAAGCCTTGGTTCCTCCTAAGATTTCAGGCTTTGACAAATAGCGAAGAGATCACTCGTAAAGGGTGTTTCTAACAAGCTATACAAATTCAATATGAAATGAGCCATTTGAAATTAATGTTAATGTGCATCATATAAGCTTTATTTAATAGATAATTATATGCCATTGGTGCCTAAATATGACATCAGGCATATACGCGCCACAGCTAGCTCGAATGAAGCGCAATCATGAAGTCCAATTTTCAATAACTTTATCGAGCAACTGGGGCGTAGATCAGCAATAACACGGCGAATGTTGACTTAAAAATCATCCGACGGCGACGTCTCTGGTTTATCGCCATAGACTAGCTATTTCACATACCCCCAAAGAGAGTAATTCAAAGGCGTCAGATCACAGGATCATGGAGACCGTTTCACTGCTCCATTATTCCCTCAGCAAATGTTTCCCGCAATAAATTCATCTTGTTGAAACCAAAGCTCTGTCACGTCAGAGCCATTCAACTAAGGAACGAAGAAGTCAGAAATCATGTTTCTAGAGCGCTTCTTAAAATTAATTTTTATTTTTTTACATAGTCTCTTTATAACTCTACACATTTCTCCCAGCGATGCTCCCATTTCTCTAACCCGTCGAAATAGTCCTCGGCGTTTTTGTCTGCAAAATAACTGTTCACGAAGATGATTGCCTCCTCATTTGACGAAAATCTCTGTCCTCCGAGCACAATTTTTAGATTAGGGAACAAAAAGAAGTCGCTTAGGGCTCGCCACGTTTAAATTCAGCTGCCCAATATTTCACTGTGATTAATGATGCTGCAGAGTCCTCAAACCCAGAGTCCAACTCATCTTTGATTTGCATAGGCGTATTGCCTTTCAAAAACAAAAATGTAATGACTCGATACTCGATTTTGTCCATTTTCACAAAAATACTCACACTCACCCAAACGACTGTCAAATAAAACATACGCGTCCAAAATGAATGAAATTTTGGTAACTGTCAAAAGATGCACAACTACATATATTCTTAGTTTTATCTGAAATACTCGAGAAGCCTGAAGGATTGAATCAAGAAGATGCCTTGTTACCACTTATTTTTAATTTGGTGCTGGAATTCGTATTGAGGTCCCTTGAAGAAAATGAGAGGGAATAACTCTTAATGAAGTCACATCCGTTCTGACTTACTCTCGCGATCTAGGCCTACTGCGCGATAGTTAGGAAGTAATCAAAAAAAATATCGAAAGTCTAATACTGTCAGGAGAGGAAGTAGGCTCACTGATCGATTTCGATCGATCCAAACCTCGAACTGTAGTCTATAAACGCTTTTAAAAAGTAGACCAATTAAATTGTCTGAGTACAGTATTGAATGCCAAAACGACATAAAGATAGAAACAGATAAAAAACTGTGTATGGGCTACGCGCGGTTTTTCGCGATGAGCGAAATATTCAAAACAACTCTTTTGTCTTGCAATGTTAAAATCCGCATTCACAATATAAAACCATAATAATGTAAGTGATACATCCGTAAAGTATCACGTGAAACCTAGTGAAGGAGGAGGAAAATATATTTTTTTCTTTTCTTCTTTATTTCACATGATTTCTGATAACTAACAATAAAATACTTGCAAAAGAGGTAGTTTTCACAAAGTAAGAAAATCATAATAAAATAGTTAGGTATATCCAGTTGCCTTAAGGACAAGAGTTGTATTTGCCACATGGTGGGGATCTTATCGAAAGTGTAACAGGGATTCAACTAAAATAATTAGGAAAAAATAAACAATTAAAAACAGGGACGAAGGTAACTCAGAGTTGTTTAAACTACGATAAATCTCACCACATAATTAAAAAAAAAAACATCTTCCGTGGGCCTACCACTCAAAAAACCGTATCGATACCTGCTGAAAAAAATATCTTTATTAAAGAAAGAAATCATTCTGGACTTCATTCCTTTTTCAAAGATTTTTGAAAAGACTGAAAGAAGTGAAATGGGAGGATAGTTATTTAAGCTGTAAGCCGCTCTTTTTTATGCAATGGTAGGTTAGGTTAGGTTAGAGAAGGGCAGTGTGATGGTTAAACATCACTTCCACTCGGAGGCCAAGAGGCCCATTGTGATTCCTTTCATTTATGTGGGTACACATAAATTAACCTGTCCTATCACGTGGTGGCTGAAACCACCCCATGCTCTTAATGAATTTTAGAAGATCCGATATATCTGCATTAGCCACATCCGCAATCTCTGTCTTTGGCCTAGCGACACTAGGCGTCGATTCTGGAGAGAGTGGCAAAGCAGATGTTGGATCGTCTCAATTTCTTCCTTATCGCCGCAGCTCCGGCAGAAATCGCTGGATCCCGAGTCCCATTTCCGGAGCATTGCTCCAATGGGACAGTTTCCTGTGATCACTCTGACGAGCATACGGATCGAGTTACGGTCCAGCGCCAGGAGCTTCTTTGTTTTTCCGATATTGAGCTCTGGCCACGATGATCTTGTCGTGTAGCTGTCGTTTCTTGTAAGCCAAGACGAGTTGGCTTCTTTGATGATTGTGTCGTTTATGATCCGGTATAATGCACTGATCGGTGGTTGCAATGACGTGTCCGCTTTGCTGATGTCCATTTCAGACCCTTGCCTGGCCAATTCGTCTGCTCTTTCGTTCCCTGCGATTGAGCTGTGGCCCAGGACCCAGCAGAGTTTAACTTTGTGGTGTCTGATGGACTTCAGTGAGTCGCGACATTTCTTGACAGCCTTTGACCTCGTTATACAGGATTCTATTAACTTCAGTGCAGCCTGGCTGTCTACGAAGATAGTGATATCAGATGGTGGGCTACCTGTAGGTGTTTGGCTGCTTTCTCTATTGCCAGGATTTCTGCTTGAAAAACGCTGCACAGATCAGGGAGTCTGAATGATTCCTGTTTGTGAAGGGTACCAGAGTAGAACATGGCCCAGTGCCTGTGTCCATTTTCGATCGGTCGGTGAAGAGAGTGATTTCGTGGTCGTTGATTACGGCGTTTGATAGCCACTCTATAGAAGTAATTTTTGGGTGAAATATAGTCGGTCGTAGCTGCGAGGCTACTAAAACCATGTTTCCTTACCAGGTCGTCTATTACTCTGAGTATGGCCGCATATCCATAGTTGGCTTGCTTCCACAGAGAGAACTCCCTTAGTCTGAGAGCGTTCTTTGCAGCGCAGCCTTTTATGAATAGATCCAGGGGGAGGAGATGAAGTATCATGTCCAACCCTGCTTGCGGCGTGCTTCTCATGGCTCCCGTTGTACAAACAGCGGCTGACCTTTGTACTTTGTTGAGCATGTTCATATAGACTAGGGCCCCATAAGTTAAAATGGGTCTGATGATTGCTGTGTACATCCAATGAATGATGTACGGTTGCAAGTCCCATATTTTTCCGAAGGTCTTTTTGCATGCATAAAAAGCGTTCAATCCTTTTTTCATCCTTTCCTCCAGGTTCCGTTTCCAGGAGAGTTTGCAGTCAAGAATGATGCCTATGCAATGGTATGACAATGGCTTTTTTTAACGTTTCGGGAAAATACCTTTTTGTACACTGAAATTGAAAATGTGACATTAAATATCTGATGGAAAAGATATTTGTTTCAAAACAGTTCTAGAGATTTTGTCGTCAGAAGAAGAATTTGAATTTTTTGGCTACATTATAATTTCATGAATTTCTTGTGAGCTGAAATTATTAAAGAAAAAAATTGCTGAATCGAAACTATTATCCCTTAAATTCTTATTACAACACAGTTCGCTAGAATCAGATGGAAAGCCATATTCGTATATTCTGCTGGCATATGTTTGAGAAAAAAATCATTAAATAAATCCGCAACCTTTTCGAAGTCGGACACAAATGTATTGTTATATTCAATAGTAATATCCACTTGAGTCTTGCTTCTATTTAAAATATGGTTTACGATGTCCCACTGCGTTTTTGAATTACTTCCATTTTCACTCAGTAATACGAGTCTCATCAGAGAGGAATTTCTGTTTTTAGTTCAAGACTGTGAAGTTTTTTTCTTCTTATCTATATTTTTCAACAGATGGAGTCACCTGACTTTGAATTTGTCTGAGAATACATCTGAGCCCTTAACATAAGACAGTCAAGGACCAAGTTCATCAGAACATGATACTGATTTTGAAATTACATCAAAAGAGCCAAAATGCTTCTCACAAAATGATTTAGAGTTATATTGTGAGAGATTTGAATTTTGAAAAAAAAAAAAAAGACTTTTTATGACTGGTTGAAAGCAATATGAACCAAGTGAATGGCCTTTATTCGTTGACAGTTGAAAACCTAGCTTGAAGGGCATTCTGTTGCATTACCGAAGTGAATACGCAGGGATACCCACTGCTCACAGTACAAAGTCAAATTAAGAATATGATTTTTTTTTTAGGGTTCAAGAGTGTACGCTCAGATGGTGCAGATGGTTTGCGTTGAAGATATTCGTTCACTACTCTCCGGAGGGTGATTGTCTTAGATAGGATTTGACTGAATTTGTCGCATTGGTTGTAGTTCACAGTAACTTATCTTGTTTCCATGTCATTAAGGTATTACATTGGAAATGTACACACAGAGTATAAATTTTGAAGTGATCTTATACTGCGAGTGTTATGCCTGCGTCAGCATTTTTTGATCATCTCGCATTCACTACTGATGTTGTGGCACAAATTTTCCGTATAGGAATCGTTATTGGCCATGGACAGACTTGGACTATAGATCTTCTGCTCAACAGTCAGTGATGATTAGTTAGTCTTGAATAAAATAAAATACAATGATGGAAAATTTGTGTTGATTTACAAATGGTGAACACTCTTCTCGTTCAACAAACTGTTAACACTAAGTTTCCTTGTTTTTTGAGTTATTGGGAAAGTAGAGCTAAAGAAGAACATTGGCTAAGAAAAAAATTGGCACTTGAGAGAAAATACATATAACGCCTGTGCGGAAGAATATAGTCCAAAATTCACTAGTAGCTCATGATAGAATTATTTTGCATTTAAAACAGGGAATCGTGAAACAGTTCGTTAAAGCGCTCGATAAAAACGGGAATTGCTTTTCCTACACTTGCCACAAATTTCCTCAGCTCACAATGGGAAAAATTAAAGTCGATATTTTTGGACCCCAAATTAGACAACTTACGTAAGATACTGAATTTAAAAATTCTCTGACTTCTCTGACTGAGTCAAGAGCATGGACAGCTTTCGTATCGAAGGGTGGTGACCGAGGCGCGGACTTCCAAGTTCTATATGGCTGGTAATAATAAGTAGTAATAATAATAATAAAGTTTGACGTCAGCTTAAAATAAATGATTTTATTTTAAGTTCTTTTTTTCACTCTGAAATAGCGATTCTTTTGGATAAAAATCTTCACGGTCGGCGGTCTTTAGATTGCGAATCCATCCGTTATAGATAATTTGCTGCACTTTGGAGTTTGATTTGGTGGTTTAAATTATAGTAAAGATCTGAATATTGAAGCTGGTGAGGAGTCATTAGTCTCTATACTCCAGCCTTTAAAGGGGTCAAGTGGCTAATTGATAGTTTGAGTCGACCAGTCGCACCTAAGAACCTATTTTTATTATTTTTTATAATATCCGTGCGATCACAAAGCTATAAACATGCAACTAATATCTAACATATGAGATGTTATTAAGCATCCTATGTCAATCACTGAATGCTAATCTTTCACCGGATTATGTATTTGCCCTTTCACTCTCATTTTTTTATTGGAACTCAATATAATAACTTCGGATACCCCATCAAACGATGCGTCTCTATTCACCCTAGTTGATATAACAGCACCACCAGTAACTTGTGAGCATCATTAGAGTCTTAATTTTGAACGTTACGCTCTCCTCAAATCATTACCCTTTAACCCGGAAGCAAATCCGTTACTGCCGCAGGCCAAAAAACCTCCGATACTTTTACTTTTCTTTAAGTTAATAGCATGACGAGCTTCTTACTTAAGAGGGTTTCCTGATCTTTCTCACTATAATTCCCACAGAGATCTGATTAACTATCTTTCATAAAGAAAATTGTATCTAATTGCTTATGTGGCGTTTATTTAAGGCGAAATCTCACGAAATCACTCGCGGCAGTTTCTGATATACACCCATGAAGAAGTATTTTTCCCCAAGCCTCTCATGATGAGGTGCCACTCCTTTCTCCAGTTTAGATAGTAAATAATCTAGAAGTTGAAAAACAAACGATCGACGGTCGGTTTAACGCTCCAGTTCCCAAAACAGCTCCTGATAGGTGTCATCGGTAATGAACCCATGTAATTATGTCTACATTCCTGTGGTAAAAGTGAAGTCGCTGAAGCAAATTAGTTTCGCCGCACAGAGAGTCACGGCGTTAATATGTCTCCATAACAATTACCCCCGTCCGCGAGATGACAATTGAAATGGAGGAGATATTGTACTTTCGACTTTCGTCTAGAGGGCGCAACAGGGCGCAGCAACGAACTGGCGAACTAGAAAAGCAAACCTTGGCCGTTCTGCTGGCTGCTGACAGCCCAAAGCTTAATTATAATTAGTATCTATGCCCACAATGGCTCGGTTGACATCTCAAAATTCTTTTGGATTCCTCTTCTTGATCTCCTCCCTTGATCTTTTGTATTCTTCGCATGATCACTCGACGGCAAACAGTTCTCAGTCTAATTACCGTTGACCACCATAAGCTTGGGATATTACAAGAGGTTAGGATTTATGGGACAAATGGACAAGGAAAGTGTATAGATTGAGCAGATATGATGGTTGTATTATGATAGATGCAGCAGAAGGTCCACCGTCATCATCACGGATGAATGAAGTGGAATCATTTTAGCTTTCATCGTTGATGCGCTCCCGAGGGCAAGTGGTTGAATGTCCATTGTTGTTATTGTTCTTTTTTGAATGTTTCTTCTTCGATTGGAGTTTTGGCTTTTGTTGGTATTGCGTGTAGTTGCTTAGGCTTAGGTAAGGAGGGGGGCGCCATTCGACAGACGATATATAAAGATGTGCTTGAAAGAATTGTTTATTAGTTCTAGCTTGTCGATTCCGGCGAATTGGTGCACTGTTGCAGGAATCGTTCAGGGAAACGCGAGTCAATTCAAAATCAACATGAACAGTGGAAAAGGGATTATTTTGTGCATGACACTGGTGACCGTGGTGTCCGTAGTGTCCGCGGCGAGTTTGGAGACCAAAGAGGGAAGGAAGAGGGCTCTCGATAACTGCGATAGTGAGTGGAGTTGGACGTGCCTTAAACTGGAATTTGTGAAATTAGTCGAACGGTTATCAGAGCGTAAAGAAATTAACGTTTTCCCGGGTGTGAGTGTTGTGCGAGATACGAATGCAACGGATCAATCGAATACTGAAATAATCGGAGGTGAGTTATGGCGCCAAATACAATTAAAGCGCTTTTCTGTAATTTTCTTTTATTTCTTTTAAAGATATCGCGCGGAGTTTTCCGAATGATCCAGATCAACGCATGAATGGATTCATACTCGCGAAACTGACCAACTTCCTACAGTCACACTATATGCGCTTCAAACTGTTGGATGCGTCAGCTGTAGCTGAGGCCAGGTCGGCAGCTACAGGTCGAAAGGGAAAGTTCGGGAAGAAGGGCGGACTCGAAGCCTTAATCGCTGCCGGTGTTATGATGAAAGGTTTGAGAATTATATTTTTCTCTCGACTTTTTACCATGGACTTATGAATTTTAGGTACTCTCATGGCCATTGGATTGGGTGCCATTGCTCTTATGGCCGGCAAGGCGCTTATGACCGCCTTGATGGCTTTGACTTTATCAGGAGTACTGGGACTTAAAGCTCTAGCCTCGGGTGGCGGTAAGTCGACGACCTACGAAATTGTGGCTAAACCAGTATATACGTCATCGCATTCGCATTCCGTGAGTCATGAGGATGGTCATGCTGGACATTATAGCGCGCATAGTGGCAGTGGGTATGGTGGTGGGTATGGTAGATCATTGAATTTAGACTTACCGAACCATTTGCGAGGACCTGAGTAGGTTAAGTTCGGAGATGGGGCTTAGTGTTTACTTAATTTATTTTATTTATTTATTTGTTTAGTGAAATAAAGACTTTTTCAGTTTGAATACTAAGTTTTACTTTATTTATCACAATGCTCTTCATATATTGTTTACGCAAACAATCTTAGATAACGCCTTACATATCGTGTAAAAGACGTTAGAAAAACCGTAGAATTAGATTAAGCTAGCTCACCGCAGGCACCTTGGATGCCGTGAAATGGAAGAAAGCCAGCCCGTGCTCTTTAGGAATTTCATTTTTCCCAAACTCCCCAAAGATAGCTGAACTTCACGTTCCAATGAAGCAGTGCTATATCATAACTCTTGTGTCCTGAGCTTCCTTGTTGGCTTCCCATCTGGAAGTCATTTCATTATACAGACCACCAAAGTTAATGGTGAAGGATTACGGTGTTGAATTTGTTGATATTCTTGGGCAGAAAAGAAACGCAATATTAATGGAGGACGTAAACATAAATATTATTGTAAGGACGAAAATAATATGAATGTCTGTAACTATCTTTCGATGATAGCGTCGAAAGGGCTTCATAATTCTATTGAACCGTGTATGACGCACTATTACGCCTTATACTACGAGGTAAACATTAACACAATAAAACGGAAGAAATCTGATAAGAAAACCAACATTTTAAGTCGCAGAAACCAATTTAATTGGATTGAACTAAGTGCTTTTACAGATGTAAATAAACTTCATAAGCAGTTCAAACAAACGATTAGCTCAAACGTCAAATTGCCACCAGTTATGAGGAAAAAATATGAGCATTGGTACAAGCTGCATCAACGCGGAATGAAAAATGGCGGTAAAGTAGGCCGGAGATTATACAGACGATATAAAAATAATATTGTAGCAGGGACAAAAGCTCACTTTTTTAAGCAGAAGTTCCAAGACCAGTGGGGGATTTACCAGTTGGCTGAGTATGCTGGAGTCTAGGGCGGCGAATTTGGGTAATTTTTTTTTTATTTCTTATAGAAATTAACAAGCTAAGGACACTAGACACCCGGCGTTCGCCGTTCGGAATCGGCCTAATATAATAAAAAAAAAACATTTTTTTTATGTAATATACAATCAATTGACTCAGCATCAAAAGCAAAAATTATAACTATCAATTGAGACGGTATCATTTATAATTAAGACATTCATTGAAGTCAAAACCTTACATTTTAAAGTTAGGAAAACCTTTGTAAAAATTATAATACTAATAAACTCAAAAGATGACTCAAAGTCCATTAGTCTATTGTTAAAATTGTTTTTTTTCCCAAACCCTATACGCCTTTATCCCTCAACACCAGATATAGCACATGTAGACCAACCTACCCTCGTCATTAGATACGTTGTGAAAACAGGCAAACAGTGTGAAAAATTTCTCAAGTTTGGCCCACAAAGAGCTGAAGACATTTTTTTCCGCCATTATTTCAAAACTCAAAAAACTGGACATAAATATTGAAAACTGCCGTAGACATGTCTGGTATGTACAGTGGTTTTCACCTAAAACTCAAAGCTATGCACCTTTTGCTTTTTTCGTTCCGCGCTCTGTCTAATCTTTAAATTTAGTGGCAACTGGGGCTCGTTAATCTTGCACAGAAGTTTGTCGCCTCTTCATGTTGCTTCAAGAGTTCAAGGTTTTTTTTGTGAGTTCGACACAATGCTGGCAAAAATTAATTACTGAAATCGGGAAAGGGAAGACGTAAAAGAGAGTACTGATACGTTCATCAGCTAAACTTTTCTTGGAAGGAATGTATTAACAATACCACCTTTCTCACGCAAAAAGGTTATGTAAAACTTTCAAAACTTAATTAGTTAATTAATCGTCATGATCAGCCGGATTATTACCAGATAATTGAGTATATTGTTTTTAAACTAAAATTAAAAAAATATTTAATTACGTTTACCGAATGTACATTATTGTGTAAGTAGTGTTAACATATAGGATATCCCGCGTTATTAGTGGTACTCGTACATGGTATGATGGTTCAGAAATATATCCGAAAACTATTTCTTGTGCAATCTTAACTAAATCGTTGGGTTGTAAAAATAATCTGGAAACTGACACATCGATCTTTTAGTTCATACTAATTACGGAAAAAATGTGGTGTAAAGGAGGGTGGAAAATATGTAAATTCGCCACTGTCCAAGCCTCTCAATAACTTGAAAGAGACTTCGACGCTCGTCAGTTCAATATTAGGGAAAGAGTAAAGCAGTCTGGATATGATCTTACAACAGAGATTTGCAAACGAGATAGATTTTAAAACAAATCGGAGGGCATAGGTGAAATATGGTCGAAAGTTTTGAAAATAAACGCATAGACTCGCTCCTTAGTAGTAACGAAGCTTATTTAATTATTATGATAGTAAGTGGTTCCAGCTTCCAATATATTACGCTAAATATACACGGTCTTATAACTCAGCATAATCTCATGTCATACAAACCCAATTTTATAATTGGCTTATTTAACAGAATGCTAAACCTTGGGACAGTGCCCCTACGGTTTAAAGAACCTCTGATTTTCCTTATCCTCAGACAATGTGATACATTGGATCCAAGTAACTATCGGGACATATTGTTCTTAAATGCGTCTTATAAAATGTTTGCCACAATATTTTAAAGGCGACTTTTTACATGTATAGAAACTAATGATCTTTTAAAGGATTTTCTGGCGGGTTTAAGGACTGGCTACGCTACTCAACTGTCGACCACATTTTGGTACTGAATGTAGATTCGTATTCTTTGTGGATTTAAGGCGGCTTTTCATACTGCACATCGGAACGCCTTATTTTATAAAATGAGTCGAATGAGAATATCATCGCAATTTGGAAGGATTTTACAGAATGTCTAGGAAAGTGCGAAAGTGTTGAATGGTGAGACGTTATCAGAATGGCTCAGACGGAGTCAGGAATAAGACAGAGCTGTTCCCTGAGTTCAAACTTATTCGTCCTTTTCATAGATGTTATATTGGACTTTCTTCCGGGGGGAAAAGAATTTAGAGGGGAATCCTTGCTGTTGAGGATTAACCGGTAACGTATGTAAGTACTTCTGACTATGAAGTCTGATCGTGATTTGATCTTATAAATTTAATATTATGATATTTAAAAAGGAGGGATGTAGATCATCCTACAACGAAAATTGGCGCTATGGCGGGAAGAGCATAGAAGTTGTGAAGGAATATAAGTATTTTGAACAATTTTTTTCGATCAACCATAGTATGAAAAGGCATCTATGTGAAGAACCCACGAAATCCAAAACTGTCATCAATGTAGCCTGGAAAAGCAACTCAAATATTACGAAGCAGTAGTGCTTTATGCTTCACAAATTTCGGGGTATAGACCATACGAGAAGTATGAAAAGGAAACTTTTCACCTTACTCCAAATACGCCGAACTACATACTAATGCTGAAAACAATCTGTTTTCCGTTATTTATAAAAAAAAATCTAAGCAAATGCAGAGTTAGAAACAAGCTTGACCATCGGCTTAAAAAGATAGTGATGTTACAATCGATCAGAAATTAAACTGTATGGCCCGAAAAGTGGTTGGAATAAGCTCGTGGGATTGGTATTGAGTTGAACCTAGAAGACGGAAACTGGAAAAACAAATTATACCAAGTACATGTTGACGAACAGGCTTAAAAAAAGTTTTTAGAGGAAGCATCGGAATCACTATATCATAGTACGGCTATACCACAACAAGGTGGTTTGAAACTATTTTAAAGACATCCACAGTATTTTAACAAAGATCAAGAATTAAATCTAAACTTCGTTTCATAGGGAAGATCTTTCTATAAACTGAAGCAATTGCAGTTAAGAAAGGGGAAAAGTGTATTAAAGCTTGGATAAAAATCACGGCTCAGGAGTTTCCAGACTGATCCATACGTAAATTCTAAGACAACTGGGAAAGATTGGCATTATACGGGACATTCTCATGCTCTCCTAAACCTTAAGAACGAAGTAGACGATTTTCCATTGAAATTAGTCGATGCCCTTATACACGAGGAAGCCTTCATGGAAAACTTTATTACTGATGGCAATTCCATAGGCATCATGACTTCTTATCTATAACCAAAGGTCATATGTCGTTGTAATGAGAACTTTGTTATTCTAAGTGTCACATTTGACATTAAGATATGAATAATGTGCACCACCCGCAGAATCGACATTTGGTTTTTTTCATATTTTTTCCACTTAGGGATCTTAATCTATGTATGCAAAAATCAAAAATCAAAAAGGAAATATTTTTACGAAGAATTTCGTGAGCTAAGTACATTTGATTTTCGATTTTTTTTTTACTATGTTGGTACACAACATATGTTCCCCCAACATTTGTTGACAATTTCAGATATAAATGTTACATTTGCTTCGGCGTTTTTTGGGATGTTTTACTATTGAAAAAAAATGGGTCAATGAATCTGTTTTAAATTTTGCACGAAAATAAAACTAAGTACTCCAGAGTACTTGAAATGTTGATTGAGGCACTTAGCGCGTCTATTTTGAACAAAAAAAAAAAAGTTCATAAGTGGTACAAGCTCTTCACAGAAGGACGAGAAGTTGTTAATAACGATGCCCGTCCTGCACGAACTAGCACGTCAAAAACGATTGAAAACATTGAAGCAGTGAAGAAAATTGTTATGGGGAATGGTCGATTCACTGTCAGAGAAGTTGCTTAGAATATTAACATTGTCCAAGTAATGTCCGAATAATTAAGTCGCGAAGACTAAGATGGGCACGACAAATAGAACGAATGGACAGTAGACGATCCGTCAAGCGAGTAGTGGAAAATCGTAGGAAAAAGACCACCAGTAAGGATGGACCTACAAGAGAAGGGGCAGAACAGCCACACATAACGGAACACACTCATGGCAGGTAGGTTTGGCGCAGGGTGGTCAACGAGGTTCTGAACTTCCAAGTTCCAAATGGCCTTTAATAATAATAAAAATAATATTTTGCCTGCATACATTTGAGTCTTAAGAACGCATAAATGTAATTGGCAGGTACGCAAGTAATCAAAATTTAAATTATATAAACAAAATATAAAGCAAAGAATAAAAAAAATTGCTGGTAGAAAAACTGAAAATAAAGTGTGCTGAGGTACTCGTATTCTCAAGCAATTTAAATTACTCCGTAGAAGGCTTTGAGACTGATATAAATTTGATACCCCACACGAAACCAATTTCCTTGAAACTTTACATAGTACCATTCGGTATGAGAAAAAATTTGAAGAGGAAATATAAATATGCGTTGCAGGTATAATTTAAGCAGAGTCGCAGGGTCTACGATATTGACTATGGTTTCAGTAGTTAAGAAGAATGGGAATCTTAGAATCCTTACATGAATTACAAAGTGACTAGCATCATTAGGCGGAACCACATTTCTTTTGAGTTATTGATTTAACTGTTGTGAATCAAGAATTTCCGGTTAGTTCTACTTCAAAATTATTGATTTTTTCGTTTAAACAGACTACCGTTCGAAATCGGTGGAATAAATTGCGGGTGAAATCAAAGGACGTTCTGGAAGTTCAGTATTAAGGCAAATGGGAGATCTTTGAAGGGCACAGAATAAATGCAGAAGGAACACGTTTGATCTTAGGCAAAACTGAAACTATTTCGAAGACTCCTTACCCGGTTCCGGATAAAAATTAAGATAATTATATTATTCAAGCTTGGTACCTCATTTATCTGGCGAGTTACATGAACTTTATGCTCTTTAAAAAGCGAAAGTAATCGTTTAGGTGGAAGGATTATACATGAGAAGGTTTTCGTTCCACATACACTCTAGTGGATAATACGCATGCTCAAAGACGGCAAACAGTGCGAAGAGAAGAAGTTATTGCCGTTGTGGAGCGCAGTATTGAGGAGAATCCAAATTAGTCTATGAGTAATGAGCAATTCAAGCTATGGCCATCCACTTTGTGGGAGATTTTATAGAAAGATTTTGGCTTAGAAGCTTATAAGATCCAGCTTATGCAAGAGTTGAAACCGCTTTGTAACAGTTTCGTTCTCCGGTGAGGCTCATTTTTGATTAAATGGTTATGATAACAAATCTTTCTCGAAACGCCTTTGCAATCATTAGAGTGCACTTTTTGGTGTGCTTCTTGGACTGGTGGAATCATCATATTATTTATTTAAGGACAAAGCCAGCCAGAATGTTACGAGAGCGCTACAGAAAAATTATTTCTGACTTCTTCGTTCCTCAGTTGAATGGCTTTGACATGACAGTTTTGATTTCAACAAGGTGGCGCGACATGCCACGGGGTATGTGAAGTCATTGGTCTATACTGATAAACGAGAGACGTTGGATGATTTGAAAGTTGCTCAATAAAGATGTCGACAATTGGACTTCATGACTACGCTTCATTTGAGCTAGCCGTAGGTCGCGTATACCCGTATTTGTATTTAAGCACTAATGCCATGAAATTATCCAATAAATAAAGCTAATATCAATGACATTTTCATTACCTGGAAGTATCTTATTCCATATTTGTATAATTCTAAAAAAACACCTTTTAGTAAGAAAGGCAGCAATTGTTGTTGGTAGATTTCAAAGATGGGCGGTTGAGCTCTCAATTATTAAAATTTAGTAAAAGTTAAAAGATACTTCACGCAAACATTCAGTGAAATAGTCGAGGAAGAATACTATGCGAGGGTGGTCCGATAAGTACTTAGCCTACAAAAGAAAAACAAAAATGTTGGAGAAATGGCGATTTATTTTTCAATATAGTCTAATTTTAGCTCGATACATTTGACCCAGCGATGCTCCCTTTAACCCGTCTGAAAAATACATTTTCTCGAGGTCTGCAAAGTAAGCCTCCGTGGCGGCGATGACCCCTCATTCGCCTGAAATTTCTGCCCGGCGAGTGACTTTTTCAAGTTTGGAAACAAAAAGAAGTCGCAAGGGGCCAAATCTGGAGGATGCGGTGGTTCGACCAATTTGGCAGTGGCGAGGACGGAGGTGTGAGCCGGTGCGTTATCATGGTGGAAGAGCACTTTTTCTTCGCCAAGTGGGCCGTTTTTTTCTTCAATTCGGCGTCGAATCTGCCCAATAATTTGGCATAGTACAGCCCTGTGACGGTTTTGCCCTTCTCCAGGTAGTCGATGTGGATCACACCTTATGAATCCCAGAAAACGGTGGCCATCACCTTTCCGCCCGATGGGACAGTCTTCGCCTTCTTCGGAGCACGTTCGCCAGGTGAAGTCCACTATTTCGACTGTTCCTTGATCACTGGTGTGTGCCAGTGGATCCATGTTTCGTCGACTGTCACGAAACGACTCAGAAATTCCTTCGGATTGCGCTTAAACAGCGTTAAACACTCTTCTGAAGTGGTCTCACGGTTGCGCTTGTTGCCCGGAGTGAGCAAGCGCCCCACCCATCGCGCCGACACCTTTCTGATGCCCAACATTTCATGCAGGATATGACCCACGCGATCTTTTGAAATGCCAACTGTCTCAGCGATCTCGCGCACCTTCAATCGGCGGTCTGCCGATACGAGATCGTGGATTTTTGTCACGTTATCCTCCGTGGTAGCCGTTTTCGGAGCACCTGGACGAGGCTCATCAAAAACCGACGTGCGACCACGTTGAAACTCGTTAAACCAATTTTTGATGATCGCCATCGAAGGAGAAGAGTCACCTTACACAGCATCAAAACGCTCTTTGATTTCGCTGCGCGATTTCCCTTCCAAAAACAAGAATCGAATCACCGACCGATATTACTCTTTTTCAATTTTTCTAAAATCCGCTGACGCTCCCGCTTCCACACGCGGTCAAAACAAAACTACGAGTCCGATTCGGCTGAAATTTCGACAGCAGCCGTCTACTAGAATGTACTACACGAAAGTAAGTTGCTCTTGCGATACTGGCGCCATCTGGCGGTGAGGTTGAGTACTTATTGGACCACTCTCGTATGTTTGATTGGTTTAATGTGTTATATCTGATGAAGTTCCTGTTGATATTGCACAGATAACTAGAGCGATTCTAGTTTGAATAGAGCTTATAATTCTGTTATGAATGGATAGCCAAGCACACAGAAGACTTTCCAATACTTCTTGGAATTATGTGAAAGAAATCTGAGTAAATCCCCTCACTATCACCCAAAGTCCAAGGGTTTAACTGGATGAACTGTGCAAACTCTCAAACATGCATTAAAAAAGTACAGGACTGTACCACAACTACAGAAATTTCTCCTACACAACTTATGTTTAGTTATGTTTAATATGCGCAGCCTTGTACAATATTAGGTAAACTGATTTTAAGTGTGATTAAAACAAAGGAAATGATGGGAAAAGAGAAAAAAGTAAAAGAATGAAGTACTTGGTAATGAAAGCGAAATGTAAATTGGGAGGGGAACCAAAGTGAATGAAGCTAGAAAGTTTAAACTTAATGAGATGGTCAGATACTGAAATATTCATAAAGAGTATTGTAGTTATGTTTCAGCTCCAGTTTTACGAAAACCAAGTTGTTGGCGATTTGATAACATACCATGTTAAAAGGATAAAATTTGCACCATTTCACTCTCCAGTTAGAGTTTCACGAAACTAAAATAGAAGTGTTAAAAATAATGATCATGTGAAGCGTGGGCAAATGTTACATGAACTCAGAATCCTGTACTCTATAACACACCCTACTTTCAGACTCATTATTACTCGGCAAGTTTAGTTTGATATATGCATACAGACGGATAGACGGACAGATATAAGTCTTGGCATAAGTATTCCCTACCCCAGCTTTGCAAGATAGAAGACCAAATGTCAAGTATTTTACAATTGTTTAGAATATAGGAGAATTTTTAAGCACATATAACAGTGCTAAGTGAAGCAAAGTTCATTCAATAATGCAGTTGATATTAAACTTTCAGCGTAGAAAGTATTCTTTCTTTCATTAGTTAGAGACCCAACTGAGACTACGCGCAGAATTTATTAAAAGCCACTACATCCGTGCCAGTGGGCCTCAAGTGATACAAAACCCTTGTCAAGGCATTTTTAATGCCGCAAAGTGATGATTTTTGACAATAAACATTTTGAAGTATGCTTATTGTTTTGACAATGTGCACTAGATGATAAGATCTCACCATTTGACCGGTTTATATTTTTTATCCCACCAAGTGGTGCAGCGCGTTCTCAGTAGATCGCTCTTTGCGTCATGCATTTTGATTTGGATGCAGAAGTGTTTGGTTTTCTTATATACCTCTGATATAAAGCTTTATCAGTTTTTCCATTGCTTTTAGTAGGAAAGATGTTAGGCTGATAGGGAGACAGGATTTACGATGTTCACTTGGTTTTCCAATCTTAGGGAAGAAGACAAGATTGACAAGACACTTGAGGAATGTATCCCAAATTAAAAAGGAGAGCTATCAGTGGTGCCTCCCTTATTAGGCCTCCCTGGAGGATAGCAGGAAAGATACCGTCCTTACCTGGACTGCCCATTTAACTCTATGGCTAGGGGTGAAGTGTTCACCAGAGACGCTACTTGTTCTACTATCGATGTAATTTGTGACCTTGTACCTTTGTGAATGTAACTTAAGCAAAGGGTTTCCCTGCTATCAACATTGTTATTCGGGTACCAAGATCCAATAATAATCTGACTGTCTGACTAAGACCCAGTTGTGCAGTGAATTTGCAGACGAGTTAATGGGTACATTTACAATACTCGTACATGGGTCTGGAGCCACACTTATGGAGAAAAATGAGAGTTAGTTTTCTCCTAGAGGGCTAAAAGCGTTTGTGTAAGCCCCTTTCTTATTTCAAGCTCTACTATACCAGCCAATTTATACCTTCTGATTCCTGACTGTAATCGGTTCTTGAAACCTTATTTAACGACCGTGGGATTCGTGGGTAATGTGCCGTTAAAACCCTTCAAATCTACAGAATCTAACGATATTTTTCCATGAAAGCTTCGCTATTTATCGATCAGCATATTGTATCCCACCGCAGTTTCTCAATTTTTTCTTGTTGCAGGGTACATGCTTACATCAGAGCAATAGAGAAGGGTGAAAGTGGTTTTCAAACAGACGGAAAATCCAAATCACTCTAGCGCAAACTACTTTTCTATTAAAAATTCTATAGCGTTTTAAGATCTAGATAAAAGAAAATTGATCAGCAGTCAACATGCCTATTTGAAGGTTAGATATGTTTTTAGTTTTATTTAATTTATTGTTAATTGATGCACATGTAAATTAAGAAAAAGCGTCTTATAAGTTAGTACAGGGTTCAAGATGCAAGCATATTTAATTCTATGATATAAAAAGAGTTTAAATTTATTAATTCAGCTGAAAAAAAAATCTAGAAAAATGGAACAAAAGGGAAAACAACAACTAATTAGTACTTTTAATTATGGTCATTGGGCGAGTATTCTAAAAGAAGAGTTTTAAATTGCTTTACGGTTCTGCTACTCCTCAAAGCGATGGGGGAGAGACCTTCACAGGCGGATGGCATAAATGGACGCAAGGCACGCGCACCTGAGTTGCATAAAAGAATCGGTTCGGTAGCAGAGGGGGAAATTAATTTTCCTGAACAAGTCAGTTGTCGCATCTGCTTAATTACGTGAAAGCAGAAAGAAAGATAGTTAAACATTTGCTCGGTAGCCAAAAAAAAATTGGATTAGCTATGCTCGCATGTCGGGACACTGAGATATCATCTCAACAAAATTAACCTCTCGTCTGAAACTGAGTGTCGACTCTGTCTACAGAACGAAAAAATTGCAGCGCACATACTATGCGAGTGTGCTGCCTCTGCCATCCTAGGAAGTATATCCTTCCCAGAGAAATCATGACGGGATCAGCTCAGCTCCTAAGAGGTACATCCTCAACTTTATTAAGAAGGTAAAGGAACTCCTAATTGGCTAGTAGGCACAATAGACCTACACTGGCCACAGTGTGCCATGCTATTTGTTAGGACTAGGCCTGAACTAAAAAAAATTGTCGTTGAGTTATATATGCTATAACTCAGATAGACATTTGACGAAATATGGCATAGCAAGAAACACTTGCGTTTTACTTTTCAAAACTCAGAGACTTCTAAGCCTTCTAAGCCAGGAACTTCGTTTCTCATCCTTGAAATATTATTTCATAACTACTACGACCGCTGGTTTATAAGCTATACCTTTTTCCTTCTAAGCTTTTGCTCTTTCTTTCCCTTTAGTTCGTAGATTATTCCAGGCGCTTTTGTCCTACGACTGAGTGCAATTTTGAACGTTTCTTATTTCGTTGCATGAACTTGTCTGTATTGATCCATAACCAGGGACTTCTTTTAAACGGTTCAGTATCAGTAATATCGAATGCAAGAGCGCCGTGGCGCAGTGGGTAGTGTGTCGCCCTCTGACGCACGATGAGCGAGTTCGGATCCCGATAACACCAACGCCATCGAATGTTCATTACGCGGTTTCTCTCTTAAAAAAGCTTCTCGGCGATGACCGTTCGGAATCGACATTAAACTAATAGGTCCCGTTCACTTGTGTGAAAAACAAATCGAAGACAACATAAGTGAATGAGAGAAGTTTGGCCTTGGCTCTCCGTGAGCTGTTACGCCATCTAATAGGATATCGAATGCGAGGTTTCTTACTTGAGTTTACTGTGTCCGTAGAAAGTATTTAGCGAGTGTTTGACGCTTTGTGGTAATACTACCTGCTCCAAGGACTTCCGGATCCCACACTATTGCTTGTGCTAATTTTCAGTGAATATACATTTTCCTAGCTTGGATATTATTTAAATATTAAATTGTATTTTAAACCGTTGGTATATAAGACTTTTTAAGAAAAGACATCATATATATGTAGTCGCTGCGGAAAATTGGACGGGGTGCAGATGATTTTGTGTCGAAGATGTTCGTTCACTACTCTCCTAGATAGGATTTGAGAGATTCGACTGAATTTGCGTTGGTTGTACATAGTTCATAGTAACTATTTCGTTTCCATGTCATTAAGGTGTTATATTGGAAACACACAGAGTATGAAGTGATCTTATGCTGCGAGTGTTATGCCTTCGCCAGCACTTTTTGATCATCTCTCATTCACAATTGATTTTGTTGCACAGTTTTTTCGTACAGGAATTGTTTTTGACTATGGACAGACTTGAACTACAATCCTTCGGCTCAACAGTCGGTGAGGATTACCATTGCACCACACGTATAATATGTGTGTACAAAGCTAACAGTATAATTTAGAGATGTGATATTGTAATATCTTTCTTCTAAAGCATTGTATACATATGAAAAGAGTAGAAAGAAACAATTAAGGTAATTACAGTAATTTGGAGGAAAATACGAAAACTAATACTGCACCCATATGTGAGGATTTTTCATCCAACCCAACTCCAAACGTGTCTTTCTCCGTTAGAAATTGTGCTCCAACCAAGCTTTCTTTATAACAATAAAGTTCTTGTTTTGCGGATGGTACTGTATGTAATCATTTCCCAAACGCTTGTAGCATACTTGCAGGCGCCAACGTGAAATATACTATGAGAAATCTGATCTTTTTTTTTGAGTTGCTTTATCCCATGGTGAGTTGTGCTGAAGCTATTCCAACGTTCCGGTACATTCACTATTTTAAACAGTGATTCTGTCCCTAAGTTACTTTCTTTAATTTTGCCCATGACTGACTACAATTTGTATTGAGATACCACCTTAAAAACCCGGGACTGCTCACCTTTTTGCCACGTAAGTCTTCCATATTTCAAGGTTCTCTTTTCTCTCCAACTCATTTTGTGGGCCACTTCCGCTTTTAAGTTAATAAATAGGAACTACTTCGCGACCTGATCGACTAGAATTTTTTTTTTACAGACAGGTGCAATATAATTTGATACAGAAATATTTAATAAATAATAATTTCAGTTATATACTTATTTCACTCTTAGATGGCGCTACAATTTGGGGTGAGCCTTAGCCTGAGCCTCAATCAACAAGCCTCTCGGGACGACACGATTCCTGGTCAGCTGCTTCGAATGCTGTACTCCGAATTGATTGGGATTCTTTTACACCTGTGTCTTAATACCTTAAATGCTGTCGCAGTAGTGGTTACCATTCGGTCTTTATGTCTCAGCCTTCTTAGATGAAGGATGTTACCTGTACAGCTCGTACAATGCGTCTTGAATCTATACAATTTGAACATTACTATAGAGCAAGTGCAATTATTTCCGCGCCTTTCGATAGACCATATCTCTGTGCTGTGGAGAGGGACTGGGGTGATCAAAGTTTTGTAAAGAGACCTTCATTTTACTTTTCAATTGCCCCTTGACCCCAAAGAAGCAGTGATTGACAACCGTCTAAACGTCTAATCGCAGAGTTGTCACTAATAAGCCAAGTTGATGCAGTTATAGAGATCCTTTTTCCTCCGATCATGACTTACAGATAAGAGCATTTTTCTATTTAGCTTCGTTAATTGGCTCGGCAAGCAGTCCGTCATCGAGAACACCTTTATCAGACTCCGACATCCATATCACTATCTTAACCTTGTCCAAGTTAGGTGGTCTCTCTAATTGCCCCGTCTTCGTCCAGTGTCAATGGTTCGAACGCCTGACAACATTTTGACTATCATCACCGTTATATAGTCTGCAGAAGTGGTCCTTCCACATTTTCGGTATCAAGTGTGAATTGACCTGTACAGGAACGGGTTAAGAATATCCCTGCAGCGATACCTCTCGCTTGTCGTAAAAGGCGACTAAAACAAAGGTAAACAAAAATCACATCTAGGCAATTTAGAAAACGCCAAGGTGAGCTTAGGGACACATATACCACCATTAAACTGCCCCACAAGTGTACATGCAAATCAGTGGGTTGACACGACTGGAGATCACCGGTGTCAGATCACCTGGTAAGAGTAAGATCAAACAAAAAAAAAAAATCTCGAGCATGCCCGTGTCAAAAAAGGGAGGGAGAAGAAAGAAAACGGTCAAACTGTAGCATTATGGAAAAGAACGCTCAAAGGAAAAGCACTACCCCGCCAGGCACTACTAATGGTCGTGATCCTGGGACGAGCAGCAATGCTCGGGTCAGAGCTATAGGATTTCCGGGGGATAGCAAAGTAATGCAAATTGGTGATGCATGGTGAGGTGTGGAACATCGTAAGCGCATATGCCCCTCAAGTAGGATGCGAACAAAAAGAAAAAGATGCATTCTGGCTAGATTTCCACAACCTTGTCTAAATCACCCCAAAGGAAGAGCTTTTGTCTGTTGGGGGAGATTTAAACGGACATGTCGGGAAGACAAGCGAAGACTATGAAGACTACCACGGAGGGCTGGGATACGGCACCAGAAACTCTTCAGGTGAATATATCCTAAACATGTGTAAGTCCTACGGTCTTATAGTGCTAAATACCATGTTCGTCGAACAAAGCCGGCACCTGATCACTTATAGAAGCGGCGGAAATGAAACTCAAATAGACTATCATTTGGTATCCAGTTTCATGAAGCCACGAGTAAAAGATTGCAAAGTGATCCTGGGAGACGCGATCGCCCCTCAACACCGTCTCCTCCTGACTGAATTTTTTATGGAGGCGAGTAAGAAGTCAAAGCAGCAAACGAAAGTGTCTGAGAGAATCAAGTGGTATAAGCTGGATAAAAGAAAAGGCGAAGCTTTTATTACCAACATGAAAAACTACCTCTCTTCCATTATCGATTAGGTCGGTAATGAGGAATGCAGAGCACAAGACATGTGGGATTCCCTACAACAATCTGGCCTGGAGAAAGCTAAATCACTGCTCGGAACATCTAAAGGCCCCTGCCAACACGCAAAGAAACCTGGTGGTGGACAGACGAAGCCAAAGATACACGAAAAGAAAATGGCTTTCCAAGCTTGGTCAAAGTGCTCTTCTACTAATAGAGAGGAAAAAGCTCGCCATGAAAAGGTATAAAAAGTGCGCCGAATTCAAAGTGAAAAGCATGGAAGGCCTATATCAGGACTTGGAAGAATTATCGTCTTCCGCGTCTGACAGGAACCAGGCTACCCAGGTGCTTCGACAAAGCAATTTGAACAAAGGAGCAAATATCTTTAAGATAGCCGCCCAGAGAAGAAGAAATGCTCAGGAGATTCGTTTCCCAAAGTTTATTAACAATGCTGAAGGCCAACTCCTTGTGGAAGACGAAAAAATTCTCCAGAGATGGCGACAGTATTGCGAGGAACTTCTGAACGAACAGTTTCCCCGAGTGTACTTTCCAAGAGCCGCCCCGAATCATGCCGAAATATCCGACATCACAGTCGAAGAAGTTCGGTACGCGGTTAAAAACTCCAAGAAAAGAAAAGCTGTTGGGCCGGACGGGATACCCTCTGAGTTCTGGAAAAAGATGGGAGACATCGGGTCTAGATGGCTCATGGTTCTTATCTCCAAACTTATGAGAGGCGACACTATGCCTAATCAATGGAGGGAAAGCTTCCTTTGCACAAAGGAAAGGGTGATACGCGAAATTGTGATAACTACCGTTCTGTCAAGCTGATGTCTCGGTTTGTCTCGGGTAAATCAACGACAGATGCAATCCAAAGTATAAGGGTCATGATGGAAAAGCATCGTGATTCGACAAAGCACTTGCATATGGTGTTGGTTGATTTCGAGAAGGCCTTTGACCGGCAACCAAGAGATCTTTTATGGGTAGCGCTAAGACAAAAAGGAGTTCCAGAAACCTACGTGCGAGTGATCATGGACATGTACAAGAGAGCAACGACAAGAGTAAGATGCACCGTAGGAGTCACCAAAGAGTTCGCAATCAAAGTCTATGTACACCAAGGGAGCGTCCTCAGCCCACTGCTCTTTATAGCAGTCCTTGATTGCTTGCTTGAAGGAAAAATGACGGACCCCAATGTGCACCAGCTATTCTTTGCTGACGATGGAGCCATTATAAGTGATGATCAGGCGTCCCTACAACGAGCACTTGATGTGTGGGTGGACATTTTTGAGGGACACGGGCATCGTATTAGTTCAAAGAAGACAGAGTATCTGTGCTGCCCGTTCTCTGACCCTCATCAGCCTATTCCAGACATTTACTTGAATGGAATGTGATCGAAAAATGCCCCCTAAGCTGAAAGGAAGGCTCTACACTTCAGTTGTACGTCCGGCGCTCACATACGGTTCACAGTGCTGGACAATGCACAAGAAGTATGAGAGCAAATTAACGGCAGCTGAGATGAAGATGCTTCGCATCACAGCGGGAGTAACAAAGCGTGACAGAATTAGAAGTTCAAAGATCCGAGGAAGCCTCCACGTAAAAGAAACCATCACAAGAAATATAGAGCGCGACCGACTCAGTTGGTATTGCCATGTTCAAAGGAGAGATCCTTTGAACCCCGTCCAAAAGGCGATATCAATCAACGTTCCAATTTCAACACGCAAAAAGGCAGGCCAAAAAACAATTGGTGCAAACAAATGCAAAAACACCAGCATTTGATTGGCCTCAGCGATGAAGTAATCCCAAACCGGGAAGCCTGCCGCTACTTTCTGAGGTCAAACCGGCGGACCCCACAAGCGGACCAATAGGAATGCAGTTAAGTGGGAAGGTTATGGTCCTACACTTCTGACCATAACGACGCCGGAATAAAAAGGAAAAGAAGAAAAAGAAGAAGAAGTGTGACTTGACCTTCAGTTGTTTACAAGGCAGGATGCAGGAGGAGTATTTGTCCTCGATAGCAGTGTGATCAATT
This sequence comes from Merodon equestris, assembly GCA_958301585.1. Lineage (NCBI taxonomy): Eukaryota > Metazoa > Arthropoda > Insecta > Diptera > Syrphidae > Merodon > Merodon equestris. The sequence goes on along the minus strand of OY284413.1, from coordinate 204,917,125 downwards.
TAGCAGCTCATCAGGGGTGTACCAGGTTACTAAAAGAGTACCTAACGTCATAGAATATACTAGCCTGAATTCGTTTTCTGACGTGGTTTTGTGTAGGTTGTGCTTTTCTACAGCTTCACAGATACTCTCGTTGCCCAGTCTCCTAGACTGATTTTTCTTAAAGCCAATAAAATCGTTCATAAAATGATATCACTACTGTCCGTGTCAATTAGTGTCAAATATAGTCGTTATAGAAAATATTTCTTCTTTAAACAGGCAAATTTGCTGTTCGACTTATCCGCCAACGAGAAAAATGGGTTAAACGTCGTCCTATTTGTTTTAATCACCACAAGAGACGATTTATCATATTTCCCGTAATAGACATTAACCTCGCGATTAAACACTTTTTTCCATATTTCCATAATAAATCACAAGCCATTGTCAGTATTCTCCCTCAACAATCAATCATTTTGTCAACGTCCAGGAAACGATTCCTCCCATTTCCCTATCCATCCTGAATGGGGAGACTTTTAGCTGCCGAATTAATTATTAGCATTTGTCCGGCCAGGAGGGAAAGTATTCGCAAGTGCCCTTCTGTTTGATGATTAATTTAAACAAATTGCATTTGTTATGCACGCGCTCCCAGAAAATACCTCCGGTTTTGAGTGTTTTGAGGATATGAGAGGAGCCAATGATAATATTTTTGTTTACTGGAGCATTAAATAAAGCGATGTTCACGTAGGTATCCTCTTTAGATGCATGAAGTCATTTGTATGTATGAACGTGGATGAAGGCTCTGATGATATGGCTTTTTTGGACATAAATTATCTTATGAATCAAGGATGGTGCATTCATATTGAAATCGAAAAAAAAAGAAATGGAATTGGAAAATAAAATATATTTTTATTACGAGTATTACCTATATTATTACCGTCAGTCGAAAATTCAGGGCCTTGTCTATAACCTTTCTCCAAACCTACCATGTTTCGCAGTTCTGCTTTTTCCTACTTGTTTTCCACTTATTATTATTTTAACTGTTCTTCTACTGTCAATTTTGGTTTTACATTTCTGCCCATCTTAGACTACGCATTTTTTTTTATAGGGTTCGCGCAGGTTCAAGAGTTACACGGGGTGCAGATGGTTTGTGTCGAAGATGTTCGTTTACTACTCTCCGGGGGTGGTTGTCCGAGATATGATTCGAGATAATATTTGTCGCGTTGTTTGTAGTTCACAGTAACTTTTTTTGTTTTCATGTGTATTGGAAATACACGGACAGAGTTTGAATTTTGGAGTTCATGTTGATAAGTTTGAGACAGTCTTGATAAGGTGGTAAAAACAAAAGATTTTTCCACGGGAGATATCGAGAAGCAAAACGAAGAAACTGGTGTTAGATGCTCCCGATAAGGTGGTTGGTAAGGAGGCCACAATTGAGAGGCATCAGACCAGACAAAGGATATATTGAGAGATCGGGTAACGGAACAGTTGAAAATTTTTTTAGACCATCGCTTCACGAAACCGAGTGCAGAATTAACCTTAAGGATTATCTAGTTGATGTGTGTGCGAAAACTTAGCTCCTGGTCCCATAACATGTCAAGATGGCCTGTAATTTGGAGATGGGCTGATTATTGAGGAAGTAGAGATGAGGGGAGGTTTGATTCGTTTACGTGAAAAAGTGATTGATTGGCATTTGGAAATGTTAAGCTCCAAGAAGGTATTGGAACGCCAGATAGAAAAACTATTCAGATCTGATTGAATAAGGGAAGAGTCATGACTGGAAGAAATGATGTTGAAGAACTTGGTGTCGTCGGCATATAGTGAGATGTGGGAATGTTCAATTACCATTTCAATATCGTTTATGGTAAGAACGAAAAGAGGTGGACCTTATCGGCTCTTTTGCGGAACGCGGAGGAAGCTAGAAAAGGGTTAGAAAAAGCAAATCTAAAACGAAAACTGTAATAGCGATCTTCTAGGAAGATATCCACTTCAAAGAAATGGGGTCGAAGTCAAGGGAAGACAATTTGAGGAGTATTGGTCCGTGAGAGAGCTTTTTCTGAAATCGGTTGAAATAACATCGACTTCTTTGCCATTTTTTAAGGCTTAAGGGTAAATGACACAAATTCTAAAAGGTTTGTGGTTGTAGATCTGCATTTGAGGAAACTGGATTGTTTAGAGGAGATTGAAGACTTGCAGCAAAAACTTAGTATTTCGTATAAAATACTCTCGAAGAGCTTGGGTATATGTGACAGTTTGGCAACGGGACGATAGCTGTTAATATCGTTCTTCGGACCTTTTTTGTGTATAGGGGTTATAAATGAGGTTTTCCGTAACTGGGGGAATTCAACTAGAGGTAGGGATAAACTGATGACTTTTGAGAGAGAGAGAGAGGACTTAGAAGCATTATTTAAAAATATGGCAGGGAGACCGTCAGGTCCAGGAGTAGACTATAAGAGGAAGAAAGGGTCCAACGTCGAAATTCGGCAAATAAACAAACGAAGCGAAATCCCGAACAAAGGAGTTGTCGCCGAAAGATTGTTTGAAAATGTAGTGAAAAAGTTGACGATAATACTCGTACATATTGGGATCATTTGAAGTTTGGTCATGGAGTGAAAATGAGGTAGGATAGCCATCAGATTTTCTTTTGTAAAAACTTAAAGAAGGACTTAGAATCACTTAAAAGATTGGCTTGCGTTTCAACTAAATAGCGTTGATAGAGGCAGTGAAGAGTGGTAAAGTGGAGACAACCACCCATGTAGTTAGAAACGTCATTAGGGGATTCAGTACGAAAAAGAATTGTCCACTGCTTATTTCTTTTGTTTCTTAGAGAACGAAGGCTGCGATTATACTAGGGTGGAGATATGGACAAAGTTGTGCATTGGAAAGTGGAAACATAAAGAGAGACAGAGAGTTAAATATTTCCCAACAACGAATGAAAACGTTCATGCAAAGAAGAAAGCTGAGGAATCGTCAGCAAACTATTAGAGAAGTTTTCAATTATCTTGCGCATGAAACGAATTTCAATGAACTTTGTTCCGAAATTTCGAACTTTTGACCGAACTTTCGCATGGGCATCGCCCAGCAACTGTTAATTAACGTGAATCACGATCCAGATTTGGTAAAAGAATCATCACTGATGATGAAACTTGAATATGTGGTAATGATATCGAAACCAAAACCCAATCATCCCAATGGAATCGACCAGAGGAGCCAAGACCGAAAATGCGTCGTTTGCGAGAAGCAACGTTCGGATTTGTGGGTAAAAAATGCATGGCTGTTGCATCACAATAATACTCCTGCTCAATCAACGTTGTTGTGCGTACTTTTGTGGCCAAAACAATACCTATGCCAAAAACGCTTCGAGTATTGGAAAAAGCGCTGTTTTATATCAAAAGCAAAGTTTCATAACAACTTTGTTTTAATTTGTGTTGAGTATATTAAATTTGGTATTAATTAAGCAACATTTCAGTTAGGTTTTAATTTTGTGACAAATATGATCGGTTCATAAACCTTGTTTCATAAGCTTGCCAAAAAAAATAGTTTTTTATCTTAGAGTCAATTTTTAAAGGAGCTATGCGATGATGGTTTTCGACCGAGATATGGAGAGAACCCGAAAACATTTCAAGCATTGCATAGTGGTCGATCTGCTGAATTTCGCAAGGCGAATGTAGAAGGACAATTTTGAGGAAAATGAATCCCAGTTCATTGAAGTGTTGAGTTTTTTATACAGGGCCCTGCAATTCATGGTTTCGAAAGTTATTTTAAATAAGACACACTTATGAATTAGATTTCTATTAAATTTCTATTTTAGTATTTTGTTCGAATCTCGCCATTATGAATGGAATGCATTATCATTCAAATTACCTCCACCGGCATTCTTGCAGGATTCGGTTCTAATAATTCAATTTGCCATGTCTTTTCGTCACATTTTTACGTCACTTTTTTATTACCGGCCATTTGGAACTCAGAAGTTCAGAGCCTCGTTGACCACCCTTCGTCAAGCCTCCCTGTCATGAGTGTGTTCGCATGTTTCGCTGTTCTGACCCACCTCTTCTAGATCCATCCTTAAATTGTCCTCTCATGTACGGCCCGGCCTTCCTGGCGGTTTCTTTGGATTTTTCGTCCATTGTCCATTCGTTCTATGTGTCCGTCCCATCTTAGTCTCCGCGATTTAATTACTCGAACACACTAAACTTCGAGCCACGGCGCCCTTATTTAAATAGGCCTCATAAATTATAGGTGGGGAAAAAATATTTCTCGTATATACTTTACCCACAAAAAAAAGTTTTTCGATTTCTGAGAAACAGGTGTGTTCTTAAATAACGGCTGCAAGTCAGGTTTACGTTTTAAAACTCGAATAATGAGCTAGACATACGGTGTCGTTCAAGTTTCACTATCAAAATGCCAGGCCGACAGCTATCGCAAGCAAATGGGTGAATTCTATTAGTAGAAAAAGCAGAATGTCATTTATAGAGGTGGAAAAGAGTGTTGGAGACAGTATCGGACCCTGAGGAATATCAGAACATAGGATGCATACCCGACTGTCATTGAGAAGTTTCCATGACTTAAGATATTTCATATGTAAGTTATCAGCATTTCCATAACCTTATAAAAAAGGGAGGTTTATGTATTGTATCGGCAATAGGAAGATGAAGAATATTCAGCTTAAGAAGAGCCTTAAATAAATACAATAGGTGAAAAAACTTGCGCAAGGGTCTTGCCAGGATTGAAGAACACCACTTCAGGACGCTGTGGGGATTTAGATAAATAGTTTCATGTAGGCCGAGCTCTTTTCAAAATCCCCGAAATGAAATTTATTAGAACCTTAATAAGTTCTCGGAACTACATGGTCATTTAAGGTGGTAACGCATGTTAAAGGAAATGCTTACAAGCTTGAACTTCAGTGTATGGGAGCTCGCCGAAATATAAGCAATTTTGGTTATTAAGTCTTGTGCCTAGAAAAATGGGTGGCCGTGGTGCAATGCTAATTATCACCGACTGTTGACCGGAAGATCTGTAGTTCAAATCTGTCCATAGCCCAAAACGATTTCTATACGGAAAAACTGTGCAACAACATCAGTTGTGAATGAGAGATAATCGAAAAAATGCTGACGAAGGCATAACACTCGCAGTACATATAAGATCACTTCAAAAATTCATACTCTGAGTGTGTTATATTTCCAATATAACACTTTAATGATATGGAAACAAAAGAAAAGTTAGTGTGAACTACAACCAACGCGACGAATTCAGTCGAACATCTCGAATCCTATCCAGGACAACCACCCCCGAAAAATATTGAACAAACATCTTCGATACAAACCATCTGCAACCAGTCCAGATTGTGTGAAAAAACACTCTTGAATCTGTGCGAACCCTTAACAAAAAAAAATGAAACATAAAAACAAAAATTGAGGGATTTTTTGCACTATTTTATCTGCAACTGGGGAATACAGAATTCTTGTTTAGACTTACGGTGAGGGTGCTTTGTCGGAAACGACATGTCGAGGTTGGTTTTTGTGGTTCAAAAATAATAACTTTGATGTCGATAATAAAGAACGCGCTACTTCATCACGACTCTTTATAGAAGCTAGCTAAACTTGCAAAGCGATTACAAGTAGATGACACAACGGTATTGAAAGGTCTTATTATCACTAGCTTAGATAACGAGACGACGATGGAGGTTGCATTAATGGTGGTTATACCCAGCAAGTCTGAAGAACCGGATTCTTCATCAACCTATGTTCCACAGTGCCAAAATGGCAGTCGAATATTGACGTCAGTTGAGTATCGGAAAAAACATATCATTGAGAGTACCTGGCCATGAAGAAAAAGGGTATGTAATGGCTGACATCTCGGACGATTACGTCTTTTTTTTTTGTAAATCGCTGAAAGAAAATAAAGTCAAAAAAAAAGAGATGAGTCGAAATTTATTTCAATCCCAAAAAAAGAGATTCCTGTTCAAGAACAAATTTCTTCCTTTTTACTTGTCGGTGAAAACTAAAACTGCGGTAAAAACTGAAAACTGTTATGCAGGCACTTTTTATGAGAAGTGACGTCTGAATACGCTCGATTAAAACCCATTTAATACCCTTAACGCTCCAATATCAAGTTAACGACTTAATTGAAGAAACTTTCCAGTAACGTTCATGCATCCTTTAACAAGGCAAGCACATTAGTCGCCCATTAGAGGCGATTATGCACTCCCGCAAGCTGTTGCAGAAATAACAATCGCACATCTACTTCCATAAAACGACCAGCGATAAGTACAATGATTCAGCGTTTCTGCTCCCACAGGCGATCACGATGATGATGACGATGATGATGACGATGATGACTTCCAACAAAACGGAATCAACTGACTTACTGACCGAATCAGTTCGCATGGCTTATGCAGCGGTAATCCCGCCAAGGTGTCAGACAAAAACTTTGCATCCGCTATACGTTCCAATAGCTACAAGATGGACAAGTACGGTTTCTATTAATTGCTCTGCTGATGACCGATTTTCAATGCATACCCTTACAGTGCCGTACAAAGTCTGTGTCTCATGCTAATGACCAGACGAAAAACTCTTGATGCATTTGTTGCTCTTCGTTGCTCGCGGTATGATGAAAATGCGTCGTTCCGTGTGGAGAAAGACTTGATCAACATGGTCTTAAGCTAAAAGTGCTAATTGTTTGAGTGGTTCGAAGGAGGCACCTTTTAATTATTTATAATTTTATTTGGAGACCTTAGAAGAATGCAGCTTGCCACTGATGTTCACGGTGACAATGAAATATTGAATCGCGTTAATCGTTGAGTTTTTTTCTTCTTTAAGTGTCCCACAATGTAGGCAATCGAAGAAAGTGATTATGAATGTTATTTTTGTTTGATATCAACTAATGTTTCTTAAATGTCGGACATAAGAACTTTCTTCTTCATCTAATCAACATTCCATAGAATTTTCAAAGAGCATGTCCAGTTTATATAAGAAACATTAGAGATAGCTGTTAAAGTTTAAAGAAATATGTCGTTGTAAAGGCGACAAAAATGTGGTGTAGGGCGATCTTAAGTTCGTAGATTTTTTCCCAAAGCTTGTGAGTATTTTGACTATCGTTAATTTTCCTGACCTGAAACCACACCAATTGGAACGGACGTTCAAGAATGGTCTCAAACAGAGGAGATCTCGCAAGCGATGCTTGTGCTCCTATGTGAGTAATGGGCCCAGCCATTGGAGTCCCCTTAAGAACCTAACACAAAGAAAATCAAGATTGAAAGTGCCGAAGTTGATGCTTTCAGTACAGCGGAATTAGGATGGAACAGCCTCATGGTCACTTCTGACCGTGACTTCAAATGACCGGCACTCGTGATGGATAGGGACGTTGCATTGATCATGCAAGCATTTTATAACCTCCTTTTCGAATTTGAAGTAGTGTCAACTTTATCTCGTTTTAATAGAAACATGACTTACGAACTGTGAAGCAAAGGTTGAGCTTAATCCTATCATCACTGCCACTTCCTTGTGAGGGATGTCAGGATTCTCTGGGATTTTGCAAATTGAGATTTCTGATGAGCTAGGCCTGGGAGCTGAGCTCGCTTTAAGTTTGCCTCCGTCCACGATTCGTCCCCCAATAACATATTTTCAGACGAGGTACTTTCGAGATAACGGGCTGAAGAACCGTATACAATCCGACACTATACGACTTTTTTTTTTTATTTTACATATACCAATTGAGGTTATAGAACACATAGAGATGGGAAATGTATTTTGCTGTGTTTCTCCTCAAAGGGCTACTGACAAAATCCTTCTTAATATACTTGGGTTTCAAGCCGGGAAGAAATAAATCACACAAAAAACAAAAGCAAGACATATCCAAACGTGTTGAGGTCTTTAAGGTCTAAATCTCTCGCATTTACGGATTTTTTTCTATGTATGTAATATATGTAATATCGCAGGTTTGTGAATTTTTTGGAACCATCGATACTTACTTATATGGTGCTACAGTTCGGAATGAGTCTCAACCAACAAGCGTCTCTAGCTGGCACGATCTGTTGCCATCTTCTCGATCTGCTTCCAGTTGGATAGATCCCCTTCCACCCGTGTGCGCCACCTTAGATTCGGTCATCCTCTGCAGCCCAAGAGCCTCTTCATCAACTTTTGATAATGTCCAATCCTCAGCGCCATAGAGAAGAACAGGGATGATTAAGGTTTTGTAGAGGGTTACCTTGGTTTTTCGAGAGAGAGCTCTCCTATTCAATTCTCAGTTGACCCGAACTTAGATCTAACCTTCATGGTAACCTAGATGTCCGAGTATCTATCAAGATCCAGCCAAAGAAGACGAAGTTTTTGACCACTTCGAAATTGTAGCTGCCAAAGGTGACCTTCTGACTAAATCGTCGGTGTTGTGCATCTTTCTTTAATGGCAGTATGTATTTGCTCTTGTTCCCTGTTACCCTAAGGCCCATTTAGCCGCTTCTCAATGCTCACAAACGTCACACTTAGTCCGTCAATGTTATCTGTGTAAGCAAGCAATCGTCTATCTATCTACTTAAAGTAGATCTTGTACGATCTTTTTAAATATGACGTTTAACAAATGACATTCAGTGTTTCATGACATGACAGTGTTTCGCCTTCTCTAAATCCTTTTTTAACATCGAAGGTTTCGGTAAGTTCATTATCGATCTTATTGTAGCAGCGAGAATTTTTCATTGTCATCCTGCACAGCCTGACCAGTTTAGCAGGAATTTTGAAACATGACATGGCTCTCTATGGCTCGTCTCTATAGAGACTGTCATATGTGGTTTTTAAATCAACAAAAAAGTAGTTTCTGTCGAACTTTTGTTTATGTTGGATTTTTCTGGCCTGAAACCACATTGATAGGAACCTCAAAGATTGTCCAGAAATGGTTTCAGGCGTTCACACAATACGACAAGAGAACACCTTATAAGCGATCTTTAGGAGACTTATGCCCCTGCCATTGGTGCCGTTATAGGGATCCCCCTTCATATGAACCGGGCAAACGGTGATGAGATTCTGTTCGTCGGGCACGCTTTTGAATGGTTCTGGTCTGGAATGGAAGTGGTCTTTCCATATTCTCAGTATCGACTGTGACTCTGCTACAAGTTATCCCTGCTCATCCCTCGATCTGTTCCTCTCGTTCGTTGATGCATTGTAGTCATGTATCCATTCTATTTCTTTACATGGGTCTGTCTGCAGTCAAACCAGGGGTTTCTCTTAGGTGACGGTTTGAAACCGAGCACATCTGAGGCGGCCTCTCTGATGGTGTCTATGCAGGTTGCATTAGGTCTCGAGAGAGCTTGGGAAAGATTTGATCGGCAAAGGTCTTGGCGGTGACCGCAGCTTTCTGATATTTCATTTTGGTGTTCTTACTCGACTCTGCTGATTCCGGGAAAATCGCATCCGTACCTTGGCTGGAAAAAGGTCATGATCCGGGTCGATAATGGCCCTCGGAAGGTTTAAAAATTCATAATGCTGGAGAAGTGTCTGGCATCGATTGCAATGTGATCAATTTGGTTATGTGCCTGGATGTTAAGATGTTGGAATCTAGTGCCTTCTACTTCGAGATTACATCCCGCCATAAAGTCCACTATCTTGGGTCTGTTTTGTATAGGCTATGTTTTCCAAAGATCAAAGATTTTCTTCTTACCCGGCTACGCATTGAAATCTAATTTGATGTCATGGCTGGGACACTCGGCATATGTTTTATCGAGGATATTATAAAAGTCATGTTGGAGTCGGTCGTCTTTCTCGTCACGGGGGCGTGGACGCATATTGACAATATTGGCCTTAATGCGGATAGCTATGAAGCGTTCGCTCAGATACCGGAAGCTTCAGACTTTTTGCCTAAGTCGACTTCGGAAAGCAAGTCCGCATCCGAATAAGTGTTGTTTGTTTTCTCTGTAGCAATTTCCGTAATATTGTTGATATCACAATTTTTCATCCGCTTTTTACGCGGTCCATCCCGTTACACTTCTTGGAGTACGGTAATGTCTGCTTTATAACAATTCAGGGATTGGCTAGTTGTTCGGTCACATATGGTTTGTTAAGGGTCCTAACGTTCCAGATGCAGATCCGGAACGGGGTGCAGAGGGTTCGTATCGAAGATGTTCGTTTACTACTCTCCGGGGGTGGTTGTCCTAAATAGGATTCAAGAGATTCGACTGAATTTGTCGAGTTGGTTGTATAATAGTTCACAGTAAGTTTTTTTGTTTTCATGTGGTTAAGGTGTTATATTGAGAATGCACACACACAGAGGATGAATTTTGATCTTATACTACGATTGTTATGCCTTCGTTAGCATTTTTTTGATAATCTCTTATTCACAATTGATGTTGTTGCACAGTTTTACCGTAGGGGAATTGTTCTTGGCTATGGACAGACTTGAACTACAAACCTTCCGCTCAACAGTTAGTGATGATTACCAACCATTACACCACGACCAACCCCAAATAGGGTGTTCAGCCGGTAGTTCTTCTCATTTGAACTGTGGGCGCTGCCGTTGACTCCATTGTGGAAGTGTATTTGTACGTACAAATATGCACACAAATTCATCAGTAAGTTTTTTTGACACATTTTGAACTGTTGCTGTTTTCTGTTGTACTATCCTAGGATTTGCAGTCACACATCTAAGTTTACAAAGCAAATTACTGTTGAAGTATTTAGTGCCTTCATCACATTTTGTATTTTTATTCTTCTTATTCTCCGCATCAATCTGAATGAGTAATTTATTCTTACGACATCAATTTATACTGACAATGAGTGTATCTTTTATTACATCGCACTTGGATAACACCATATTCTTCTGTCCCGAAATACTCGTGGCAGCTGCAGCCATATCAATGATTATTTCATCCGCGTCCACAGTTGATCGGGTTTTTTTTCCAGAGTATTCCGTCTCTGCTCTTGATTTTGCTATCAGAGTATCGTGAAATCAAATTATAGGTACACACTCGTGTGTTCGAATATGTTTTGAATTCCATTCAGGCATGCATTTTTGTCGTCAACTTTTTCACATATTTGCAACAACTCCTCTTCCGTGAGAGCTGGAATGCATTTGTAGAGTTGTTGGTTTTTATTTTTTGAATGCGACGACCATTTTTTCGATTTTTTTCGAAATTCCTCGACATTCAGTTTAATTCTTACAATAAATGTCGTTTGGTTGATATAGGTCTGTATGTATCATAGGCTATTCTGTATCTATTTATGTTATGACAGCTTTTTCTAAAAGTCTAGAAGCTCGTCGTATTGTTGTTTCTTATGTGCAATTTGGAAAAATAGTCTTCGATTCTTCATAACAGCGAATGTTTGGATGTGATATATTGTTGAGCGTTGGAATTTCCATCTAGCTTTTAAGCGGATAGATCCAAGAGATTAACATGATTTCAGCGTTTCGCCAGCAGTAGAGCAAGTCGATTATGTGCGTCGCCTGGGGGTCATCATCGAATCAATAGGTAACAATTGATGACTTGTTAAAAAGATTTTTTTAAACATAGAATCAACGATTTTTGTTTTAACTTGTACATGAATTCAATTTTAAAATATACATTTAATATTCCCTGTTATCAGAGTCAGGATCCGACCACGATCAAATCAGATCCCAAGGTATCTGCCTACCCTTTGTTTCGCCAGTAGACTCTCGTTCAGTTCAATATTGAAAACCTGTGCCAATTTTCCCTTATCTCCCAAGAGGCCCTGGGCAAAGGTATCCTGAATAAGATAGAGTTCGATTTCACAACAGTGTTAAATTTTTTTTCAAACTCCACAGCAACAGAATCCCAATGACGTCGATCATTGGGCCTAACTTGTACGCCATTTAGTCTTGAGCGTACGCTAGAAAAATTTTCGATTTCAAATGTTTGGTAGTAGAAGCAATTTTCATAAGGAACTATCTACAGATGAACACGGCAAAAATCATATGAGCAGACTTATGCTCAGTCGGCGGAACTTGTAGTAAAGTCCTTCTAATCATCGAAAACTTTTTTTCAAATCATTTAGGCAGGCACCCCTGCAATGGTTCTTGCATTTATTCAATTGGATATCCGATATGAGTTTCGACGCAGCATGAATAGTGTCATGCATCACTTTAACCGAACTGGATATCCGAAATGTTTCAACTCAACCCATGTAGACAGGGCTCTATGGAGCACCTTCTCAAAGACCTTGCTGGTACTCGGAAACATACTTATAGACCGGAGATCTGCCAGGGTAGAGGTGACTTTATCCATTTTGGAGATTGGTTGCGTAAAAGCTGTCTTCTAATGCACCGGATAATATGCTTAATTCAGTCCATTGTTTAACAGCATAGTGTAAGGGTAAGAGGTGCCTGGGCATCAAATTTGATAATTGTATTTCGGCTATTCTAGAAAGGGTGGACAAGATCTATCAATAGATGTTGGAAATATTAACAAAAACTTGCATTTTCAAATCGAGACACTATTGGCTCTGTGGGTAGTGCAAATATTTTATTTCGTAGAGTTATCCCCAAAATAAGAACACATTTGTTACCACCCTGCCGGGGCCCTAAGCAGATGGGAATCGCAAACCTTTGATGGTACATAGTCATTCGCATAGTTGGACCCCACTCTTCAATCAAAGTGATGGACATCATCAAGGGGCCACAAGAACAGAATTTAAGCTCTTTAAGGCTGCTAATTTTTTGAAAAATATTACTTTGTCTTTTTTGTCTTTTCAAAATTCTCGGAATTTATCAAAAGCTTATAAAAAGCGATGTGGTTCTGTACTTGCTCTGCCGCTAACTTTGTCATCATTTGTCACCCCAAACTGGTTTTGCACGCTTGTTAGTTTCAAACTCTTGGCACTCAGTTGAATGCCACTTCCATTTTCATTCATAATATTATTGAATTATCTTGCACACAAGCCAATGTTAAGGAATTGACCGCCTGTGGTGTCAAGTAAATACTTGAGGTATAGATTGCTGTCTAAAGTTGAGCTCATTCGTTTGACGAGGCTTGTTCATGAAATAAGGCTTAATTTTTTTTTTTTTAAATGTTTATTTATTCATCATTATCTATTTTGAGCTCTTTAAAGCTATGACAAATTTGCGCCAGCGCTTATTCTAATCCTCAAAACCCTAAGCCCTAAGCTCTTTCAAGGATGACGTTTTATCCATTTTTTTCAAGGCTTCTTTTAGGTTTTACTTTTTTAAAACAGGAAAGGACTTAATAATAGAACTTAAAAGAGTTATGAGTGCTAGTATGTAGAAATCTTTGCTGCGGTAAACAATCTATCCCAGCTAGTAAATGTGCCAACACTAATACCTGACATTGCAGATTACTCCGCCAACACCGTGGACTTGTTCCTCACCTCTCATCCTTATAGGTATTCTATCGATTTATTGTCACATCTTGGTTCGTCAGACCACTTTGTCGTTTCAGCTAATTTCTCGTTCGTATTCAAACCACACACTTAGAGAACGAATTCCTAAAAGAACAGTATGACTTTACAAGAAAGCCAAATGAAGCGGGCTCACAAAACTTCCTTAGGAATTTTAACTAGTCACTATACTTCTCGATAGTGACGTGGATGCCGCTGTTGATGCGATTACCAACATACTTCTGCTGCGTATAAGATCCTTCATTCCACATAGAGTGAAGGAAATCAAACTTAAAGCAAAGGCGTGATATGACTCGAGCTGTAAAGAGGCTAACAGATTGAGAGAGCTGAGTTTCCCGACTCTTTCCTCTGAGGAAAACCCTAATAAGTTTAAACGAGCCTGAAATGATTATATTGCATTCGACGTGTCAAATTCTCCCATGACCAAGAGTTGAGGCAAAAAGTGCTAAATTGTCCCAAAGACTCTTAATCATCTATGAAAAACATAAAGAACTCTGCTCGGCCTCAATCCCATCGCTCATTTGCAACGACATGCCAGCTCTCAGCTCTTTAAAGAAGCGCATTCTGTTAGCCGCACATTTTGCAGCCAGCTCAACGATCCCAGATTGCACTTTGTCTCCACCTGTACTTGCGAGCATAGAATATTCAATGGGACAAATCCACTTTTGCACTCCCACAAGAGTACTTAAGGATCTCTCAACGTACACAAATCCGCTGGTTCTGATGGTATTCCATCAATACTTCTGAAGAGGTGTTCTTCCACGCTGGCAAAACCACTTTCTTAAGCTTTTTCATTCTTCCTACTCTTCTGATCTCTGTCCGAGTAGATAGAAAACAGCATTTGTCAAGCCCATTCCTAAAAAGGGCGAATCTTCATCTCCCACCTCCTACCGACCCATGGCACTTACGTCCCTTCTTTCTAGGGTCATAGAAACGCCGATAAAACGTCAGCTTATTAAATATCTTGAATCGTGGAAACTCCTTCGCTGATGATATATTCTTATTCGTTATAAGAGTCACGTACCTGCCCTTCGGCCGTAGAACTGGAACGGCAGCGTATGTTAAGCACCATAATTGAATAGGGGGTATAATCAATGCTTTCAAAACACAATGCTGCCCATTGTCACTCAAGCTAACCATAAATACTCAGCCATTATAGCGATTGTGTCGATGAATCCGAATGATTTTCCATCCTTGGTATGTGGGTTAATAAATCTCTTAGTTGGAATGACCATACATTCGAGGTCGCCAAGAACGCTGCGAAATGTCTAGGTTTCCTCGAACGATGCGAGAAATATTTCACTTCCTCTGATCTGGCTTCAAGGCCTACATCCGCCCCAAGCTTGAGTACAACGCTCCTATCTGGTCTGGGAGCACCTCTCGGCTCCCACTAGATTGAATATAAAAGCGAGCGATAAAATTCATAGGAGACAACAATATCACGAAGTCAATCGACTCACTCGGACATCGCCGCAATGTCTCCATCTCTATCTGTTTTATTGTTATTTTAACAAATAGTTGCACCAGTTGCATTCCTCCTCTTCGAGAATTTAATCCCAACATACGTCTCGCCATGCTCATCAAGACTGTATTCGGACGTATAGTCAAATTTAGAGACTGTTTTTTTAGCCGAACCACATCAATGTGTAATGCTCCTTCAGCCCGTGTTGTGTCTTGACACTTAACGATAGTCAAAACCCCTTGTGCACGCGTTAATTGTAAAAAAAAAATTCTCTGACCTACTCATATTACTCGTTAAAATATGTTGGTGCATAGAAGCTTGGAAGGTAGTTATTTTAGGCAAGTATTGGACATATGTTCAAAGGGCTTAAAGATCTGCAGATGAGCTTAAATACTCAACAACCACCACAGCGACCCCAAAGGATACCCTACCTGACGCGAGTATGGTATTATTTATATTATATGTATGTTAAGAGTATGCTCCTTCCATCTTTCGCTGTTCTGTTTCATCACTTCTAAATCCATCCCATCTCACTCATTATTCGTTTGACTGTTCGTCCACTGTCCATTCGTTCTACGTGTCCTGCCCTTCTTTGTCTTTAAGGTTTTATTACTCGGACAATGCTTGGGGATGAATAAAGTCCTTTCTTGATTGTATAGTTTTCTTTTATTCGGCTGTTTTTCGTCCTGTTTTTCACATTAGCTTTCCTTAAGATCCGATTTTCACAGGTTCTGAATGTTTTTTGCTTCTTCTTAGTCAGTGACCAGGTTTCCACCTGATGGGAGTAGTGGTCAAAGGTCAAAACAGAAATGTTACATCCTGTAATAGATAATGGATCTTAACAACGGATGTTTCTGGATAATAAGCCCCATGTCGTGACAAAATAGAAATGCACTACGTTATTCTCGTAACAAGAATAACCTCTGATTCGAGAAGATTAACTCAATGCTCTCCCGTGTCCCATTCTTCTATTATATACGAGGGGGGTTCGATAAGTACTTAGCCTACAAAAGAAAAACAAAAATTTTGGAGAAATGCCGATTTATTTTTCAATTTAGCTCGATACACTTGACCCAACGATGCTCCGAACTCGAACTCGAACTCGAAGCTCTCACTTCTTAAACCCGTCTGAAAAATACGTTTTCTCGAGGTCTGCAAAATAGACCTTCGTGGCGGCGATGACCTCCTCATTCGACTGAAATTTCTGCCCGGCGAGTGAGTTTTTCAAGTTTGGAAACAAAAAGAAGTCGCACGGGGCCAAATCTGGAGAATACGCTGGATGGGGTAGCAGTTCGTTGCCCAATTCGACCAATTTGGCCGTGGCGACGGCGGATGTGTGAACCGGTGCGTTATCATGGTGGAAGAGCACTTTTTTCTTCGCCAAGTGGGGTCGTTTTTTCTTCAATTCGGCGTCGAATCGGCCCAATAATTTGACATAGTGCAGCCCTGTGGCCGTTTTGCCCTTCTCCAGATAGTCGATGTGGATCACACCTTATCAATCCCAGAAAACGGTTGCTATCACCTTTCCGGCCGATGGGACAGTCTTCGCCTTCTTCGGAGCACGTTCGCCGGGTGAAGTTCACTGTCTCGACTGTTCCTTGGTCTCTGGTATGTACCAGTGGATCCATGTTTCGTCGACTGTCATGAAACGATGTAGAAACTCCTTCAGATTCCGCTTAAACAGAGTCAAACACTGCTCTGAAGTGGTCTCATGGTTGCGCTTGTTGTCCGGAGTGAGCAAACGCGGCACCCATCGCGCCGACAGCTTTCTCATGCCCAAAATTTCATGCAGGATATGACCCACGCGATCTTTTGAAATGCCTACTGTCTCAGCTATCTCGCACACCTTCAATCGGCGCGGTGGTCTGCCAATACGAGATGTCACGTTATCCTCCGTGGTAGCCGTTTTCGGGGCACCTGGACGTGGCTCATCAAAAACCGACGTGCGACCACGTTGAAACTCGTTAAACCAATTTTTGATGGTCGCCATCGAAGGAGAAGAGTCACCGTACACAGCATTCAAACGCTCTTTGATTTCGCTGCGCGATTTCCCTTCCAAAAACAAGCATCGAATCACCGACCGATATTGCTCTTTTTTGATTTTTCTAAAATCCGCACACACCCTCCTTCCACACACGGTCAAAACAAAACTACGAGTCCGATCCGCCTGAAATTTCGACAGTAGCCGTCTATAAGAATGTACTACACGATAGTAAGTTGCTCTTGCGATACTGGCGCCATCTGGCGGTGAGGCTAAGTACTTATCGGACCACGCTCGTACTCGTATAACGCCGGATGAGGTTTAAAGCAGATTTATTGCCTCGCAAGATTCTCTACGCAGCCAGGTAATTTTGTTAACAGCAGTGCTTTTCATCGCAATCTCCTTTGGTGGATTCGGCGATAAGCCGGTGTTATTCTGATTGCCAGAAAGTGAGTTTGATGCAGAAGACTAAAAATGCTTTTGACTCGGGTAGGTACTTGAGTCGATCTAGTTTTTTCCGATCCGTCGTGCTCTGGGATTATAGGATCTATAAAAATCGTTTTTTTCGATTTTCGAGTTGTTAGTAGCTTTTTATATTACTGTTATTTCGGTGTCTATCTAAGTTATAATCGATACAACTGATTTGTGAATATATGCTGGAGATCGGAAGTGCATCAAGCTATTTCAAAAACTTTGAACAGAGTTCTCAATCATTGAGCTGGTCCTGAGTTTAGTTGAGGCGCTCCTGCGCTCCTATATTACATAAGTTCTTTCCTTAAATTCATTTATTTAAGACTATATGGCAATGGAAAATCGTATTTTGTGCTAAAGCCAAACAAGATATCTGGGTGATTTTAAGAGAGTTGTTGCGTCCCATCGATATCCAAGCATTTTCTGCTTCTGACTTTCCGAACTCTTTCACATCTAATTCTCTTTCTTTTTACCTTTTATACCAATCTTCATTGCACTTAACGAAGATCTTTCACTTACAAATAAAATAACATCTCAAAGTTACTCTCCAAACTGTCTTCTCCATCGTCGAATATAACCAACCGAAGACTGGCTTCAGACCTCAGTCAACCGGTTACCGCCGTCCCATACAATAGGAATTCTGCGAACGAACTCGTAACGCGATTAACTCACACTTATCGGGTGCAAAATTTCTTTTCAATCCATTCACTGGAGCCCAATTAAAGATACCCATAGTGCACTTAAACTGATTGCTTATTGTTTTCAAATTTCGCTCACGAACACTTCAGTGATTGTTGGCTTGCTTTTCATTGTTTTCGTTTTATTCTGTGCTCTGGTGGATAGTGTCCCAAAAAAAAAGCGTTGGCCTAAAAACGCGTCGATGTTTTTCAATAAACTCGATTTGGTTTGGTGCGTACTCGATGCTGGGACAATGGACATCGTTTAGCCTCGATTTACTTGTACGAGTATGTAAGTAGGAATTTAATTTTTTGTTTAAGTTCGTCGTCATATTCAGATGAATGGAAGAGTTATATTGAAAGTTAATAGAATTCGATGGAAGGTGCAGGGGCCATTCGCTCTAATACACAAGTATGCGGAAAAATGTTTACTCGTCGTTACGAAGAGAGAGGCTGTTGATAAAATTGTTTACACGTAACAGGTATCGGGAGACAAGATGCTGCTATGATTGAGATTCAAGAGACGGCATCGACGATGCAGTGGTGTGGAAAGTAAGTCCCGCGCAAACTAGGTGCTATGGTTTTCGGATGGTAGGTGGAGATAGGTTTGGATTACCACTGCCATTGGAATACTTAAAGGAGTTTTTCTCTACATATTTCTTACGTCATGAAAAAATAGGAAAAATATAATATATTTAACATACCTCTGTTTGGGGACAGTTGCCGTCTTACCGGCGTCAGTGAGGCTTCATAATTGCTCAAATTATTTATCTGATGATTTTCACCTAACCAACAGTAAAAATGTCAGTTTAATCGCTGCTAATGCGCGAAGAGAACATTAAATGTTTTACAGGACATCCCCATGACTTGCATCATTTGCATATAACACGAAAACCTACTTCTAGTAAATGGGACAAATATACCCGCATCTTATGATGCCCATTGATGTTCGCACGAACATTTTGTACAACGAAGTACAAAACCTACTATTTGCCTTTATGCTTTAATATAAAAACTATTTGCTGAAAGGTTGAATGCAAATCAAGGTCCTTAGAATTCTAATATGTAATTTGGATGGATATCTCTTTCCGTGTGCAAGTACATTAATATGATAATGAATGACCTTTTGTCGCCTCGGAAACGAATAATGATATCTATTCGGTACCAATTTTATTCGACGCATAGCTGCATAATGAAGTCCTGGATAAGGGTGATTATTGCCACTACAAAGGACATTAGTGTGAAAGTGGGAAGATGGACATTGAAGTGTACTCTCTGCTTAGTACTATTACGTGAATCGTGGTGGTGATATGTTAAATGACTATCATCTCACATGACGGTACGTTGGTTGTAGCCGTGCCGCAGGGCCTAGTGACCGGGTGGTAATCGATGGCCATAAAATGCAGATGGCAAAAGGCTGGTGCAATTTGCAAAAACAGTGCCAAGAAGGTGGTAAGCGTTGACGCATTGCGCATAGATAAGTATTGTACAATATCATTTCCTTTCTTGATTGTGTTTTAAAATTAGGAGGGAGCCTTACGCTACACTTTTTAAAAATAATTTTTAAGGGCTGAACTCACGCTATGTCCGCGAAATTTCTTTTGTCAATATACAGTGGCTCTCAGTCCAATAGGTAAACCCTTGAACAAATTTTTGACGAGGAAATTCGAAAAAATTAAAAATTGTTTGTTTGTTATGTTTATAAAACCTTATTGTATTTTTTTACAATAAAGTAATTCACTTAATAAGAAACAACAAAATAACAATTAAATAAGAGGAAAAGAAATTCGATTTCACTGTGAAAATTCAATTTGTGTCATTAGATTCCCAAACAATTGTGTTTTTACTTATTCTTATTTGAGTTTTCCTTGTTTTGTGTTATGTCCTTTTAAATTCAGCTATAATATTTGTTCGTACGTGGACGAATGTTGTTTAACATAGTTTTGCCAAATGGGGCGTCATACTTCTATGCAGATTCAGCAGTTAATAATTGAGCATTACAAACAAGGGAAAAGTCAAAGGCAAATTTGAACAATTTTTAATATAGCCCGGGAAAGTGTAAGAAAAAATATTCTGAGGCTCCAAAAAGGAAAAAAGAATAGTTAATAAGGTAAGAATTAGCCCGAAAAGAATTATTTTCGAATATGAACAAGTCCCAGAAAAATCCAGGACTGAGTGCCCCGAAGTTTCAAGACATAATGGTCTTTTAGTAAAGCTGGATTAAATGGAATAGTTGGCCAGAAGAATAAAAAGGTTCTTTTAAAATCCGCTCACAGTTACGCGACGAAAGACTTCTCTTTCTGCATAAGCGTTCTTTTCCCAGATGAGAGAAAAATAATCTTTTTCGATCAAATGAAAGAGTCACGTTTGGCGAACGACCAATTAATTGATAAATCCACAGTGAAAGGTTCATTTTCAATCACAAAATTATATTTTGTTTAGGAAATATGGACAAATTGCAATATTTGAATATTTTACAAAACAGTTTGCAACAACCATGGTGCTAAACATGTATTTTCAGATTGCTATCGGATCGGAACCGGTTATTTAGACTGCCGACTCGGTCGTTAGTTCTAGTTTCAAATTCATTTTTAATAATTTTTTACTACGTAAAGGGTGAGCCATTTAGTGTTTTTTTTTTTAACCATAGATTATTTTAACACTGACAGCTGTTTCCTGCTCGAAATTTTGACAGAAAGTCAGTACCATACCTCCGCGGAACGAAATGAGTCTCTTTACGCTAATAATATTGAAAATTTATTTCCAAAGTGAGTGCTGTGTAGCCCAAACAGTGCGTTTTTTAAAAATAAGTTTTGACCGAAATGGAGCACCAACGACGACTGCTGTTCGCACGTTTGTGCAAAAAGTTCGTGAGACTGGTATGCTAGTGGACAATACTCATTGTCCCCGTCGTCGTACGGTGCGCACAGATGAGAATGTAGCTGCTGTGCCCGAGAGTTAGGGTCTCAATTCACGAACATCAACTCGCCATCGATCTCAACAGCTCGACATTTTATACCCTAGCCTAAGGAGAAATCTGCACAAACATCAAAGGTCCAATTGACTCAGCAATTGAAGATGCGCGACCATTCGCTTCGTCATCGCTTGGCAGTTTGTGCCTTAGAGCAGCTTGAATTGGACAACGATTTTGGGCGAAAAATCAGCTTTTCTGACGAGGCGCATTTTTATCTCGGCGGCGATGTTAAAAAACATAATTGTCGCATTTGGGGCTCGGAAGACCCGCACGTTATTGATGAGAGGCCAATGCATCCACAGAGAGTGAGAGTTTGGTGCGGATTGTGGAGTGGCATTATTTTTCTTTGAAAATGAGGCTAGGAACAACGTTTCAGTCAACGGTGGGCATTACAGAGCCATGTTAACCGACTTTTTCTTATTGAAATTGAAGACACGGATTTGGACGGCCTCTGGTTCATGCCACACAGCCCATGCCACAATCGACCTTCTGCGGTCTGGCGGTGTCAATTGGCCGCCTCGGAGCTGCGATCTTACCCCTTTGAACTTTTTTTTTGTGGGAATCCGTCAAGGACCCATGTTAATCCATCAATTTGGAAACGATTCAAGCACTTAAGGCCAATATCATCCAAGCAATCCATGAGCTACGACCTGAAACCATCAACAATGTCTTAGAAAACTGGGGTGACAGAATGCGCTACTGCGTAGGCAACAGCGGCACCCACTTGAACGAGATTGTATTTCATACTTAATGGAAATATTTGTTCTTACTTATCAAGCTACAATGCATGGAAAAAAATTATTTTGTCCATTTTTTTGCATTTTTAAAAAGAAACTTGTATTTGGCCCCCCCCTTTACAAGGGTAAAGTGAAAAGTTCTCAGCCTGGCACAGAAATATGATTTCAAACAGCAAAAAGGTATATTTCTTGCCTTATGGCAAGTTTCAACTTGTTCTTTCAAGTAGATTGTTTACATCTACCTAAGGAAATTCATCTGAAGTAGACAAAAAGGCACGTGGACTTTGCTCTTTCGATGTCCACCAATAAAAAGTGGTTAGCAGAATTTTAACGAGGGTAGCACATCAGATTTAGATTCTGATTTCTGGGAGTTTATTCTCAACAATACTGCTGATTTTTTTCGAAGTCAAGATGCAGAAGAGTAACATTGACGTTGATCGTTGGACTTAATCTATACAATTAAATCGTCCGCTTACGCATTTAAGAATATCTTACTAGCCCTATATTAACACTCTAAGTAAAACAAATTAAACTACTCCTTTCGGCCTTATGATATACTTAAAATAGTTATAGTAAATTAATTATTAAGGCTAAGAAAAAATTCTAGTAAAAAAAAAATTGAGCATTAGATTGTAATTTTAGTCTTCTACCTTGCAAAACTGGGGTAGGGAAGACTTATGCAAAGGCAGGTCCAGATGAAAGCTTGCAAAATTAAAGGTAGAAGACTTGAAATTGTAGTTTGGCTCCCTATTTTTATTGTTTTATTTTTTTTATTGTTTTATTAAATCTTATACTAAACTATAACTTCCATCACCCTAACCGACCTTAAGCTACCGGCCGGTCTAAAAAAATGTACCGTTGGTGTAGTCCACTTCAGACTACTTCACGTCTCCCCGATTTCAGCACTCCAACGATCATTAAACCTAACTCTTCGAGCGCGAAGTCATGTTAGTAGACTAACCGCCACTCCACGGAATTACGGGCTACATGGAATATTAGCGGTACGACTAATCTTTCCTGGATTAGCCCACATTGACCTAAAAAGAGGACCACCGCTAGTGCGACAAAGTCCTTAAAGCGCACCCTCCCCTAAAATCCTTGCCCTATTGTATTAAATCTCGTTAGGGTAAAATTGTGTGTACTCAAGTTCGGGTATTGTATATAATCCGGGACAAGTCCTCAGGCATACCTGAATCTCTGTATTAAGCTGACACACGAGACATCCATAGTCAATCAAAGCCCTGATTAAGACCGTATAGCAGATTACCTTTACCTTGGAATCAAGTTTCCTGCTGTGAAACAGCTATCTTGTTAAGGGGAAAGCTGCCCGGACCGTTGCATCTATATGTATATTAAAATAAGATATCAATCCCAAGGGATCTCGCTACACTTTAGTCTACCCATAGATGCTCGTCCGGTCGAAACATTTTTTCTAGTGTCCCTAGGCAAATCTGAATAAACAATTTCTGCTTCCTGGAAGTTGCTGAAGAATAACGATGATATCGATCGTTGCGACTGATCTGTACGCGATTAAATAATCCTCGTATGCTACAGAGTAGCGAAGAGAAGCTATCACATCACTAAGGTAAATACTGAAAATAGCGGGTGACTTCACTATGACTTGTTGCAGAAGAGCACTACCCAAATGTTTGAGTAGAAGTCACATTAGCCATTTCTAAAAAACTTTCTACCTGTTAACCTGTCAAAAATCATACAGCGCAATTGTGAATCACTTTCTCTTACCTTGCTTATACTCATACTTATCCACCAAAGATTTCTTAGAATCGGCCATCTTTCAAAAAAAGTGTTTTCATGCGTTCATTAAATTGTTCGTGATGGATCAGCGAACTTAGGGAACCAATTGAGATATTAACTTCAGTCGGATTTTAATCGATGTTCGAATTTCGGATAGAGAATCTCTGGTCTCTAATTTTCAAAGGTAGTTTTAATACTTTTGCTACAGCTAATAAGGAGAGAAATCTATTGTGTCCAATAAGCTTATTAGACGGACATATCCTCAATCTGTTTTATAAACATGAAATTGATTCCCAGTAATAGGGGTTATTTCAGCAGGTGACAAGGGTTCTCTGAGTAAGATAAGTTAGCAGAGAGCAGCACAGTCACATGTGCTCTACAGTTCCATAGTCCCCAGGACAGTCTCCTCTATACCGCAGGAAAGGGTCCCTGTAAAGACGATGCCTTAGAACGTAGTATCCTGAAAGGTAGTTGATATTGTCACAATTGAAGCTTAGGAATTTTCCTAGTGTTTATTCGAGAGTCATATAGTAATATATGGTTTTTATTGACAGAGCCCGTGAACTCTATTTCAATAGGACAAATACTGTGATTTTCCATATCAAACATCTAAAGGGTTATTCAGTAAGGGCGGGTAGACTTTGATATGAAGTAAAAAAAAGCTGTGTTTGAGGTATTAACAAAATTCTTTTTTTATTCGAAAGGATCGTATATTCATTTATGTATAAAATATGATATCGTTCAAAAGCCCTCTTCGGCTTCTTAAGGTGACACAGATCGGTGTGGCCCAATGTTCAATGACTCTTCCGCATAGATCCGGCTGAATGTGAGCGCTTGCCTGTGTTATGTTCACCTTGACGGCTCCGATCGATTGTGGTTTATTCACATAGAGATAACCTTACCTTTAAATCGTTCAGAATGCCAACCGTAGCATCCGCTGTGTGGCACGTAGCGCCATCTTGCTGGAGGCACATGTCGCCCAGGTCCATATGGTTCAGTTCGAGCCATAAGAAATTGATTATCATCGTTCTGTAGCGCTCGCCATTGACGGTGACTGCCTCGCCAACGTCATGCATTCTCACACGGTGAACCTCGTGTGGGTTGTTATCGTCTATGGCAGTTTTGCTTGTTAACACAGCCGTTCATCAAAAATGCGCCTCGATGCTAAAGACGATTTTTAAGCGGAAATTGGGCCCTCTTTCAAACGTTCCGAGGCCAAATCAGCGAACAAGGGCTACCACGTTTACCGTAAAATGGGCGCAACGCATTAGTAACAGAATAATATACAACAGATGTCACCAAAATAACATAGCCGCCACGGGCCATGAAGTTCCAATTGAAAAACCCTTTAATAGCATGTTTGAGTTTAGATTCGAAGCTCTTGAGCATCAGAAACTCTTAGGAAATAAGAACTTTTTTTTTAAAGATGGAAACACTGGAGCCTTATAAGGTTGTAAGGTTCAGTAACTAATTTCGTAACTATCTATAGTAATGGCAAACAACTTACCTGGAAAGGATAGATTTTCCTTTCATCTGATTGGACCTAAAGATTTGACATATCCAAGACTGTACATTTATTGATGTATTGTATATTCCTCAGTCTATGCTTGTCAAACAACATTGTGTACCCGCGATTCATTTTCCAGTTCAAATTGAAAAATAGTTTCATTGGCTAATAAGCAAGGTAAATTGCCATAAAAAAAATCTAGCATAGGAAACGTCACCTGGTAGTTGCTTTTACAATGAGAATTTTTGGGTCTCATAAAAATGAAGTAATTATTGTTTTTAGCCCTTTGTTGCAATTAAAAAAAAAAAACTCTTAGTAATTATAAAGCAATTTTAATACAATTTGTTTTTTTCTCCTTTGCATTGTGTATTTTTTATGTTGTATTGAGGAAATTTACCTTATGGTCTCTTATCAGATGGCTATGTCATTTTAGTCCTCGTCTTCCAAAAATGTCTGCCATTGGTAATGAATTCACATTCGTTATTAGGCTGAGCTACTGTAATTAGTCATGTGATTCTTCTATTGCAGCGGAGCGAGCGAAGCTTTCATGCTGTAAGAAAAGTCAAATCTTTGCCCGTATGTAGCACCTCGAGTTCTTGATGGATTTCTGTGATTTCTTAACTGAATTAAAATACGTAAAATTTCGCTCGTCATGACGAAGCCCAAATTTTTAATTTTGGCCCACAAAATGTTTTTTAATTGACATAAAAATTCTCAATGTAAAGTTTTATTTTTTTTTTTTTATTTGACATATAGTTTCATGACATCAAATAGACAGGATTGGTAGGTTAAAGTCCATAGAGAGGGATTTTCTAAAGTTGTGACTCGAATGGCATGATATTATAACGAGTCAATGTTATTGACATACACTTTCATAATCTGTACTAAAAATTACTGTACCTTCATTGCCATTTCTGATATTCGTGGTCAAAGACGAGCATATTGACATATCTGACAGATGACCTTCTCTATGTTAGATTGCGTATCAAATTTATCATGCCCTTAATTGTTGCTGAGTATTGGCTTAATTGCTGCTAACCATGGCCTTAATTGTTGTTGGGCAGTGGTTTAATTGTTGCCAACCTTGGCCTTAATTGTTGCTGAGCAGTGGCTTAATTGTTGGCAATCAATGCCTTTATTGTTGCTGAGCAGTGGCTTGATTGTTGCCAACCATAGCCTTCATTTTTGCTGAGCAGTGGCTTAATTGTGGCCTTGCATTTGCGCGCGACCATTTTGGCGCTAAAACAATTGTTCTGTTTTGATTCCAATTAATTGCTCAGTATTAAATAATGGATTTAAACGAATATCAATTTAGCTTTGCAGGAACAGGCAAATGGTCTGGAACTCGACAATGTCAATTAATAAATAAGTTCCATGCGAGCTTAAAAAGTAAGCTTTGTCGGCCAGAAATGCATGCGTTTATTCTAATAAATTGAACTCTAGAAATAAAAATTGCTAAAGGTCTTCCGATTATTAAAGTTGCTAAGGTCGCAATATTCCAAGGTGACGTGTACACCCAAAAAATAAAGTGGCAGCGCAGTTACAAGCCCAAAGATGCAAGGCGGCACATCCAAACCTTCTTCCAACACTATCATGGAGTCGATTTGTTTGTGCCAGTAACTTCGTTAGTTCGGGCCAACATGTTCGGATCTCCTCTTTATTTTGGCTACCAACAAATAGTTTTGATCTTCCGTAAAGTTGGAAAACATTATCAAGTTCGAATATTTGATCCGAATCCCGCAACAGCGGTCACCTCAGATGCAAAAAAGTTCCTAAAATCAATTGCCGGTATGAAGAAAGTTGACATTTTGTGGGGCAACAATCAGGTTGATGAATGTCTCCAATTATCATACGAATTTATCATCAACAGCATGCAAATGCAAAATAGTATATTTGATGTACCTGGTAATTTCACAGCCAATGTTTGAAGAAATAGTTCATTAAAAAATGTATTTACTAGCTCCGTTCTAATATGCCGCTGCGTAGCGAGACGACACGCGACTGCGGCGACCTAGTGTATATTAATTGTCCCTTCTTGCACTGCCAGCATTTTTAGGACGCAATCAATGTCGATTTTAGGTATGGACCAATTTCCCTTGAATATGGTTTGTAGTATTTTTGTGATATCCTTGAATTACGGTGATGTTTGTGACCATATTTTTTTCCCCTATTTTTTTTGTGCCGTATTCAAGTGAGCGTATTATATATTGCCAAAATGCATAACGTGATCTTTTTTTTGGCCTTTTCGTCCTTTCATGTTTTCCTTTCATTAGGAATGGAGAATAGTTTAATTCAGTGGTAATTCTTTTCATATTCTCTCATACCTTTACATTCTTCAGAAGTCATGCGACTAGAGTAGTAAGAGTCCCAAGACTTCCAGAACAATCGTCAGCAAAGGTAGCTATTATGGTTGTAGCTCAATTTGGCGGACAGCAGTATAGAGGCCATACAGTAGTGGTTCCAGTAGAGATCAACGAGGTACTTCTGCACATGTCTGCGTTCAATTGTTGGTCACTCATTCTTATGATGAAGTGGCTTTCGGTCTAATAACTTTCAATAAACTAGAAGTGTTGTGGAGCAAATTCTTAGATAGCAACACTTGTATCAAACTTCGAAGAATGCATTTGTTACCCAACAACACACCCATTTTTGTATCTTTGTCATCTGAAGTAATTGTGTTTTTATTTACTACACTATGGAGTTGTCTGTATCATTCTCTTATTAGTCAGTCGTTTATTGTAATCACACATATGTAAAAGTTATTCGAATATTTTCCCAACATGAGGGTTTATAGGACAGAGGTAGTTTTTACGTCTTTGCAAAGTTCTTGGTAAAATTCCATTCCCAGGTTTTGCGTTAAGTAGATTGTCCTTTTCTCATGCAAATATTTCTTCGAAATGCATACATGCTCCTTTTTGTTGGTCCTGTTCTATGTTTCTGAACTTTGTAGTAACTTTCCAGTTAGTTTCAATAGTTGGTGTCAGGTATTTTAAATTGGTTTATTGTTTTGGATTGACCTAAGTTTCTAATTAGAATTGGTTGTTTGCTTTACTGCATTAACTATTACTTGGGGAAGACTATAAATCTGAAATCTGTCTAATTATGTTATGTTTGATGTGTTATCGTTTCTGTTTGTTGACGGGTGTTGTTTTTACAACAGTCACCATGTTAAGAAAACAACAGCTTGCTCATCGCCATTTGGTGCTCAGTATGGCAGTAGGTTCTGTGTAAATATATTAAGCGGTTTTCGTAGACTGTTCTTTGTCTTGTTAGTGAATCTTCATACTGTTATCATGATAACTCATAGTATGAAAAGTAAATATAATATGCGAACGACTATGTGATTGTTCTTTTTGAAACACATTAGTTCATATTGATGTGGTGTATCCGCGTTCCAAATGGCGAAATTAATTTTGGTCTTTAGGATACTTGTTGCATATTTGTCATCTGTTGAATATTTCTCTTAATACAGGGTAAACATCTTTGTTGCTGTTAGCTTAAGATCCGTTTACTACTTTTCTTATTTGTTTTTTCCTCATGGCCATAATTGTATTATTTATTGAACCAGAAACTTAACTTTTTTCCGCATTATAACGCAAAATTTCTGACGGGAGTGAACAATACTCATTATCCCCAAATTGGATAGATAACTTATTAGCAAAGTTTTTTTAAACAGTAGTAAGCTGAGCTTTCATGACATATGTAGGTTGCGGAAAAGAAAGTAATACGGGACAACCAGTTTGGTTTTAAGACGAGATATGATACTAAACACGCTACGTCGAAACTGTCTTCCAAATATACAGTGGAATCAGGGAGAAAACCAATGTACAGCTGCCTGGTTCGTCGACTTTGAAAAAGCCTTCAACTCCGCATGGTTAGAAGGTCTGTTCTACAAACTCAACAGGCTAGGCATGCCAAATTACCTTCTTTACATGATGTCCCTAATGACTAGGGGAAAAAAGTTTGATGTTAAATGTGACGACGTTACTTCGAGCAGGATATTGACATTATAAACGGCTTACAACAGGGAGCTGTTAATCCTCCGATACTACTCAACATCTACACAATCAATCTTATTGGTTTTCTCAGCCATTCAATAACGTATGCAGATGATTTAGTTGCGTATAGATCATGTCAAAAAATTTAAGTCAATTTAAGTAAAATTTAAAATTTAGTTGAAACTTAACTTTAAAAATTAGGAAACGATATTGTTTAGGACTCTGTTGTTATGTCATCGCCCAATATCGAGATCATTGTGCGACATGGACAGTAATTAGCGGTAAAAAACGCGGCTAGATATCTTGGTATCTGGGTTGACTCCATCAGACGATCAATCATTTTACACTGCCACCAATTCCACCACTGCCAAAGAATGTCTCTTCTTGGATCGCCTGAAAGATTCAAACCTTAGCCAAGTTATTGGCATCTCAAATTACATGGGTAGACAGCTAGACCTGGTACTCAGAACAGACCTCTAAGTTCCTCTGTTCCACTTTGTCGCCTTTCCTTTTAAACCGTCGACAACTACCATCCTCCCTTCTTCTCTCATTTTTTTACGACTCTCCACCACTAAACACTTTCCCTCCAGCGCTTAAGTCTTACGACTTCCACAAAGCAAATTTCAACTTAATCAATTTTCTACAGAGAAATATTTAATTCTATTTCTCCTTACGTTCCCATTTCCCGATCCAAACATTTATCTACCTCCTCTCCATTGCATAATGGCAGTCTCCATTTTCTAAGAAACAAAAGAAACAAACTTTGGGCAATTGTCCTTCGTACTCAATCTCTCAATGACTTTTCTAACTATATTGGTACTTATCTGCAATGTACCGACCTTCATAATTCTCTCTACGAACGCCATTTGATGGAAATGCAAGCCACTTTTAATGATCTTTAGTCCTTCTCTCAGCTTGTCAACTACAAAGGGAAATCTGATGGCTACCCAACTTCACTCTCTTTCAATGGCGAACCTACCTCGAATGATCCTAAAACTATCGTCAACTTTTTGCCAACTTTTTCAAACAATCTGACTCCTTTGAACCGGACACAACTTTCTTCGACTACTTACCAAATTTTTTCCTTGGACCATTTTTCCCATGTACTATTGAACTCCATATCATCGAACATAAATTGAACCAACTTAATGATGAGTTCATTCCTGAGCCCGATGGTGTGCCTGCCATATTACTAAAAAAAGGTCAACTCATGCCATGTCCTTTGGAGAATTTCCCTGGATATGGAAAACCGCTTTTATAACTACCGTTGACAAAAAAGGTCCGAGGAATGATGTTAAAAACGACTGCCCCATTGCCAAACTGTCACATATACCCAAACTTTTGGAAAGAGTCTTGTATGACACTCTAAAATTCCACTGCAGATCTCTAATCTCCTCTAAACAACATGGCTTCCTCAAATGCAGGTCTACAACCACAAACCTTGTCGAATTTGTGTCCTTCACGCTCTCAGCATTAGAGAATGGAAATGAGGTCGAGGTCATTTCAACTGATTTCAGTAAAGCTTTCGACAAAATCTCCCACAAACTAATACTCTTCAAACTGTCTTACCTTGGCTTTGAACCCACTGCATTGAAGTGGATATCTTTTTATTTAAAAAAACCGTTACTACAGTATTCGTTTTAGATCTACCTTTTCCAATCCTTTCTTAGCTTCGTCCGGCGTTCCCCAAGGTTAGATCCACTTCTTTTTATTCTTACCATAAACGACATTGGGTTTGTCATCAAATGTTCCCACCTCTCACTGTACGCCGATGACACCAAGTTCCTCAAGACCATTTCTTCGCAATAAGATTCTGCCCTGGTGCATTACGCTCTCGGGCAGCTAAGTTACCATGAAGGACCCATCCAAGATCTGACTTAATAGGTTAGATCTGAGTTCGTGTCAACTGTTTGCATGAAAATCCAGTCGTAAAAGCAGCTGTTCAAGCTGAGAAATGCACTCCACCATAAACAATATGGGGCGTATAAGGTGCTCCAAACATTTCCAAATAACATTTCCAAATGCCAACAACTATTTCACGTAAACGAAACAAACCTCCTCCTCGTCTCTGCTTTCTCAATAATCAGCCCATCACCACCGTTTAGATTATCCGCGATCTTCGCATACTAAGTAACCAAAAGCCCAATTTTCGCCCACATATCAACGATATAATTCTTAAAGCCAACTCTGCACTCGGTTTGGTGGAGCGTTGGTCTAAATAATTCTCCAATCCCTACGTGACTCGCTCCCTCTATATTCCCTTTGTTCGTCCCCTTTTTGAATACTCATCACAAGTGTGGTCCCCTTGTCAACAAACCCATATTTCTAGAATCGAAAGTATCCAATGTCGGTTCCGTTTCGCTCTTCGAGGTCTGCCCTGGAACAATTCTTTGCTTTTACCACCATATTAAGCTAATCAATTTGAGTACGTTGGAGGAAAGAAGAAGGGTATCTGGCATCCGCTTCATTCATAGACTTCTAGCAGATACCATTGACTGCGCCACCCTTTAACACTAACCCTCATAATAAACGCAATCTTCGTCTCTTCTATCTATTCATCCCCGTACCTCATACGGCTCCAATGAACCCATTTCCCGTATACTGGGAAGTTAAATCCTGTTTAACTAAGAAGTCCGTTTGACAATAATCAACTTGACCGCAGGGTAAAAATCATATGCTACGTGTACCTAGTAAGAAACATCATCGCGTATGTTTTTCTGGTGTAGTTTAATGTAGTGCCATTTTGTATGGAAAAGATTCTTGTATTCGAGAGGCAGTGCCTTAGGGTCTGTCTTAGAAATTACAGAACGCCAGAATATCAGTTCATTAAGTATTAAGTATTACCTTAATAAGGTCCTGTAGGAGCAGGCCTAAGCAGAATTTATAATTTTCTCATTAAAATTACTCGAAAGCACATCACATGGTCAATGACTAAGGAAAAGAACCTGATCTCACTACCCCAATTATAGATACCGCGAAAGCACACTTCGATGCCAACCCGCTCATTCGTGACGGGTACATGGACGACGCTCATGAGCTTATTCATTCTAGTACCGCCGATCTTGCCGATATTGCTCAATATCGTGAAAATGCTTCCTAGAGCGGTGCATTACTCCGGCTCCTCTTTCCTTTGGTCGTAAGTTAGATTAGGGTTAGCCTAAGGATGAGAAGACAAAAATCGTTAAATTTTAAGTATGGTTGTATGAAAATTTAAAAGATAGGTTTGAGCCAAAATGTATTAGCAAGTAATACAGTTAGAATTAGATTGCCCGCACAGGGCCATTAAGATACATTAAATATAAGATATTTTTAGGTTAGATTTAAACATTTTTTCTAGCAAATAAAAATAGTAAAAATGAATTAAAAACTAAAACAAAAAATGATTCGTCACTATTCATTACCGCATGACTTGAATTCAGTCTGCACCTCTGACTGACTTCCACTTGGCCACTAGTGTAGATGTCAGATAAAATTTCACGTCAATTTTATTTACGGTGCTTAAGCCTGTCCACCTTTTTGTTCGAATTTTATTATTATTGGATGGCTTTACATCTCATGAAGAACCAGATCCAAGCTTCACTCATTCACTTATGTTGTGTGCGATTTGTTTTTCACACAAGTGAACGAGACCTACAGTTTAATGCCGGTTCCGTATGGTGAGAGCCGAGAAGCTCTTTCAAGGCAAGTATACTACGGGGGGTTTTGCAAGTACCCCGCCGAGGAGAGACGCTGCGAAATAAAAATCCGATGGCGTTGGCGTTTTCGGGATCGGACATCGCTCATTGCGTGTCAGAGGCCGACGAACTACCCACTGCGTCATGGCGCTCCCCAAGCTTTGTGTTTTATTGCAATAATAAATATGGGTTATTTTTTTTAACAATCGTGAGCTTATCGTCAGTGGTTTTTAAGTTGGCCTCTGATGCTAACAGTATGGAGTCCGAATCTCGACAACAGTTATTCATGGAAATTGTATTTTGCGATATTTTTTTTCCAGCGAGGAATAAATGAAACCTTCTGTGGTCGTAAACGGCCTTAAACAATTTCTCCAAACTTGCCATAGAACACCGATCTCGTTTATCCATTGGCGATTGTAAGAAGCTTCAAATCTGTGGTCCTCAAATACAGAGTGTACGTCAAATACAGTTTAGGTCGTGGCCCATTTTTCTTTTTTTTTTCTCATATTATTATTCATTTTATATCGTAATATAAAAAGGCTTGCTGTAAATACCTATTGATAATGGTGGCTGCCTAGTCGATGTCTCGCAATTAGCGCTGAAAGGCCATCATGTCTTGTTTGACTTGGGTTTGAGTTGTTGAGTGCGTAAATCTAGCCTGAAGAGTTGAGAAAGTTAACTGACAGTGAAATCCGTTTAACTGCACGTCCGAAAGTAGTCTTGACCCTGAACTGATGAACATTCCTTGCGAGGTTCGCGATGCAGTATAAAATGCATTTCACTTAAATTGTATATAACATAATAATAAGCTTGAGTGAATCTGGTTGTTGCTAGACTGATATCTTGCTGTTTTTCCTAGTTTAGGTTCGTTGCTCTTAAACCTCCTCAAATGTATGACCTTAATTTCCGCCCATTTCTCCCACTCCATCCACAAGTTGTGGACAAGTTTCCCATAAATTTAATTAAAGTGGCAACTACGAATTCCATTGCCACCATTGACCACAGCAATTATGCTTTAATGGAATAAAAACAATCAACCTACTCGGAAGTGAATTCCAGACACACAAACCCGTTTATTTAGTCTTAATTATATACAATTAATTCCATACGCCAATTGGTTAATCCTCATCTACTCAACTATAATACTTACCGCTGTCCCACATTTCTGGGATTCAATGGCAACGTTCAAATAAAGGTCTTCCCGCCCCACAACCACGACCAGTTGCCATCGGGTGAAAGTACTTAGTTTTCTGTTTTTGGCTCTACGGACAATAAATCAAATTCATAACAAACATTTGTACAGTGACACGCATAGTGTCTATTAGGTAATATGGATCTGTAATATAGGGGTATCTGTATACGGATGTGACAGTGGGAAGTGAAAATTCTGGTTCTCTCCCGCGTGCGGGCAAGTATACTGCAAACAGAGCTAAAGAAAACAAAAATAAAATAAAAGAAGGTAGAAAATGTCTAACTATTAGTGCGAAAAGTATCTCTCACCATGACACTGAGTTGCTCTTTTGTAGTCAGTTTCACTTTTTACATGTAGGCGGTAATGAAATGAGATGTTAACACTTTTGTTTTGTGTTAAATATTCCAAACAGTAGACGTGTCTTGCGCTGCTTAAAGCAGCTGCCTGGTCCACTGGAATTTCAGGGACGGAGCTACTGTCCTTTATCTCACATGAGGTTGTTATTTAAAAGATTTTTCTGAAATGATTTATGATAATATATTTAGAGCTTAGAGTGTGCCTGAATCATGAACAGGATGGCTGATAGGTTGTTACACCAACTCTCTAATAATATCACCTTGTCCTTTTTTTTGCCCGCGATTTTTTAAATATTTAATTGAGAGCGATACGAATTGACATAAGGGAGAACTTCATACAAACAACAGACAAATCACTTTTACTCCTATCGTCCGCATACTTGCTATACGATGAGGAGGACCCACCTCCAGACGTAGTCCGAACACTTGTGCGACACGCCAAGTCACGCGGATTGTGTCTATTGATAGGCTGCGACGCCAATGGCCACCACACTCAATGGGGAAGCAGCGACATTACTAAA
This sequence comes from Merodon equestris, assembly GCA_958301585.1. NCBI lineage: Eukaryota > Metazoa > Arthropoda > Insecta > Diptera > Syrphidae > Merodon > Merodon equestris. The sequence continues at coordinate 204,882,492 of OY284413.1, read as the reverse complement.
AGGGGTGAGTCGATTTTCGATTTCATAGTTTTCACCAACCTCAACATACGAGTATGCAACAAAGGTAATACACCAACGTTTCATAACCGGATTAGTGAAGAGGTAATTGACCTTACTCTACTAAGTGAGTCTAACTCTATCCGAGTGGAGAATTGGACAGTGTCCGCTAGCTGTTCCTTTTCGGACCACAGCCGAATATTCTTCAACCTTAATGTCAATAAAGAAGAACTAAAACCTTTCAGAAATCCTCAGAAGACAGAATGGAATCTTTTCTTAAACCTAGTTGCCCACAGATTAGTATCCCCACAAGTCATCATTAACCCCGATCCAACTTACATTCAAAATCAGTCGAAAACTTTGTGAAAATTCTGAAAGCGGCTTTCAATAAATCCTGCCCTTTGCAACGTGCTCACAAGAAGACTAGCGTAGTCAGGTGGACCACAGAGCTAAAGCAACTCAGGACCAGGACCCGAACTCTATTCAATAGAGCAAAGATCACCAAAAGATCTGAAGACTGGAATAACTACAACTCCATTTTCAATCAATACAAGAGCAAAACAAGAACAGCAAAGTCTAAATCCTGGCGGGAGTTCTGCGAATCGATAGAAGATCTCAACGAAGCCACAAGGCTCAGAAAGATCCTATCCAAGGACCCCTGCGTCCCGGGATTCATCCTTAAACCAGATGGTTCTTGTACAGAATCCAGTCAGGAATCCCTAGCACTGCTGACTGAAACCCACTTCCCAGGTTATAAAATCCCTGAAATCACAATCTTTCCCCACTACAGTGGCTTCTTAGAGTTAACAAAATCCTTAAAATCTTCATGGATAAAGGCACAAGGACTATAGCATATGCGGATGACAAAGTTATCTTGATAAAAGATAAATTTCTACTAACCATCAGCGAACTACGAGTAATGGAATCTGCGTTCAAGGAACTCTCCTCGTGGGCAAGACAGAACTGTCTGAGAAAACTGAGGTGGTTTTGTTCACTAGGAAAAAGAAAATCCTGATATTTGCGCCCCCAAAGTTAGAGGGTACTCCACTCAAACTCGAAGCCAAGTATCTAGGCGTCAATCTTGACTCCAAACTTTCCTGGAAAAGGTACTTGGAGGAAAGGATGAAAAAAGGATTGAATGCTTTTTATGCATGCAAAAAGATCTTCGGCAAAAGATGGGGTTTGCAACCGTACATCATTTATTGGATGTGCACAGCAATCATCAGACCCATTTTAACTTATGGGGCCCTAGTCTGGTGAACTGCTAGCAGCACGAAAAGCTATATGAACATGCTCAACAAAGTACAAAGGTCAGCCGCTGTTTATAAAATTCCTCTGAATTTATTCATAAAGGCTGCGCTGCAAAAAGCGCTCTCAGACTAGGGGAGTCCTCAATGTGAAAACAAGCCAATTATGAACATACGGCCATACTCAGAATAATAGATGACCTGCGAAAGAAACATGGGTCTAGTAGCTATATTTCCCCCCACAATGACTTCTCTCTAAGAATACCAATTCTTTTCCTTTGACGGAGACGAGTGGTAATCAAACGCTGTGATCCACGACCACGAGATTACCCTCTTCACCGACGGATCAAAAATGAACAGAGGTACTGGGGACGGGTTCAACTCTGACACCCTGCACAGAATCAATTAGACCCCCTGATTTGTGCAGCGTTTTCCAAGAAGAAATCCTAGCAATAGAGAAAGCAGCCAAACACCTACAAGTAACCGATATCCCACCATCACATTAAACCATCTTTGTAGGCAGTCAAGCTGCAGTGAAGTCAATAGGATCCTGAACAATGAGATCAAAAGCTATCATGATATGTCGCAACTCACTGAAGTCCATCAGACAACACAAAGTCAAACTCTGCTGAGTCTCGGGCCACAGCTCAATCTCAGGGAACGAAAGAGCGGACGAATTGGCCAGGCAAGGGTCTGAAATGGACATCAACCACCGATCAGTGCATTATACCGGATCATAAATGACACAATAATAAAATAAGCCAACTCGTCTTGGCTTAGAAGAAACGACAGCCACACGATAAGATCATCGTGCCCGGAGCTCAATATCGGAAAAACCAAGAAGCTCTTGGCGCTGGACTGAAACTCGATCCGTATGCTCGTCGGAGTGTTCACAGTCGGAGTGTTTGTCCCATCGGAACAATGCTCCGGAAATGGGACTCGGGATCCAGCGATCTCTGCCGGAGCTGCGGCGATGAGGAAGAAACCGGGACGATCCAACATCTGCTTTGCCACTGCCCAGCTCTCAAGAATCGGCGCCAAAGATTCTTCACAGAGATTGCGGACTTGGCAAATGTAGATATATCGGATCTTCTAAAACTCATAAAGAACACGGGATGGTTTCAGCCACCATGTGATAGGGCAGATTAATTGTATGTGTACTCCACAAATGAAGGGAATCACAATGGGCCCTTTGGCCTCCTAGTTGAAGTGATGCTTAACCATGACACTCCCCTTCTTTAACCTAGCCTAACCTACGGATAATAGATGATATTGTACAGTAATCAACGAGTGGTCCCTCTACGTCACCCATCTTCGCTGAAGTGCTAATTAAAAGAATTAATTCTAAGTTTCCTGAGGATAAACAAAAAAGATTGAACCAAAAGTTTTAGAAGTTTATTGAACAAAGTTTCACTTTTTTTTTTGCATTTGTTTTGTATACGTATGTGTACTGTTTCCATAGATTATCTCACAGAATCAATTAATTCGCTTCTCAGGACGCACATATCTCATGTCACTATTGCCCAATTAGCAAATGATTTACATTTTTTTCTTAGCTATATTACGTTAATGAAACCGTCTTCCAACTTTCATTAATGACCTGCTGACCGAAAAGCTTCGTGAATATATTTTGCCGGGACATGGTCTATTTATTAGCTAGTCACGTTGTGATTTAAAATCACCGATTGGCCCATATGCCTCATTCTACACATTTAAATATTTAAATCACTGCAGTTTAAACTTCATCAATTTTGAGATTAACACATTATATACTGGATTAAGCTGTGGAACCATGGAGTTCGTTGCTTAGTGGCGAATTCTATACAGCGGAGCCCACAGCTAGTGTGGAAATTAAATTAAATAGACATTTTTTATGAAGTCAACGTTGATATATATTTTATTGCTTGACCAAATCCGATCTGTGGTATTTATGGAACATAATATTGTTCCTGTGACCACGGCTTTGAGGCTGAGGATGGACAAGGAGAACATTATGGATGACTTTTTGAAGAATGAGTGAGTAAACGGCCGCAATTACATATTGAATGTTATTATTATAGTTCCTGAATTGTACCTGAAGGGACAATGGTGTAAATGACCTTGGATGTTAATCGTCTTGTCTTCTAACCGGAGTAATGAAACCAGAAATTGTCCACACTTAATTCACTTAATTTTGTGGAAATATTTTAAAATAAAAAAAAGAAAATAAAAAAAGATGTTAGCACTAGAACGGCTCAAACAAGAAGAAGGAAAAACTTTATTGGCTAAGGGTTTATAAAGTCGTCGATAATGTCGTAACTTATTGTTTACAATTTTATATTTCAACAAAATATAACCGGTCAGCATAACATTGCGATAACGATCTCCAGCATCATTTTCAAGAAAGCCTATGAATCAGCAGCCCGCCCATGGGAAACGTCACACATGTTCTAAAAGCTTCAATTCGCGGTTAATTTTAAAAGCCTGTAAGTGATTATCAAGCTTTAAAAATCGCAATAAGTGTCATTGCGAGGCCCAATGTTTGACCTTGTTGATAAAGACAGATGCCTGACTAGTTTCAAATACTTAAGCGTGTACATACGTCTTGGCGTGCACGTTCTGTCAGAGCATTTTAATATAAAATTTGATCTGAAAACGAACTAGTTTCTTTAAATCCTTTCTAAATTGCTTGAATTCCAGACTCGCCAGGGTGATTATGCTATATACGATGGGTCATCTAAATGTTGAAAAAAAAATTATTTATTTCTCTACATAGCCTTCTAATGTATAGTATCTTAATGTATTGATTCATTAAGTCCAACTTTTTTTAAGCCCAGAATTCTCTAAGAAGAAAATTCTTTGTCGTGACTCTCCCAAAATGCCTCAACAGCGACTTTTTCACTCTTTCAGTTGCAAGAGTACTTAAAGATCTCAACGTGCACAAATCCACTAGCCCTGATGGTATTCTCCAAATACTTCTGAAGAGGTGTTCTTCCACGCTGGCAAAACCACTGCGTAAGCTTTTTCATCTTCTCTGTTCAGATAGATGAGAAACATCATTTCCCCAGACCGTTCCTAAAAATGGCGAATTTTCGTCTTCCACCTCCTCCCTACCCATAGCACTAGCTTCCTTTCTTTCTAAGGTCATGGAAACGCTGATAAATCGTCAGCTTATGAAATATCTTGAAACGCGGCAACTTTTTAATGCCCGCAGTAAGGTTTCCGCAGCAAAAGGTCCACTAGTGATTTTATGATTTTTCGATATTTCAAAAGGATTTGACGGATTTTGGTATCAAGTTCTTTTGTCGAAAATGCGTGCCTATGGTGTCGATGAGTCTCGGCTTCTATGGATTAGTTTCTAATCGGACCATTCAAGTTAAGCTGTTTTGGTCGGTTTCAAGTCTGATATTCACCAATATCTCAATATATCAATAAGCTCTGTGCTGTCACCGACACTCTTCCCTATTTTAATAAATGATCTCTTAATTGCTACTTCTAATCCAATACACTCCTTCGTTGATGACAGTACTCTTAGCATTTCATATTTGTTCTCTGCTTTTCGGTCGTCGAATTAGGCAGCGAACAAAAGCGACCGATAAACACTCACTTTTCTCCTATGTTCAACTGTTACTTGATATTTGCTTAGCTTCCGATAAAAATCTCATATTGCTTTACAACTAACTTTCTGCACTTTTCATTTCATTACTTAATATTTATTGCTATAGACCTATATTCAGCTCCTGTCAAAGACAAAAATGTGCAATTTTACAGCATAACATAAAGATAACATAACAAGGAAGATTTTTTAACCTTTAAGAATTAAAAAAAGAAAAACTCGTCTTCCTTGGATAACACAGGCGATTATATCTCTCATGAAATCTCGAGACTTACTATATTTGAGGTGGAAGAGATATAAATATTTACAAATCTTCAAAGATTTCAAGAAAGTGCGTAACTCTGTTACTTTTCTTATACGTAAAAGCAAGATGCTCTATCACAAAACCCTTTTCATTAACTGTAACTCAAACTCCAGTTTTTGGAAAAATACTCACCAGATTGGTATTCCCTCAAAGAAAAGATTGATAACTGATGTAATTGATGTACATGAACTAGACTCCAACTTCGTACTGCGTCCAGTAAATACGAGTACATCAAATGTAACACCTACATCGGCGCCCTCTACGTCTTTGTGCAACCAATCTAACTTTTTCTCTTTCTGTGGTGTCGATGAAATCTTCGTTGGTACGAGTTTCTTAAATGTAATATCAAAGGCAATAGGACCAGTAAAAATACTTCTTCCGCTCACGCTCCATAATATCACCCACATATTCAACACTATTCTTACAACGTCAATTTTCCCTGATAGCTGAAAAATTTCAAAAGTTATACCACTACCCAAGGCATCTATATCCCGTAATGCTGAATATCGTCCTATTGCGCTTATTCCATTCTTAACTACAATAAAGTTTTTGAATGCATTGCAAGCCAACAAATTAAAAAGACACCTTGATCGCTCGAAACTAATTAGAGAACTCCAATCGGGTTTTGTTATAACTGCACTACCGCTCAACTTAAATGGTCTGACGACATTCCTGTCGGTTTGGATGGTGATATGGTGGGAATAATGGTATTATTGGACTTTTCAAAGGCCTTTGATTGTGCTGACCATAACATACTATTTTCTAAACTTAGAACGGAGTTTCGTTTCCATAGTTCCTCTTGTAAACTCATTAGATCGTATATCTCAAATCGTTCGCAATATGTGCCCTTCAATTGTACTTGTTCTACGTGTTTATCAGTCCTCTCAGATGTACCACAAGGCTCTCTCCTAGGTCCCCTCCTATTTTCTTGTTTTATCAACGATATTTCAACATGTTTTTCATACTGTAACTACCACATTTATGCCGATGATCTATGTTTCTAAGACAACAATAAATAGCTTCATTAGCGAGTTGAATAATGTTTATATGTGGTCTAAACTTAATAGACTAGGCCTTAACCCATCAGAAACAAAAGACTTAATCATCGACAGACGTAGGCAACAACACATATTTCCGCCACTTCATACGATTAACCTCCTATTGAGTACGTTGAACATTACAAAAACCAGGGTATCTTCTTTGCATCGAATCTCAGCTGGAAGTTGCATGTAAATAATGTTGTTTCTAAAGTCTACGGCGCTCTCCGCGGACTTATTGTTAGTACACAGTACACTTTCTACCAATAAATGTTAAGCGCAAGCTTGTAAAGGCTATTTTCAAATATGGATTACGAATCTGAAAGGAAATTGAAAGTCGCTTATAACTGTTGCGCAAGATACATACACGGTATCAGTAGATATGAACACATTTCCGAATACACAAGACAGATAACAGATTGTTCTCTAAAGGAATTACTGGAATATCGCGTCATATTATTATTACACAAAATTATTCCAACAAAAGAACCAGCGTATCTTTTTCGAAAAATTCGTTTCGCAAGAGGTCATCGATCTTCACAGCTTATATTACCTAGATACAAATACTAACAACCAGACGCCAGTATTTTGTATATTCCATTCGACTTTGGAATGCATAGCCCCTTAATATCAAGTTAACGAATAACATAAATGGTTTTAAACGTAAAGTCTTCGCCTTTTATGCCAATAACCGGTAGCAAAGAGAACTCCCTCTCACACTATTTTGTATTTATTTTCCCTTTCATGTTTATTTTTGTCTTATTTTATTTACTTTTTGCATTTATTAACGCTCATTTAATAAATCAAATCAAATAATAAGTACAATGTATTTGATTAATAAATAAATTACAATTACAATAAGACTCATAGGAGAAAAATATATCGGGAAGTCGATCGACTCACTCGAACATCGACGCAATGACTCCTTTCTCTCTCTGTTTTATTGTTATTTTAACAAACAATGCTCAAGTGAGCTAGCCAATTGCATTCCTCCCCTTCAAGTATTTAACCGCAATACACGTCGTGCGCATGTCTTTGGACGCACAGTCAAATTCAGAAACTCATTTTTTAGACGAACCAAACGAATGTGGAATGCTCTTCCCAACTCAACATTTCCCATTCATTACAATTCACAAACATGTCAAACAAATGTGCACCGGTCCGTCCTTTCCCTCTCTCCTTCTATACCTTCGGTCCGTGCTGTGTCATGACTTCTTGACATTTAAGGGTAGTCTTAACCCGTTGTGCACGCGTCAATTATAAAATAAAAAAAAGTGGTCAAGGTGTGAACCGTAAGGTCCACACGACTAACTTCCCAGTGAGAAGAATGAAAAAACAATTTTTTTTTTATTATTATTATTTATTATTATTATAATTTTAAATTTATTTAAATAATATTTTTTTTTTCATAAATTTAACCGTGGAAGCTTTGGTAGAGGTAAACACTTCCGCCACCTGGTCGTCCTTTACCAAAGCCCCGACCTCCTTGCCATACTGTTCCGTGATTGCCTCCACCCCTTCCTCGGCTTCCTCCACCTCTGCCCCGAAATCCAACACGGCCGCCACCTCGTCCCTGTTTTCGGACGTGGCCACCATGTCCCCGGTAACCTTTGTATTGACCCCTTCCTTTTCTGTCCTCATCTTTTTTTCTGTTTTTTCTTCATCTTTTTTTTTCATTTTTTTCCCCTCGGGAGTGGTGGGAACCACCATTTCTACCCCGTTCTGAAACAATAATAATAATAAACTGAACACGTCGTATCAGAATTTCTTTACTTCAATCACTACATAACAATATTAAAAACAGACTACACAGCTGACACCACAAGACTATTTTTTTTCTTTATGAATTGTCCAACTACATCGATACCAGTTTGTAAGAATTTTTTTATCTCCAAAAAGCATGTTCGTAGCTTGGTGAAAAAAAAATGGTGAAAAAAAAATGGAAACAATCAATGAGGATATCATGACATCAGTCATCCTATACACAGCAGCTATAATTGAATAGGACCACGACATATTTCAAAAACTCAACATAACGTAAGACGTATCAGAATATGAAATAACAATATTTTTTAAGTCTAATTCATTTATGACTATAAAACAAAAAAACACTAGCTTCACCAAAAGCTATTTTACTGTTAACAACTTCTACTTACCTTCAGTCATCGTTAATTTCTCAATTATTAAACGTGCATCATAATAGTATTGTAGTTTCCGACTGTTCTTTTCAACACATTTTTTTGTATAAATTACATAATAATAAATCAACCTTCAGTTGCCAAAAGATTGTTCAATTTTTTGAATCCTACGATATCATTACAGACACTTTATTTGAACTATTAAAACTTTGTTTTATTATAAGCAAAAATTTAGAGACACTATTCTCTAAACGTTATCAACAATATCCAACTGTTACAAACAATATTAATTTTTTTTTCAACTGTATTCAATTATTATTCACAATATTCGATTGTTCTTTACAAAATTCAATTGTTATTAATAATATTTAATTATTAATAGCAATATTATATTATTAATTGCTATAGCCTTACCGATGCTATACTTCCAAACCTGATATAAGTTTAGAGTTGTTGTAGAAAAAAAGTGTTGTTTTTTTATAACTTTCTTTAATGACATTTTTCACAACTCCGATTGCATTTTTGCTAAAATACTCAATCATAACAATGTGAATATGAAGGTATCTAAAATCTGCATGAATAAGCCTTTACTTATCAGTTTGATACAGTTTATGAATGTACTGCAAAGATCTCGGAAGATCTAGAAACTTTACGACTTTGGTTTACTAATCATAAACTAATTATAAGCGAGAAGACAAAACTTATGTCTTTTAAATTATCTAGCAACGTTTTAAATGATTCTAATTTATACTTTCATGCTTATGATTGTAAAAAATTCTGTTTACCTGTACATAGTTGTGGAAAACCTAATTTTGTTCCCAGTTCACCGTGTTCAAATAATTGTTTTAAAATTGAATCAGTGCACCACTATAAATACCTTGGAGTATTAATTGACTATAATTTAAATTGGAAAGATCATATTCAAACAATTAAATCGCATATGTTATTAGTAACGCGTAAGATGTATCTCATCAAACAATATTGTTCCAAAAAAGTTTTAAAGTCAATTTATTACGGTCTTGCTCACTCCAAGTTGCAGTATGGTATATCAAGTTGGGGAGGTTCTTATAGAAGCTCTGTCAGACCATTATTAATAGCCCAGAAACATTTAGTTAGAATTATATGTAACAAAAATCGTTTCGCTCACAGCTGGCCCTTATTTAGAGATCTACGCATTTTACCAATGAGGCACCTTTATGTTTTTAAAGTGCTAAAAGAATTTTATAAGCAAAGCGGTAATATTCCTAGCAGAAGCACACAAATGTATAGTCTCCGTATAAATAGCATGCATCTTGTCAATGTTCCAATTGCTCACAAGACTCACTTTTCACATTTCTACGCTGTTACAGCTCCTTCAATGTTTAATAAGTTACCTTTTTCTGTTCGGACATCCTCACACTCTAATTCGTTTTTAAAAAGAGTTAAATACTGGTTATTCACTATCAATTACGACGTCCTTGAATCGTTACTTTAAAGTGTTAAGTTCATTGTTATTTCTTAATAATTTATTATCGAATTGTATTTTATTGTATATTAATTGCTTTTGTTTTTCTGAATTCTTTTGGTATATTTTTTATGAAATCCAAAAAACAAATAAAGAAAAATAATAATAATAATTTTGTATAAACCGATGTTATCCCCACTTCAGATCAATTTACATTTGTTAATCAAATTGCTGTGTCATTCCACACTAACTTTTAAGTTACGGATTGATTTCTATTATTTTCCGCTATATTTTGTATGAATGTATATTAGCTTTAAGTTATGAAGAAAATAAACAAATATAATCTATAATCTATAAATTGTGCACTTCATTCATTTTAAAATTCAGCTTGTTTGCCTTTTTTCTTGGTTTTCTCATTTAAAAAAAAAACGGCTGGACCGACTTCGTTGAAAATTCTTTCAGTTCTATGTTATGTAATTACGCGTCTAATGCATCTAGTCCCATGTTAATATCATCTTTGGTTCTCAAGATAATCGAGACGAAAAATGATTACGAACACACATACACACATACACACATATGTACGTACATACACACACACAGACATCTCTATAAAAACGTTGGATTTGGATTCTGGTGACCTTGAAACGTGGAGATATGTCAAAATTTGGGATTCACAAAATCGGCCTCATTACAAATACTTCCCACTATAAAGTTAATAATAATAAATTTTAAGAATCTCATACTTCTGTCTAAAAGGATAGATACAACTATACATCTGGCCAGGGTTGATGCAAACCGATTGATAGACCATCAAACCACTCATTCTGGACGAAGGCAACAGAGACATCGAATTACGGCACGACGATGAAGTACTTTCGTCAAGTCAAACAAAGCCATGGCATGTAATATTTGACCTTTAATAAAAGATCTTATATTATTTTTTTCTGTGTTTAAGTATTTTATCGCATTTACCTTTTGCCCCTTGTTACCTTTTAAATTGGCAGGTGGTGAATACTTTTGGTCTGTGCTTAACAATTTATGCACAATATATAGTACACACCACTTTAGCAGATTAGTATACCACAGAGGGTTTTGTCAGCATCAGCATAGCTATTGCCGGATTCAAACCCCGTGTCATCGGCATCACTGTCACAGCGTACCTTTGACAACCACTTTTTCCCCAAATATAACATTTCGCATGATTGACAGATTTGACTTGAGCTGCGTGGCTTATTTATGAGCAGAGCTTTGTAAGAAATGACGCGTATTAGAAAATGGTTTTAAAGCAACTATCTATAAATCAGTTCCAAAAACAACTCTTAATAATACAACGGTATCTATAATTATATGAAACGATGGATGATTGGCTTGGATGCATGGTCGACAAAGCCTAAATAATGAATCGCATAAAGATTGGTAATCATTAAATTTATATCTCTGCAGTCGTTATGGCTTGACATATGTATTTTGAATAATATGCCGAATTATATTTAGTGAATATAACGTGACAGAATTCAATTTGCTTAAAAGGAATTCATAATGTGGATAGTAAAATTAGCTGGAAAAGCCATTTCGATTTGACGACTGTCTGTCTATTAATAGGTTCTGTTTTGTTTTAGTTTTGGTGTCGTAAATGACAATCAATTTTCTTTCCTCCGAGGCTCATAAAACTAAAATAATAGTCAAGCCAAACATCTACAGCAACTGAATACGGTATAAATGCCTTCACTCGTACTTTATTTGACTTTGTTAATGTGTTGTCCGGATACTACAACCGATTCTATTGATAGTCAATAAATAGTTTAATGAATGGCCCTTGAAATATAAAAATTGTTGGGGTTATGGCCAACAAAATGTTTAAGCCAACATTTTTCTGTAAATTTTTTTATTGGAAAAAAATGTTCTCCGAACTCGACTGCCAATTTGATTCACCTATTTACAGGATTACGGCAATCAAACGAGTGAGAAATGTTGTGTTTGGGGAGTAATCAGATTTGACATTTGGTGGAATTAATAATCATTTAATCGTGTAATCCTAATTCCTGTCACACATATTTTCTAACCATTCTATACCACGACCATAAGCCTATATATTGCGTCGTATTTTCATTAATCAATTGATGTAATATAAATAATAAGTCCAGAAAGGTGAGAGTCAATAATACTATGGCATTGATTGCAAGCAAATTTGGTTTGGGGACAAAGTGTTGAGAGATTTTTTGTAATTTAACGATTAAATGCATTTTTCATTCAAAATTAACGGGCTATTATTATTTGTGACCTTTTGCCGTCTTGAGGGCAGTGCCACAACTTCATCAGCACATAACTTTTGGGATTTCTGACGAAAAAACGATTTCCAAAGTTCTTTTTTGTATTTGAATTTCTTTTACCGTAACATACCGTAAGAGGTAGACCAAACTTGACTGATATATTTAAGAAGGAGCCTAACCAAGTTAGCGAACGAGTATAAGACGAAAGTTAAGTTCTCGGTCGCGAGTAACAACTATCTTGACATTTGCTAACATTGAGCACGAAATATATATTTTTTTTGACACCAAATAGTGAACCTGTTTACTCGTAAGTCGGATTGGAGAGAGAAGGAATCAGCAGGAGAAGATGTATGTTTAAAGATATTCATATCATCATCAGATGAGAGTTTTTGATAACACAGTTAACATCGTTAAGGGTTATGATAAATATTAGTGGACCAAGGTGGCTGCCTTGGGGTACTCTAGAGTTGGTATTAATTAGATCTGAAAAAAAATGCACTAACGGTCTTAGAGGTAGGATTTGATCCAAAGGATATAACCGGAGAGGATACTAAGAGCTGTGGACATAAAAAGTATAATTTGATGTGAGATTTTGTCGAAGACCTTGCTGAATTCTGTGGCAACGACGTCTACTTCTTTGTCATTTTCAAATGCACACAAAGATTCTGATACAAACTCAATTAAGTCAGAAGTTGTCGATCGTCACATGTTGATTTGAGAAGAAGATGGACTTGCAGTGAAAGAACGTATACGTACGTATAAACTATATTCCCAAAGCTTGAGTATGCTCAAGCGCTTAGCAATAGGGTGATAGTTTGATATTTCATTCTTTTGTCTTTTTTGGAGGATTGGGATGATATAGGCGTTTCTCTAAAGCTGGAGAAATAGTCCCTGTGAGTCAGAACTTTGAAATAAAGCCGTGAGGGCTATAGAATAGATGGTTGACATTTTTTTAAAACTATGGCGGGGAGGTCGTCAAGATTGTCGAATAGTCTTCTATTTATATATATTTCCATATATTTTCGCGATGATTACGGTCGAACTTATATTCACTGACGCGAAAGATATTTGAGGGCAGTTTTTTATATACCGAAAGTAGGCACGATCGGGTTGAATAACCTATTCGGTGAACATCTAGCTGAAGAAATGGGTAAAAAATTTGGCAACTACATTCGGATCATTGGAGGAATTATTCTTTTCAGCTTTCGTTTTTGCATTTATAATGCGGTAGAAACTTCAAACACTGGAGATAAGAGAGAATTTCATTTGTTTCATGTGTGCAATGAAAAAGGGTTTTGTGGTGAATGTGTGGTTCTTTGTCAATGTAAGTAATGCGCTTATGGCGATCTTCATTTGCTTTACATTTTTTTGATTAACATTTTCCACACTAGGTCAACTTTAGCGCGTTTCATCTATCAAATTCTAATTTTCAGAATGGAAGCCAGTAAACCCGCATGACAACTTTTTTCTGAATTTCTGAATAACTTTTTCAATTTCAATATAACTTTTCCAATATAATCTTGACACCATTGACGAAATTGCTTACGTGAAAATTATATATTGAAACGTCAGCCACAATATCACAAGGACAGATATCAATACTTTGTCCCTAAGCCAATATTTTTATGTACATTAGGCGAAATTCGTCTATAAAAATAGGAAACTAACTATTCGTTCATATTTTAGCCAATACGGCCGGCCTTATTTTTGCTCCTAAATGGATACCTCGATAGAAATTTTTCACCTCAACTTGTTTTTATAACTGTTTGCTCAAATGCATTTTTTCACAATACCGGTTTGTGCGCAGAGTTCGTATGGTTATAACTAAGGCAAATAAATCAATGCGACATTAACGTTATTTTTTCCGTGTGCAAACACTCATTCCGAAAGTTAAGCGTTCACGTTGTCGTGATGCATTTTTTTTTTGTAATTTTATGTTTTCGTAGACCTCTGGAAAACAAAAAAAAGTTCGCCTACTACTTACCATTGACTGTCTTCGATCCTCTAAGGCGATGGTGCCACTAATGATGGGATGAGGCAATAAGACTTTTTACGACCGAGTGCTTGCTGTGAGCTTCAGTTCATTTATAAATATCCGTCTAAGAAGCCGAATTTCGTTTACTCTCAGGCTCTCGTGAGTAATTAAATTTTTAAAATATTTAACGATGATGTCATAAGCCGATCCTCATCTGACTTTTTGGCATTTTCTTACTTCATTGTATGTCTATTTTTGGCAACCAGTCATAACAAACGGAACAGTATCGACGTTTTCAGGAAACAGCTTTCACGAATTCATCGTTTGTTCTTTGGATTGCTCTTGAAGTATGCAGTCTGTTAAAAGCAAATCTTGTATGCCTGAATGGCGACTTCTGCTTTAATTTGTGGTGGCTCAACTACATTTTCAGCACCACTTTCTATCTTTTCGCGTCCTGCTGTGGACCCAGCTTGGGTCCCTTTTTGTAATCTAATTACTTACAATGATAATCAGTTATTTAATTTTTTTTTGCTCGCTTATATGCCCACTAAGTCAGTGTATAAAAAATCATATAAATAGAGCACTATTCCTAGGAGGTACTGTAAATTGAATGCGAACCGTCGAAGGGGTAACATCAAAATGTATAACGAAATTGGAGCTGTTATCAAGACCCTCGGCTTGAAAAATCTGTCTACCATATTTCTCAGTAGCGCGCTTAGCCAAGGAGTTTAAGCTGGGTAGAAAATCCACTGAAGTCAAAGGACGCCCATCTACGTCCCTCACTGAAGATAACGAAAATTTTGTGTTGGCAGGAGAAGTTTCAAGCAGATCAGGAAATGTTTTTGTTACGTTTCGTGACCATAGTCGAGACCTGAACCCATCATATTGACCCGGGACCCAAACAACAATCGATGATGACGGCAAAGAGAGGTAAAGTGTTAAGTTTGGCGAGAAAGGTTTAGGCATCCCTTTTTTTTTTTTCTTTTGGGAAGCTGATGGAAAATTTATGGTGGAATATTGGGAAAAGGGATCCACTCTTTTGGGATCTACGCAAACCAAATAGGAAGATTGCGGAAGGTCATCACACTATAGTATAGTATAATTTGGTAATTTGAGTTTTAACCTGGAAGAGTCTGGTCGAGCGCTATAACCACACTCAAGAGCTCAAGTCTACAACAATTATAACCTGGCTCGGCAAACGGCTTAGCTTCACGCTACTCCCAATAATTCGCTATCAGTTAGAATACAGACTCGGTTCTTTACACAGAGGAAACTGACTGAATACTGTCAACGCGACAGTATCAATGAGACGACTAAAGTGCCATTACGGATAAGTGACCTGAGCGGATCATACATAGCCGAGAAGGGACGGAGTAGCGTAATCGCCGCACCAACACAATTAGCAAGTCTGCGAGTGCCACAATAATAAATTTATGTGCCGCACCTGGACCCTCTTAAAATTGAATAACACCTAGCAAATTATCCACAGTCAACCACACATGTCAAATGCTTTCGATCTTATGATGTCTCTACTGGGATTATTAGACCTTTTTTTGCACGTGTTACATTTAGTCACTTTAATTGGGTTTGCAACAATCCCGTGCAGGGACGGGTTAAGAATATCCCTACAGCGATACCTCTCGCTTGTCATAAAAGGCGACAAGGCGATGAAGTAAGCCCAAACCGGGAAGTCTGCCGCTACTTTCTGAGGTCAAACCGGCGGACCCCACAAACGGACCAGTAGGAATGCAGTTAAGTGGGAAGGTTATGGTCCTACACTTCTGACGACCATAACAACGCCGGAAAAAGGAAAAGAAGAAGAAGAATTGGGTTTGCAACAAAATTGGTACCAATTTTGTTGCCACACGTATCATGTAAGACTGTGCTTCGGCTGGCCAGTAATGAGGTAAACTTTAAATTCTTCGGCCCATAGTGGTATGTTACCAAATCTATATTCTTTCGGCTTTGTTTTATGCTTGTGAAGTTGGAAGATGCAAAATACACGTCAAAAAGCCATGGAACACTGCTCAAGATTACAGAATTCGCATTTCCACTTTTTTACGAATTAATTTGTCAGTGATTTAGGGGTAACGTGAATTTCGGTTCAAATTTCTCTATCATCTTACACCACTAACGAAACAGTAAGGCGTTAAACAGTTCGCCTCAAAGAGATTGCAACAAACCTTAACAGAGGAGCACCGGAAGGAATAGTAGTGCTAGATCCGCCGCTATGGCTGAGGAGTCGCGGATGAACCGTCATCATCGACCAGACGAAGAACCACGTAACTGGCCATTAAGCGCTTGTCTACGCAGCACATTTTGATGAAAGATTGAGTATATTCCTTTTCAAAGTGCAGAAGCCCATCAAGCACTGACGGCAGAGCGTCAATCGCGTCTAGGGTACGTTCACGCTCTCCTAGATAGATGGGCGGTTTTCGGTTTTCGCCATGGACTTCACAAAAATAAATTTTGATCTGAACCAGTATAAAAGCAGACAAATTGTGCGCTTCTGACAATTTGTGTATCATTCAAGAAAAGCAACCACATCTACTCAGTAACTGTATTCTGCATCGTTAACGCCGCAGTTGTCATACCTGTCACACTATAATGAAGAAGATTTCGTTGCCGTTAATTGATGAACTGAACTGGAGGACAAAATTCGCCCCACAATAGATATTTTGAAGGATGCGTTTCATCGGCGTTATTTGTCTATCTGGTACCTATCTGCAATTTACCGAGCTTCATAACTCTCTCTACGAACGACATATGATAAAAATGCAAGCCAATCTTATAAACGATCCTAAGTCCTTCTTTCAGTTTGTCAACTACAAAAGAAAATCTGATGACTATCCAACTTCACTTTCTTTCAATGGCGAATCCTCGACTAATCCCAAAACGATCGCCAACTTTTTTGTCAACTTTTTCAAACAATCTTTCGACGACTTTTTTGTACCGGACACTACTTTCTTCTACTACTCACCAAATTTCTCCCTTGGACCATTTCTCCCACGTACTATTAACTCCCATATCATCGAAAATAAATTGAATCAACTTAATGATGAGTTCACTCATTGGCCCGATGGTCTCTCCGCCATATTAGGTACTACTCTCCATTCTTTCTGTCCCGCTCTCAAAAATATTCAATTCGTCCCCATCCTTTGAAGAATTTTCCCAGATATGGGGAGCCGCTTTTATAACCCCTGTTCACAAAAAAAACCTCCAAAAAGTGATGTTAACAACTACCGCCCTATCACCAAACTGTCACTTATACCCAAGCTTTTTAAATCTCTAATCTCCTCTCCAAATCCCTAATTTCCTCTAAACAACAAAGCTTCCTCAAATGCAGATCTACAACCATAAACCTTGTCGAATTTGTGTCCTTCGTCCGCTCAGCATTAGAGAATGGGAATGAGGTCGACGTCATTTCCACTGATTTCAGTACAGCCTTCGACAAAATCATCCACAAACTAATGTTCTTCAAACTTTCTTGGCTTTGAACCCACTGCGTTGAAGTGGATATCTTCTTATTTAAAACGCGTTACTACAGTGTTCGTTTTAGATCTGCCATTTCTAACCCTTTCTTAGCTTCTTCCGGCGTTCCCCAAGGCAGCCAACTAGGTCCACTTATTTTCAACGACATCGAGTTTTTCATCAAACATTCCCACCTCTCACTGTACCCCGACGACACCGAGTTTCTCAAAACCATTTCCTCGAAACAAGATTCTTCCCTTATTCAATCGGTTCTCAGCAGCTTCTCCATCTGGTGCTCCAAAAATGGCTTGAAGCTTAACATTACCAAATGCCAATCACCTTTTCACGAAAGCCTATCAAACCTCCTCCTTGTCTCTGCTTCCTCAATAATTAGCCCATCTCCACCGTTCAGGTTATCCGCGATCTTGGCATACTATGTGAATAAAGGCTCAATTTTCGCGTACATATCGACGATATAATTCTTAAAGCCAACTCTGCATTCGGTTTCGTGAAGCGTTGGTCTAAATAATACTCCAAGCCCTACGTAACCTGATCGCTCTATATTACCTTGATTCGCCCCCTTCTTGAATACGCATCTCAAGTGGGGTGGCCTTGCCAAAAACCCATATTTCTAGAATCGAAAGCATCCAACGTCGGTCCCTACATTTCGCTCTTCGAGGTCTGCCCTGGAACAATCCTTTGTTCTTACCACCCCATCTAGATCGTCTTAAACGAATAAATTTGAGTACGTTGCAGGAAAGGAGATGAGTATCTGACATTCTCTCCATTCATAGACTTCTGACAGGTACCATTGACTGCGCCACCCTTTATAACTCCATACCTCTCAACACTAACCCTTGTAACATACGAAATTCTCGTCTCTTCCATCTATCCAGCCCCTGCACCTCATACGGCTCCAATGAACCCATTTCCCGCACGGTGGGAAATCTTCTCTATCTTCTCAATAGCTTTTCCTTCTCCCAATCATAGTTTTTGAGAATTGCGCGCCCCTCTTCCGTTCTTCATTTATATTTAGATTAAGTAAGATTAAGTTAGCTTGAATTAAGCTCAATAAATGGGGTTATTGAGCTTATTTTGGAACTTATTTTATTCCAGTTTATAGGCCCAGCTTAATTTATTATTTTTTCACCTTCTCTAGAAATCATCCTTTTTTTTTTTGCATTTGGCGATTAAGTTGGGAGACGAGACATCCACGAGTTACATTTCCTTTCATTATTTTTATTATACTTACGGATGCGAATTGTTTATATACATATGTACATCCTCCATTTGATTGGTCATCACCGATACCATTTTCAAAGAGTTATGAAACTATGTCGTTTTATGCTAGATATATAGCAAAACAACTTCAGATGAGTGGTTTTGCTTCACTTTACAAATATTGTACCACAACCCCATACATTTCCACCGCTGAGACAATTATGATCTAATCTCACCCGCCTATTCTCTCATTCATTGATCCTCTGCTTTATTTTCCAACATTATTACATAAATTCAACTAGCGAAGAACAAGTACAAAACAGAAACCCGTATCACCTTTCTTCAATCTACTAACACACATTACTAGTCCTCGTACAACGAGATTGATGAGCGCAACTTCAACGACAGTCCATCGATCCACAAACGCTCCCAAAACACAAACCGTTCATAATTAGAATTTTTATGACTTCGACATACTTCCAAACTCAGAACAATTGGGAACAACAATCCGTGAAGCCAAAATATTTAAGTGGGACTCGTGGTGCAATTTGAATATATTTTTTGTTCTCTCTTTCAGCACCGAGTTTGGGAAAATTCCTAAGAGATACTCGTGAATAGAGCTACTTCCCTTTTGCAACTGCAAACGAAAATAACTGGCATTTAACGGTTAAGTTACATTTTCACTTTAACTTTATCCATACATAGTATGTGTTCAGCCGCTGTATTCATATCTTATCTTGTATCTCGGACATTGCTTTAATTATTTGGTATGGTATACCTCCGTTCGGGATAATCGTTTATCAGCGAAAACTAAAACTGTTAATTGGGCAAGTAACAGTTGGAACTGACGCAACATCCTAATCTGTATCTTCTTTGGCAAATCGGCAGACTTTCATTTTAGTCTTCTGTTTTTTGTCTTAGTCGATAATAGTTAAAACGATCATTTCAAATCCACTAAATCCAACTCAGCCGGCGCGAGTTCATTTGCCATTGGTCGAATGTGTTTCTGACTTTCAAATACTTCAAGCAATGTCCGAAAGAAAACTTGTCTGTCTACCATCTTCTTCCCTCTTTGGTCTTTCGCTTCTGTGAAGAACCAGTTCTATCTGCTTTTTTGTGTTTTTTGTTTTGCTGGCTTAAGTCAGAACAATACTTGAATGACTGTAACCGAAGTTGCATAACGCTGACCTAAGGTTGAAGGCGGGATACAAGCCCCCGAGCTTGTCCGCCTTAATTGTTACAAGTAACATCTGACGACGACAAGCGAATTACCATAAAACGTAATTAAATTTAATGAAAGCGACAGAGTGATGTTCGAGAATTCGTCCACTTTCGTTTTCGTTTTCGGCTCTATCTTTGTTTTATTACACACGGGGAAACAACAGATATTTTATGTAGCATGTGACGAAGCTTACATAAAGGTTTCGGAGATACCAATCAATTTTTGAAGAGATTCGCGCTCTTTCATTCTGTCTTGTGAAAGTTGAATTTGAGGCAATTTTGTTTTTATCTTTTATGTGTTCAGTCGAAGTTAATTGCATTTTAGGGGAGAGCATTTGGAGCATTTGGATATAAACTTTCCAACCTACCAAACCATCCGCAGACTAGTACCTAATCAAATATTGACATTTGACACACTATAACCACTCTATCAACCGCTTTCAATTAAGATACACAAATTCATAGATCATATTTACAAAAGAAAAAAAAAAGAATCATAAAACCCAATGTCAACCTCAAACCGCAGCCGAAAAGTGTGTTGAGAGTGCTGTTCGCACATTTTCCTCGGCAATGCGTCTTCATTACCATCCACAACACGAACGCCTTCAGCATCAGCAGCACCTGATGAATGAGATTTCTAAATGTCTCGGCTCACTGTTACTCGGTTTTCTATTTGCACGAGGAGAAAGAGAAAATGATCCACTGACCAGCTTCCGCATGTTGATGAGCGTAATAGTGATGCATCTGCACCATCGTACGATTCCGCCCATATCAATCGTTATACCATCATCGCCAATTGACACAACCAACTTCATATTTTGCCTTTTTTTTTGCTCTTTTCTAGATACTTTATCACGCTGATCGCTGTAAGGCAAACAGCTGAGAGAAGTGGCTCCAACCGATAGCGGTGCGCGGGAACGTGCTTTGCAGACTTGACGAAGTATCTGCAAGAGGTAGCGACAAGAGTAAAACTTTCTTCTTCCAACCATTTCGACCATTCCACGCCTTTGCCCATCGAATTCGAGCTACGTTGTTGTCATTGGAGCGACCATGCCGTCGCTTAGTTAACTACGAACAACGCCGGAATACGGTCGATACGACGGAGCAGTGATCGTTTTTTTTTCTCATATTCTGTCCTTACCCGGAACTGAGCTCCTGACGAGCCCTAAAAACCATGTACATTCCGCATCAAATACTCGTAAATATCGTTTAATATAACAGTGTATCTAGATATATTAAAGTTATTCAAAGTGAAGATCATTGACAGACTAAGTGTGTCGCGATGTCTAAACAACGTCGGCTACAGAAGTGGAACTGTTCAGGTTCAATGTGTTCAAAGTGTACCAGATCGACAGCGCGAATTCCCGTCACACCAATCGCGACGACACGTCATAATAAGCCGGTCAGTGGGACAATGATCGAATCAAGATCGATAACCACCTCCATCGCGATCGCGTTTGCTTTAGTTTTACTTTTATCCGACGTGCAAGCTGCATCCGAGAAATATAACAACACAACACCGATGACACCAAAAATAAAATTCCGCGAAACGGATGATGTGCATTATACCAACCATACAAGTGGTAAGAGTAAGTGGTTCTCGGATTTGTCGACCGGTAATGATCTATGGGATGGAATCATTCACGACTGTTATCATCGACCATCGTTCACGTGTTTCCAGAAAAATGTTTACACTTTCCTCCACGGGGCATTAGAGTCGAGTGATGTTAATGTGACGCGAGGGATTAGGTTGTACAAGAATCAAGTGGACTATGCGAAGTATAAGCTCGAGGCGAATGAGTTACCGCAGGATGATGGAGATACAAATGAGGTTGCCGATGAACATGTGGAGAATAACGAAATACCCAATGAGTCGAGAGCAGGTGAGTCAATTTATATGTTTTATTGTTCTCTTATGTGAGTTTGTTTTTGTTTTTGTTTTTTTCGTATTCCTTCTGGTTTCGATAGGCTTTCACTTTTGGATTTTTATGATACTAAAGAATTTACGGGAATATCTGATCAACGGAAAAAGAACGACGTGAGTTGCATATGTAAGCGGTTTACGGGGAAGTATTTTACGAGGAAAGTTGAATAGTTTTGAAAATGCTCATAAAAGCGTTTGACTTACAGCCAAATAGACCCAACAAGCCGGGCAAAAGGTATATGTGATAAGCATATCTTACAAGTACAGCAAGAAACACTAGGGACTTGGTTCTACTTCATATACTCTGAGTGAATACTTAGTTTCGACCGGGCCACTGAAGTTTCTATAAAATGAAGTAAAAATTACGTTCGAAGTAATAAGAGTAATTACTTCTACCCGCCTAGCCTCTAATTTGGGTTTTGGGGGAATATTTTTGTTTTTGTTCCGGCAGATAATTGTTTTTTATACGTCCCTCGGAGAAAATATGTATTGTAGATGCTTTACTAATATAAAATGTTGGCACACACGACAGTCCAGAGAAAGTGTTTGGCTGTGTAGTACTCCTAACCACACGCTCGTTTTACAGTTGCACATTAGGATGACTAGTAGAAGTATAGTGGACTTTAATGATAACATAATGATAACAGCAAGTCTTCCAAACTCGGTTCCCCATAGTGATACAAGCAAAGCTGCAGACCTCCTGTGGTCTTCCGGGTGAACATTTTTTTTTTTTATAATTCGTGCAGGTTCAAGAGTTACGCTCTTATGGTGTTTGTCACAGAACCTGGGATGGGTGCAGATGGTTTTTGTCGAAGATGTTCGTTCACTACTCTCCGGGGGTGGTTGTCCTAGATAGGATTTGAGGGATTCGACTGAATTTGCGTTGGTTGTAGTTCACAGTAACTCATTTTGTTTCAATATCATCAAAGTGTTATATTGGAAATGCGCACACAGAGTATGAATTTTGAAGTGATCTTATGCTACGAGTGCACTTTTTGATCATCTCTCATTCACAACTGCTGTTGTTGCAGTCTTGAACTATGGACCTTCGGCTCAACAGTCTGTCATGATTACCATTGCACCACGACCACCTAAAACAGGTCCGTCATTTATTATTATGCCCTCAAAAAAAATAAATTGTTTGACCTTGCCAAAGAGTGGGCTTCATTCATGAAAAATCAGAAATTTTTTTTCTTATTTTCTATATAGCTTTTCGAGCTCAAAAGTTACAATTTTTTTCTTGATTCTGGAGGGAGATATATGTTTATGGCAAAATAAGTATATATACTACTCAAAGGAAAATAGGGCACACCCAAGATTTATTTTGTATTTTGCCTAAAAAATACTTAATTGGTAAACATTATCGAAACGAAGCATTTTATTGTAGAGTGTGCGTGGGTATGATTCCTCATCAATGCTTTGAACAATAATTTTACCGTTGGCTCCAAGTGAGTAGGCAAAAAGCCCATGGCCTGAAAAACAATCAATGCAAAAATTATTGCATTTATTTTTTCAGCGTTGTTGTTAAGTGTTACTTTCTTTAATTGTTTTTCTTTACTTCTTCGTGACTAAACGTGATTACCATGCCCGGTTCTAGACGTCATTTGGATACTGAAAACGCAATAAGAGCGGTAAATATGCTGAAGTACGGAGAATCCCAAAGAGCTGCTGCATATCGTATCGGTGTGTCGACGCGAGCTATCCGAAACGTGTGGGAATGCTTCCAGGAGACCGGGAGTGTAGCAAAGAGACCTGGTACAAGAAGAATCAGAGCAACAGCTCGGCAAGAAGACCGGTACATTCGAATAACTACACATCGGGGGCTTACCGTAAAGGTGGCTTTACAAACTCAACTGCGGCAGTAAACTGGCACTCAATCGAAATCGACTCCACGAGGATGGTCAACGTCCAGAGTGCGTGCTATTCGGCCGAAACTTACACCGGCCCATCGGGCAGCGTGCTTAAAATACGCCCGTGAGCATTCAATTTGGACTATGGACAACTGGAGATCTGTGATCTTTACAGACGAATGGAAGATAAAGTTTTTGAATGATGATAACGTTTACCGACCTGTTCATTCCCGGAAGTGACCAATTTGGGGGCCCCAAACAGTACTGGTAATCCTGGATGAGGGCGTCGTTATCGCCGCCAGTTACGTTGAAATGGTAGTACCACCTGTGTGATTCCTTTAAGACAGAGAGTTGGCGAAAGGTTTGTTCTTATGCAAGACAATGCTCGTCCGCATACGCCCATATTACCCAAGCAGCTCCTTCTGACAATATTTCACATTGCCATGGCCAGCAAAGAGCTCAGACCTCAATCCCTTCAGGCATTTATGGGAGCAATCAAAAAGAAGTCAAATCAAAGTCATGCCAAAGCCTGTTGGGAGCACATATCCGAATAAAATGTAACGCATCTAATCGAAAGCGTATCACATAGGCTAATACAGTGCAATAGGGGTTGAGGAGGCCCTACTTGCTACTAAGCAAAACAAATCAACAGCAAATCACAACAAAAAAATAGTGATATGTATAGTTTTATTTTGTTTATTTTGCGCAAGCCCATGTGTTTCTTGCGTGTACCCATTTTGTTTTGATTAGTTTATATATAAAAAGTTTTAATTTTAATTCTTATTGGTGTATTTTTAATCATGTTTTGTCAGCATATCATCAGTCTGGGCAAATGTGCCTTTGGCAAGTACTGCGCGCCGTTTTCGTCTTTGTATCTCGAGTTAGGACATAAGAAACACCTGCTTTGGAATCTTTCGTTGAGTTTCTCTTAATAAAATATTCTCGCAATGCTAGGAATCGCTTCCCATTGACTTTCAAAGCACTTTCAAATGACCGTGGATAGTTTGTCCCAATCACTTTTTGCGTATATGGCTTTACCAAAGATAAACCTAAATTATACAGATCGATGTTTTACTTAATTTTTTTATTTTTATAATTATTTCGGATCGAATACAGAACCATTGAATTAATGCCCGCCTGGTCGTGTCCTACCATAGAAATATATCTCGTTCCTTCGATCCTGCTTTTGCACTCCAGCCATGTAGAGTAAACGTAAATGACGGCACGAATCTCTTCTTCTGTTGCGTCGATAATGATTCCGGAAGTTGGAGGTTGAGTACATGTTTAAGTCGATGGGGAATCGGCTGGCTGGAAAACTTTTTTGACATTAGTTGCTGACTTCGATATTTGTATTTTTAACCAAAACTTGTAAAATAATATAGTCAAACAGAAGATTGCATGCTTCCACCTCTAACAAATTCCAAATTTAGCCTCATCTTTGCAGCCCGACATTTTCAAAACTTTGTTTCTCGCTGCTACCCGGGCTTATCTCGTCCTTATCATAGATGGCTCTATTTTGAGACATATTGTCCAAATTTAGAACACGTGTGCAGTTTTCCAACTTAGGAACGTTTTGTAGTATAATTCTGAAATAATCCATCAACATACCTTGTAAAAGTTCCAAAAATTAAAAAAATTTCATTCACTTATCTTTCAACAAAAATATTACACAAACGCCACGATATCTTCAGTTCGAAAAGAGGAAGTGCACCAAATATCTTTCCGATATAAATTAATAACGAAATAAATAAAAGTTATGTCACTTTTGAAAAAAAAAAACGACTTTTTTTAAAAAATATAACCCATACGCACCCCACACGCATTCTAGGGTTAACCAAGACTCAATAAATTCAGTTTTTTTAACTTTATTCGAGGAGTTCTTAAGATCACGTACTATTTTCGGCGTGGTTATAGGGTTAACACCGCAGATTGAATAAGCTTTAAAGTAGAATACCTCGCGATTTAGTTTGGGTATATATGTATGTATCTGCTTGAAAAAAATATTTGCCTAATTTGCCATAATTGTCTAATAAAAAACGAAGTCGACATTAGTCTTACTACGTGAAGGCCTCAGCGCCGTGTTTCTTCTTTCCATGTTTTTGTTTTTTTTATATAATTCGTGCAGGTTCAAGAGTTACGCTCTTATGGTGTTTGTCACACAACCTGGACGGGGTGCAGATGGTTTGTGTCGAAGAGAAGATGTTCGTTTAATACTTTCCGGGGGTGGTTGTCTTAGATAGGATTTTTCAGAGATTCGACCGAAATGGTCGCGTTGGTTGCAGAACAAACCGTTCTGTGGAGTTTGGTGAAAAACACTCTTCCATGGTAAGAGTTCCATCAAAAACTGATGCGCATGGGGTTTTAGTTCTTATGATTGCCATATAGATCTAGAGGGCTCTTCTGGGTGATAGAACTCATATCTCTCAAACGAACCCTTGTCTTACCTACTCTACTATTACCAAGGACTCAGTTGTTTTTGATTCGACATGTTTTAGGCAAAATAAATTAGTATCTAGGACAAATTCCACATACATAGTTCTTTGGAACGGGAATGGTGACACCAGCTAAGTCAAGCATATTATTTTCATCCTTCTTGTAAAAGAACAACCTTGAGGAAGATATATATATAAATATTTATAATATATATTCTTAGTAAATTAAGCTTTTAAAAGACATTTTTTAAAACTTCTTATATTTCTCAATTCACTTAACGTGCAACGAGAGCTGGCTCTTTTGAAAAGGATACTCAGGTAGGAGGGGGTGGGGCTTACTAATATTTTCGAAAGATCCTCCTGAGGGAATAGTAAAAAACTGGCAGACCTTTGGCTAATAATTTTATTCTAACAAAAAAATGAGCAAGGATGAACATCTTTGATTGAGTGAAGCAATTGATTTGCCCTCTACCGCAGGATATGTGAGATAACGCAGTACCCCGCTGAATAGGCGGCAACTTAATTGAAGAAAATAATCGAGTATCTGGGCTCAAAGCAGAGAGACGGTAGTATATATTTTTTTTATTTTTCATCTCCTTTTCGGTCAATACACTTTTTCCAACGTTTTTCCCATTTCTTTAATTCCTTCAAAAAAGATGACTTCTCAAACTCATTAAAATAAGCCTCTGTTTCGGTGATAACCTCCTCGTTTGAACTATTTTTTTTCCCCCGAACCATGTTTACAAAAGCAATCCTGCCAGATCAGGAGAGTACGGTAGGTGTGGCAGCAATTCATAGCGCAATTCATTTAATTTCGCAGCAATAGCTCTTGATGAATGTGCTGGTCCGTGGTGAAACAACACTTTTTTCTTAGTCAAATTTCCTTCAATTTCTTGTCGAATTTGTCCAATAATTCACTGAGATACTGTCCATGAGATTATTTGCTTCAAGTCCCACAAAATTGTTGCCATGACTTTTCCGGCTTATGGGACCGTCTTTGCCTTTTTCGGAGCAGATTCACCACCAAAAATCCATTGTCTGGACTGTCGTTTAATCTCTGACGTATAATATATATCCAGGTTTCATTCACGGTAACGACCCGGCGCACAAACTTCCCAAAACCTCGATTAAAGAGTTCCAAACTACTTCGACATTATCAGCCTTATCCGCTTGTTGTTCAATGTCAACAATCGCGGCACCCATCGGGCCGTCCCATGCGACACGCCTACGGCCTCTACTACCTCACTCACTTTTGTTCGTCGATCAGCGAGAATGATGTTTACTTTTTGAACAATTTCTTCAGTAACCCCTGAAGTCTGCCGGGCGGCCTGGGCGCTCCTCATCAAAAAAGAACCTCGACCACGTTTAAAATCATTAAATCAATATCTGACGATGGTCAATGATGTCGAAAGGTATCCATAGATAGCATCCAACTTTGCTATTTTTGTTCACATTTTTTCCATCCAAAAAAAAGCGAACGATCAATATTGTTCATTTTCCATTTTATCGAAAAAATCAAAACGGGTGTGACAAAATGTGCCACCAAGAAAACATTAACCTGCGAATCAGTCTAAGATGCTATATGATATCGTTTGACACATAGCGGTACAAGACAGTAATGCCTAATTCCCTCAGTAAGGCCATCTGTTTTCAAACACAGGTACTTATTGATCGATCCTTGTAGGTGCTTACAAATACCTTAATCAAGTCATTCCCCCATTACTCTGTTTTTGTGTCAAAATGCATCATAACTTTCATGGAAACATATAGTGTTCAAGATTTTACTCATTGCAACCACTCATTTTAAGATACATTGAAGTAATTTATGAATAAATAATGACGAACAAAAATTTAAAGCAATACAACCTCGGGAATATAAGTAACTGAGAGAAATGTGGTGGAGTACTAGGTCGCCATATACTAAAAGCTTCATTCTAAAGAAAAAACCCTGGAGCTTAGAAGTGGCAGTTTGTTACGTGTGTAAATTCATAGGATTATTCCCACTTGCATCTTTTTTCGGATGGCGCGAGTAGATTTTGGCGGCTTGTGGTAGCCATATTGGTTTGGTGACATCTGTCAAATCGGTCCTTTATTATTTAATTACTGATGACAAAACGAGTGTTCTCTAGTGGAAATTTTGCACGCGTTTCACCCTTCGTACGGTAGACATGGTGGTCCTTCACAGTCGACTTCTCAACGTTTGGTGGCCAAGTTTGAGGCAACCGGTTCGGCAATCAATCAGTCAACATATGTACTTCAAAGGAACGCAGGATTGACCGAGATCATCGCCATGGTCCGTGAAAGTGTACAGCAGAACCCGAGGCAGTCAATTCGTCCTAGTGCAGCAGAACTCAGCCTTTGGCAGACTTCAACTTGGCGAATTATGCATCGGGACTTGGGCCTACATCCGTACAAAATTCAACTGATCCAGGAACTCAAAGTTCATGGCCATACACAACGCCGTTTGTTTGCTGACTGGGCTTAGGACCGTTTGGAAGAGGATCCCACTTTTGGCCGAAAATTCATTTTTAACGATGAGGTGCATTTTTGGATGAATGGCTGTGTTAACAAGAATTGCCCTATGCAGGGGACAATGCATCCTTGAAAAGTTACCGTTTAGTGTCGATGTTGGGTCGGCGTTGTCATTGGTCCGTACTTTTTCGAAAAGGACATTGGTCAGACGGTCACTGTCAATGCCGAGCGCTAAGGAACGATGATAACCAATTTCTTATCATCGAAATTGTGGTTACAGCAGGCTACGTGCCACAAAGTGGAGGGCACAGATGACAGTCTGCATGAACGTTTTGAGGGTAAGATTACTGTCGAAGAGGCGACGTGAATTTGCCACCAAAGTCATACGATTTGAACCCGATCGATTTTTTCCTTTTGGGGGTATTTCCTGAAGTCGTAAGTTTTTGTAAATAAACCGCAATCGACCGATCCCATTAAGATGAACATAACACAGGCCATCTCTCAAATTAAGCCGGATCTATGCGGATGGTTCATTGAAAATTGGACCACTGAAATCCGTACTACCGTCTGAAACTAAGGAGGGCATTTTAATTATGTTATATTCCATACATAATGGCATACATTATGGCTTTCAAATAAAAGAAGATAATACACACAACTTTTTTTATTCCATTTTAAAATCTACCCGATCTTATTGAAAAACCCTTTATGACGCGAATTCAAAACTCATATTTTAAGAAACATTGCTTAACCAATTATTAGACTACTCTCAATTGTTATAGAGGTCACATGTACTTTAGTGCGATTTGAACGTTTTGATTCAACGTTTTTGGTAGATTATGTTGTAAGTGCGTTTAACTAGGGTTTACCAGAGTTATAAGCATTCCCGAGTAGACCATGAAGATATTAAAGTTGATGAGTGCCGAATGATAGCTCTTAATTATGGTCTATTTCAGCTTAACCGTTACCCGATTTATCTTATCTTTTTTCCTATATCTCTTCTCAGTGTTTGCATGGGCTGTAAGGTAAGGTATTGTCTTAAGCTCTTACATGGAATTTTCTTCTATGGACTCATTTTTTGAAGCAAAAATTGACCTTAGACTTTCGAATTGTAAAATTCGCAAATTCACAGTTATGTATCACTCTAAAGGGCTAGTTCAAATGTCAGCAAAAATACATTACACCACTTGGAGCGCTGAGAGCGCAATAGTAGTTACGATTTCAATGCATTGCTGAGTCGAGCAACTTATTTAAGAACTTGCGGCGATCAGAAGTATTTAAGACATGTGGTAAATACTTAAGCACGTGGCTCCACCAAACAAGGCATTAAAACCTAAACATTGGTGCGCTCTCAGCGTCCCTAGTGACACAGCTTGTAGGCAAAATTGTTGGCTCGATTTTGAGTGCCATGTCTCGGTAGATGGTCTCATAGCGTTGGTTACGATAGAGTAGAACCTCTTCTATGTTACTCTACACACTCTCACTTCAACGAACATAACATTTCATTCGAAAGATGCAGTGGCGACGAGGCAATATAAGAAGGGTGCGCACTGAAGAGAATTTTGCATCCTTTGAAAAATATCCAAATTTATCGTTTATTAAAAATGTTGTCATTGTCCGTCAACTTTGTGGAAAACAATGGTTTGAAAAAAATTGGTTTGAAAGCTTACTAGATCCATGTGAAGCCACATATCCATTGTTTCCGTCAATATTTCGGTGGATGGGCCCGGAATTAACTGGACGAATTTGTGTCCAGCGATAAGGCTCATTATTAGTTCAATGGTATACTAGTAAGCAGAATGGTTGCACGTACCTGGAGCGAAGATATTTCATATGACATTGTCGAAGCGACGTTACATCATGTACATCAAATCATCAATGTCATGCGAATGCCAACCATCATGTCACAGTCAACGTTATTTGATATACCTACAGCATTCGTTCGCCATATAAATGGCAAGAGAGTTGAAAAGACGTGATTTCAGCAGGATAACGTTACATGCCATCCAGCAAACGAAACAATTATGTTATTAAGAACATTTTATCCTTGGCCTCCAAGACCTTGTGGTTTGACGCTCCTTGATTATTTTCTATGGAGGCAAATCAACAACCATCGACGTGGATACACAGACACAAATGCTTGAAAAAGTATTGAAAACTATGTCTCTCTGATGACACCCATCAGATTCAGCCGTGGTAAATATGTACAATATATGCCCAAAATTGTGATTAAAAATTAATAGCAGAATATATTCTCTCGATTAAGAATGAATTTTAAATTGATAAAATTTCCTGTGTTTTGTTGCTTACAAAACACCCTTTAATAAAAGTTAATGTTTAATCTGTGGGCTGAGTTAAATATGGCAGGGCGCTCTTTCGAAATTTTGTTTGCATGTACCTTAAAAGGGGACATATTCAAATCTTTTACCCAATTGCAGTGCAGAGACAGGCGTGCATTAGACGTTGACGGCTAATTCTGACATCTTCAGTTATAGCGGCGACATTCTCGTCGAAGTGGCCATTAAGTGTTTTTAGAAGCCTTCTTTTAGCCAATTTTTTTCAATCTGCTGGATGCAACTAGATAAACGCCTTAGTGTTTGAAAAGTTAGCTTAAATGGTGGTTAAATCTGATTGTGAGCCGCTATTCACGTTACGTCAAAATCACTGTTGAGTTATTCCCTACAAAATCAGTCACTAGTATTCCACGATCTTGAGAATTATAGTGTCCATGGCTAGGCGACGTATTCTGCTCTGTTTACTTCAGTACTTTTTTTCTTTCTAATTTTATTCAATTTTTCATATTCTAACTTACTAGACAAAATGCTTAAATCTAATTTACATTATACTTCATATTCTTACTGGCACTTAATGAGCACTTCATTCGGTACGAAGCTGACAATATGGTGATACATTTTAGACAACCTGATATTTAGGTAATGATATTGAAAGTATCATTTTCATTCTCGGGGGCGTCGACGTCATTTATTTGAATTTCAAGCTCGCAACCACCCATATTTCCTGAAGGTAGTCTTGGTTCAATTTATCTATGACTGTCCGGACAAATGATTGTAATTCAAATGTAAATACGATTATTTCAAAACATATTTAAAGGTTAAAATACAGAGAACGAGTTTCCTTAGTATTCTAGTTTTAAGAAAAAAACATCTTACATCCCACTTTACTTTCTCTGTCTTGGACTAGTGAATAGTTTCCAATAGTATTAGTTGATTCGCCTACGGAGCGGCCTTCCTGGCCTTCTTTTCTATTTCAGGTTTGCCACTCACTATTACTTTGGCTATACGTCCTTTGTCCATTTGTTTCACGGGCCCTGCCATTGCTATTTAATTACTCGGACAGTATTTGGTGCTGAATATTCGCCTGTTCCTTCGTCTCTTTTTCCACCATAGATTCTGCTTAAGATCTCGTTTTCATAGAGCTGAGACATATTCCATTCTTCTTAGTCAGAGGCCAAGTTTCACATTTCCGTAAAGTGTGACTGGCGTTATCATATTTTTATAAGCATGGATTTTGCCATTGTGAGTCAAAAGAGTTGTTTTAAATTTTTCCTTTATCGCGGAGAAGCGCACGTTTCCCATTTGCAGCCTTGAACTCTTAAGCTTTTTGAAGCCTGTGTGAGGTGTGAGGTTTGAATCGATAAAAGTCGATCACTTAACGTATACTTTCCTGTTATTAGACTTCCTTAACAGACTAAGGCACTGTGGGCCTGTCGACGCATCTACTTGAGGATTGAAACCCAAGGTAATCTCCCGGTTATATACAACGATAGTAAGATCTATCATAAATTATGCGTCTGGCGTATGGTGAACAATATCATCAGCTGAATATGATTGCCACAATTTCGGACGCATTACCACACACGCTCAACTTTGATAAAAGATATGAGATACTTATCCCAAACCGCACAGCTTCGTAAGCGGCTATCCCTTGTTGAATGTCAAAGGCCAAAGTGGTGTACAGATGGCTCCAAGATGGATACTGATGTTGGCGCTGGCATCTTTGGAATAAATCGGAAAATATCGAAGGCCCTGGGGGTAATAGTAATAATGTTTTCTAAATCCAATTATATCCCATCCTGACGTGCATCATCCTAAACTGGCATAAGAGGTATAAATCTCAGACAGTCAGGCAGTGCTCAAAGCGTTGGGCTTTTTTAGTACGAACTCAAAATCTGTCAAAGAATGGCACGATACCCTACAAGGCTTAGGCAAAAGAAATAAGGTCAAACTCTGGTGGGTGCCAGGGCACAAGAGAATAAAAGGCAACGAAATCGCCGACCAACTCGCTAATAAAAGTTTCAGCGAAAGGTACATAGGTGCCGAACTTTTCTGCGAAATCCTCAAGTCGACCAGGCAAAGGGGAAAAATCGCAACACCTGCACTTTTAGAACTGCGTTCAAAGACTTCGAAAATATATATCGAAAATTATAAAGATTCATACGGCCCCTGAACAAACACTCTATCAATATTCTCAAATAAAATAGAGTTGATATTAGAAGACGGATCAGCTACCTTTCGAGACACTGTAGTCTGAGATATCATCTCAACAAAATTAACCTCTCGTCTGAAACCGATTGTCAACTCTGTCTAGAGGATGAAGAACTAAAGAGCTCATACTAGGGAGTGTGTTGCCTCTACCATCTTAGGAAACGTAGCCTCCTCAGAAAAATCATGACTCCTGAGGGAATTTGCTATTTGTTAGCACAAAACAAAAACAAAACAGTTCCTCTTTATTGTTTCCATTAGATCGTCAGTGTAAGCTATAGTATTATATTTGCCTTGGTTGGTGGCGGTTACGTGGACTTCCCATTTCTGTTCTAGAAGTATAGTGCAAATTGGGTCGTCGCGCGGTTTCCGCTGAAGCCACGCTGATAGTCTCCGATTATTTCAATAGCGTGTGTGTCTCTTTAAAAGAATATTTGACAGCAACCTGTTATAATCGATGGCAGCGATATGTTATTGTTGCTTTATGTTTTGAAATACGGAACAAGTTTTTCCGTTCCTCGGAGATAGTCTCATTGTTTTATGTAGTTTAAATGAGCCCATGTAATTGTTCAGTTAATTCCTCTCCAGCATACATATTTAATTAATTTCGATGCTTAATTTCATTGCTTCCTTTATTTCCGCGACGTTTGGCAGTTCTATTTGGGGATATCACCGTTTTTCATTCCTAATTGCTCTCTATGTGCATTATGCTGTTTATCGAAATGTCGCTTCAATTAGGCACATAGGTTGCAGCCTAATACCTATGTATTCGTTGTCCAAAACGAGCTTTCCATTATGGTTGCGTATAAATCTTGATCTGGCCTGATATACTTTTCGTAGGGAATTTTTCCTGCATACTTCGGTCCTGTGTTTAGCCCCACATTTTTCCTAAACGTAAGCAACCTAAGGAATCGACTCACTTCGTCTCGTAGGGTCTGATATCTTGTATGCGTGATCTCGTAATTTTTCCGGGGCTTGAAGTCTTAGAACATCACGGACTTTTAGTTCTCCCTCGCCTTCTTCATTAAACCAAGGTTTGCATTTCGTAACTTTGCCATAGCCTTGCTTGTTTTCCACTTTTTTTTGTGCAACACTTCCTATTCTTGACTATGTTGCTTCTGCCTGTCAGGCGTCGTCGTTAGTCCCCATGCCATCTAGTTGGGCAAATCAGTAATTCACTTCTTACCCCTTGTGTATTCTCTAGTGTTTGTATGGTGTGGTCTTCACGATTAAATTTTGGTCTTAGGACAGACCATTATCGTATGATAAGGCCTGAAGGCTTTTTTCTCTTATTGCCATGCAATCGTAAATCGATTCTTTTCCTACCTTCGCGCTTGAACGAGTACGATTTTTACATCAAAAAATGAGAAATTATTTAATATTACATCCGTTGTTTCGTAATACGCGTCCTTCACTTCCTAGTCTTTATCTTCCATAGGACAATGTACGGGTACGTTCAGAACTCCGTAGTTGTAGCGGGGATCTCTTGCGGAGAACAGTTTTCATTAGTTATGAAAAAGCTTTGGTTAATGGCAGGTGGGAAAACCCAAAAAATCCAGCAACAACATTAAATCTCATGGTGGCCGTCAGTGGCATTGTAAAATAATGTTGCATGTTACGCCGTCTTTCTGACACCAAATTAAATGCTGCCAGACTTAGGAGCGCTGTCACTCTTCTTAATTGAGCGAGCAATTCGATAAGGTATTTCTTATTATTCGGATTCTGATGACTGTACAATTCGTCAGTAATTTAAGGCTCGATTAGTCAACCTTTAGTCTATTATACCATATTATTGTACCATTTCCTACAAAGGCAATTAATTTTACTAATCATTCACTAAATATCTATAGCACAAGTAGAGGATAGATGGCCCTCTTAGAATCACATATTTCAAACTATATTAATCCGCTCCAATCCGCCCATCACTCTGGTCTTCACTTTGTTTCACTTCCTCCGTGTCAACTTAACAAATTATCACATCTGTCAAGTGAACCCGATAACATCGAAAGTAAATGACCATCCAATTGATTGAAGAAACGGATGCATATCATTAGCGCATTAATTTGACAAGTAATCAAGAACAACGGGCCGGAATCGAGGAAGTGATTAGGCAATTGCTAATGGAGGTGGGAACATGCGAACGAAAAGAGCATCGATTAGCTTTCATCTTTCGTTTCGTGGCAACTGACAAAAGTCACAAGATGTTATTACTTTTCCTTTCAATCTTTGATCCCCGGATCGCACGTTTATGTATCGATGAGTAATTGATTTCTGATTTTATTTGATTTCAGCGGAGACACCGATTGAGGAAGTGACTAATGCTCTTTATGGGAAGAGTGTCAAATTCGTTATGACACATGATGTGGAACTGAAATTGCCGGAGATGGTGTTCGATGGCGCTACATTCCGGATATCACCACGGTCGATTGAAGGTAATGGAGCTATTGTTAAGCTGGAGCTTATTCCGAAGGCTGAGATCGAGGCACGTGAGACGGGGAAGCTGTTTATCAAGAAGAAAATACGTAAGTATTAATTATAAAAAAAATGTTAAGTATGGAAGCAGTCTTTCACCGTTCACGCTCAATTTATTTTCCATATATGAATGTCATGACTTCGTACTTGTATGATGAAGATGGCACTTGTAAGCATAGCAGCTAGGAATGCCTGCATGTATCAGATTATCAAGACGAGGTTTTGCCATAGATCTCAGGCAATCTACATATGTTCACATTCAATTGTAGATATTCCTGTTTTGAGTCACTCAAATGAAAATAATTGACGTAGTATATGACTATTTCTGGGTACACTTCCGCATGGAATGCTGAGAACCAGATTTCTTATTCCACAACATATGTACATAACATAGCTGATGTAACGATATGTGTTGCTAGCTCATGTTTAAGTTTTTGCAACAGATGCTGTATCGGCTAAGACAGC
Organism: Merodon equestris; assembly: GCA_958301585.1. Lineage (NCBI taxonomy): Eukaryota > Metazoa > Arthropoda > Insecta > Diptera > Syrphidae > Merodon > Merodon equestris. The sequence continues at coordinate 204,846,452 of OY284413.1, read as the reverse complement.
TCATATGTTTGATGCCAAGTCCGTGAAATCAAATTCTTCGGCTTATTGGCTGGAGTTCATAATTTAATATGCGGACAGCTGCAAGAGATATTAAATTACCAAATCTTATAGACAAATTGGTATCAGTTATTCAGAACGTTCTTCATCCATCGGCATTCTTTCCATATAATCAAAAATTACTGATATTACTTGGTGGTTTTTATCAATTTTGCCGGAATATAGTTGGACCTCGCAAGATATATAAGTACTTAATATACCAAGAGTTAGTTTCATCGAAGAAAGTCTCTTATTTTCCTCAGCTATAATACCCGACACTCACTTTTCCTCACCTATAACACTCTCTTAGCCTTATTCTTGCGAACCGCACGACATTCACTTTTTCATTAGGTGCAAACCGTGAACAAGCTGTAGTTAAATGTGTAAGTCACGCACAATTTTGCAGTCGATTTAGCTGTTGACCCAAGCAAATAATTCAACTAATCATGGGTTGCTTTAGAGCGGCGCATGTTCAATTTAACAAACCCGTCCGCCAAGACAAGATTGTAGAGAATGGCTCGAATCAGTCACATTAGCGAAGTCTGTGGCCGTCGACTCTATAGAACATGTTGTGGGAGGATTTCGACTATGAGCTTTTTTTTGGTGTTAAAGCTCAGGTGGAGCCAAAGCCAAGCTTCTTTTTATTCACTTATGCTGTGTGCGATTTGTTTTTCACACAAGTGAACGGAACCTAAAGCTTAATGCCAATTCCGAACGGCGAGAGCCGAGAAGCTTTTTCATGGCAAGTGTACAACGGGGGGTTTGCCAGTACCCCGCCGAGGAAGGAAGCCGCGAAATAATTATTCGATGGCGTTGGTGTTATCGGGATCCGAACTCGCTCATCTTGCGTCAGCGGCCGACACACTACCCACTGCGCCACGGCGCTCCCTGACTATGAGCTTACTTGTAAGCTCACATCGAACCAGACTGAAGAAAATATTATTTTTGCCATGTCCGTCATATGATTGCTTTACATTCGACTGCTCTTCTCATTTTTACTATAATTCATTATATATGTAGACCCACATCATCTGTTCATAGCAGTATTTCGCTGTGTATCTCCCCATTTAGTTTGATTCAAAAAATTCACCGTTCGGTTCATGATTAATAGATTTTTCGATTCAAAATAGAACGGCAAAATTGAACAACATGTAACCCAGTGCGCAGCTCATTTAGTATAGTAAATGAAACATTTGATGAAAGCGAAATTTCGCCTTAGGGACTTGTCAGACGGCTTCCGAGATCATTAGATTTATCACTTTTTGATTATTTCGTACAGAGATTTGTGAAGTCATTTGTCTGCGTCCGTAAGCAGGTTACCACCACCATTCCCATTGTTTATAAACAATGTAACAATAAAGGGTCATTCGACATGATGTTATTTGTTGCACATTCAAAATGTGACAATTGTTGCAAAAACAAGAAGGCTATTAATTATGGATCGATATGTGCTGAAAGAATAATGGAAATATTATAGAAAAGCTAGGGAAAGCTCGGGCTGCTTCTGATCATCATCACATAGCTTTAGTTAGTCATACGTGAATCTTAAATCATTTTCCAAGTCCAAGTCAGTTGAAAATATCGCCGCGCTTATCCGAAATTTTCCTTCCTAACGCTATCTATCCATTTGTGGCCAGATTTTTCACAAAAAACGACAAAATGGAGAGAGGAGAGAGACTAAAAACAGGACTCTTTAAAGTGCTTCTCAATACTTTCCGACCGCTTGGACTTTTCGTGACATGGAATCATAAAGTTTTTGTATTATGTACCTCTACCGTTTTCAGATCTTCAATTGTTTTAAGTTCCTTATTGCATACCTTCTGACCCATAAATTACCATATATCCTCTATTACATTAAGGTTTGGGCTATCTCCGCTTTAAGTTGTAGGTTCAAATTACAGAACAGAGCGGAACCTTCCAAAAGCAAAATGCGGCCAAGATTTTGATTTGTTAATTTGTTATACAAGGTGGGGCACAATTAATCATCCAATTTTGTTTTCGAATTACATTTTTACTAAATAAAACAAAAATTATTATAAGTGATGGAAGTCTTTATTTGGATCTTTGTAATTTATTCTGTTAAGCAGAAAAGATGATATCCGTCAAATGGCTGCCGCCAGTATACACATTTTTACCCATTTTACCGCATTTTCCATTACTTTCCGCAAGATTTCCGGTGATAACTGTTCCCATTCCTGTCGAATATTCTCCTTAAGGGCTGCGAATGTCTGAGGCTTATTGTCATAAATCCGTCACTTCAAGTAGTCCCAAAGAAAGAAGTATGGGATGGTTAAATCGGGCGATCTTGCTCGCCATGCCAAATCGCCAAAACGGGAGATTACGCGACCAGGAAACGCTTCCTTCACAATATCCATTGTGGCTCGTTCTGTGTGTAGGGTTGCACCGCCTTGCCGAAACAACATATCCGCCAAGCCCCGCTCATCCAATTCCGACATTAAGAAGACGTTTCAGTGCTCCAGAAACAAAGTTTGTGCTTATTGACGTAACCACTTAAGTGGAAATGCGCCTCGTCATGATGATTTTCGACACAAAATCGTCTTATTCGTTGTTGAGATAAAGGATGGCTTGACAGTAATCCACACGCGACTGACGGTCAGCAGGCATTAACTGATACACTGTTTATACTTTGTACGGGAACAAGTGCAAGTCTTTCACTAAAATTCGCTGTGGGGTCCATTTGATGATGCCGAATTGCGTGGCCGATCGTCTGGTTGATACTTCTTCGTTCTCAGAGACATCGGCAGCCACAGCCGCGTTATTCTCGGCCGAACGACCAGTACGGTGACGGCTACGGCCTGCATGGTCCCCTGTGGTTCCAGTCTGTTCGAGTCGAGTAGCTAAGCACCGGAATGTTTGCCCAGTTCGCACGATACGATTAGGAAATCGACGTCTAAATTCACACCGCGCTAACACCACCTGTTAAAAAAATTGACACAGTTATTCCACGCTCTTGCGGAATATAGCTCTCCATTACTTATTTGTTTGTATACTGCAACTGTTTAGTTCACAAATATCAAATATGGTTGACGTGCTAAGCCATTTGCAAAAATTATAACATCTTCCGATAAGGTGATTGATTTTGCGCCACATTGTACAGGGTGGACCAAATGCATTTTTTTTTTTTAATGCAATAAAATAAAGAAAATAAATTTTTCTCCATGTATAATGACTTTATTAGCAAGAACTAATATTCCCATTAATTATGAAATACAACCTGGTTCAAGTGGCTGTCTCGTCTGGCTTCGCAGTAGCGCATTCTGTCACCTCAATTTTCCAAGACTTTGTTGATGGTTTCGGGCTTATATCGTTTCCGGATTGTTGGCATAACACCGGTCCTTCACGGTTCCCCACAAAAAGAAGTCCAAAGAGGTCAAATCGCAGCTCTGAAGCAACCAATTGACATCGTCAAGGCAGCTGATAACACGATTTTGGAATTTCGTGCGAAAAAGATCGATTCCAGCGTGGTGCACCATCCTGCAAAGGTCCAGAGGTCCAAATCCATGTCTTCAATTTCAGTAAAAAAAAAAGTCGGTTAACATGGCTCTGTAACGCCCATCGTAGACCTAAACGTTGTTCCCAGCCTCATTTTCAAAGAAAAATGGTGCAATGAAGTCACCACTCCACAATCCGCACTAAACTGTCACTCTCTGTGGACAACAACGTGCGGGTTTTCCGAGCCCCAGATGCGGCAATTTTGTTTGTTCACGTAGCCGCCAAGATGAAAATGCGCCGAGATGAAATTCAATCTGCTCTAAGGCCCAAACTGCGAAGCGATAACGAAGCGGATGATCGCGCGCCTTGCTGAGTCAATTGGACCTTGTAAGCGAATAATCCGAGATCTTTGTGCAGAATTCTCCTCAGGCTAGTGCGTGAAATGTTGAGCTGTTTAGATCGATGGCGAGTTAATGTTCGTGAATTGAGTCTCACACTCTCGGCCACAGCAGCCACATTCTCATCTATGCTGTCCACTGGCATACCAATCTCACGAACTTTTTGCACAAACTTGTGCACAGCAGTCGCGGTGGGTGCTTCATTTCGGCCAATACTTCTTTTTAAAAAACGCGCTGTTTGGGCTACACAGCACTCACTTTGGAAATAAGTTTTCAATACTTCTCAACGTTGTTTAAGCGTAAAGTGACCCATTTCGTTGCGTGGAGGTATGATACTGACTTTCTGTCAAGATTTCGAGCGGGAAGCAGCTGTCAGTTTCAAAATAACCTATGATTTAAAAAAATAAACCACTATTCAATATATTGAATTCACTTCAATATACTGAATTCTAATAACGCCCAATTTCGCCTAATTTTCGGCACGATTTTAAGAGCGCCCACTGCAATTTTTGGTTATAATAATCATGCCATAGAACAGGGTGTCCGCGTTATAGGAGATATGCCATATTCTAGTCAACATATCCTCTACAAAATGGTCCTGTGCCAGTGGGACACCGCAGGAACCGTAGTGCCGAAAATATCGGAGCTGAATAAATCAGTCGATTCTACACAGCTCACAGGAATTGGAAATGTCTCAGTCAAAGCTTACGTTATATTGTCTAAGTTCAATTGGTTTTCCCAGATTTTGACTTCTTTTGATTGATTTCATAGGTTTCCAAATATCAACCCCTTTCGTGCATAGGGCAAAGTCTTCGATCTTCAAGATTAAAAGCTTAGCAACTTTTGAAGTACACTTAATTGAAACTTAATTGTTTAAATTCAGTTGCGCGAAAAGTAACACCCAGTATATGGAATATCAGCATCGATTCTCAATTACTCTCAACGGTTGGACACCAACCAAATATGGTTTGACACAATAGCGCTTATACATCTGGTTTTTCTTTAGAAGGGAACTGGTTTATTTTGCTTGTATTGGAGTAAAAGTTAAAAAAGGTCAGATCAAATATTATTTGGTAAATATACTCGGACAACCTAAAGTCTATGGACCAGCATTTTCTTCAACCAGAAAACAGCAGAAAGCATGCTCACATGATGGAATTCAAAGCACCTCGATGAGCTGTGTGTTGGAAAGATTCAAACAAAAGTCGAAATTTCTCTTTTCTGTTTGTCAACCACATTAGCATGGATGGATGTCAACACCATCTCACACCCTGAATACCTAACCTTAGGTATATTGAGCCCGGTACAAGCCCATCTGTCTCACATATTGTAGATCTGACAAAGGTACTCGTAGGAGATACTTTCTGCCGCAATCCCTTTCTAATCAATCGACTCATTCTGATTTTCGATACATCTCTCTGAGCGAGCAAACCAAGCAAACGGAAACGTGTGAAATTAAAAGTCATTAATATTCCCAGCATACGCAGTAGTTCAAGACCAGTGAACCGTGATTTTTATTTTGCTCGCTCTTACCTTTCACCGAATTTTCTTATACAACATGTCAACGCGGCAATTGACTTGGCGCGTCCAGTAAAAGTAGCAAGCAGCTTATGGCTCGCATATGACATGAAACACAACAAGCACGTTTCGCGTGTAATACGTGCGGAGATAAACATATCCGACGTGCCCCTCCTCTCATTCGTGCTTATGACTAATCTCCATTTAATCATACTTCTCCCTTTATTTGCAGAGAAATTCCTCAAGAGCAAGTTGGTGTTATCGTTCCTCGCGCTAATACTCATTTTGAAAATCATCAAAATCAAAATATTTTGGCTGCTGCCACTGATCGTGGGGGTGGGTACGGCCAAGAAGCTGCTGCTCAAGTTCCTGCTGTTCCTCTTCCCGGCTTTGTCACATCTGTTCAAGCTGTGCTCGTACTACCAACAAGAGTATCATTCAACCAAGTACCATCATCATCATCATCTCATCAATCACCATCATACGGTAAGTTTGTGTGGCACGCTGAGTACGAGTATATTACACTTTGAAAATGAAAGTTTTCGAGATCGTTGCGGGGTCTGTCGTGTCGGTCGGCAGCTGCGGAACGCGGAACCGGTTTCACACTTTTAGACGATGGAGTTCACGCATACAAGAACGGGTGTTGTGCCTTGTGCGTGCGGATTGCAATTGGGTCAGTGTTTGGAGTTCTGATTGGCGTCTTTGAGGCTCGAGAGGGAAGTGGACTGTTGGTGATATGCTAATTCTGACGCTCGGATTGTGGTTTGCTTGTTGCTGGACTGAGATTGTTTGTTTTCGTTCAGTGTCTGGATTTTCACAGTGAAAGCAGTGAATTTTTTAGTATTTCGTGCTTTCAAGTATATGTGTGGTGGTAGGCTTTGAGAGCGAAATTGCCTTGGCAGTGGTGCAAGGTCATCAAACAGACGAGCTCAACTGATGAGGAATTGTAGCAGAGTGGTCACGGACGGTTGAGGTTTGAACATGCAATATCGATATTTATGGACTTGGTAGGTCTTTATGGCTTCACTGGCAAATTGCTGTAGCGGCAATGGGGTTTAATTGGTGTAAATAGACATTGTAACAGCAAATGGAAAGGCAAAGTGAAGTGAGTCGAGTAGAAGAAAATATGCTTTTACTATACCTCCATAAAGCTGAATAGCAATTATCATTTTCCTTATCCTTGATTACGGGGAAAGGAATTTGACTTAATTAAATAAGTCCGGAATGTATTTGACGACATGTGTGTTTACGACTTGCGTATGTGACATACATTAGGACCGGTGCTCCGATAGACTTTGTTTTGCCTTTGCGGATAAACGAATGTAGGTCTGGCATGCAAAAACAAGCTCACAAAAGATTCATTTGACACTTACTTACGCCACATAGGAGGCGTGTTCAGAAAATAACGAGAATTTGCGGTTTTTGAGAAGAATTTTATGTGTTCAGGTATATATGTAGGTGCTTGTCCCTTCCAAACAGTCCCCATAACTCTTCATACACTTTTGCCAACACTTCTTCTAATTCCCGGAAAGATTCTGTAATTCGATCATAGTGACAACATGAACCACACATGACCAACATCTGTATTCCTTTCCGGAAATGAGAGTCTTGAAGGCTGTGAAAATATTCATCTACGGCCCCCTCAACTTCTTCTTCTATGTGTGCGAAGCGCTTCCCAGAAACAATTTTTTTCAAGTTTAGGAACAGATGGATGTTTGATTAGTCAGGAGAATAGGGGAAATGGCGGAGCAAATCATACCCCAAATCCGGAATTTTCCAACGCATCCTTGTGTGCATTGTCTTGGTGAAAGATTATTTTTTCTTCTTCAAACCAGGCCTCTTATCGCGAATTTCAGCAACCAGCTCGTCAAGAAGGTGTGGTAATATTTACATGTAATTGTTCGGTTTGCTAGGTAATCAATAAAGGGGATGGTCGTGATGCAATGGTAGTCACCACCGACTGTTGAGCGAAAGGTCTGCAGTTCAAATCTGTCCATAGACAAGAACGATTCCCTTACGGGAAAACTGCGCAACAACATCGTTTGTGAATGAGAGATGATCAAAAAATGTTATGCCTGTTATGTTATGTTCGCAGTATATGGTCACTTCACTTCTGCTTGTACATTTCCCATATAACACCTTAATGACATAGAAACAACAACAGTGTGAACTACAAAGTGCGCGACAAATTCAGTGGAATCTCTCGAATCCTATCTAGGACAAACACGGAGAGTAGTGAGAGAACATCTTCGACATAAACCATCTGCACCCGTCCAAGTTGTGTGACCAGGTTGTGAAACACCATAAGAGCGTAACATTTGAACCTGTGCGAGCCCGATAAAAAAAAAGGAGGATCCCTTTCATGACCTTTTCGGCAGATCAAATTCATTTTAGGAAATTGTTTTTGTGGTCGATTTTGGTTCGGTTTGCAAAAGGTGAAACTTGCCAATTAACGACACTTGCACCCAGATAAGAAGAACAAATCACTCCTGATTTGAACGCCATCCCTGGTCACTATCTGTCAGATCGCGAATTCTTTACCTTACCCATGTATACCCAAAGGTATTGAACCATTTTTCTGGTTGTGATTCGTCATGGTGAATTCGCTAATTTTTTTATATTTTCATTGATTTCTAAGTCTGGGTGGTCGGGCATCCAAGCTGCTTGACATCTTCAACATCCTTGTAACCTTCCTCGAAACTATTAAACTATTCGTAAGTTCTAATTTTATTTCAGAAGCTTATTCAATGCTCCGAAATTGATGCGAATTCTCTTATCCACCTTGTTAACCGATCAGTCGTAAATGAGGAGCACAGAACTAGCGAAGTCCCCAAAACAGACAAGTAACTAAGTCCCCCGAGACAGTGCGAAGCGAGCCGGTACTAGAGGAGAGAAGTGGCGACTGGACAAAAATCACCAGGAATCAAAAAAAGGTGACGAAGCTGCAAGGCGGTAAGGCCGAAGTACATCGACGAGTCAAAGCGGATTTAGAGCTGTGCGATCTGGGAGATTCCGTTACCAAGATATGGAGAATCTAGAAGGGAGCACTGCTCTTCCACCTTAAAGCTTCTGGTCAGAAGACCACCCACTATAAGGAGATCATCTGAGACAACTTGGGAGAAGAGGTGGAGGTACGAACCCTATTGCAGAAAATAACGGTGGAGAGCAAAGACATTGATGAGGTTACCAACAGGAGCTACATCTGCAGGGCGATTAGCTCCCAATTTCGCGCGGAAGTTAATGACGCCGATGTACTTAGCCTAAGGAAAGCCTATGGAGGCACTCAAGCTGCAACCTTAAGCCTTCCAGTAGAGAGTGTAAACAAAATCCTGTAATCAGGTAAGATGAAGAATGGCTGGGTGGTCTGCCGCATACGCATGCGCAGGACTCTGACTAAATGCTTCAGATGCCTCGAGTTTGGACACACAGCTCGTCAGTGTATGTGCGAACAAGACCTCTCCAAACAATGTAGAAAATGCGGTGAAGAAGGCCGCTAACTTATGTGTTAAAAAAGTTATGAGTTTCTGGTGCAAAGTTACAAGACCTGAAAACGCAGATCATATAGACGATAGCAGCAAGTGTTCGGTATTCCGTAAGGCACTGTCACAAAAACCATAATGAAAGTGATTCCAATAAATCTAAATCACTGCGCAGCCGCAAAAGACCTGCTAGCATAGACGATACACGAGAGAAAAGAAGATGTAGCAGTTATAATTCAACCATACAAATCCTTGGACTGGATAAACGACAACACAAAGACAGCTGCAATCTGGGCCTGTGGAAGGGAAGGGACCAATTACTTCGTAACCGCCAGGCTATCATTTGAAGAATTTGATCGCTTATTAGTCAATATCATAACGGACGCAAGAGGTAAACACCCAATTGTAATTGCGGGAGACTTCAACGCTTGGTCTACAGAGTGAGGTAGCACACACACGGACCAACGGGGAAGAGTCCTTCTGGAAACGTTTGCGCGTGATTAATGTAGGTGTTCCAAACACTTTCCGCAAAGCTGGTAGGTCGTCAGTAGTCGATATAACCTTTGTGGGTAACTCTCTCAAGAAAAAAATAACATGGAGAGTGAGTGAGGACTACACGCACAGCGACCACCAAGCCATTATAATGGAGATCGGCGATGTCTTTGAGATCCTAAGTGGTGTGACCGTGGATAATGGCGCATCCACGGAGGCGATCTCCAAGCAGTTGAAGCAGGCGCTAACTGTAGCATGTGACGCAGCGACGATCAGGAGGATACCCATTTTATTTATTTATTTATTTTTATTCAATGTTTAATATTAGCGTGAACTATGGCTTTGAGCTCTTGGTAAACGAGTTACACGGTGCACGAATCTAAGTATGTGGAATCTTCTTTACTGGCCTGTAATGTGGCCCATGTGGGAAATCTAAGTTGATTTATATCTAGATGTGCAGTACGTCCCGATAAATAAACGTGATCGTTTTATTAGTTCATGAATTTTTCGATTCTTTGAAAACATTTTCACATCAGAGAACACTGGCCACGTTCGTGCAAACGGAACAAGCCTCAGTCGCAATTCACTTGTTTTGAGCATTGGTAAGATTTTGACAGTTTTGGAACTAATATTGCCTCAGTCTGATCACATTTTTTAATATCCGTTGCATGGTTGTGTTGATATCATCAGCTTAGCAGCTACTTTCCTGTCACTCTCTCGAGGATTATGCTCAATTAGAGCCTTCACTTTAGGTACTGGTGCGGTTTTGCCCCGATCACCACTTGCTAGTACTGAACAAATTGTTAGATAACTTTATAATAAAGTAATATATTTTCTCGTTATGGGCAGTTCGCCTTTGTCATCACCGTAGTGACCAAAATAGACAAAAATGACAAGACTAAGTGTAACTTATGTTTGCTCGTATAGTTTCTGTAAGGTGTTACGTTTAGTAAGCAGTGATCTTTCGTAATTTTGATTTCCATATTCATCCTCGAACGTATATCTAATAACTTCAGTCTAAATTCGATCATTCAATTCATTACAGCCAAGAGCTTATGATCAAAGTTGATCTTAGCTATGAGCAAAGAAAAAAATAGTTTCCGCAGCCAGAAGCTACAAAAGTTTACTTTTCATCTCTGGGTGGAGAAAATGCCCTACGGACAGACAAAATATACGCCAAAGCCAGTCTGAGGCTTTGTCGGCCGCTATACACCGTATATTGTCGTTAGATAAGTGTTACAGACTGATCCAGCAAAATATCCAAATGCCCCTCTGCACTTCGTCGCTAATGGCTACACGTGTTAGTCATGGTATTATCACTTTTAATTTCTGAAAGTCAATTTTTAACATTCGGTCATTACTTCTTCTTCTTCTTCTTCTTTTCCTTTTTATCCCGGCGTCGTTATGGTCAGAAGTGTAGGACCATAACCTTCCCACTTAACTGCATTCCTACTGGTCCGCTTGTGGGGTCCGCCGGTTTGACCTCAGAAAGTAGCGGCAGGCTTCCCGGTTTGGGATTACTTCATCGCTGAGGCCAATCAAATGCTGGTGGTTTTGCATTTGTTTGCACCAATTGTTTTTCGGCCTGCCTTTTTTGCGTGTTGAAATTGGAATGTTGATTGATAACGCCTTTTGGACGGGGTTCAAAGGATCTCTCCTTTGAACATGGCAATACCAACTGAGTCGGTCGCGCTCTATCTTTCTTGTGATGGTTTCTTTTACGTGGAGGCTTCCTCGGATCTTTGAACTTCTAATTCTGTCACGCTTTGTTACTCCCGCTGTCATGCGAAGCATCTTCATCTCAGTTGCCGTTAATTTGCTCTCATACTTTTTGTGCATTGTCCAGCATTGTGAACCGTATGTGAGCGCCGGACGTACAACTGAAGTGTAGAGCCTTCCTTTCAGCTTAGGGGGCATTTTTCGATCACAGAAGATGGCGGAGTTTTCCCGCCACTTCATCCACCCTACGCTTACGCGATGTTTGATGTCGTCATCACAAGTTGCTTCTCTATTAATCATAGATCCCAGATATTTAAACTTTTCACACTTGGGAAGCACTCTTCCATTCAAGTAAATGTCTGGAATAGGCTGATGAGGGTCAGAGAACGGGCAGCACAGATACTCTGTCTTCTTTGAACTAATACGATACCCGTGTCCCTCAAAAATGTCCACCCACACATCAAGTGCTCGTTGTAGGGACGCCTGATCATCACTTATAATGGCCCCATCGTCAGCAAAGAATAGCTGGTGCACATTGGGGTCCGTCACTTTTCCTTCAAGCAAGCAATCAAGGACTGCTATAAAAAGCAGTGGGCTGAGGACGCTCCCTTGGTGTACACCGACTTTGATTGCGAACTCTTCGGTGACTCCTGCGGTGCATCTTACTCTTGTCGTTGCTCTCTCGTACATGTCCATAATCACTCGCACGTAGGTTTCTGGAACTCCTTTTTGTCTTAGCGCTACCCATAAAAGATCTCTTGGTTGCCGGTCAAATGCCTTCTCGAAATCAACCAACACCATATGCAAGTCCTTTGAAGAATCACGATGCTTTTCCATCATGATCCTTATACTTTGGATTGCATCTGTTGTTGATTTACCCGAGACAAACCCGCACTGGTCATCAGATAGTCGTATTATTTTCCGCAGTCGGCTATCTAATACCCGTTCAACGATCTTCATGGTGTGCGACATCAGCTTGACAGAACGGTAGTTATCACAATTTCGCGTATCACCCTTTCCTTTGTGCAATGGAAGAAGATAGCTTTCCCTCCATTGATTAGGCATAGTGTCGCCTCTCATAAGTTTGGAGATAAGAACCATGAGCCATCTAGACCCGATGTCTCCCATCTTTTTCCAGAACTCAGAGGGTATCCCGTCCGGCCCAATAGCTTTTCTTTTCTTGGAGTTTTTAACCGCGTACCGAACTTCTTCGACTGTGATGTCGGGTATTTCGGCATGATTCGGGGCGGCTCTTGGAAAGTACACTCGGGGAAACTGTTCGTTCAGAAGTTCCTCGCAATACTGTCGCCATCTGTGGAGAATTTTTTCGTCTTCCACAAGGAGTTGGCCTTCAGCATTGTTAATAAACTTTGGGAAACGAATCTCCTGAGCATTTCTTCTTCTCTGGGCGGCTATCTTAAAGATATTTGCTCCTTTGTTCAAATTGTTTTGTCGAAGCTCCTGGGTAGCCTGGTTCCTGTCAGACGCGGAAGACGATATTTCTTCCAACTCCTGATAGAGGCCTTCCATGCTTTTCGCTTTGAATTCGGCGCATTTTTTCTTCGCGATACCTTTGCAACATCTATATACCTTTTCACGGCGAGCTTTTTCCTCTCTATTAGTAGAAGAGCACTTTGACCAAGCTTGGAAAGCCATTTTCTTTTCGTGTATCACTGCTTTGGCTTCGTCTGTCCACCACCAGGTTTCTTTTGCGTGTTGGCAGGGGCCTTTAGATGTTCCGAGCAGTGATTTGGCTTTCTCCAGGCCAGATTGTTGTAGGGAATCCCACATGTCTTGTGCTCTGCACTCCTCATTACCGACCTCATCGATAATGGAAGAGAGGTAGTTTTCCATGATGGTAATAAAAGCTTCGCCTTTTCCTTTATCCAGCTTATACCACTTGATTCTCTCAGACACCTTCGTTTGCTGCTATACTCGGTCATTACTATAACTTCGAATAGGAATGGATGGTTTGTAAAAAGGTTAATTTTATTAAAGCCTTTTTAAATCACTGAAGACAGGCAATGGGAACTAATTTTCTCCCTATTCTGGCTTGTAACATGCCTTGCCTACTCTCTTCACAATTTTTATAATACTAGCTTACTTACATATTTTCAAAAGCAATTGTATTGATAAAAGACTCGTAGAGTCTTGCGTTATGGTACCTCAACCAATGAAACAATACTGTCAACCGCTTCTAATTACCTTGGACGCCATTATTTTCCAGTAATTTTTGTTTTCTTTGCATGAAAAACACACAGAAGTTTCTTCTCTCACACAGATACATATGTAGATGACTCGTTAATGATGATTACTTGATAATTATTATATTATCAACGGCCATTTGGAATTCGGAAATTCTGAGCCTCTATGGCGATCCGGGGCGGTTTTCCATTATGCGCAGTGAGCACATTTTTTGTCCTGGTATAAAATGGCCTAAAAAACATAAATATAATATTTGTTTTTGAGGAAATAATTTTTTTTTTAATTTCAATCAAAGCATTAAAAAAAAAATTAAGGTTGTTTCCCAAAATCTCCATAAACGTGCACCAGCCCTTGAAGCAGCTCTTCAAAGGGATCTAATTTTTTTTTCGCAATTTCCCTTCTCCACTGGTACTCAACTATCCAATCAGCGAAATTATTGGAGTAACTGTCGTTATAAAATTCTCTTTTAACGACACGCCACTGGGATTCTATTCTGGGTATGTATGCCAACAGGACCAACAAAAGGATTGCCAGGATCACTGTGGTTCACTTTTTTGTGAATGAACCCATGGGCATTTAAACAATCATACAAATCATCATTAAACCTTCCAGCAATCGGTGTGAATGATCGTTCCTCGATTCACGTGTTTTTTTTTATTAACGGCACTAGCACTTCAGCGCTGCGCTCGTTTCCTGGACAGAATTCAAGTCTTCGAACCCATCCTCAATCAAACGGAAAACCCAGTGGCCATCCACGCGCCTTCCTTTGTTGAATTTTCTCTTACCAAATTTACTTTCGTCGATTTGGACGATTTTGCCTGGTCCGCCTATCTTTCCTTTTGCCTCAAATGTTTCCAAAAATTGAATTACTATTGTTTCCCGGCAATAATTATACCAGGCGGCAATAGTTCGTAGGGACAAACATTGAGACGAAGTCAAATCCTCGATCTTTACTGTTTCGTAGGAATATTTCCTGGCGAAGCAGTACATAAGATAAAAGGAAATAGGATTTCCGCGCATGAAAATCTTCATTGGGATCCTATGTACCTGGCACAATTTCAAATTTGGCAACAGCCCACGTGTCACAGCCATATATTGAGTGAAGTCGATCGTAAAAATGCAGTAAGAATTAGCTCTGTCGATCATGATAATTAACCATTCTAATTAAACCTTCCCATCAATGGAATAGGTCTGGCTGGAACTTCATATATTTTGTATGAAAATTAAAGGAATTCATTGAAAGAATTTAAGTTTTTTTTGTTTTTTTGGACATGTCATTATTTTTATGGCATTTATGTAGCTGAATGCTATGTTGTAAACAAACAGACTCTTCGCAGGTAGTGCATGCAAATCTGGTTTTTCTTTGTATTTTATCGTTGATTCTGCACATTCTAGATTGTGGCGCCTATGGTAATAAAAGTTGTTTTTTTTTCGGATAAAATGTGAAAAAAATAGGTTTTTCAGTACAATATGTAGCAAGGTCTGACCGGACCTATTCCATTGACTCTAGGGGTTGTTGTAGAAATACTGCTTTTTTTTCTCCCCCACTTAAATTTTAAATTTATTGCCCATACTAAAGCATTAAGAATACAAAGGCTGACAAAGTCAGGAAATTTGGCAAACATAGCTAAACAAACAATTATGAAGAAATGGTCTCAAAAATGGAAATGGTCTGGCCAGACCTACTCATTGACAGAAGGGTTAACTGTTACAACAGTTTAAAGGTAGACCGTTACATTTTTCGCATGTTTTTCATTTGTTTATAGTTAAGAAGAGTGTTGCCAGTTTAAGTGAAAATCACCTGGCTCTTTAAAAAAAGTTTCATAGTTGAATAAGTGTAGACCAAACACTGTAAGAAAGTCTGCTGTGATTAAACTTTGGGGTGGGTGGGTCGCTTCGCTCGCGGACAGGATTTCAATCCTTTTTTCCGCAGGGTTTAGTCGCTCACGCGACTTGGTCGCTCCGCTATGGGTATGTCAACAACTGTCAGGCAGGCGCCTGTAGCTAAAACTTAATTATTTTCAGGTACTCTGGGGTATTTAACAGTATAATATTTTCAGTCAATAAAAAAAATATAACAAAAAAGGCAAAATTAACTATAAATTATTTTAATTTTGGGACATATGGCAATACCTATAATATTTTCCAACAATCACTGCACCCATCCCCCTCTTCAGCAACAGAAATTACTTAGAAGGAGAGTCAATGCGTTCATTTGTACAGTTTGTAGATAGAATAAATGTACTTTTCTGTGAAAAATGGAAACTTTAAAGTTAAAAAAAAAATTTAAAAAAGTTTCCGCAGAAAAATTATTTTACAGTACATCTTAGAACAAGTAATTTAAAACAAAAAACATAAAAAAAATAAATTTGCTCACTGCGCATAATGGAAACCTGAGCCGTTGAAACCTCCAACACAAAAAAATAATATTGCCCATCGCTATCCAATATTTTTCTTTTTGACAGCAAATTAAGTCTAGGCTTGGAAAACAACAGTTATTTGGAGGTTATCCAAGAAGCCGCAGGTGGCCTGTTCAGGTATCTAAGATTCCAACAATGAAATCGCAAATTATCGGGTTTTAATGTTCGCATAAATGCATGGTAGTTGCGCTTTTTATGACTACAGCTCAGTCATAAAAAGACCTTAGCCCGGTCGACACTTCCATTCCATTCGCTTTTTTTTAGTTTTAAATTCATTTTTATAAATTTTTACTTAAAGCCAGACAAAAATGTTTAAAATCAACTTAACCAATTTAAAATAACTTACAGGCATTTCTCTTCCTAATGTTTTTAGGGCATTTTACGGACTGCTATGTCCATTCGCTCTTCCTCACTTATCCATTCGCAGTTTTTAAAGAAACTCTCGTATTATATGACAGAAGAGTGGGAATAGCACTTGCTAATAGATCAGTTAGATATTCGTACGCAGCGGCCCTTTTTCGCTATTTAGTGGAACAATATTCACCGCGATCCATCATTGCTTTTGACCATGCGTTTTTAAAATCGAGCGGCTTTGTTAGTACGTTTCAAAAATGTCTAAACATTTCAAAGGGCTTCTGGTCCATTAGAGTTGTATATTTCCAAACCTTATCGGCTTTATTTCACGGCTTCTCTCCTCGGCGGGGTACTGAAAAAACCGTTGTACACTTGCCTTGAAAAAGCTTCTCGGCTCTCACCGTTTGGAATGGGCATTAAGCTTTAGGTTCCGCTCACTTGTGTGAAAAAAACAAATCACTCACTGCATAAGTGAATAAAAAGAAGCTTGGTTATGGCTTTTCCAAACTAACTTGTGTGAGTCGAGCTCTCTTTTAAACCTCCCAAAAATGTGAAACGTGTGTTAAGCTGTCAGCAAGTAGTTAAGAAGGTTGTAGTTAACTTCCTGCCTTTGTGTCTAGTAGGCAACTGCAAATACTCGACCAAGAGCGAACTCCACTAATCCACTAACGAATTTCGTTTGTTACCTGATGAAAAACACAGTCATTGGGCATCCCTTTATTGCCTATTATTGGTAGTATTCCAGATGACCATCATTCAAGTTTAGATTTTAGTGGCTTCCATGTTACAATACTTTAAATATTTTAACTAGTTCCATAGACACACACGTTTTCATAATCAATGACGTTCCATAAAATATATTTCTTTTCCTTTTGCATTTTAGATTGTTCCTCCTTGGCATAGCGAAGGGCCACCGCGCCACATCCATCATGGACCCCATCCGCCCGTCCACGGACCAGAACTGATATACACCGATCCACCGAAAGTGCCACCGTCAGTTTTGTTCCACGGTGGCGGAGTAACGCGTGACGATTACGGTAGCAATGATTGGGTTGGTTCAGGGCCAGGATTAGGATCAGAGTAAGTGCAAGTCCCAAGTTGATACCCATGCAAGTCTCATGCGAAATTCAATATCACACTCTACTACATACATATTCGTGCTTTTCATTTTCCGGCGTTTGTTGTGCCACTTCCCTTAAACAGTATTACCAAATCCATGTCATGTCCTTACTGTGCATGTGTATAATAATCGTGACTGGGATTGGGTGTGTTTGGGATGAGCTTAAAATGCGTTGGCGGTAATGCTAGAAACGTGAAAAGTAATTTGTAAAGTGAGTAACAGGGGATTTGGTTTTTACGTATGTAATGCATCATAACATAGGCAAGGTAGAAATGGCGCCAGATTTGTTGAAATTGAATGATTTAGCGATCTGGAATGAGTTATTTTTGCATTTGACAGATACACAAACTTTCATTTACACTATCCACTGAACACATTTCAGATACATCAGCGATATAAACCGTAGCGCTCAGGTTGACGGAAACTATTTTAAACCACGACCTGACGACGCACACGAGTTACACTCTTGGGGTCTGGGCACGACTACTCAACCGCAACAACAACAGCAACAACAACCACGTCCACCACCACAATTCACTAGTCAAAATCAAAACACACAACCATTCATTACCGATCCTCAGAGGTAGATCATCTCAGATCCTCGAAAATCCCTCGATTTATGATTTTAATTTCCTTACAGCTACATCCAGGGTAAAGTTCGTCTTCAAGGACCGGTCTATGTACCACAGCGCAGCTCTGATGTCGGACATCAATCAGCAGCTCCAACAGCTGCACAAATTGCCGCTCAGTACGATCCCAATCGAAATAAACAGCTCACGGTAAGTACGGATCATGAAATTCACCAAATACGCAAACAAATCGAATGACTAGAAAATATGCGCGTGCGAGCAGCAATCACTCTGACCTCGATTACCTAGAAAGCTATTTTAGTGGCACTTAACATATCATGGTGCTGTAGGCACATAGACGCTTAACAAACATCCTTATGCGAGTGCATTAGCGTCGAAAACTGTCAACAAACATTTATTGCCGCGCATAAGGGACGTTGCATTAGTGTCAGCTGGCTATTTGACCTGTGGCGTTTGTAATTCAAATTTGATTTGGCAGATTTCTCGTACTCATTTGCGTGACGGGGTCATGTAAATAGGAATCACGAACTCACATTTCTGCTATCTATTACCCTCACAGATCAGGGGTCAAACTAATACAGATTGTTACGCGACAACTTGAGCCAAATTGTCATATAAGTTGAACCTCACCACACGTATACTAGGTGCTCATAGAGCACTACGAGCGCCATGTAAAGTCACACGCATCAGTGAACTTCCATTGGCTCCATGGGCAATCCGCTGGCTTATTGTGATCTGATTTCATGATTCCACGCTACTATCTCGTATCCGCGCAGACAAGTGGAAGACATCACGTGCACTCAAACTGACACACTTTCGCTGAATCTGTGCTTCGCTTGGGTGAGTTAATGATATGGTATTCGTATCCCGAGGCAGAGCGGCAAGTATAGCTCGTACTCATGATAGCCAAGTGCGGCTAACCACAGGCAAGGCGAAGAGTAAATGTTCGAGTAGGCTGCTCGTAAATGCAGGTTAACTCAAGTGCGGTAGGAAAGTGTTGAAGGTAGTAAAGGTAGCACACTGGTCCGCAGTTATTTCCGGAAGACATTAACATCTAAGTAAATGCGATTTGATGATGGCAAGATATTTTCTGTCGTTACAGCCCGAATTGACAGCTCAAATGAAGGAAGCTCTGCGCATCGAAGCGGAAAAACGATTAATTTCGCAACAACAACAGATCCTCGAAAAACAACCATTTATCCAGGGAGGACCGGTAAGATGACCTCTGTTAAGTCAGACACTATTTCATTTGTATCCCTTCCAGCCCATTATGCCAAAGAATTACGATCCATTTTACACGCCAATCCTCGAGAAGATCGACAAGATTCTCGGGACTCTCGGCTTCGTGGACGATCACTGTAAGGAACGACTCGTATGTAGCATGTACAAGAACCCCATGCGGTTCAGTCCGCATAGTAATTTCCTGTCGGCGGAACTGAGTAGGTAAGTGATATCGATTTAGAAATGACCGTCAAGCATCTGTTAGGCGACGTAACTGTGTTAGATAATCGCAATTTCTTGGTCGCGGACGGCTGGGCACGTCGTGGCAAATAAAATGCAAGGTCAGTTAAGACACTTCTTCGTTCGGGCTAGGAAACGTAGGGAAAAAGAAAACCGTGTCATTAGGGTTTTCGTATTGTAGCTGAAGTCAATGAGAGCCGAGTGCGGAAGAAAACATTACAATTTACGATCTTTGAAATGTGCGGAAAAAATACGCTTCGTCATACAGATTCATTTCGTTCGGTTTGTGAAGAATAATTAAAGAAAAGGCAAAAGTTATTATTTTTTAAATAAACAAAAATTGGCATCTCTTGTAACCTTGTCACGAGTTGGTCGCAATTTATATACAGTTGTCCTCATCTACGTCGAACTTTAAGGATGAATTAACCTTCTGGGTCGGAGCTATGTTGTTAATTGTCTTAAAATTATACATCCATTTCAAGCAGCGAAGTCTTTAACGATTGTTTTCGTTTTCGTATATTCTAGTATATTTCTAGGCTTACCGGCTGCGTTTCGATGATTTATGGATTTTGCTTAACGACACTGAGGTCGACATACTAGAAATCTTTTGATTTTATATAGAATTCGGTTAACAAATTTCCAGAAATTATTATGAAGGATCGCTAAAATACAATCAGCGAAGTTGTTGAAGCTTTTAGCATATCAAACCGCGCATGCCAAAAAACTCTTTTTTAGATAATTTGTATATGAAACGTGTGAGAGCAAAATTCATTACAAAATTGTTGTTTTTGAATATAGACAGCGATAGCCGAGAACGTTCAACTCTCGACAGATACAATCGAATGCGGAAGTCATGTTATTTTCCTCCTCTTACCTTTGATCACTACATTTTATTTATGCATATAACCTGGCCAGAACCATCGGGAAATGTTAGGGGAACAAGTAGCCTAGCGATTTATTGCAATATTTTCGATCTTACTTGATTGTGTGAAAGAAACATTCGTATCCTAAATAAAACAAGCTAAGTAGAATATGATTTATAATACGTTTGGTTTTTAATTGTCAATAAAAAGTAGAGGAATATTGCAAAATTGTACAAAAGGTTTACTTTCGTTCATAAATCAGTACTTGCCATTAAAAACTACTGTAGAAATATTGACCATGACTACGTTTTAAGTAGACAAAAAATGCTAACGAAGGCATGACACTCGCAGTATATAATCACTTCAAAGTTCATACCTTGTGTGTGCATTTCCAATATAACACCTTAATGGCATGAAAACAAAAAAAATTACTGAGAATTACAACCAACAAATTTAAACGAATCAGTCGAATCTCTCGAATTCTATCTAGGACAACCACCCCCGGAGAGCAGTGAACGAACATCTTCGACAAAAACCATCTGCACCCCGTCCAGGTTGTGTGACAAACACCATAAGAGCGTACACTCTTGAACCTGCACGAATTATAAAAAACAAAAAAAAACCGTAAATTAGCAAGCCCGAAAAGCTTGATTCGAATCATACGTGAACTGTTAAAAAGTGAGCACTGAAAAGGCAAAGGACAAAAAAATAAATCCTTAAGAAGCCCATAGTTTGATCTTTAACATATAGTTTGATCTATGCAAAGCCCGAAAAAGCCGTAGTGCCCTCTTGGGGTCATATATGTACATATAGGAATCATAGCCAACAGGAACGGGCTTTTTAAATGAAAACAGAGAACACCTTTCACAATCATTTTATCATGGACCTCTTTTCAAGTCTCAAGCTTAGTTAAAGATACCATGAAGTTGACATCTAGTTCTGTAAAAAAATTCCAACGCATCTTGAAAAAAGTACAAATAAAGAAAATACTCTCTGAACTCTTTCCCCCCTATCAATATGCACCTCATAAAAGGAACACCCCACTATATCACAGTATTCCAAGAGGGTTCGAGCAAGAGCAGAGAATAGAGTTAAAGGGAAGTGAGTATTAGAGAATTCGACTGTACATATTAAGAATTGCAGACTCTATGTAGTTTCTGAGGTTGAGGAACCAAAAGTGATGCATTTCATACATCTGAAAAAAAGCCGAGTTTATGCTGCTGGTTGATAATTGTAAGCAATGAGTAACAGATGCTATCTTTTTAAAACAAATGCAGAAATTACATCTACCCCTGCATTAAGTGATGGTTTTAGACTTCCGCGAGCCAGGGTATCATCTTGCACATCCAAACTAAAGCACGTCTTAGACCGATATTGCAATTTGTCGTTAGATTTCGTTCCGGTCGAATTATCGTCGACCAACTGATTAGGTCGACATTTGTGAATTAGTAAGCTGAGTATACAAACATACAAGCTATGGAGCGCTATACCCCGTAAGAGCGTGTAACGATTGTATCGATTTTTTTGACCAATAATAATCGGTCGGTGATGTTAGCACATCGTGAATGTCGATTTCCTAATCGTGTCGCACCAACTAGGCAAACATTCCAGCGCTTAGCTACTACTCGAACAGATTGGAACCACAGAAGACTGGCATGAAGTGACCGCCACCGGCCGAAAGATTGGTCGAGAATATCGCGGCTGTGAAAAAACATCAACATCATTGTGTCGAAAATCATCATGAGCGATGAGAAGAATGTCCACTTAAGCTGTTACGTCAATAACCAAAATCTTCGTTTCTGAGGGATCGAAAATCCGCGTGTGATGCACCAAGAGCCAATACATTAACTCAAAATCACTGTGTAGTTCGACGTTCACGCAGGAGGAGTGATTGGGCCGTATTTTTTTCGAGAACGCCAGCGGCAATAGTCACTGTTACTGGCGAACGCTAAAGGGCCATGATAAACGACTTTGTAATGCCGAAATTAGAAGACGGGGCTTGGTGAACATGTGGTTTCAACAATATCTATAAATTGTGAACGAAGCGTTTCTTGGTTGCTCCCTTTAAGTCTGAGACTAAGTCTTTAGTAACTCTTAATAGACTTTAATCGTAGTTCATCTTTCCGCCAAGCCTAGGCTAAATTTTTCCTGCTTAATTTTTTTGTTATTATTATTATAGCTTTCGTCCTTTATAGAACCGATGTTTTCTTCCCAACTGTGTTTTGTTCCCCTTGAAATGCGACTCACAAGTAGTTTCCTCCATACATATTAGAGGGGGTTTTACTAATATCCCATTGAATTGAAACACTGCGAAATACGATTTGGATGACTTTGTTTTTGGAGGACTTCCCGTATCACGGACATCAAAAGCCAACACACTAACGTCTGTGTCCCAAGACCTGTAAAAATTCCAGTCTGTTTGACCTTTCTGTAGTATATTTCCAGCTCTATAGCTTTCCAAGTCTGTTTAACCCCAGAGCGGCATAGCTCGACTAGTAGGGCATTCAATCTTTGAGAATCTATGGCTGTATGAACAAATAAGATACTCGTATATCCACAGACCCTTTTCATAGGTAACATTTGTCACCGATTTTGAATGAAAATTGCATATACCTATATAAGACAGATCTAAAAAAAATTTTGTTGGATAGTAAACTAATTTCTTAACGATACCCTTTATTTATGTTTATTTTTTGTATTACCTTGACGAACTTCCTTAATAGTAAGATTAGCTTAGGACAAGGGCAGTTGTCTTATGAACCTCTCTAGCCTACAAACTTATTTCATTTAGTCAAGACATTGACTATAAGATGGCATATTCAACTCATCTGAATTTCAGTTAACTGGAAGACTACTTCTAGCTCTTGAAATGAAAACTTGCGACAAGTTCAATTACCTAGATAGGTTTAGTGAATTTATTGTGGTTAAAAGGCGTTTCATGCAAGACAGACTTTTACTGCATCAGCGAATCTGTTTGCACCTCCTCGACAAGCATAAGCATTTTGTTACCCCAAAGTCACAACTCAATGCTTTAGTGCACAAAATTACCGTATCCAAATGCAATTAAACTTTAAAACTGCACGCTCCAGATGCAGATAGTCGCAACCGACCCTAGATACGTCTATCATATCCACTTAACATCTCATCGCATAATTTTGTTAGGCAGCGATAAAAATTAACAATTAAACGTGACAGTCTACTGCATGCATGCATCATAACATTAAATTGGAACGAACAGCCGAAGAGGCGACAAAACAATTGTGTGGTATAAAGACTTTAGCGAGAGGGAGAAGTCTAAATCCCAAGCTAGGAACATATGGCTAAACAGCCATGACACATGTGTCGGGCTGAACTTGTCATATATTCTCCATGCAGTATAGCTTGACAGGTTGTGATTGCAAGAATTATTATAATAAAACCTTGTGATACATGACTTTAGGTTAGGTGAACTGGATAATATTATTTTCACGGTTACTTTACAATGAACAATTTTTTTTTTCTATATTAAATGATTTGATAACTTTGCAGAATTCTAATTGAGCCTATTTAATTTCGTTTAAGGGATACTACCGAATTAGATACGCCTAATCCAACGAACCCGACCGTGGTACGGTTCTTCAGACTAGTGGACGCCGCTCGCGATGGACAGGAACAACGCGATTGTATCCGACTTTACGCTCAATGCTCAGTCAATACAGAGCTTTAGGAATGAAACCGACCGACGAAGAATGATTGTTGAAAGCTTTTCAAAGGCGTCCCTTAAAGGCTGTATTGTAAATAGTGTCAGTGTGTTGAATGAGAATTATGAATAAGTTTTTATTTATTTTATATTTATCGTAGCGAAAAATTATTTATTTATTTATTTGTTTAAAAAACACGATTTTGTTCCATTTTTTTTTTTTTATATATAAGTTTGTAAATTTTAATTAGTCATAAAACAGATGATTTTGGACCAAATCTTAAATTAATATTTATTAAAAAAATAGCATTATTATCGAGGATGAATTAAAATATTTATGAAAACGAAAATTAAATTAATTTGTAGATATAAGGTAGCTATCGGCGAATTTTTGTTTTGTTTTACTAAGGATTGAAAAGCATGGAAATAAATACGTGGGCAGTAGAAGACTTTTAACTTTTGTTGAACTTTTGAATATACTATTGTAGTTCAAGTACAATAATTTTAAAAAATGCAGTTAATGATATATGAGTGTACGTAAAAGTGGATGTTGACAATAATTTCTCAGCTTTGTTTTGAAAACGCGTGGTATTATTCATTTCATAACGTTGATAACGATACGACCTTGTGAGGTCTTGCAGTAGACAGAAACATTGCTTTATTCATTTACGTACTTTATTCATGGAATAAAGCCAACCTGTCTGAAAAAAACTGAAATAAGTTTAAACGAGTCAGAAATGACTGCAATAAATTGATTTTTTTTTGTATTCATTTTTATTCGATTTTGCTTATGACTATCTTACGATAGACAAAAATGATTAAAATTAGCTTAATTATCCTTACAAATTCAAATATATTGTATTACTGACTCTAGGCGGGCACTCTAAAACAAACAGTACAACTTAAACCTATGTCTTTCGACAAGTATACATATGCAAACTTATAATATCTTAACCAATGTTATTATATCTTATGCTAAGAATTGAATAAGCAATGAATTGATTTAACGTGTCAAATTCGCGAGAATCAACATTTTAGCAAAAAGTGGTATAAGGTCCCGAGCGTAGCAAGCACTTTTGGTCATTAGTAAAGAACATTTTAGACAAACCCAAACTTCCAGATTGCTCTTTATCTCCGCCTGTGTTCGGAAGGGTTGTATGTTCTATAGAATAAATCCACATCGGTACTGGCACAGCCAAAGAGTGTTTTAAGACCTCAAGCAAAAATCAGTTGAGCCCGATGATAGTCGTGGTTCAATGGTAATCATCACCAACTGTTGAGTCGAACGTCCATAGTCAAAAACAATTCCTATACGGAAACACTGTGCAACAACATCAGTTGTGAATGAGAGATGATCAAAAAGTGCTGACGAAGTCATAACACCCGCAGCATAAGATCACTTAAAAATTCATACTCTGTGTGTGCATTTCCAATATAACACCTCAATGACGTGGAAACAAAAGATTTACTGTGAATTATAACTCACGCAAAATCAGTCGAATCTCTCAAATCCTATCTAGGACAACCACCTCCGGATAGTGGTGAACGAACATCTTCGACACAAACCATCTGCACCCCGTCCAGGTTGCGTGATAAACACCATAAGTGTACACCCTTGAACCTGCATAAATTATAGAAAAAATAAATAAATATTTCACCCCATACTTTTGAACATATGTTTTTTTTCATACTGGTAAAACCATTGCATAAGCTTATTAATTTGTCCTACTCTTCTCCCCCAAGTAGATGGTAAACAGCATTTGTCCAACCCGTCCCTATAAAGGGTGAAATTTCGTCTGATTCCATCTATCAACCCAAGGTGTTTAGGTCCCTTCTATCTAAGGTCAGAGAAACGCTAATAAATATTCACTTAATGAAGTATATTGAATCGTGGACATCGTTGTGATTAATATTTTTAAAACATTTGACAGGGTTTGACATCAGGGTCTAGTAACGAAAATCCGTGCTTATGCTATGAATCTCTTCTTCTATGGATTAGAAACTACCCTCAGGTTGGTTGGATTCAAGTCGTTTTGGATGGATATTCATCAAATAAATGCTGGTATTCCCCAAGGTTCTGTTCTGTCACCAGAGCTCTTCCTCATTTCTATAAAAGATATCCTGTCTGCTACTTCTAATCCAATCCACTCCTTCGCCGATGATAATGCTCTTAGTTGTTGATATTCGTTCCCAGAATATATACTATATATATACCGTTCTCGTCCCTGCTTTTCGGCCGTCATAGAATTGGAAGTGAACATACGTTGGGCACATTTAATTTCGAACTCGACGATTTAATTAAGTGGAGCATAAACAACAAAGTGGAATGCTTTTAAAACCAAATATTATCTACTGTCACTTAAGCGAATCCTGAATAATCAGATATTATCTAAGAATGGCGCCCGTATGGTTGAAACCAAAAAAACTCTCCATCTTTGGCACGAGCGCTAATAAAATACAGTTGGAATGAACACCTATATTGCGAAATGTCTAGCTGTCCTTACACGGTACAAGGAATATTTCACTTCCTCTGATTTCTATCAAACATCAATCTGTAAGGCTTATATTCGCTCCAAGCGTGAGTACAATGCTCATGTCTGCTCGAGTGGATCCAAGAACTCTTGGCACCTGGGAAGTAACTTAATTCACTTGAACATCGACTCAGTGTTTCCTCTATGTCATTGCTTTATGGTTACACTAAACCCCCAACATATGTATGTACGCGAACTCAGCATACGTGACTTTTCTTATTCGCGGTTAAGTTTTATCCGAAATTCCCTTTACATTCACATTCATTAATCAAAAATTCGAAAGCAACAAAATCTCCATAAAATTCACGAGCGAAGCAGCAAGTGCCGATGTTGAAGCTCTCAAAGAAGAGTTCAAAGGAATTATTAATGACGGTAGATACACGGCTCAACAAATTTTCAAAACGGATGAAACTGGGCTTTATTGGCAAACAGCTTAGACGAATTCATCACTACTTACTAACTGGTTTAGTAAATAATTTTGCCCAGAAGCTGAACGCAAGAAACTTAACGTAGATTTCAAAGTGCTGCTAATTCTTGACAATGCGCCAATAAACCAAGGAATTATTGCAACATTTAAGAAGCTGTATTTGGGGCAAACTTTTCGTAAGAAGTTAAAAGCCAGAGATGGACCTCATAAACCTACCCTTCGCGAATTTTTACTACAACAAGGTAGTCCTGGTTTGAAATAAAAAAAATACCACAATTAATGCAATATGGCTAGAGTTTGTTGAAGATCATGTTGGGGTTGATTCATATTTGTAATGTGGATGAGAGATTGAAGAGGAAGGCTTTCAAGATATTGAGTTAAGTGACATTAATGAGCTCTTGGAGGCGCATGATGCTGAGCTTTTAGTTCAAGAACTATAATTCCGGAACAAGAAACTGAAGTTCTGAAAGGTAAAAACGTGGACAAATTGATGACCAAATCAACTTGAGCAGCTGAACTGCTTAGCACGATTCCACCACATCAACTTATTTTAGAAGAAAAAAGAAAAGCTATTAACTAACCGAGGATCCTTAAATTGTTTAAAACTATCGATATCTGTTAAGAATGGTTTTTGTTCCTTATTTAAAAACTGACGGTCTTGGAACGCATCTCTATATGTATGTACATATTTTCATACAGTTTCTAGATTCAACATACGCGAATTCGATATACGGGGTGTTTTTTTTTGGACCAGGTTTTTCGCGTATGTATGGGGAGTTCAGTATTGCAACAGACAATGCTCAAGCGAGTTCGCTAATTGCAATCCCCCTTTAAAAAAATTCAACCGCAATACTTGTCTCGTTAGTAATCATCAGTCCACCCTAAGTTTCTCTTCGAATATAGAGCTTAATTTAGAGACTCGTTTTTTAGCTGAACTACTCGAATATAGAATATGTATTTTAATCCGTAAGCATTTAAAAGCAATGTGTATCGGTACCTCGTTCACGCCTTCGTCCCGGGCTGTGTCTTGACAACGATCACATAGGGGTATTCATTAACACTTTTGCCGCGCCTGTTAGAAAAAAAAATTAATAAACAATAATCGATATAAATCTATCACGTTGCTATAGACCCGATATCTTCCTCTCCAATCACTACTTAGTGGAGAGAAACGAAAAGAAGTGCAGAAGCTTCTTATAAAAATCAGCAAGAAATAATCTCAGAATTCTTACTGTAAGAATTATGTTTGATAATTGTAACCGATCACTCCAGTGCTACAAAATCGGAATGAAAAGTATTTAAGTCATAGTCGATGATGGGATTAAAAAAAAAACAAAAATCTGCGGGCAATATACATATGTAAGTACCACGAAAGCCTCAAAATTCCACATCGGGGAGAACGAATTATTTATCGATGATCGTCAAGATAAAGACACCTGATGGAGTTGAGATGGAAATATCTCAACTGAGGTCTAAGCTGCCTGTAAGTAACACGTACACAAGATCAACTGCCTTACACGTATAAGACAAAAGCACAGCCATCGAATGTTTGATTCGCGTTGTTTCCTCTAAGTAGTGTATTGACTAAAGACCACCTCTAAACCACCTGCCTTTACAATTTTTTTTTCAAAGTTCGCAACTTGGAGTCAGATGGGAGCAAATAAAAAAAACTACAAAATTTTTTCTCTGACCTCACATGACATTAATGTTATGTATAAACCGTGTCTTTATCCTTAATGGATCTCAAGCCTAATATAGTGAAAGCACTGTATTAGGAAGGAAAGTGGCTATTGTTAAAGACTATCAGTAATTCGATATCAATACATTTTTCCTATCATGAAACAATGGCACATTGCAAGGCAAGATGAATGAGGCTAAGGCCTTGAACGATCCTTTAGAAAATAGTGCTGAAGCAAAGATAGATGGTTGCTCGATAATGCCTTTTCACAAAGTTTTGTAGCTAACGGTAACGGTCCAAAGTCTATTTGAAATGCTTCTTAAATCATAGATCGGCAAAAAAAATCGGAAAACTGCCTTAATATCTGTTTAGTCGAGCATCAAACTGTATGTGTAAGTTTCACTTTTAAGGAATATGTGTTCAATGATGAAGAGTTACTTTATGAACGGCACAGAATATTGAAGGGATAGAAAACAGAACGTTTCTTGAAACCCTAAAGCATTAGTTCGTTCAACTTTTAAGACATTTCCTTGACAGTTTGTTTTGTCTTCAGATGCCTGAAATATTTTGCTGCTGGAATATGCTGACGACATGCTGTATCATTAATATCATACCACATTAGTATTATATCACAATTGTGAACGAAATACTCCTTTCCTGGAGGCAAGCGTGTGCAAAGTCATTGCGTATGTAGACGATATTGCACTAGCAATTAGCGGAAAACATCTCCCAACAATCAGTGATTTGATGGATAAATAAATGGGAAGAGAACTGCGGACTTGAAATAAATCCCTCCAAAACGGAGCTAGGTTTATTCACGAAAAAACAGCAGATTTCTCAAACACTTCACCAAAACTCAATGGGACGTACCTTAGATTCACAGACCACGCTTAATACCTTTGCGTGATACTCGACAGAAAGCTCAACTGGAAACTGAATGCGGAAAACGGCACCAAAAAAGCAACAGCTGCGCTATTTCAATATAACATCTTAATGGCATTGAAACAAAAAAAAAACTTTACCTTGAATTACAACCAACGCGACAAATTCAGTCGAATCTCTCGAATCCTATCTAAGACAAACACCCACGGAGGGAAGTGAACGAACATCTTCGACACAAACCATCTGCACCCCGTCCAGGTTGTGTGACAAGCACCATAAGAGCGTAATTCTTGAACCTGCGCGAACCCTATAAGAAAGAAAAAAAAATACAAAAAAAGAGTCTTAGCCAGCAGATAAGGTACCAAACCCCATACCACACACTGGCTATAAGCGTTGATCAAACTATGCCAAACTTCAAAGTAGAGTTTAAAAGACGCTATAACAGAGCCACTGTGAACAACCCCCACTGCACTTCTCGAAACGATGCATCGCCTACTCCTCTTGGATCGTTTTGGTAAAGAAAAAGCAAAACGATCGGCGCTGCGACTTAAGGAATCGACTCATTGGAAGTTGTCCGAAATAGGGCACGCTGGTATTCTTCGCCAAAGCACTGATCTAAGTGAAGTCACGGACTACTTAATCCCGACCCTTGACTTCAAGATTCTCTATAAAACAAAAAATCTCAACCGACGACAATAGGAGGGGAATGAATATCCAAGAGAAGGCACTGCACTGGAAATATACACAGACGGTTCCAGGGCAGGCAATGGTGTAGGTGTCGGTGTCTATGCATCGACCCTAAAAATTAGTCAGTCCTATAGATAACCGAACCACTGTAGCATATTCCAAGCTGAACTAACTGCAATTTGTGATGCCGCCGACTGGCTGTCTGTGAGATCGATGAACAACAGAGACATCGTCATCTACACAGATAGCCAAGAGGCAATAAAAGCACTCGAATCACCAATATTAAGATCAAAATTGCAGAATTGGTCCGGCCCTGCACTATAACGGTGCGCTTGGTACCTGGGCATAGCGATATACCAAGTAATTGTGAAGCAGACGAACTAGCCAAATCGTCAACGTAAGATCCCAAGCCTGCTAAAAATAGGCAGATGATAAGCTGCCTAATCGGGGTCCTAACAGGGCATTGCGCTTTAGGAAAAGATACCACAAGATTGGAACTGCTCTATAGCGACTATTCCAGTAGGTGTCATGTTCAGGAAGAGGAAGAATCTCTATTTCATCTCCCATGTAATTGCCCAGCCCTAGCCCCCTCAAGAATAAAATTTTTGGGAGTATACTTCTTTAATAAACTAACAGATCTATCCGAAATGAAGCTCAACAAACTATCGAATTTTATTCACCAATTACCAAGCCAACTCAAGTTGTAGCACAATGGCCCGATCTTGGTCTAAGTGATCCCCATCCCTTTACAGAGGGAAGCCAGCCAACCAAACCTAGCCTAGTATCACACATAAAGGGGCCAACTTTTCTTGCACCTAATAAGTGATAGAACAACATTTGACACTCAATTTGTAAGATCAAATCGATCCAGCAAATATTTCACAAGTTAACGCGTATCATATAAAAAACTTAAGAAAGCAGAAAAGTCACAAAAGGAATTAACCATCTACGTGGGAATAAATTATGCATATGTATGTCTGTAGTGAGCATTACTGTTATTCCCAATTTCACCGTAGATTGCTAATTTTCACTTTCGCCTAAAATAAGTTTAACCAAATAAGTGAAGCCGGTGACATCCATGGCTTTTGACCGTAATTCGATGACGAAGCACGCAATTAAATTAAAACTGACTGAAGAACACATTATCACAGAGCACAGAGCAACGCAATCCCTTAAGATCCTTTCCAGCTTACCTAGCTGACAGCGCAAGATTCAAAATAAATAAAAAACAAAAACTAAAAACAAGCCACACACAATAGACCGAACACAGTAGCCACTTGTCCCAGTCATGTTCAACCACAATATGCTCGGCAATCATAGGCAAGACTACCATAACAGCCAACCACTTGAAATCGATACATCACCTTGACATTCAGATCACGTTCGCCACCTGATTTCCCTCTTTCGAGCTCAGAACACAACTACCCGCGTGCAATCCGCATGCCTCTAATTGCTCTTGGGACTATGATTTCTTTCCGTTTCTTATCGTCAAACGCAAGATTATTTCATCGCCTCCCACTACTTCTACCGTCATCCGCGGGAGCGCACGACGGGGACGCCGACCGTGCCAAGAAACGACTATGGTCAACGCCGTCATCGGACACCCAATTTACGAGGCAGCCAAAAATGTTCATCGTTCAACAACAAACCATTGTAAGTGGTTTTCGAATTCAGAAAACACAGCGTTACCCGTGCACCCCGCGCGCATTGGAATGCAGTCACAGACCGTTTGACAATCACTTCCAGGTGAAAATCTTCATCAGTGGCTTACACCGTTCGGCGACATTGATAATTCTACGCGTCGTATAAAAACCACTGCTGACCCGATAGGCTACTACATATCCGTTTGGATTGTCTCATAGTACGCACGTGTCTTCGTTCGAGTGGTTGCACCAACACGCGATACAGGATAACGCAGTGATTTGAAATCAACCTCAGTGATAATGAATAAGTTTGTGATTGTTTTTTTGGTGGCCACGGCCAGCTTGGCAGTGACATGTAACGGTGAGTGTTCTGCCACAGAACTTGCCTACGAGATGTATCAGGGATGCTTGAAGGATCTATCGATCTCGTGCGTGAAACCAAAGGCAATGTCGTGGTTCAATGCGGCCATCAAAGAGAACGAGATCAAGATCACCGACGAAATGTCTGTGGTGCGAACGGCGAGGGACGTGATGACGGATTCGACACAGAGGGCCGCTAACGACCCACAACAGCAATTGTTCGATAAAGTTGATGGTTTTCTTGCCACTCATGCGTTACGAATCAAAGCTCCAGCATTCTTTGGATCGGAAGAGGCTCGCTCAATAATTCCGAGTTTTTTGAGTGACAATCCTTTGACCAAGGGTGCTGTTATCCCACTTTCAGATGATAAGCCCACTGAAGTCGGTAAGTCTTGAATGATGTCAAACGAAGTCATTAGCTCATGTTTTTGTTGTGACCTGTGTGTAGGACGCGGTTTCATGCGAAAAGCTATTCTACCATTCCTATTGGGATTGAAGCTGAAGACAACGGTCCTGGTTCCACTTGCATTGGCTTTAATCGCCTTGAAAACATGGAAGGCCATGACTCTTGGCCTACTCTCACTAGTCCTCTCTGGAGCTTTAATCATCTTTAAGATCGCTAAACCAAAGGTAAAACCAAAATGCTCATCTCGTTGAAAAGCGTGATTTCTATTGTCTCTCTTTCCACAGATCGTGAATTATGAAGTTGTTCACTACCCACATCACGTCGAACACGTCGAACATTTGCCCCATCACGTCGAACACATTGTTCCACACCATCTGGAACATGTCGAGCATATTCCGCACCACATCGATGCCTACGGTCCACAACACTACGAACACATCGAACACGTCGAGCACGTCGATCATCCCGCTCAAGGCTGGGAGCCGTCACACGTACAATGGGCGAGATCATCAATGGAGGCACAAGATGCCCATGAAATGGCCTACGGCGGACAACAACCACAACAACAACAACAACGATAAACCCTCATCAGCGAAACCTCAACGCGAAAGACACTCCGACAACCTTAGTTTTAAGGCGAGTAGCAAGATAACAAAAGCACAAACCTAAAAAAAAAAAACAAAAACGAAACTAACTAGAACCGATGCTTACAAACGTCATCCCAAAGATTTGCTTGTACGTGTATAGTACTTATGTATTTATGTATTTATTTAAAAGAGAAAAACAAAAACAAAATGAGAATAATTTATTGAACGAATCTATGGACTTTTTCTGTACATAAATAAATTATTTATTTCAATGAGAACTAATCGTTTCACTCGCCGGACTTTGCACGATCACTTTCACTGATCAATCTGAATCCTAATTTGGAAGGTATCGGAAACTCATACGTGCTTCAGTAACGAAAACGAGGAGCACGTGCGGCGGAAAGATTGATGGATTGGATAAAGTCACGTTTGGTGCGCAGGCATGCCTCTGCTTATGGTAAGCCGCCACGGGCAACTATTGTCGAGTTGGTATTTTTTGAAGAATTTCGCATTAAACAGTTCTTTATCATATGACGGATTTTAAGAAACACTATATTCAGTATAAATGTACATAGCTTTTCGTACAAAATATTTCAACAGCCTTTGAGTCCTCAAGAAATAATCTACAATCACAACAAAGAGTATTGTCACCCATGGCACTTCGTCAAGGCAATAAGTCTTCAAGATATTTTTTCATTGCTCTGGACTACAAATATTGCTCTCTTTACTCTAGATGTGGCTGATCAATATTCTTGAAGACTTTTCCAATTTCACCATTGGACGTTTGACCAATAGCCTCGTTATTAGGTCATACAGTCCCGAAGCATTCAGGTTAATTTCTTTAACTACTTTTGACAAGCTCTATGCTATACGTATAGTAGAACCGGCTTGAATAAAATTTTGTGTTTTCCGAAAGAATTCACTACTACTCACCTGCCTCTTTTTGACAGCCTCTAAGAGCAAGAATAATATTGCTTTTGATCACAGGGTCTGTGCCATCCTGGGAATCAAATAGTTGCAATTATTCCAAATCAATCATGCCTATTGAGTTGAATAACTGCATGGTTGAGTGCCGGCTTTATTGTCTACATTAGGGAATCCCGTCAACAGCTAAGCTATCGCCTTCATTATTTTTTTCTCAGCGAGGTACTGAACAAAAAATCCTCTTTAATATGCCTGTTTAGGAAAGTTTTATAAAATAAAATAAATAAATTTTTAGTTATTCATCAATGTCTATTTTGTCCACTTTAAGGATTGCTCTGAGATATAGTATACTTAAACCAATGCTTTTTTCAACATTCGTATAGACTTGAGCTCTTTAAACGATGGCCCATCATCTCCTGAACCGTTTCTTGAGTCTCTTCAGTTTTAGAACGAGGAAGAAGTCTCAGGAAGCCCAGTAAGGGGGGGCTAAGGCAAGATTAGAATATTGTTTTTGGGCAAAAAATTACGCACAAGCAATGATGAGTGTGTATTTTTTCCCCATATATTCGGACCTTATCCTTCCTGCTGCTTCACGCGAACGGCACATAACTTTAAGGTAATATTCCTTATTGACCGTACGACTTTCCGGCGAAAACTCATGATGAACCACGCCATTGAAACCGAAGAAAACAGTGAGCATACTTTTACATTTGACCGAACTTGGCGTGCTTTTTTCGTTCTTGTCTTTCTGGTCGCTTCCGTTGGGAGGATTAGGCTTTGGTTTCGGCGTTATAACCATATGCCTAATCTTCATCACCGGTGAGGACTCTTTTCAGTAAAGCTGGATCGTCATTCACGTAATTCACCAGCTCCTGGGCGATGCTCATGCGTCCATTCTTTTAGCCAAAGTTTAGCAATTTCGGGGAAGACTTCGCTGACACGCGTTTCATGCTCAAAATATATCATTATAAATATAGGGTGTTCCAAAAGTAGCTGCTGAAACTAATGGATTGTTATTTTTTAGCGTTTGCAATTTTTCGAAAAACATTAATAGCGTTCGAAAGAGAAAAGATGGAGGGTTTATTAGAGTATATGTAAAGTACATAAAAACGGGCGGTTTTGTATAGAGATATTATATCGATTACAAAAAGTGAAACATTTCCAGAAGCCAGTGGTAAACATTTTCAAAATGAGAACCCTGAGAGTCTGAACAAAATTCAATTCTGTTACGAAAACTGTTAAAAACTTTTTCCAAAATATCGCCATTATAACCATTCACGGTTGTCTTGATCGCACGCGCTAAATCATCTACAGTTTGAGAATTCTCAGCATAGCAATGATCCTTGAGGTAGCTCCAAAGAAAAAAAATCGCAAGGGCTTAAATCTGGTGAATATGGCAGCCATTCTAGTCCCTCTTGTGGAAATTTCGGGTACATCAAATTTTCGAGACCGATGTCTCAAGTATCATAAACTTTATGTAGTTCCTCAAAAACCAATGGCGCCGCTCCATCTTGCATAAAGTGAACATTTTTCACCAAACCTTTTTTCTTTGCATATGGAAAGAATTAAGTTTCCAAAAGATTCTTGTAAGCTTAGCCAGTTTTTTATTTTTTTATAGTGTACGCTCTTATGGTGTTTGTCTCACAACCCGAACGGGGTGCAGATGGTTTGTGTCGAAGATATTCGTTCACCACTCTCCGGTGACCGTCGATTCAAGAAATTGAAAGTAAATTCCTTTTATCGAGATTGCTGGCCATGCTGTAACTTTTTGAACATGCAAAATTTTGGATATGGAAACGTTTGGATTTTCTGTTCCCTAAAATCGACAATTTTGTTTGTTAACATAAAAAAAAATAGTGCTTCATCTGTAAAACTGATCAATTTTTCATCAAGTTCTCTGTCTTCAAACATTCCACTTTTCGTTTTGCAAAATTTAAAACGTTGTTCCATAGAACGTTCGGATAACAGCTGATGACAACTTATTTTATACGGATCCATGTTCAATTTTTGTTTTTAATTCTATGTACTGATGTTTTCGATATCTTCAAAGCTTGAGCAGCTTTCCGATTTGTCGCAATTTCCTTAATTCTCTCGACACTTTCATCTGTAGTCACTGATACGGGCAGGTCTGATATATCGTGTCTACGAGCTTGTAAGGTTCCATATTCGATAAAATGATTGACAGCTCTGTAAAAAAATTTAATCAAGAAACACTTAAGTTAAAAGAGAAATTTCAAAAAGTGCCTTGCCACTAGCATATGACATATATACATATGTGTACGTATTGCGTAATACGTTCTCACCTTTTAAGAGTGTTTTCGCTCGCAACTCTATGCGTTCCGTACTTAGTACGAAATCTCCTATAAGCAATACTATACACTTTTCCCTTAGAATAGAAGCACTCGACAAGATAAACTTTTTCTTCCATTGCAGGGTCACTCATCTTGACTCAAACGTTGTTGCTTCTAAGAAGGCTAGAATAAAACTGCCGGCTGTTAGATATGCTAGCCTATAAAGTACAGCCACTACTCAAATTGTAAAGGGAGAAAATATACAGTTTAGTTTTAGCAACTACTTTTGGGACACCCTGTATGTCAATATCCTCAGCAACTTCCCTGGTAGTGCCTTGACAATTCTCGACGTGCAGAGGTAACCAAATCGGGCATCGTTATCAACATCTTCTCGGCCTTCTGTGGAGAGCTTGGACTACTTATGAATATCTTTTTTTTGCCAAATGCCCCGGTCAACATTTCAAGTTTGTGGAAGCGCTTAATTTTATTGCTCACACAGGACAATATGGCAATTCTAAGCGCTGAAAGACATGGGTCAAAGTCGTGGGGCTGGTCGTGGTGCAGTGGTAATCATAACCGACTGTTGAGCCGAAGGTCTGTAGTTGCATTATATCTACGGCTTCCAGTTCATGCTTTGTGCGCGTTTTTAATGGGATCGGAAGAATGTGGTCTAATACTGAACAATACTTCGAATACTCGTAATATGGTTTTTTTATTTCCATTTTAAATGATTTTTTTTTTGTTTTGATAAATAAACGCTGCGAATGAATTTCGACTCTCGAGAGTCGAAGAGTTTTGCATGATCCCTTTAAGGAATACAATAACAACAATATCTTTGTTGACCAGTAGCGACTACTTGAAGACGCCCAGATTTTGACGTGTTATTATCCTTTGACCAGAAACTCTGTAGTCATGAGTAGTGACCTACTTGCTATTTTTTCTTAAGTCTCTACAAAAATTGTGATATACATACGACGAATATCTTTCTCATGTTTGACCATTCTTTTTGTTATAAAAACGTATCAGGAAGCATATTTGATTTTTGTTCAATATAATAAAATCATGCTATTGATAAGCTTGTTTTCACCAGGAGGACCGTCTAAGATCAAAAGGCTTTCTTGCGACAAAGCTTTTTTATAAACATATACAAAAAGCATGTTTAACTAGCTTCCTCCGATCCGCAAGGTTAAGACTCCTTAAGAAATGGAGAAAATGTTGCTATCATCAACCCAGTGGGATGGTCTTTTTCACTCTGATAAAGGGTCTTCCAAAAACAGCTCAATGTCGAACAATTGTTGTACTATCAAAATTCGTTTTTCATCATGCTGACTTTATATAAGAATCCAAGCACACTTTAAGGAAATGTTGAAAGTCCAATACAAAAACTGTAAAAACTCCATATAATCGTAGAGTAATTATTTCGTAAAGTTTTCAGTACATTTGATCATTATCAAGCGCCCTCTCGCTTAACTATAATGATTGTGTTCGGCAAATGTTAATGTTTTTAAAAAGACTAGTTATTTTAAGATTCCAACTCCTATTCCACCGGGCAGGTAAATTGAAATTGTAACTGAAACAGAGATTTCAACGTAATCATGGAAACCGGGCCTTTACTCCGCATCTTGCATAAAGGTCTTATATAGGGTCCGCCAAATAACTTTTTTTTTTTTGAAAATGCTATAAAAAAAACTACTGAATATTTTCTCAAATTTCTTTTTTTATTTGAAAGTACAATCCTTCCGGTTAATAATGGAAAATAATTTCATTCAAATGGCTGCCTCGGCTGGCCATGCAGTAGCCTACACGATCGGTCCAATTTTTAAGCACATTATCGATTGTGTGCAGCTGTATTTCACCAATGGCTTCACGAATATTGTCCTTTAAAGCGTCAATTGTCTCTGGCTTGTCAGCGTAACACTTATCTTTGACGGCACCCCACAAATAATAGTCCAACGGTGTCAAATCGCAGCTCCGAGGTGGCCAAACGACATCAGCTCTGCGGCTGATAATGCGATCTTCAAAAACAGGGCGCAAAACATCGAGTGTAGCTTCGGCTGTGTGGCACGTAGCGCCTTCCTGTTGAAACCAAATGTTGCCAATAACCTCCTCTTCAATTTTTGTGAACAAAAATTCGTTCAACATGGCCCGATAACGATCGCCATTGACTGTAACGGCCACTCCTTGCTCATTTTCGAAGAAAAATGGCCCAATTATGCCTCTGGACCGAAATCCGCACCAAACAGTGGCTCGTTTTGGGTGTACCGGCTTTTCAATGTATGCGTGCGGGTTTTCTGTGCCCCAAATGCGACAATTTTGCTTGTTTACATACCCGCCAAGATCAAAATGAGCTTCATCTGAAACGATGATTTTTTTGGCAAAATCGGCATCTTCTGTAAGTCGATCGTAGGCCCACTTAGCGAAGCGTTGTTCAAGCGTATACACAACCATATTTGTTCAGCGGAAGGATAAAACTAATTATCTGTCAAATCAGACATGAGCTAAGTGTTACCATTCACGAAATAATCACTACTTGAAAAAAAAAACGTTAGATGGCGGACCCTTTATGCTTATAGGGTTCGTTTGGCATACGAATTGAAGTTAATTTACATTTGGACGGGTACGAACGCTGAGAGACAGTTTTGTAAGGTTTTATGGTTGCGATTCCATTGAGCCATATTTTTGTCGGAAATGATACTGGTGCGACCGTTTCAAAGAACTGATAGTGCCATCTATTGATTTCGAAAAGCTTGTGAACTTCTTATTTGAAAAATATTGTAATGAGTCTCCACGTTTTAAAATACCTAAAACTAGAATC
Organism: Merodon equestris; assembly: GCA_958301585.1. Lineage (NCBI taxonomy): Eukaryota > Metazoa > Arthropoda > Insecta > Diptera > Syrphidae > Merodon > Merodon equestris. Next base: position 204,807,434 of record OY284413.1, on the reverse strand, counting down.
TAAGCAAAAAACTGAAATACAATAGCACACACACCTTACGTAAAACTAGAGATTAATTGATAATAACTTCTTTAGCTTTGGCATGTTCACAACGCTATTAAATGATAATACGAGTAAAGGACTTGTATTAAGTTTCGACTGTCTACGGATATAAAAGGGTCTTATACACGAGTATCTTCCAAAAATAAGTTTTGAGGGCTAAACTCAAGCTTTCGCATATTCCTTGAGACTCCAATTTCGCTGGTTTTATTAGTTGTATTCACTAGATTTCTTCGTTATTATGTTGATAAACGTATCTGAAACATGCTGGTTAAAGTATCCATAACATTCTAGTAAACACGAGGTTTGCTTAAAAATATGCTTTTTTGAATTTAGCGAATTCGATTTTCGATTTTTTTGTTATATTGGTAAAGGACTTGTATTGGTCTCTAATATGTCTCTAATATATGTTGACATTTTTAGCCTCTTTGAATTTTTAATTTGTTAACTGTGGCCTTTGATACGAGCTTTCATAGAAGGCCGAAAATATGTTAATACCGATGCTCGCTCGGGAATTATTATGAAGAATTGTCGAATTATTTTCGGGAAAGTTGCTGAGGATATTGGCATATCGGTATTCGGTTGGCTCATGCCGTGACATTTTTACAGATGTTTTAGGCATGAACGACGTGTCAGCGAAGTTTGTACCGACATTTCTCAATTTTGACTAAAAAAATTGTTAAATGAGCATCACTAAGGAGCAGTTGAATGACGTGAATGACAATTCAGATTTGCTAAAAAGAGTAAATTAACGAAATTTCGAATTCGTCGAAACCAAAGTCCAATCATCCCAATGGGAGTGACCAGAAGAGCCAATACCGAAAAAACACGCCAAATTTGGTTAAATGCGAACATATTTCTCACTTGAATTTTTGCCGGAAGGTTAAACAAAAGGTGCAATAATGCACCTGATCACTTATCGTTTCTTGGGCGAACATTATTGGCTCCCTATCAATAGCAAGGCTCAAGGCTATACCAAAAAGCACGGGTAGGAGACAAAATCTGTGATTTTCCAGCCTGAAATCGGTGGCATGGCACGTCTTGTATTTTTAGCAGAATGGCAGACTCACAAACCCAACAGTCTGTAAAACAATTGTTCTATTGATTCACACATTTTTTGGACGCGGCTTACTTGTCTTTAGCGTCGACCGAACGTTTCTCATGTTAGTTTTTCTCCCTTTGTTTCTTAGGACCCAGAAGCATATCTGCTGTGTAATGCAGCTTTATACGATCTTTTATGACGCTGAGCAGTTTTTGCCTATATTCGTTTCCAAACCAAGACTTTTTTGAAGGAGGATAATTTTTGATCTATTTATGTGAGGTCCTGCCACCACCATGAGCCATTGTTGCATTTATACCTTAGTCGCAACATGTCTATGCTGATATTCGGTGTTCATTTCAAATAGCGGAAGCAAGGTTAACGACGTCATATCTAATTTCTATATTGTTATGTGGTCGATTTGATAGACATTCGATGAATCGACAAGTCATCGATCAAGTCATGTTCAGATTAAACAAAATAAGTCTAAGTCCTTTTTCGGATATGTTGTTACGGAAGCTTTTTTTACTTAAGAAGAAGTATTCCTTAAATAGCCTGAAAATCTTAGTTTCGGTATCAGCTGTGAATTTCTCTGGAATTCACAGAATTCTTGGGTTGAGTTGGAAACCATTTTAATATATAGCTCCAAAAAAAAAACAAAAATTGTAAATTTATTACCTACTCTCTGTTCGCTTAACTTCCTGAGAAATTTTTGAAACATCTTTTGGCCTAATCGCTCTCTAATCGCGAACATCATCTGAGAAGTTAGAGGTTATCATACAGTCCTTATGATTCTCTAGACAATATTCACTACATCCTTTCCCTGCCCTACTTTTTTATGACCTTAACTTAAATGAAGCGAGCCTTGTGATATTTCGGATACAGAAGCGATTCAACGAATCTTTTTTTGTTTCAGTTAATCGTCATCGTAGAGTCATTACTTGATGAGAATGTCGTTCAACTCACAAGTCATTGGCGATCATCCCACAGTGTATCAGGATCTAAGACTTAGTTTATATTTTCTGGTTTGGTGTTGGTTGTTCTTTGGAACTGAGGTGTTTAAGCTCCCACAGTAGTTATACAAGTATTTGTGGCATGTACAGCGTAATAAACTTTCTGCTACTAGAATCCCGTATTAAGTTTTTTAAAACGTATTTAATCCGGGTTAGGAAATTGTTTCATCAACCGATCGGAAGAGGGCTCTTTAATGAAAGGCAAAGTGCGTTCTTATAAACATTAGCGCAACGCAGGGCTTACATCCGTTTTTCACCAGTGAAAGTTAAGCCACGTGGTTAAAAAGAAGGCGCAATAACTACCAATATGGCAGCAGGCACTTAGCTTCAACAAATAGCCACACGAGTACATCTGTTGGAAGTTGGCTGCAAGCTCATTAGCCAAGCAATTGGGTACCTTTTTCCGTGCAACAATGTGGGATGCCACCCAATCGAGACGTGCGCATTTTACATTAAACGATAATTAACATTTCCCCTACTATGATATTTAGTCAGTCTTAAATAAAATTTTCGAAATTTGATTTCTTTTTTGGTGGAGCTCTTGTTCTCTTAGCCGTCTCCGGGTTTTGGTTTCAATTTTGACTTCGAACTTTGTAGTACCATTTCGGTCTACACTTTTGCTTCCCCGATTTTCAGTTTGACGTTGGCCTCGACTTGGTACGTAGTGCCTTGTTTTAGTTGACTGTTTTGTTTTTTCTTATAGCTTGTTTGGTTTTCGTTCGGAGGGTGGACGTTCTTTGAATTCGCAATGAGTGTGTCTGCAGACTGTGAAGACGGTACGATGGAGACTCGTGCCCGTGGCAATGGCTTTGAGGTGAAAACTTTTATTGCGCTTATTGCTTAATGTGCGTTATTTCGAAATTCATTCAGTCGTAGAGAGCAGCTGTTGGTGAAGTTAGATGCTATCGGAGGGCTTGCGTCGATTATTAATATGCGAATTGATTCACTTTCGCTTTTCAATAAGGTGACAAGAGTGGTTGTGGAAATGGAACTGCGAATATTGGTTTCACTTTTATTATCATAAAATCTGTTGTGGGTGTCCTGCCCAGGGTGCCAAAATGAATGCTTGCGAAATTACGCGGCTCTTCTATGATAAAAGGTTAAATAAAATAAATTGCTTGAAGAATTCATTATTCTGTTGATTGCCTAAACATTATGGTTTAACACTCTCTACCTTTAAGGTCATAATTTCTATACTTTCATTAGTACTATGTAAGTCCGGATTATAATTAAAAATTCAAATTGGAAAAAAATGTCCATGTTGAAAGTAAAAATCAAGGGTGATTGGATATGAAGTCAATATAGAAAGGTGGGTTTCAACATGGGATGTTTCCATTGTTCAAATAATGATGACAATGAATGTGAGGCTTAAATGCCGGAAGATTACATTTCAGGTTAACTAAAACTTTAACTAACTAAAAGGTTTCTAGTGTATCTTTTGGTATCACTGCTTGGAAAAGCTACCTTTTCCGGGTCTGGGAAGTTTTTAAAATCTGGGCATTTGAGAGAATGAATATTTTGTTACAATCGGGCCTACGATAAAGGTCGTCGGTTCGGCCAGGATTAGAGTAATCCCTCGTTACGCTTTTACATCAAATTTAGTGTTGATTCTCTGGTGGGCAAGTTGTGAAATAAACAAGCATACCAACGTTAAAGTCCGGGCAACAAATTGCTTGTATTATACTTATTAAACATTATAAAAAGGTTATATGTAGATTCCTTATTTAAATTAAAACTTTTTACGGTAGGGACACCAAAATTGTTTCAAAGCTGTCGTCTTCCAAATTTCGCTTTGTTTTCATGAAAAAGTAAAAAAAAAGAAAAGTAGGTAAGTATGTAACAGAAAAACTGCTAGCCCATATGTCCCATAGTTAAAATCAGCAATCAAAATTTACCTTAAGTAACAACTTTTGGGCACTACAAGGTTGTAGGAAGCCACCGTCTTTTCTAGTTTAACTTAAGATTTTTTTTCAGCCATACCTTGTATGACGGAATTGATTTCTCGCAGTATCTTAATATTTCCAGCCTTACATTGTAGTAGCATGGTAGCAAGTAATATTGAGCATCTCTGGCTTTTTTAAAAACATCGTAATATTTTTTCGTTATCAAAAACAAACGGTCATTTCCTTTTTTGTATTTATTATGAAATTGCATGTGGCCAATGAGGCTTATCCAAAGTGGAGATCACCACTTGTTCTCGAGATACACACAGCATCTCTCTAAAAACAATGGATTTGAGGGATTTTGAAATGAGGAAATATGTCATCATTCTTAGCTCGAAATTTCGAAACCAATATACCCGTACCAACCCTTACCTGCCTTAAACAGTACGAAATACGGACTGCTTTCTAAAAACAGTGGATTCGAAGTCTAAGGATTTTGAAATGTGGAGATACATTTGTCATGGTTTTTTTTTTTTTTGTTTTTTTGAAGAAACGAAAACAAACGAAACCAAATAACAACTTCCGAATGAACAATTAAAATTTATTGTACTTTCTTTATAATACCGAATCTTTACCTATCTCAAGCTGTAGACTTTGAGGGCGAGGGAGTATAGAGGAATTGGGTAGGCGAATTTCACTGAATTTAACGAGGATATTTTCATCCTCTTTCTATGATATAACTTGGAATTTAAAGACACACATACCATGTAAAAAAATTATTGTTCAAGCAAAATTCCTAAAATGTATCCCAAAACTGTTGAAATGTAAGTTGGATAAGAATAAGAACTACTGAATCGCGCCATAAAACGCAATGAAAAACGGATTGACGGACACGCCTTCAAAACTAAAAATTCTAAGGATCGAAAAGATCGGAGAAGACTGAAAAATAAGTTTTCCGCTTTTTAGTGATAGTATTTTTGCTCATAACGATCAATATGATCACTAACGAGTGGTAATAATAAGTGCTGTCGGCTCACGCTCCGTTGTCCGATTGAATAGCAGAAATGTGCCAGGTATTGAAAGAACAGCTGGGATTTGTGGGTAATATTGAATTTAAAAAATAACGGAAATTTCCATCGAAATAACCCTTTATATCAAATAAATTAAAAGGCCCCTGCTATTATTTACGCTGGGCTAGATTCCGCAGAACTCCGGTAGCATTTTACAGTGTTTCTTCCCACAGGTGCAACAACATAATCAAATGTTTATTCAGTGTTCACATTTCGCCACGAGGAGTAGGTATTAAGGGTTGTCCATGAAAAATAAAAATCCCGCGAAGCCTCGTTGATTAAAAAAAAAGGAAAATATTATTGGCTTGAAGGTGATACAAATTAAAAAGAAATAATTCAATTTAAGTTTTGCGGCCTGTGGAAAATTTCTAATTCCGTATAATTTGTTGGCCCAACGTTGTGGCAACGCTATCGTTCATATTCTGTTCAACAAGCGTATCTCATATGTTTGTCCGAAATTTTCGTCCAATTAAGCGTCCAATAAATTGTCGTGAAATCAGGGGAAAGTGTGGTTAAAGACCTAATTCTTGTCATACATAAGGAGTTGATTTTTCTGCGACTTTAATTCGGCAAAATTCTTTAAAAGGCTTTCCTTTAAGGCATTCCTATGGATCAAACACAAGAATAGAAATTCCCTGAGACAAATTTGTCGTATTAAAAGACAACTTAGCTTAAGTTATCCTAAGGTCAATTCTAGGTTTTAGTAGTCGAAAGCCATAGGTTTAAGTTTTCCTATTTTAGAATATCCGCCTAAGGCATTCCGTCTATTTAGATTTGTTAGGATGGTTAAGCGAGTTTTAAGCATTTTTGTCTAGATATAAGAAAAGTGTAATAAGAATTTAAAACTAAAAAAAAATTGAAAAAAACGTTCATTGATTACGCTCTGAAGCCGTAAGTAAGCTTAATTGCATCCTGTTTGTTTGGGAATTTTGTTTTGAGATTCTGTGCGATTTAATGCTCTTAGACGTTTTCTTTCCGGAGCCGCCTTACGTCGCTGGTTCATTGTAGCAAACTAACAACAATTTCCCAACTTGAAAACACCATTAAATTCAACGGAAACGTCCAGAATGACTTATGCATCCGAGTCATACCAAATTAGATCTCTTGAATGGAATCCCGTAATCAAAGTCGCGGAAATCATTTGATTGAGACTATTACCTACCTAATGGTATTAGATATATTCTTTCCGCAATAAAGATTTCTGTCATATCCCTGATATAATTGCCTTCATTCAATTTAAAACACGCTTAATAAAAAGCCCTATCTTTTAGCTTGAATGTCCAACATAAGGGTAAAGAGTTAAGCTCGCCGCCAAGTCAAGAGGATAACTCGATAAGAGCTACACTCAGTCTTGACTTGGATTATATGTTATAATCAAATCTTGTAGTCTGGGTTCATGGGGTTCGTAAAAGCGATCTTATATTAGCCTAATCGAATTGATCTTATAATAATTGCCAACATAGTTTAGACGTCGAAAGACAGTTTTAAGTTGCTTATCGTATTAACTTAGAGAGTCCGATGGGGCCAGTAAGTTGTTTTAAGAAATAGCTCAGTAAGATAGATTTAAACGTTTTTCTCTGTCTAGTTTTAAGTAATATTTACTTGAAATATAAATGAAATAAAAATGCATTATGATGCTCTTGAGTTTTGGTCAATTAATTTAACTGTTGGTCTAAGTCAATTTGAACCTTTTAAACAAGGCAAGGCTTTTTAAGTTCACTCTCTTTTCGTAGCAATTTTAATATTTTTTAGGCCGATAAAAAGGCAGCATAACATTGGACAGCTTTCCTAATTATATGCATTGCTATCGTGTCATCTTTTGATGACGATCTTTTTTTGTTGAATCCTACAATTTAAGAACTCTGCTGAAGAATTTTCATATTTTTTAGTAACAAAAGTCATATCAAACTCAAGCAAATGAACTTTTTGTGTCTCGCACGTTGGGCCAATATTTAAAATGACATCCAATATGTCTTCAGCAAGGACGCCAGCTTAATTATTTCACACTTTTGAAAAAACCATTTAATTCTAGTGAGCTAATCTTTAAGACGGAAATACGTACAAGAGAGTAAACTTTATTCAACCATTAATCTGATGCATGCCATCAGACTTTACATAACCGTCAACAGAACGCGTAATGTTTAAAGGCATTTCATTCTAAAAAGAACAATTTGCCTTGTTTACATTCGTCCAGGGTAATAAAACCGCAACATATGCAGCAAAAGGAACAAAAATTCACGCGCCGGTAATCATAGCATAATGGCATCCATAGATATAACATTGAGATTGCATGTGAGCACGCTGCCTAGGCCCAGGACGTGCCATCAATACCAAGTACCAATACCGAAACCAAATCCGCTCTTGTTTTCTAGTTTCTCTTTCTCTTTTATTCTACAGCCAACGTGAAAATCCGGCAATACAGTGCTTCTCGCCTAGACCAACACTACGATAGACTGCAAGCCCACCAACCGATCGGCTCATCGTTACCATCTACGATCCACCGCAAAAGAGAGAGAAAGAGCACACCATGACTTCGACGATCGTTGAATCCAAATGTCGCGATTGCAAGAGTACCGAGCCGACAGTCTCCCCATTTCGGCGTTTAATTCGATCGGAGTATAAAAATCGATGACAGTAGGGAATCTAATATTATTCGCAATCGTTTCATTCGATCGAGTGGTCAGGTACTCAGTGTCAGTTCACTCTTTCCCAGCCCAGCACAAAACGCATAGTAGAATGGCATCGAAATTCATCGTCCTTGTAGCCTTGATAGGCGCGGCTGCGGCCAACCCTGGTGTTCGGCCGGTTAACATGGAGAAAACCATTAGCGAAATGTCGGTCAAGTGTGAAGCCGGTGAGGACTCGCTGGCTTGTGTCAAAGTGAGGGCGATGCGGTTTCTCGACACAGTCCTCAGCAAAGATAACTTCAAAGTATGGATTTAAATGCAAGATCACTAATCCAATCAAACTAAATTTTCTTCATATTTTTTGTCTTAGGTCAGTGATGTGGAGGTAAAGGCTAATGGAGCCAACACAAGGGCAGCCCGTGCTCAGGGTGATATTATCGATGCTATTGAGAATTATATCTTAGGACATGATGTCACCGTCGACTTGCCTGTAGCTGATGCTAAAGTCACTGTCTCGTCGAGGAATCTAAACAGCGATGAACTGAATTTGAACGTCAAATTCCCAAGCTCTACCGTTGAGGGAAAGGGTAGGCATAACTCTAAAGAGTACTTTAATACATATCCTTTCATTTCTTTTGTGTTTCTATAGCCCGCAAGAACCGATTGAGGAGAATCGCTGTTCCAATTGTTGTGCTGATCCTTCTTAAGGCCATGACCGTCATCCCCCTCGCTATCGGTATCTTGAAACTGAAAGCCTTCAACGCTCTCGCCCTTGGCCTATTCTCGTTCATCGTCTCTGTCGGTCTGGCTATTTTCCAACTATGCAAAAAAGTAAGTATACACTGAAACTATCACTTAACAGCCTTTTTAATATGCCCTCTACTTCCAGCTTGCTACCGACCATCACCCACCACACATCACTGCTCATGGACCATGGGACCGACGTTCGTTCGTTTCTGACGTTCAAATGGAATCCGCCCAGAATCTGGCCTACAACGCCTACGCTTAAAAACGCATCCTATGGGCCCGTCCCAAGGACTCAATCCAAAGATTCAACAATAGACCTTTAAGCCAAATGGTATTTTCTTAGGCAAACAAATCGCATAGAATATTTAATTTAATTAATTTATTTATCGAAATAAACAAAAAAGTAGAAGAACGAACGTTGAAGTTAAAACCATGTTACACGTGTCTTTTAATAGTCTCCGCAGGAGCCTCTGATTGTCCGCTTCCAGGGGCGGAAAAAATTAATTTTCCCTCGTTGTTAAGGCTGCCAGTCACGTTCGGCCAATAGGTATCTCTTCTACTCATTTCGGTTAACCCTGTCATACCCCGAGCATGGGTTTAGGGGATGTCCCGAAAAAGATTTTCGATTTCGATTTTCACTGACCACGCGACGCGTTTCTAGTGAAAGTGTACTCGAGAAATTTTTTGTCGAATTTTATCGGCATTTGATAAGGTTGCGAGTGCGTTCGCTGGGCTTCAGTAGCGTTCATTTGTATTCAGAGGTGGTTTTCGATCGACTAATTTAGACATCGTTCGATAGTCACTTTATAGACAGTCGGCGATAGCGGGACCACTTGCGATTTTCCAAGTACGGTGCCAGGTGTGCGGATGGTGGGATAGCGCTTTAGAAAGTGCGTGGCCTAAGTACATTTTTCTAGGGAAATTAATTAATTTGCATTCCATAAGAAACCGTAGCAGATTTAATTAGAAGTAAAGTAGATGGTAATTTAATATGTATAACGCGTTTGGAGACTTGATATTACAGTGTGTGCTTGTTCTAAAAAATTACGGCAATTTAAAATTCTCACAATTTCTGCCTATGTCTATGAATATTTTTATTATTCGTTAATATATAATATATTTATGTAGTGTACGAAGTAAGGTGTTGAAATCTCTGGCCATCAGAATATTCTAACATTGCACTCATTTTAAAAATACTAAAAGCGTTTGCAATTCCGATTTTTCGATTTTCAAGTTTGAAGTTTCGATTTTCAAGTTTGAAGTTTGATTAGTTTTGTAGGAAGTGCTTTGGCCACATTTTCCCGTACAAGTATACTATTTCCTACACCTGACTCCACCAAGGAGACATACAATACATATACTAATCTTCGAAGTTCTTTTGTTCCTTTCCTTTTGAGGTAAGCCATGGCGAATTGAGAACTCCTGAGGTTTGATCTGAACTTGTTGATGTGCTTGCGCTATAGGAAGTGGTCATCGATGGTGACTCCAAGATATTTAATGGATTTAACAACTTTGATGACAGAACTTTAAGTTGTTGAGGTACATTCCTTGCTTCTATACCATACAGTTACTAAAACTTAAGGCTGTTGAGGAGTTCGAACGTGTATCAGCTTCGTTTTGGTGTGGTCCGTTCTTGTGCCACCACATCGAAAACCTGTCAAACTCCTCGTGCTTTAATTGTATTGCTTAACTGCCCTTCGTTCAAATATTCGAAGAGGTTCGTTTGTAAAAAGAATGAAAAGCAAGGGCCCCAGTTTGGAGCCTTGTGCTACTCCTAAAGAGCTGTTTGTCTCTCAAATTACTACCTAACCACTTTCCAAGAGCTCCTCTCAGTCCTGTTCTGTGAAGTGCCTCGATAATTTTTGCGAGTCATACGAGTAAGGTATCGAAATCCACGAATATTATAACGACATGGTAGTTCACACTCTTGGTCACTGAGTTACATAGTTTTCCCAGCAATCTTCCCGTAGTTTCTTTTGGAACTACTAACACGACTTACTACTACTTTCTCCATACATTTTTCTACGATGTATAGAATGACGATAGGTCTATTTATAAGGTGCGTTTATTAGGTAATAAGACTGGCAATATCTTAACGGATCCTTATGATTTTTGGACCCTAAAAAGTATTTTAAAATATCTAGGTTATTGTCGAAAAAGAATTTTGATTTTGGTCCTAATTTATAAAATTTAATTGATGAAAAAATATCGAACGACTTCGGAAAATTAGAGAACTTAACATGCTGAAACGGATGGCAGGAATTGTGAACTAATGAACGTAATGAGTAATCTCTTGAATTAATAAAAAAAATTCCTTTTTCTATCACATTAAACTCATGAGTCTGAATATAGCATTGCGCGAATTGAATTATGTCAATAAATATTCGTTTTTACACATGACTTATGTTATCAGATTTTCTTGTACCATAAGCAGCATAGATTAAATATGCAGCATGAAAATCCACAAGGAGCGTTTTTCTAAACGTGTGAAAAGATTTAAATCATTAGTCTCTAATTTCAAGACCTGATGGCCGATTGATAAAAAAACATTCAAAAAAAGGATTTGAAATGGGACTGATTTTAATAAACATCAATACAAATCATAAACAAATCAACACGTAGTATCAAAAGTTTATTGAAGTATGTTAGTACCAAAATGTGTTCATTTCATTTTATTTGTTTTCAATGAAGTGAGAACAACTCTACAATATGCTTCCACACCAAATTGAGGATAAAGTTCCTTGTTGCGTCTATCTTTTAGTTGTTACATACGCAAATAGAGTTATAAGTTTCGGTTAGTTTACGAAGGAAGCACGTGTTACGACGTTGGGAAAAAGCACAATAATTGAGCATCTTGAGATGGTACTCCATCACTACAGGAATGGGCATTCTCGTAGGAAAATAGCCGAAATTGTTAATATACCGGATGGCACGGTCCAAGCTAAAATTCATCGTTTTGTGTTCGACAATTGTCCTGAAAATAAAAGAAGAAATGCTCCAAATAAAATATTTAGTCGGATGATCGGTATATTGTACAAAAAGTGAAGCAAAACCCTAAGTTACCGACACCCACACTGGCTAGTGAGATGGAGAATACGATAGGAAAGTCTTGTTCCACAGAAGATACCCCACGTATTCTTAGAAATAATGATTTACACGGAAGAGTGGCACGTAAAAAGCCTTTCATTAATAATTCATAATAAGGTCGCCGTTTTAAGTTCTTCGAACAAATCATATTTGCTCATGAGTCCAAATTTAGTATTTTGGGATCCGATGGACGATGTTATGTATGGCGCAAGCCAAATACAGAGCTGCAGGGCAAACACTCAAAGCCAACAATCAAGCATGGTGTTGGTCATTTCATGGTATGGGCCTGTATGTCAGCAGTGGGAGTCGGAAAGCTACCATTCATTGAAAACACAATGGATAAAATGGTCTATTTTAATATACAAAAGGACAACTTCTTCCAAAGTGCAGAACAATTAGGAATAAAAGACACTTTTCGGTTTTGGCAAGACAATGACTCGAAACATACTTCAGGAATTATCCAAACTTGGCTAATTTACAATTGTCCCCACGTTATGAAGCCGCCGGCATAGTCTCCAATTCTTAATGTTATTGAAAATCGATGGTCCATTTTGCACGCAAATATTCGCAAACACCAGTTTCGAATAAAATCGCTTATGATATGAATATTCTTATATACTAGCGCATCTGATTTGCCTTGACCAATGACCAACACCATGAGTGCTTATATACCCCCATATCATTACTCTGTCTTCACCAAGCCTTCACCATAGAGTTCGCGCAGGTTCGAAAGTTACGCTCTTATGGTGTTTGTCACACAACCTGGACGGGGTGCAGATGGTTTGTGTCGAAGAAGTTCGTTCACTACTCTCTGGGGATGGTTGTCTTAGATAGGATTCGAGAGATTCGATCGAACTTGTCGCGTTGGTTGTAGTTCACAGTAACTTTTTTTGTTTCCCTGTCATTAAGGTCTTGTATTGGAAACTAACACAGAATATGAAATTTGACGTGATCTTATACTGCGAGTGTGTGTTTTTGTTTGATCATCTCTCATTCACAACTTATGTTGTTCCACAGTTTTTCCGTATGGGGATTGTTCTTGGATATATACAGACTTGAACTACAGACCTTCCGCTCAACAGTCGGGGATGTTACCATTGCACCACGACAAATTTTTGATTCATCGTCTCTCCCAGCCAGAAAGATGGGGAAAAATCAACATAATCTTTGCAAATTTAATTATTCTCTTCCTATTACCACATGTTACTTTTGGTTTCCTAAGGCTCAGGTGTCGCCGAAAGTTGTTTTTTAACAGCCATTGTCGCGCAATCCTGGCCGATATTTCAAATGAAGTGTCAAAAGGATTTTTAAAAACATACCTAATTAAAATATAATAATAAGGAACAGGTTTAATCTGTCATAGAGTGTGCTAATAAAAAGCCTTAAAACAAAGGGGAATTTTATGGTGCAATAGTTACTGCTGATTGTTCCCCAAAAAGGTCGGCCACGAATTAGAGAAATAAATAGAAAAATTAGAGATAATATGCCGTTTTTTTGTATCTAATAGCAGAAAAACGGCCTCAAGCATACGTACCGTCTTAGAGCTAATGTCGTCATACCATAAATAATTCCCAGTAAAACAAGTAACATGTTGTCATCAAGCTTTACGTTCAACTTGATGTTGATTTATTTTGTTACATATACAGGGTGCCCCACGAGCAGTGTGCCAAAAAGCTAGAGCGTGTAGCCCTGGCCAAGACAAGAAAAAAATCGTACGGGAGGGGGGGGTCTATTCCCCCCCGTTCAGCCGGGAGGGGCAATTTTCTAAAAAATTGACTTAATTTGGAAAAAAAATTATTAAAAATCAACAGTAACAGCCACAATGCCGTGATATACTTTTTTGTAAAGCCAGAAACCTCTTCTTTGATCTTGTTTTTAAACGAAGCTGTTGTAAGGAATAGTTTTTGAGAAATTAATTTTCAAACTCAAAATTTTGAAAAAAAATTGGAAAAAAAAAATTTCGAACTACTTTTTTCCAAAATTGTATGTAATTAAGTACTATTTTTTTTTCCAAAATTCAATTCCCTTATTAGTTTTTAGTTAAAAACAGAAAACCGGATGCAAAAATGTCTTGTAGTTTTTGAGAAATTAAAAAAAAACCCGAACCATTTTTTCTAAGAAAAACCTTTTTTTTTGGTTTTAAGGCGGCTGGTCTTGTAGGCAAATGAATGTATGAAACATTGACCTCTTTTTTATTATTTTTAAAAAATTCGGAGTTTTATTATAATAAATTTTCAATATAATCCCCATTTTTAAGAAGGCAAAGATTATATCTTCTTCTAATGGCTGCACATTAGTCTATGTTTGACAAATTTTCCTGCAATTTGACTCCAGCGACTTCAATCCGTTGTTCCAAAGATACTATTTCCACTTCGTAAACATAATTTTTCATGAATCCCCACACATAAAAATCTAGAGGAGTTAAATCTGGTGATCTAGGTGGCCATTTCGTGGGGCCCCTTCTTCCGATTCAACGGTCACTAAAATGATCATCCAGCCAGTGTCTAACCCGTAAGCTGTACTGTGCTGGTGCTCCATCTTGCTGGTAGATTAAATTATCTGCTATGGCCAAAGGAACGTTGTCCATCAAATCGGGCAAAAGGTCTCGTAGGAACTGCAGGTATGATTCTCCCTTAATAACGGCATTCAAAAACCGGGCCCCGATTACAGTTTGTCCAACAATACCAAGCCAAACATTACAGCTAAAGCGGTGTTGTAATTTATTTTGTTTTTTGTTGTGTGGATTGGTGCTACTCCAATGATGCAAATTGTGGAAGTTAGTAACCCCATCTCTGGTAAACTGTGCTTCATCCGTCCAGAATATCCTTGCAAAATAGTTTCGTTCGGTTTCATCTCGAAGCAGTAATGATCGACAAAACTCTGCTCTCAAAAACTTGTCGTTTGAGGTGAGTCCCTGAACTGGCCTAAAATGGTACGGGTGTAAGTTTTCGGTATGAAGCACTCTCCATACTCTAGATTTGGGCACTCCAAGCATAATAGCCATCCTCCTTGTACTAAGGGAGGGATTGCGTCGGACTAAATTCAAAATTCGGGTAGAACCCATCGGCGGCGGGCGGACCCAGACGAAATTCGCAGGTCAGTTTTCAGGCGTTATCAATGAAAAAAAAGAATTAATCCAGGGTTATTCCAATAGTGTATCACTTTATTGTATCCTCATAAAACTCCGAATTTTTTAAAAATAATAAAAAAGAGGTCAATCTTTCATACATTAATTTGCCTACAAGTCCAGCCGCGTTAAAACCAAAAAAAAAGGTTTTTCTTAGAAAAAAATGGTTCGGGTTTTTTTTTAATTTCTCAAAAACTACAAGACATTTTTGCATCCGGTTTTCTGTTTTTAACTAAAAACTAATGAGAGCATTGAATTTTTGAAAAAAAATTACTACTTAATTACATACAATTTTGAAAAAAAATAGTTCGAAATTTTTTTTTTTCAATTTTTTTTCAAAATTTTGAGTTTGAAAATTAATTTCTCAAAAACTACTCCTTAAAACAGCTTCATTTAAAATCAATATGAAAGAAGAGGTTTCTGACTTTACAAAAAGGTATATCGTGGCATTGTGGATGTAACTGTTGATTTTTAATAATTATTTTTCCAAAATAAGTCAATTTTTTAGAAAATTGCCCCTCCCGGCTAAACGGGGGGAAATAGACCCCCCCCTCCCATACGATTTTTTTCTTGTCTTGACTAGACCTACACGCTGTAGCTTTTTGGCACACTGCTCGTGGGACACCCTGTATAATACCTAAATAAAAGTTCAAAGCTAAGCATTTTTTATTGTAAATGTAAAGTATTTTATTGTTATTTATGCCATTTACTATTCTATTCCTATTATTGACAGACAATTTGAACAGGCAATGAAGAACTCAGTGATGTACAAGGGTCACATGTCGAAACAATTTTACTAAACATATCGTACGTACGAGTAATATTATATGATAGCGTACTAAGAACCGAGATGGCCTCGGTAAGGATGTGCTGTACTTTCAAAATTGTCTCAGGGGAGGCGATAAAATAACGCTATGGCATTCTGGATTTATTCTGAAAGCCTTGACAAGAGAATGGGAAAGAACCGGAGCTATCAAACTGATCCATTACATTATCAAATTGAGAGGCAGGATTTCTTATCCTACACAATGGGTAGGTATGGGTACTTTCGGGAGGACCTCTATAAATATAAACATGCGGGTGACCCATATCGTCAGCATGATGAGGGAAAGACGCAGAATGCAAGACATATGCTGATGGAGTGTCAAAGGTGCACACGTGCTGGAAACATCTTAAGAAGGGATAAATTGAAGAGCCAATAACTCCGAGGTGCGTAATGTTGGAAATGAACGAAGGCGTCACAAACTGGTCCTGCATCAGTATAGAAAGTAATGAGCGATAAGAAGCACAAGAAATGACAAATATGGATACTCTGTCGTACCTGAGCATCAAAACAATAAAATGGCAGAGGCAATAATTTGTTAATCATGGCTGTACATTACTTACCCTTAATGATGAGAATATTGCCGACGTTATTCTTAAAAAAAGGGACCATGCTGAAGTCAAGTGCCACGTGCGTCGTATATTCTGTTTATTGTCCTAAATGAGTACCAATCTCGGTTAATTTTGTATAAACTGCCTCCCTCTCAAGTTTCAGATAATTTGTGTGGGTTATACTGTGAAGATTTTTTTTTTAGGGGTACACTCCTTTAACACAAAAAGAAAGGATAAAAGTTACAGTTATGGTCATAATGATATTATTGTAAAGTTGATTGTATGTCATTAATGCTTCCAATTTTCGTGGACTTAGTCGAGTAATTAAGGATTTATGTCATCTATAACATGGCTATTCGTTATTCGTTTATCCTATAATCCGTCATTGGTACTTGTAACTAATTTGTGTAAATTGTGAAAAAGCCGAAAATTCAGAATGTCAGAAACATACCTGACGTCACCCACAAAGAAATCAAGGTAGTCATTTTACTCCCAGCTTGTTATTATTTGAGAATCAGGTTCCTATAATTTAATAACCTTAAGTGTTTGATGATCTTAAGTTAAGCTTAAAACTCAGCCTCGTGTCAAAATTTCTTTGATGTCCAGCTATGACCACTTAGAATATGATCAGTTATGAACTTCAGGGAATTTATCTTTGAACAAACTTACACCCCAAGGCTTAAAACATCTCATTCCAATTATCCTTAGGCGTAAAACTTCTATCTTAGTAAGCTTGCCAAAGTTATGGTTGTCGCCATTGACCACAAAAAGTGGTTGATTTCACCCTTTATTTGGTATGAGGCATGTGACTACCAAAGCCACAAGTTGTCACAAGTCAAGAGTTGGATTATAAGAAAAAGTGGCAATAACTGTAAAAAGTAACAGTGTCGGACGAAGAAGATGAAAGCGCTCAACTTCCGACTTATATTTATATAATATATAAACTTAACTTAGATAGCAATGCCTCAGCAAGCTTACACATTTAGCAAAGTAGCCTTTTACCGGGTACCGGTACTCGTTGATGTAGAAGGAAACGAAGCAGACGAAACAGCTGGTAAGAGATCTTAAGCCATATTATAGGGTGAGAAATTACAGCATCAAACGAAAAGTCATGAACGCATTCAACGTAGGCGGAAAAGAAACTAAAGCATGCTTAGAGACTAAAACACTAATGGCTTAACTACCTCTGGGTAACTATCACCAATATCACCAGGCCTAGGGGCACTGTGGCTCAAAGGATTTTGTTTTGAGATATAAGACCTGTATAGCCTCAAAAAAAATGAGTAACTGAATATTCAAAGGACACTACTAGCTTAAAGATCACCTTAATCTGCAACGCATTGAACGAGACGCCAGTTCTACTTCTTGTGGCGTGTCGAGCGCTAACCCCCAAAATATGGAAAATCTCCAATTTTAAAATTAACAAAAGAAATTGAATTAAATCAGGAACTCTGGCTTGCCCTATTTCCAAGTACACAAAACACCTCCTCCCCTAAAGCAGTTGAATCTAATTCATTGATTCAGTGAATCACCCAGAGCAGATGTCCCTCCTCATATCAATCAATGAAAGTGGACAGTTGGACTACTATTTCTCTCTCAATCCATGAAAACAATGTTTGGCACGAGCTACCGCTATTATTTAACCTGCACTCAACCAAGACATTGTTTACATGCTCTTAGAAAGTTTCCAACTTGCATTTTCGTAGCTTTTACGATGAAATGTTTTTACAAGTTTTTCTTTTTGTAACAGAGTTATAGGTTTTGGCGCCCGATTTTGATATACAATCCTATCGAATGCGAAATGAGTTGGATTGAGACGTGTGTCTATGGGTGCGATAGTTTGAAACCAATGCACATTGATCCGTAAACGACAACTGAATTTCAATGACCGATGAGGAAGGATGGACGAGTAAACGTACATACTGAATGGTTTTATCTTTTATCCTTCGACTCAGTGGAGAGGGAGAGTATGAAACATTTGAACTTTTCCGAATGCCCAACGGAAAGATGAATTCGATGGAAGATGGAATAACCAACGGCCTAAACGAAATCGTAAACAATCAGTATTCAATCTACTTTGACTTCTCTTTATGACGACAGGGACAATAACGGTCATCATTCTGGCCTGAAATCGGTAGAATTGAATTAGAATTAGGGACGAATCGAAGAGGCTACGGAAGGCATATTTGTAGTGAAATGGGATTCCGATGCATAAGGGTGCCTCAAGTCAAACTCAAATCGATTTCGATGAACTTTGAGGAAATAATTCAGATTTCGGACTTCCCATTGGAAAAACATTGTAATGGGTCAGATTTTTTGGATTCTATTGTAGATTTGGAATGTGTCAATATTTCAAGGAAGAAACCAATGCTAAATTATAAAAGTTGCTTCCTCTTAAATATCAAGAATTGGCCAGTCGGTACCATGAATTGAGCCAATTGTAATGACAGTTATGAAGAATTTAAAGGGGCTGGTGGTTATGGGTTGAATATATACCAATTGCTAAGAAGTGTTTGTGTATCAAGAACTGACCTATTGGCAGGTAACACTATATTTTTTTCTTCCAAGGCTTGCGTAAGGTTTCTACTTTCTAGGAATATGAAAAGTCTTTGTGTAACGCTTTTCAAAAACAGTATGGGAAGACTAAATTCATCTTTGTTCTATTTTCTTCTTAAGCTAATGTAGGTGTATTCAAAAAGCAACAAAACTTGCGTAGTTTCCGGGATAGTATTAGTCCAATTCACTTAAATTTTCGCTGATGTCTTGGTTATATTGGTGATGATTTAAATGTTTTTGGTAAACATGCTATACAGTGAACATTGGAAAACGTGAACTAATTAAAACCGAGGGTGTTCATGTTTATGAGATTGTTCATGTTTTGGAATGTAACATTTTATGATTTAAATTGTATTACTACCGCACTGGCTTACTATCCCAATCAAAACGAAACACATTTTCTTCGATTTTATCTCATTTATGCTTCAATTCATGAATATTTTTACATATTTACACATACTGGGACGGCTCATTAAAAAAAATTGATAAAATTTATTTTTTACATGGACGTTTTAAAAATTAAAGGTTTATGTAATAAAAAAATCTGTAATTTTTTTCTGTTGTATTTTTCCCAACATTTGAATAGCTGCATTTTCTCGTAGGCGTCTAAGTACGTTTACGTCGCTTTGGTCAACACCTTCACTTGCACACCATTCCAAAGCCTTGTTAAATATTTTAACTGCTTCAGTTGCGCTTACTCTTTGAACATCGTCTTTTTCAACATTGGCATCGTCGTCGTCTTCCTCCTGCTCATGTTCATGGTTCTGAGACGGGTCAAATTCAAATTTGTCTTCATTCCATTCCTCAACAACTGATAATGGATAGTCAGTCTGCAGTTAAATTGGAAGCTGGTATGTAATTTGATTAAAGTTTAATCAGATCTATAACAAACCTGAGGATTCAAACTTTGAAGAAGTAGTATTGTAGATCTTATCAACGGCTTAAGCTCTGAGTCCCACTTCTCCTTCAAAACACTTAATGGCATATTGTCCTCTTCATCCTCCTCATTTCCTACAAAACTTAGAATATTCGCCCAGCATTTAG
The DNA here is from genome assembly GCA_958301585.1 of Merodon equestris. Lineage (NCBI taxonomy): Eukaryota > Metazoa > Arthropoda > Insecta > Diptera > Syrphidae > Merodon > Merodon equestris. The sequence goes on along the minus strand of OY284413.1, from coordinate 204,787,828 downwards.
CTAAAGTCTCTGTGTTGACTCTATTCCATGAGTCTGCTAAGAGAATAACAGCTTCTTTCAAGGTCAAGCGTTTCATGCACTCAATAAGATTTGATTCCTTTGCTGCAATCGATGCTAGCAAACTGTTTCTGTAGTACAATTTTGTTATTTTTATGGCATTCTGATCCATAGGTTGGATCAGCGGAGTTACATTAGGCGGCATGAACATGACGCTTATGTTCCCATCTTCCAGCTTTAGTTCACTTTCGCTAGGATGAGAAGGTGCGTTATCTAACAATAGAAGAGCCTTATGTGGCAAGTTTTTTTGACTCAGAAAAGTTTTAACCTAAAAATATCCAAATTTAAAAAACCTTTAATTAATTGGATAAGTCAAATGTTTGCCTGTGGTACAAAGGACTGGTGGAACCACTCCATGAAAATTGACGTAGTCATCCAAGACGATTTGGAGCTTTTATAGTCGGTCGGACAAGCAAAGTTTTTGAAGCAGCGGGGGTTCTTCGCTTTTCCTATAACCAACAATTTGAGCTTGTGTGTGCCTGAAGCATTTGAGCAACACAAGAAAGTAAATCGCTGCTTCTCCGTCTTTGCGCCTGGAGCAGATTTCTCTAATGCTGAAACGTAGGTTTTCTTTGGCAAAAGTTTCCAGAACAAGCCCGACTCATCTGCATTGTATAACTGATCTTTACACAGTCTCATTTCTTCAATTTTTTCTTTTAGTTTTAATTTAAACGGATCAACTAAGTGAGGCTGCGATGATAGCTTCTCGCCCGTTATTTTTAGAAGTCGAATGCCATATCGTTTTTTGAAACCACTTAACCACCCGTCACTCGCCAAAAAAACACTCTCATTTTCCTTTATTTTTGAATGTAAATCTTTCGCTTTTTCTTTCAGCATTAGTCCGCTTACAGGCCAATTATTATTTCGCATACGAATGAACCACTTGTAAAGACATTTTTCCATTTTTGGCAGCTCTGATGTTCTTAAGGTTTTTCTTATTCCAGGTCCAGAGTATGTATTACTAACACATTTCAAAATTAAATCTCGTTTCTTTTTAATACTACATATTGTTGACTTAGCGACACCGTACTTTTTTGATAACTTTGTCACGCCTACACCATTTTTTAAGTTTTCCAAAATTTCAGCTTTTTCGTTTAATGTTAAAACCTTCACTTTCTTTGAACACATTTTTGAATATAAAATAAGACGTTGATCAACCCAAATTATGCAACTGAATGAGAGATGATAGCAATACGAACCAAATACATACCGTTGTCAATATTATGGGATTCCCCGGATACTACGCATTGTTAATATTAAGGGATTCCCTGAACTCCTGGAAATGAATTCAGTGCATTTTTATGTAGAAATGTAAAAAAAATCTGTTCACGTTTTAGAGCTTTCACATTTGTTCACGTTTTGGAGCAGTCAATGTAAAAAATACAGTGTTCATGTTTTGGGGTAGTTCACATTTTGGGGGGTTCACGTTTTCCAATGTTCACTGTATTAATAACCAACTATCCATACATTGCTTTTCAAACCGGTTGTTAAGTCTTTCGTCAGCTGTCTATTGGTTGTTTGGTGGCTTTGAAAAGAAATAGACATCAAGAGCTCGTTAAATGTTCATTAATTTTATGATATGAAGACACTGCAAACTAAAACTGTCGTATTCATCGTAATTATATTGGTCTTCAAGAGAACGTTTGTGAAGACCAGTTGTACCTAGAAATTCATTCAACTTTTTTCATTATTCAAACAATTGGTAGTAATTATTAGTTGCTTTGTGTTTTGCATGTTTTTTTAAGAAATGTGACTTGGAAGTCAGTTTTTTAGTATTCAATTGTTGCGATATTATTGGCGATGAAGTAACTTTTAAAAAGGAAAAAAAATCAAGGGTATTAAGAAGCATAATTTTCCATATCTACGAGAATATCATCGATGTCATGTTATAGTTATCGGCTATCATGCAGCTGAATTCTATCGTTTTTAGAAAAGTAAGTAATTAGAAATGTGAAGCAATGATGTCTTGAGTAAAGGATTTTTGTCGTCTCATATGCGATCATTTTGTCTATTAAAATATTTAGAGAGCTGGAAATATGTCTCATTATTTCCCTGAAAAATGCGCATCAACTTGCTGCCGCTTTAAAACTGTTAATTTTTTGTTTCCCATGATCTCTTAGATTCAATTCTTGGGTTAATCCTTATAAAAAAGACACCAAAGGAAGACATACCCAAGACCCTGATTCTATCCAGATAATTCAACGCCTTCGTTCAAACAATCTCCTCCATTAACAATATCCTCGGAATATGCACGAAGGATGCATAATTTTTTTTACTCAGTAGAACGGTATAATGGACTATAATCCTCCCATTAACGTCAACGAACAATAGAATTTTATCATGCTTAAGAACGAACGTTAAGAAACAGTTATTGACTGTGACGCGACAAAAGTGCAGTGCAAGTTTTTGCGATACGTGGTACCATTTTTTTGAATTCATTTTTTTGTTTATAACAAACTTACCTTAAAAATTGCTTAAAACTAGCTTAAATAACAACTAACATACTTTACTGGCCCTATACGGACACTCTAAAGTAAACAGAAAAACTTAAGATTGTGCCTTTCGGCCTTATGAGTAACTTATAATAATTAGAGTAGGAGAACAACTAAGGCTAAGAAAAATGATATTTTAGAGAGCTTAGCATGGTGTACCTTTTTCCTAGCTTTATGACTTTTCCCATTTTTATTAAGTGCCGGTGGATGGTCATATGTGTTCGTTTGCGGGTTTCCTCACCACAACAATATGAACTTGGAGTAAGGGATCTTAACGTTTAGCTCTTCCGACCAAAATTCAAAATAAAAGTCAAAAGTTTTAAACATTGCAAACCAACGTTGATAGTTGGACTCACTGAGAGCACTACATTTTGGACATCTTTGCCGGCTTCACCTTCATTCTTATTTTGCCGATTATGCTCTACCGATACCTCCATTTTAAAATTTAGTTAAGTGCTTACAATGACTTTAACGAAATGAATCTTTAAGATTGAACGAGCAATATACATACATATATGTATATCCCATAAGCTACTCTCAATAACGGTATACGTATTAAATTGTTTTTGTGTATTTTATGGCAATTGGAAAATAACGCGCAGTGCTTATGTTCCCACCTGATAATAATCGTCCCCCTAGACAGGCAGTGCACCTTATAGTGAATGAACACGAGTCAATTCCAACTTATTTTTATTTTTCTTATTCTATTCTTACTTCCTACAAAAAAAAATGAAGGTCTGACTTAGGCCCTGTAAGTTTTACCGTAATTCTCACTTACTAAAGCCGTTCGGCTTAAACTTACTTATTCTATTTTTATAAATCGTATATAAATTTAAAATTCGAATTTCTAGGAAAATGTTAGTCAAATACCTAGAATTCTTTCTTCTTTCGACCAATAATAATTCCCTAAATCGTTCCCCTTCCTGTGGTGATGATGGGCTCTCTAATTATATCTTAAAGCACATAGCTCTAAATATAGTAGACATACTCGCTTTCCCCTTTAATCTTAGGATTACCACTGGTACGTTTTCGGACAGGTTAAAATGCGCAAATATTCTACCAATATTTAAAAAGGGCAGCAAAAGAGATAAAAACCAATACAGACCTATCTTACTATTCTCGTCTATCTCGAAAATATTTGAAAAAGCTGTCAAAAGTAGAATTCTGCGGTGACTGGAGAGATTACGTTTTTTCAGTCCTTTGCGATATGGCTTTAGGACAGGACTCTCTGATAAAGATGCGCTTATAAACAAAGAACTTGACTCTAAAAAAAGCTATGCTGGTCTCTTTGTTGACATAACCAAGGCCTTTGACATGGTAAACCATAACATTCTCTTCAACAAACTTCATCGGGCTGGTTTTCGAGGATCCATTTATAATTGGCTGGAATCATATCTCAAAGATAGAAGACAAGAAGTGAAAGTTGGAAACTATTTTCGTGATAATCGGATTATAAAACTCGGGGTACCCCAGGGTATTGGGCCCTACTCTTTTCCTAGTGCACATAAATTCCCTGTTTCGTCAGCCTTTTGCAGGTAAAGTTACGGCTTTTGCCGACGATCTCGGTATTGCCTATAACTCTCCTAGCCACCTCCAGCTAGTTTCTGACATTAATTATGATGTTTACCTATTGAGACTGTGGTTCACCAAACATAAACTTAGGGTTAGCAATAAAACAAAACTAATGTTTTTCAGCCTTAGGTCGCAGATAATGCCGTACATTGATTTTCGTTCCATGCCGATAACTGTACTCGCTACAAGTTGTTTGCACATGAAACGAAGCTTCCTTTTCTTTATGAGTAGTGGTTAAATACAGTAACCTTGAATTCCTGGTAAACAACCTTCTTTTCGAACCACCCACTTTAGAGACTTCTACTCCGTAGTCAGCTGCAAACTATTTAATCGTCTTCCTCCTTCGATCCACATAGTTAGAACACGAACATCCTTCCTAAACAAAGTCGAAAATTGGCTTTTAGTTTTGATCACAACCAAATTGCTGTCCTACGTTAGTTAATGTTGCTCTTAATGGTCAATGTCTGAACGTTATTTTTATATTTCTTTTCCTGTCCTCCATTACGGCTTTATTGCTTTAGTGTATCACTTCCACCTACATTTTTTGTAATTAATTGTATATGAAATCTTTCTGATGTGGCATTCAACACTATTTGAATTCTAAATACGATTGTCACTACCTATTCTTATATTGTACATAATTATAATAATAAAAAATAACTTTTTTTAATAACTTAATCTACCCTGAGCTGTTCAATTCTAATTTTCGTGGGGGCGAACGCCCCTATTTATTGGGCTCAATTCAAGCCAGCTTAATCTAATCTTAACCTAATCTCACTTACTAGCTAGGGAGAACAGGAGAGAGGGGAGGGTGGTTAAAAAGGCGGATTTTTAGGCATCGAGTGCTGAGGTTGAAATCGAAGTAAGGATTCGAATTAACACTTCTCAGCATACGAGAAATAGGTTCATTGGAGCCATAGGCAGTACGGGGGGTGGTTAGATAGAAGAGACGGGGATTTCGTACATTGCGGGGGTTAATGTTGATAGAGACAGAGCTATAGAGGGTCGCGCAGTCAATGGTACCTGAAAGGAGCCGATGGATGAAAAGAATGTCAGATACATTTCTTCTTTCTTCCAACGTGTTCATTTTGATTAGTTTATGGCGGTCTTGGTAGGGTGGTAAAATCAAAGGATTGCTCAGGGGAGCCCTCGAAGAGCAAAACATAGGAATCGGCGTTGGATGCTCTCGATTCTAGAAATGTGGGTTTGTTGGTAAGGAGACCACACTTAAGAGGCGTATTCAAGAAGGGGCCGGACAAAGGTTATGTAAAGAGATCGGGTAACGTAAGGGTCCGAGAATTCTTTAGACCATCGCTTCACGAAACCGAGTGCAGAATTAGCTTTAAGGATTATCTCATCGATGTGTGTGCGAAAATTTAGCTCCTGGTCACATAATATGCCAAGATCGCGAATGACTTGAACCGTGGAGATGGGTTGACTATTGAGGAAGTAGAGACGAGAAGGAGGTTTGATTCGTTTACGTGAAAAGGTAATTGATTGGCTCTAAGCAATTTTTGGAACACCAGATGGAAAAACTATTGAGATCAGATTGAATAAGGGAAGAGTCATGACTGGAGGAAATGGTCTTGAAGAACTTGGTGTCGTCGGCGTATAATGAGATGTGGGAGTGTTTGATCACCATTTCAAGATGGTTTATGGAAAGAACGAAAAGAAGTGGACCTAAGTGGCTGCCTTGGGGGACGCCGAAGGAAGCTAAAAAGGGGTTAGAGAAGGCAGATCTAAAACGAACACTGTAATAGCGATTTGCCAGGTAACAAGATATCCACTTCAAAGAAATGGGGTCGAAGCCAAGGGAGGACAATTTGAAGAGTATCAGTCTGTGGGAGATTTTATCGAAAGCTTTACTGAAATCGGTTGAGATAACGTCGACTTCTTTGCCGTTCTCTAAGGCTGATAGAGTAAAGGATACAAATTCAACAAGGTTAGTGGTTGTGGATCTGCATTTGAGGAAACCGTGTTGTCTAGGGGAGATTAAAGACTTGCAGCGAAAACTTAGAGTTTCGTACAAAATACTCTCGAAGAGTTTGGGTATATGTGACAGTTTGGCAATGGGACGTTCTTCGGACCTTTTTTGTGTATAGAGGTGATAAATGAGGTTTTCCGTAAGCGGGGTATTCACCTTGGGATAGGGATAGAGTGAAGATTTTCGAGAGAGGGCGAGAGATGGTTGAGGAGCATTTTTTTAGAAATATGGCAGGGAGACCGTCGCGTCGGGTCCAGGAGTGAATTCATCATTAAGTAGATTTAATTTGTTTTCGATGACATGAAAATCGACTGTGCGTGGAAGAAATGGTCCATGGGAAAAATTCGGTAGATAATCAAAGTATGAGTAGTCTGGAGCAAACGAGTCGTCGGCGAAAGACTGTTTAAAAAAGGTGGCGATAATATTGGGGTCATTCGAGGTTTGATCATGGAAGGAGAGGGAGGTAGAATAGCCATCAGATTTTCTTTTGTAGTTAACAAACTAAAAGAAGGACTTTGGATCGTTTATAAGATTGGCTTGCGTTTCAGTTAAATAGCGTTGATAGAGGAAGTTGTGAAGGGCGGTAAAGTGGAGATAGCTGCCCAGGTAGTCAGAAAAGTCATTAGATGATTGATTACGAAGGAAGATTGTCATTGCTCATTTCTTTTGCTTCTTAGAGAACGGAGCCTGCGATTGTACCAGGGTGGGGAGGTGGACGAAGTTTTGCGTTGTGAAACGGGAATGTAATGAGAGATAGAGTAAACTATTTCCCTGTAGAGTATGGATATTGCATCATTTACGGTTAGGTTATCAAAATTGAGAGGGGCATTTTTAAGGTATTCATTGATGAGGTGAAATTTTGCTGTGTGGAAATCGTAAGAAGCCAGAACTGTGATGGAGAATCGTGAAAGAAGGAAAGGAGGAGGGGAGGAATTTGAATTTTCTAATTTGAAATACGTATATTTAACGGAATATTCGCTCTAGCTTTTATGAATGTTTCATTGGGACAGCTGGTCACGGTAATTTCAAAGAAGTTAGACATGTGTCAATAACATTCAATTTAGATCACTTTTAATTTCATAAAAGGACTTGTTTTTATTCGTGTTCACCGAGCGACATTTATGGGAGGTTTTAATTTTTTTGCTTTAATTCAAATAAAAATCCAGCTTAGGCGCATCGAAAGCTTGTGGAAGTTATGGTGACAACACTCCAATTGATTAATCATGTAAGGAATGCTTTCGAGGTTTCAGGAATGGTGATTTCAACGTTGAAGATAAGCTTCGCGTTGCATAACCAAAAAATTTAAGCCATTACTCAATGAAGATCCGAGTCAAAGGCAAATGGAGCTTGCAGTTTCATTGGGAGGAACTCAGCAAGTAATTTCTGTACCATTAAAATCTAAGTGAATGATTCAGAAGCAAAGTAATTGCTCATGAATTTAAACCGAGAGTTGTTGAAAGGCGATTTTACATTTGCGAGCAGCTGACTCGAATATCTCAAGAAGGAAAAGGACTATTGTGTACTACTATGCTAGTGAATCTATTTCTGGCGATCGGTACAGGCTACAACTTTATTTGAGCCGTGCATTGCGAGAAAAGCGTCCGGAATACGAACAAAGACAATAAAACAACAAACAAATGGTGCAAATTAATTTGTCCGCCTGCCGCCAACTGTCCCGCCTGATTCCGTCTTTCATCTGCTAGACTTCAATGTCTTGCATGGCTATATCACAATAAGGCTAAAAGTCAGTTCTTAGATGCATCTAAACATGGTGACGCACTCAGCCTTCAAAAAATCCTCTAGCCAACCGTAATCTAACCTACGAACTAAAGAGTGTGGAGGATCTTATCAGTGAAAAGCACCGTTCTGGAAAGCGTTTTAATCCGACAATCACCAAAACACAGAAGGTTGTTCAACAGCCTATGGCAGAACGCAGTGCGCTAATAAGGTATCAAAACTTATGAGTTCTTTAGCATGGTCACCCGTCGCGGATAAACCGTTTGCTTCTGGAGATTGCTGGCTATTTTAAACTATCCATATCCATTGTGTACTAACATTTTAGAACCAATATGGACGAATATCAGTGGGGGAATAAAATCCAATCTGGGTGTGCTCTCTCAAAATGAATCAAATACCTGCCATTAGCCATAGCCCTTTTAATATGCTTTCGAGTCATTTTGATAGAAAATTTGTCGAATATGTTTAAGCCTGCTACGATTTACAGGACCTTCTTAGGGTAATACTGGGGACTCTGGCGTTCTGTATGTTCTAAGATAGACGCCAAGGCAATGCTCTGGAAAACCCGGATCTTGTTCATATAAGATGGCGTTATATTATACCACAACAGAAAATCAGACGCGATGAAGGGCATTATTTTACTCTACGATCGAGTTGACTGTCTACATGTCTCAAGATACTGGTCAAGCCAAATATTTATCAAGATGTCTAACTGCTTTTCTCACCTCAATTTTTGGATCTTCAAATTGTAGCTTTGCCACCATTGTCCATCACGAACCCACTGCGGTGACTAAGGCAATAAGTTAATTGTTGAAGAGCTTAAAGCATAAAATTAAATCGGCGCAGGTATCGCACTTTTACATGCGTTTAAGAGAACAGTTTTGATTTACTGCTTTATTTTTTATGCATATTAGATCGCTGATTACCCTTTATTGTTTGGCTCTCACTATTAACAAAGTTTTCTTAACGCTAAGAACACTGAATTAAATAATACTTTCCCTATAATTCGCCAATAAAAATTTCGCAATACTCACCTTGAATCGATAATATACACCCTGACTTTGTTAAATTCCAATAATACTTCCTAAAATCACCCATATTATTAATACCATTATCATGAATTGGACATTCTCTACGTTATGAAAGAAAGCAAAGATAATTCTAGTCTCCAAGAAAATCAACCCGTCTAAGTATCGGCTCAGTGCTATTTCCTCGTTTTTATCCAATATATTTTAATCTTTCGTTAGTTGAAACATCAAAAACCACATCAGGCTTTATCAAAGGACATATTTGTGTCACATCCTTGTTAAAGGTACCTGACGACATACGAAGAGCCGTTGAGGAAATAAGGAATAAAACGACATTACTACGACCTTCTCTGCGACAAATTGTTCTCCCAATCAAACTTTCGTAATCTCACTAATAACTTAATTTTCTAATGTTTGAATAATCCCGTCTAAGCTTTTGGTGTACCCCAAGGTTCGGTTCTTGATCCATTATTATTTTCAACGTTTATAAATACTCTTCCAATGATATTGTCTCATTGTAAATTTCATATTTAGGCAGGTAATGCTCTAATATACTTAATTTTTTCCCTTGGTATGGTTGAAGATTCAGTTGCTAAGATAAACGAGGACTTGTGCTATACCACTGAGTGGGCTATCTAAATTCTCTGATGCTCAAGCCTGACTAAATCAAAGTCATCCCATTTTCTAAAGACCACCCCTTCCTCTCTAACTCCCCGCCCAAAGTACTTAACTCCATCGCGCTTGAATATGTTTCTTGTGTTGAACGTCAAATTAAAACTAGTAGATTTGTCCTCGAAGTAGTCTCGAAGCAAACTCCTTGAATATGATTTGGAACCATTTCTAAGCTACAGATCGTGCATATTACTGATCAAAATCATTCACAAAAAACAGCCTAACTTCCTTAAGTAAAGAGAGTAGCAAGTTACAATGAAATTGAAATCGTTAGATAGAATGGAGAAACATTCCTACTTGTAACTTGTCTAAAGTTGCCTTGAAAGCCATAGGTTTAAGACAACAATATTTTGTAAAGTAAAAAATGAGGTTACATCGACGAGCAACTATCAGAAACATTTTGCGTCTTTGGACAAAGTGTGGAAACAAAATCGCCATACTTCAACATCTAATTAACTATTATTCTATTATAGTTGATATGAAAGTCTACACTGTTGTTCCCGGTGTAGATTATCGCCAAGGACTCGTCAAGTAATTTGACGCATTGTATAGAAATGATTTTCTAAAGTTTTCAAGAATAATATCCTCAAGTAAAATTTAACTCATTTTACTATCAAAGTCACAATGCGTATTCATTGCATCGTAGCGGTTTTTCCCCCAGTTACCTCTAGGGATAATGAAAATGGAAATGTATTGCATTACACGAAGCTACCTTTCCAGCGGCACACACACCTGAGAAACCCACATCTCAGAAAAATTCCAACGCCAGGGGGTAACTCAACATCTGAAATTAGGTTCATCCTCAGACCCAAAAGCAAGGATAATGTTAATATGTTGCCTGTCTATTTATGTGTGACCTTTCACACTTAACAAAAATTCTTGGTATGATGTAAAGGTCATTTTATTTGCAAGTTATTTCGAAATATAATGAAAACTGAAATGACGGCTACTTACACGCAAGTGGCCTTATTCAAAAAATAAGTAATTTTTTAACACGCTTAATTATATGCATGTCATGATTGGCTGAAGTAAAGAACAATTTTGACAACTTGACCTAGTGTTCGTAGTATTAGTATCAGAAAGAAGAGGTGAAGGTATAGTCGTAGTAGTAAAAGGTTCAATACAGCATTGGCATTGAAGTTCCCCTTTTTTATTGGCCTCTTTTCAGTTATTAACTTTTGAACTTCACAATGACTAAAGTTAGTTAATACAAACTTGCGTTTATGTTATTTTGGGTATATTCTTTGGGTAGATGAATATATTTGAAGACTTAGAATCAAAAAATTCTTTCGACAATCTCTTTGCAACTAGCACTTGTTACATTAGAAGAATTCATCAAATTTATATGCATTCCTAAAAAACATGTGTAATTGTCTTACCTAAACCATAACCAGCCAGTCCCTTCCATTTACCAATAAAATGTTATGTAAATTTTATTCTGTTCTGTGTACAAATCAATGCTACAGATCATAGTACTTCTTCGTTACAGCTCATGGAGAGCCAGAGCCTAGCTTCTCTCATTCACTTATGTTGTGTGCGATTTGTTTTTCACACAAGTGAACGGGACCTACAGCTTTAATGCCGATTCCGAACGGCGAGAGTCGAGAAGCTTTTTCGAGGCAAGTACTACGGGAGGTTTTGCCAGTTCCCCGCCGAGGAGAGAAGCCGCGTAATGAACATTCGATGGCGCTGGTGTTATTGGAATCCGAACTCGCTCATCGTGCGTCAGAGGCCGATGATTCTGATCGATCATTACGAGCAGACTATGATCGACATAATTGTCCATCTGAGTACGCACAACTCCGAAAAAAATCAAAAAGACTGGTTCTTTTACGGAAGTCTGAAGGCATGAAATGGAAGGAAATGCTCGCAAAAACTGTGGCTGCCATTAGAGAAAGTGTTGGAGAAGATCCAAATCGATCGATTTCATCCTATGGCCAAATCTCAACTGACTTTTTCGGCTTTACATGGAAGATATGGACATGGAAGGAATGGGCCTTCAACAAGATGATGCTTTAATAATATTATGTTCCATTCCTAATGGCAAAATTCCAGCAATAATTATACTGATATAAAAATTTGATCGAAATTTCAATCAGAAGTATGTTTTACAATATTTACATTTACTTTTGGAACCACGAATTGGATGGCCCTTTATATCATATAATATACCAATTTTTGCCAATTTTTGAAGAATACTTCGGTTTTTGATGTAATCCAAAAATCGACCCAATTGCTTGCAGTTCTCATAAGAGCTTCTGCTTGGCCAGGCCATGAGTCACCGACCGGAACAAGTAATGATCAGACAGAGCAATGTCTGGACGCTATGGTCGGGAAGTTAGGACTTCCCACTGGAACGTTTCCAAGTTTATTTTGACCCATTTACGACTTAGAGACGATCATGGTCGTTTGCAAAATCACTACGACATGTCTGTCCAAGTTTTTTGTTCAAAACACGGCCCAAGAGTACCATTGCAATGGTAGTCCCACCGATTATGTTGATTTTACGCCCGGTTTAATACATGACTTACGACATTCGAGATTGTCGTAATAGATCTACTTTGCATCGTCAATAAAAATTTGTTGTAAAATTTCTTTCCTATTTTGCCGTTCAAACAGCTTCAGTTCACAGGTGAAAAAAACGCCTTTTAAGGTTCACTGTCTTGCTTTTCGATCTTTCTCATGGCCTTAAGCATTTTTTTTTACTCCTGATAAGTCACCAATAATGAAGAAAACTTTTGGAATTGTTTGAAATTTTTTTATCATGTAGTTCTCCCAATTATTCGCCTTCGAACTTTTGTTATTTTTTTTCAAGTCGGACATGTTTTTTTTTTTTTTTTTTGTTGGACGCTTCTACTATCTGTTGGAGCACTCAGACACAAATACTGGTCATTGTACTACCAGACAATGTCTTTATTGTATTTTCCCGTAGTTCGGAGAAAAGTGAGGAAGGGCTTCAGTGATGTAGAGCTAAAAGATTCGGCACCCACCACGTCGGCCCCGAGGGGGGTGCGCCTCCGTGCGCGAGCGGAGGCGGGACAGAGAAAGTGTTCTTCTGTGTCATCCTCCTCGCAACATGCAGCACAGGTAGGCGTCTCACTAATGCCAAGCACGTAGAGATTCTTGGCAAAAGTGTAATGGCCCGTGATGACACCCGTAAGCCTTCTGCAATGATTTTTCCTTAAGAATTAAAAAATGTTGCGGACCTCTTGCAGACATCAGGGCGTACGCGCTTAGTCATCCTGCATCCTGGATATTCCCTCCATCTACGACTGTGTGCATTAAAGAACCAGTCGTTGATGTCAGATTTGACCGTGGAGGAAGGTAGACCTAAGGCCGGTTCAGGTCCTGAAAATCTCTCCTCTGAGCCCCTTCTAGCGAGTTCATCGGAGATCTCGTTTCCTGGGATCCCAGAGTGACCAGGGACCCATACAAGCCAGTGAATTCAGTCTTCCGACTTTGCTCAAATGGTCTTGAGGTCAGGCTCTAATTTGGAGGTGGATAGAGGGTTGGACACAGCTTTGATTGCAGCTTGACTGTCACTGCAGACGCATATGCTTTTTCACTTCCATTTGTGCTTCACAACATAGTGCATGGCCATTAGTATTGCGTAAATCTCCGACTGAAAGACAGACGCATATTTTCCTAACGAGAAGTGCAGTCGAAAATGTTCGCGCTAAAAGAAAACTCCAGTGCTCGATTCCTGCTCAGTCCTGGAGCCCTCTGTGAAAATGCGAAGACATTCCATTGCAGGTTCAGTGTCTGGCCAAAGCCAGTCCTGACGCCATGGAAAAAAGACTGAAAGTACAGCGCAGTAGGATGGCAGGTGTCATTGCGTCAGAAGACATATCCATGAGACAGGGGTCGTAGGATGTTTCTCAAGCAAGTACACTTTCACTCCAATGCGAGTTGTAACAAAGACCATTTCTCTTTAGGCGAGACGTGGCTTTCAGTGCGCACCCTCTGATAAATATGTCAAGGGGTGGAACATTTATCATAGCATCTAGAGCAGCTTCCGGTATGCTGGGGAAAGCCCCCGTGCAGCTGAGACAGACTCTTTGGAGTTTGGTGAGAGAAGCCATAGCCGATGCATATGAGATTATCGGACTTATCATTGCCGATAAGCCCCATGTTTTGCCAAAGGCACCTTTGCATTGCCAAAAAGCTGACAGTGCTTTGGTGGTTTTGCGCTCAACATGCTTTGACCAAAGAAGCTTGCTATCTAGGATGACTCCCAAGTACTTACCTTCTTTGGATATCGGGAGCACTCCGTTAAAAAATGTTATTTGAAGCAAAGGCATATTCGATCAAATATAAAGTGGTATAAATCACATTAAAATAACATGATATACCAGTTTTGTTCGAAAAATAAGGTGACTTTTTTCAAGTTCTTTAGGTGAGTACATTCGATTTTTGATTTTTCTTTTTTTCGTGATGTTGTTACACATGTTCCCTAATATATGTAGACATTGACAGCCGTTTTGTATATTTAGTTTGTTTTTCATATATATAAAAGTTAGACGTGTTTCGGTGTACTTGACGATTTTTTGTTATTGAAAAAAAAAAATGGATCAAAAGATCTGTATTCAATTTTGTGTGAAAAATAAAATTAACGGTGTCATTTGGCGAATCTACAATGAGCTAAAAAAAAAATTAAAAGTGGTACAATAGAAGGCCGAGAAGATGTTAATGACGATTTCCGCCCTGGACGACCTCAGCACGGAGCAGCACTTGAAAATTGGCATGTCGGTAAATTTTTCTGATATTTTGGACATGAAACATGTTTCAATGAAGTATTTTCCGAAATTCCTAAATTTTAACTAAAAGAACAGTCGTATGACCATCGCCTAGGAGCTGCTGAATGACGCGAATGATATGAGTGACGATACAAATTTCCTGAAAAGGTGAGGTATATAGTAATGAAGTCGAGACAAATGTCCAATTGTCCCAATGGAAGTGAACAAAAGGGTCAAGATCAATATAACCACACCAAATGTGAAAGTTTTGTTAGTTGTTTTCTTCGATTAGAGTGACGGGGTTCACTATGAATTCTTGGCCGAGGGACTTAAGGACAATAAGGAATATTACCTTGAATGTATACACATTTGGCGTGAATTAATACGAAGAAAACATCTGGATTTATGAGGCTGCGACACGATAATGTACCTCACTCATCATGGGTTGTGCAAAATTTTTTGGCCAAAAACAATATCATAATCTGCCTCGGCTACTTTATTCATGAGAATTGGCCGCATTCGAATTTTTTTTCTTCTCAAATCTCTTTGGGGAGATAACGACCGCATCGCTGGAAATGCTCAAGGCAATAGCAAAAAGCGCATTTGATAAGTGCTTCGAGGATCGGAAAAGACGCTGGCGCAAGTATTTTATATCTGAAGGAAATTGCTTTGAAGGGGACAAAATAGATATTGACGAATAAAAGAAATAATTTCGAGAAAAATTTAAGTCGGTATATCATTTTACTTTTTGAGCAATCCACGAACTGCCCCACAAGTGTGGGTTGACACGACTGGAGATCACCGGTGTTGTAAGAGTAAAATCAATCAAAAAAAAAATAAAAAATCTGGAGCATGCCCGTGTCAAAAAGGAAGGGAAGAAAGAAAACGGTCAAACCGTAGCATTATGGAAAAGAACGCTGAAAGGAAAAGCACTACCCCGCCAGGCACTACTAATGGTCGTGATCCTGGGACGAGCAGCAATGCTCGGGTCAGAGCTATAGGATTTCCGGGGGATAGCAAAGTAATGCAACAGCGTAAGCCACATTTAAGAGTCGCGAGTTGGAACGTTGGAAGCATGAGTGGGCGCAGCTATGAGCTTGAAGAAATGATGGTTAGAAGGCGAGTAGACATCCTGTGCGTACAAGAGACGAAATGGCGAAACACCGGTAATCGGGCACGATTCTTGGACGTTAAAACAAAAGCCTACAAGATGTTTTACTATGGATTGGAACAAGGAAAAAACGGAATCGCCATCATCCTTGCGGCAGAGTTACTTGGCAACGTCTTAACCATTTCAAAGTCCAGTGACCGTTTGATGGCTCTCAAATTGGTGATGCATGGTGAGGTGTGGAACATCGTAAGCGCATGTGCCCATCAATTAGGATGCGAACAAAAAGAAAAAGATGCATTCTGGCTAGATTTCCACAACCTTGTCAAAATCATCCCAAAGGAAGAGCTTTTGTTTGTTGGGGGAGATTTAAACGGACATGTCGGGAAGACAAGCGAAGACTATGAAGGCTACCACGGAGGGCTGGGATACGGCACCAGGAACTCTTCAGGTGAAGATATCCTAAACATGTGCAAGTCGTACGGTCTTATAGTGCTAAATACCATGTTCGTCAAACAAAGCCGGCACCTGATCACTTATAGCAGCGGCGGAAATGAAACTCAAATAGACTATCATTTGGTATCCAGTTTCATGAAGCCACGAGCTAAAGATTGCAAAGTGATCCTGGGAGACGCGATCGCCCCGAGAAAGAAGTCAAAGCAGCAAACGAAGGTGTCTGAGAGAATCAAGTGGTATAAGCTGGATAAAGGAAAAGGCGAAGCTTTTATCACCAACATGGAAAACTACCTCTCTTCCATTATCGATGAGGTCGGTCATGAAGAGTGCAGAGCACAAGACATGTGGGATTCCCTACAACAATCTGGCCTGGAGAAAGCCAAATCACTGCTCGGAACATCTAAAGGCCCCTGCCAACACGCAAAAGAAACCTGGTGGTGGACAGACGAAGCCAAAACAGTGATACACGAAAAGAAAATGGCTTTCCAAGCTTGGTCAAAGTGCTCTTCTACTAATAGAGAGGAAAAAGCTCGCCGTGAAAAGGTATATAGATGTTGCAAAGGTATCGCGAAGAAAAAATGCGCCGAATTCAAAGCGAAAAGCATGGAAGGCCTCTATCAGGAGTTGGAAGAAATATCGTCTTCCGCGTCTGACAGGAACCAGGCTACCCAGGAGCTTCGACAAAACAATTTGAACAAAGGAGCAAATATCTTTAAGATAGCCGCCCAGAGAAGAAGAAATGCTCAGGAGATTCGTTTCCCAAAGTTTATTAACAATGCTGAAGGCCAACTCCTTGTGGAAGACGAAAAAATTCTCCAGAGATGGCGGCAGTATTGCGAGGAACTTCTGAACGAACAGTTTCCCCGAGTGTACTTTCCAAGAGCCGCCCCGAATCATGCCGAAATATCCGACATCACAGTCGAAGAAGTTCGGTACGCGGTTAAAAACTCCAAGAAAAGAAAAGCTGTTGGGCCGGACGGGATACCCTCTGAGTTCTGGAAAAAGATGGGAGACATCGGGTCTAGATGGCTCATGGTTCTTATCTCCAAACTTATGAGAGGCGACACTATGCCTAATCAATGGAGGGAAAGCTATCTTCTTCCATTGCACAAAGGAAAGGGTGATACGCGAAATTGTGATAACTACCGTTCTGTCAAGCTGATGTCGCACACCATGAAGATCGTTGAACGGGTATTAGATAGCCGACTGCGGAAAACAATACGACTATCTGATGACCAGTGCGGGTTTGTCTCGGGTAAATCAACAACAGATGCAATCCAAAGTATAAGGATCATGATGGAAAAGCATCGTGATTCTTCAAAGGACTTGCATATGGTGTTGGTTGATTTCGAGAAGGCCTTTGACAGGCAACCAAGAGATCTTTTATGGGTAGCGCTAAGACAAAAAGGAGTTCCAGAAACCTACGTGCGAGTGATCATGGACATGTACAATAGAGCAACGACAAGAGTAAGATGCACCGCAGGAGTCACCGAAGAGTTCGCAATCAAAGTCGGTGTACACCAAGGGAGCGTCCTCAGCCCACTGCTTTTTATAGCAGTCCTTGATTGCTTGCTTGAAGGAAAAGTGACGGACCCCAATGTGCACCAGCTATTCTTTGCTGACGATGGGGCCATTATAAGTGATGATCAGGCGTCCCTACAACGAGCACTTGATGTGTGGGTGGACATTTTTGAGGGACACGGGTATCGTATTAGTTCAAAGAAGACAGAGTATCTGTGCTGCCCGTTCTCTGACCCTCATCAGCCTATTCCAGATATTTACTTGAATGGAAGAGTGATTCCCAAGTGTGAAAAGTTTAAATATTTGGGATCTATGATTAATAGAGAAGCAACTTGTGATGACGACATGAAACATCGCGTAAGCGTAGGGTGGATGAAGTGGCGGTAAAACTCCGCCATCTTCTGTGATCGAAAAATGCCCCCTAAGCTGGAAGGAAGGCTCTACACTTCAGTTGTACGTCCGGCGCTCACATACGGTTCACAATGCTGGACAATGCACAAAAAGTATGAGAGCCAATTAACGGCAGCTGAGATGATGATGCTTCGCATGACAGCGGGAGTAACAGAGCGTGACAGAATTAGAAGTTCAAAGATCCGAGGAAGCCTCCACGTAAAAGAAACCATCACAAGAAATATAGAGCGCAACCGACTCAGTTGGTATTGCCATGTTCAAAGGAGAGATCCTTTGAACCCCGTCCAAAAGGCGTTATCAATCAACATTCCAATTTCAACACGCAAAAAAGGCAGGCCAAAAACAATTGGTGCAAACAAATGCAAAAACACCAGCATTTGATTGGCCTCAGCGATGAAGTATTCCCAAACCGGGAAGCCTGCCGCTACTTTCTGAGGTCAAACCGGCGGACCCCACAAGCGGACCAGTAGGAATGCAGTTAAGTGGGAAGGTTATGGTCCTACACTTCTGACCATAACAACGCCGGAGAAAAAAGGAAAGAAGAAGAAGAAGAAGAAGAAGATGTAAATAACGACCTCTTCACTCTCGCAGCCCACGTCAGTTCAAAGCGCATCGCACACTTGCAAAGTACCCGTTCTAATCTCAAAAACTATTTTAAATCCTAATCTAAATACCTCTACATCTCCCCCACCCATCCAATAATAACATATCCCTGTACTATCAGAACGTCAGAGGATTACGCACCAAAACCTCCGCAGTACTCCTTAACTCCCAAAACCTTCCCTACGATATATTTGCATTAACTGAAACGAATTTATGCTCCAGTATTGGAGACAGCGAGTTATTCACATCAGACATCATTCTGTTTCGGGCCGATGGACGCGACAACTCTGCCGATCCTGACGGTCGCGGAGTTCTCTTAGCAATCCACAGTCGCTATGATCCCTTACCCTTCAAATCGTCGAATTCCGCTGACTTCAACTTCACTAGTGCCTCAATAAGACTCCCTAAACAGAAACTTTATCTTGCCTGCTGTTACTTAAGACCCTCACAGCCCACACACTGCTACCAACTCGTCGTTGATCTCATCGACTCCATATTTGACATCACCGAACCCAATGACATCATCATCATCTGTGGCGATTTCAATCTCCCGCACCTGAAATGGGTTCATTCCGATGATGACATACTACATCGCCGCTAACCCCTCCACAGGTAGATAAAGAAATCCTTTTCACGGATCATTTCTCTGACTCCGGCATTCTGCAACTCAGTAACATCACCAATAACATGGACAGACAACTCGACCTGATTTTCTCATCTGATGCCGTAAACTGCGTTGTTAACCCAAGCAACCATTTTTTCTCCACTTTAGACCCCCTTCATCCACCTCTATCGGTAACTCTTTCACTCGAGACCCAATTCACTATCTTTCCCTCCGAAAATACGTACTGTTTCAATTTTCGCAAAGCTGACTTCGCGAAACTAAATAATCTGCTCAACAATGTTAATTTTAACTTCCTCCTTAACCTCTATCGGTAACTCTTTCACTCGAGACCCAATTCACTATCTTTCCCTCCGAAAATACGTACTGTTTCAATTTTCGCAAAGCTGACTTCGCGAAACTAAATAATCTGCTCAACAATGTTTATTTTAACTTCCTCCTTAACCCTAACTCACACATATCCTTAAACGAAATCATTGCGCTATTTTACACCAAAATCCTCAGCTGCTTCATTCTCTCAGTCCCATACTCACCAAAAAAGAACTACACTTCTTCTCCGCCCTGGTATACCAAGGAACTACGCTCTTGCGACTCCTGCTCTCTCCAATTGGACCTAAACAGGTTCACTACTTGGTGTCAAAAAAACCATCTCGAGCTCAATATCAGTAAATACCAAACCATCACTTACTCCCGCAAGCGCTCTTCCTCACCACCCAGAACCTACATTATTCGTAATGAAACCGTTCCCCCTGTCAACTTTTTGGTTGACCTAGGGGTTATTTGTGACCGTGAACTCAACTTTCGCCTCCATATCGACAACATTATCAAACGTGCTAACTCTGCCCTCGGTTTCGTGAAACGTTGGTCCAAAGAATTCTCGAATCCTTACGTTACGAAATCATTATACATCACTTTCGTTAGGCCCCTTCTCGAATATGCTAGCCAAGTCTGGTCCCCCTTTTATGAATCCCATACTACGCGTATTGAATCCATTCAACACAGGTTTATCCGTTTCGCCCTTCGTGGCCTTCCTTGGGCCGACCCCCTTAATTTACCACCTTATACGGATCGCTTAAAATTAATCAACCTCCAACCCCTTAAAGAACGACGTGATGTTGCAGACATTCTATTTATTCATGACCTTCTCAGTGGTGGTAATATTATTATTGCACATGATTCCCCTTAACACCAACCCGCGTAACCTTCGGTCCACACCCCTTTTCCGTATAAGCACTCACCTCACAAATTATGGCTACCATGAACCAATGTCCAGAATGCTTCGCAAATCTAACACCAATCTCTTCGACCTTCACCTTAATAAGTCCAGCCTTAGAATTGCCCTATACCACAACCCTTCTCACTCTCCTTAATCGTCTCCACCCCACCACCTAGTTAATAAGTTATAGTTAAGTTATAGATTTTTGTTAAGGCTTGCATTAAGCTAATAAACTGCCCCTATGGTCAAATCAAGTCTTAACAAAAAAAAAAAAAAAAAAAAAAAAAAGCTTTGATCCGGCCTTTAAATAGTTTGAAAAATAAGGAATTGACATATACTTATGTATATATGTAATAGAGACAATGTCGGAACTTCGATATTTTAGTATTCTTTCGATTTCAAAGAATTTTTGACTTTTACTATTTGCTTAGTCGTGAATAAAACCTCTAAAGCCCGCATTAAAATTATTGTATATATGCAGATTAAAGTTCACCATGTCCAAGTCCTTAGTTATATTTACAAATAGGTAGGAGGAAATTTGGCAGGTATTCAGATTAATAATAATTCTCCAGAAAGGACATTTTTAAACTCGTTAGAAACTGCTGGTAAGCTCTTGAAACTGATAATAGAGAAATATGGTAGTGTTGTAGAATTACTCCAATTTGGAACAACATTCATGCTAGATATATTTTTGTTTAGTTTTTTGTTGACAACCTGCCATTCATTTTAGTCTTCTACCTTGCAAAGCTGTGGTAGGAGAGTCTTATATAAAGGCTTCGTCTGTCCGTCCGTCCGTAGGCATATATCAAACCAAATCAAATTTGCCGAGAAGCTGTGAGTCTGAAACTTGACTGTGTGGTTCCTAACTAACTATTGTGGTTCCTGAGATCCAGTTAGAAGTTTACAAAATTCAAGGTAAAAGACCTGGAATTGTAGCTTGGCTCCCGGCGAGCTGTTCCCATTCTGTTTAGAGTTACCAGTACTTATACCTAGTTTATTGCTTTTGTAGATATTATAAGTTTCCTGCCGTTCGGTATTTATGTTTTCTCTCTTGAGAGAATAATAAATAATTTATTAATAAAATATTTCAAGCAGTAGAAGTATGTTCCATATAAAAGACTCCCTGTTAAGACATATTGTAGGATGTTTAACAATAGCACGTGTTATACTTAGTCATCAAAAGCAGTTGTCAGTATTCAGTTAAAGGCTTAAATACCAGTATATGTCGCCATAATATTCCACATAATGTTGCTAAATCTTCAACAATAACTGGGAAATATTTTCACCCATTGTAGCTGCCCTAACTAGCCCTTGCGCACTTGCCGTCTAAGATTGCAAACTTGCTAGGCTTGCCATCAACCAAGCATGAATATTTTCAAAACGATTACTGAAATATTAAAACAATTCCGCTCAGCAATATGATGTAACACGGAAGCGTGTCAAAGCTCGTGCACTTTCCATGCCACCGAACCCACATGCGAGTTCTAAATTCCTGGCACATTTACGCGAGAAGCCAGCCCAGCTCCAACCAGCCCATATCAGTAACCACTCACACCATTCACCCTAACCAAACAAGCAGAGAAATTCACTTGCACTTTTCGTACATGGCTACCCCACAACCCAATGACCGCCTTTGCCCGAAAACCGCAACTCAAATTCAGTCTTAATAACCGAACGTCAAAAAATGTCGACTCGAATCAATAATTCATATTGCGATCAATCCAACTGACGTAGCGTGAGGCAGTGCTATTCCCGAAGCCGGACTCGGCGAAATCGTAACGGATGTGGAGTAAAATTGAATGAAAAAATTCGACAGCTCCTCAAAAGGTAGGCCTAAGGTTCGTGCCACTGGCCCACCAGAAGGGAAACCGATTATGTTCCAGGCTGCTAATTACTCGTATCGTCCGGTGAGGCTTGTAACTGGGCGAGCTCCAATGCACACAACTACTCCAAGCTTGGCTTAGCGCGCGTGCCCGCATTGCATACAGATGAGGTGCAGAACAGATGTATGTTTCCACTACGCTCTTCTCTGACGAAGACAATGACGAAAAGCGTGCTCTTGCGCTCCGACCGATTGAGTGGTCAACGTGCAGTATTGTCGTGGTCGTTAGAGCGAATTTTGGTCTTTGGCCGAACAAAAGCGGCAAAGAGACAACCACTGGCTGGTATTTGGAGTACAAACGCAGCGCCAAGTGTTTTGGGAGCGGCAGTATAAAATCAAGGCCTCCCCAACAATTCAATATCATTCACAAATAATCCACGCTCGGCAGTTTACAGCAGCGGCGCGCGGTATACTCGAGTATTGCATTTTAAAAGTACTTTCGGATTTTTCTCCTTTCACGATGGCGTTTCGTTTGTCCTGTTTCGTATGGATCGGTTGCCTCCTGACGTTGGCCAATGCTGCGGCCATTGACAACTCAGTGTACAGTGTAGAGCCGAGGATCCGCTCAAGTGAGGAATTGATTTCGAGCATTGTCGCGAATTGCTTCCACGCGGACGCCTTGTACTGTATGAAAGAGAAAGTTCTGTCGTTCTTGGATACCGTGACTGGAGTTCAGGAGGAACAGGGTCGTTCATTCTCAGAGGAGAACATTGAGCAGGTGATCGTCGATCGTTTGGGACGGGTTTTGACTACGAATGAGTTCCATCTGCAGTTGCCGGAGACTTTCTTCGGAAATTCTGTCGTGACTTTCCGTGCCGATCGTGGATTCGACTTGGAATTGCCTGCCGATGATGGTTCGTCTGGATTCATCAAACTCCTGCTCAAGCTGGAATGGTTTTTTGACCCTTTTTTTTTGTAATTCTTACAGCTCGCGGTCTCCTATTGAAGAAGAAACTCCTTTTGCCAGTTCTTCTCTTGTTCAAGCTGAAGATGAAGTTGTTGATGCCAATTCTTGTCATTTTAATTGGACTCAAGGCCACCAAGGCGTTGATCTTGTCTAAGATTGCCATCAAATTAGTTCTTGGTTTCCTTATCTATAATCTGATCAAGAAATTCGGCGGCATGAAGATGAACATGATGCCAATGATGCCACCGCCAGAGCCAATGAATGCATACGGCGCTCCAATATCCAGCACCACGCCATCGTCATACGATCCAGCTGCCTGGGAACCAATGAGTGGTGGCCCATATGCCCGTTGGGACACACCCAGCTCCGCCTCATCTCATAACTTAGCTTATAGTTCATACTATCCGAGCAGCTCATCATACAGTGGATCATCGTACGGATCGACTTCGTCATCCGGATCAACGGGCAGTTCGCCTTCGTCAAGCTATAGCAGCTCATCGTAGACTGGATAATGACTTATGAGGACTTTTACAGGACATTCTTGTTATTTATTGACGAATTCATTTCTTTCCTTCCTTATTTCCTTTCTCTTGCGCCAAGTGGTACAGGTACAGACCACCACAGTCGACTTAGCTACCGCTTTGACTTCTGAAGCTTTAACATTCTGACAAAACATACACCACGATGCGAGGTATTTATTTATTTATTTATGAAAGAGGTTTTAATAAATGTTAGAGTAATTTCTATTGTAATAGAAGTAATAAATAATTTTTACGAGCAAACAGTAGATGCCTTTCAATTCACCGTATAATTACCTTGGAACAATTCTTTGCCAATTGCCTTTACTTTAAATATATTGAGAGAGAAGAATGTCTACAAGACCTTGACGAAAATGTCTTCTATCGATGAACAATAACCCTAAGGCTGAAGGTATATAACTTAAAGTTTAAAGCTTGAAAGTTGTTAATATAATAAGAGAGAAACGTGAAAAACGTAATAGCTGTGAGGCTTGGGGCGTTATTGTTATGGATGCCTAGGGCTTTATTTTTTATTTGAAATTTGATATATGCGGCTAGACCGTTTGAGGTTCAAGACTAAAGGTATGAGGCTTGTGGATTAAGACGACAGGAATGAACGCACAACTAAGGACATGAAATTTTAGAGCTGTGATATGACATTTGAGACTTGAGAGTTGAAATTTGAGGCCTAAAACCTGTATCAAGTATAAAGCATTAGCTGTAGGTATAAAGATGTCTGATGTCTTACTTGGGATTTAGGATTTGTAAGCTAAAATTTATGTTTCGAATAATAAGTTCTGGAAATTGAAATTTTGCTTGATGTTGGGCCTTTTTAGCCTAGAATATAAATGTTTCTGCTAGAGCCTCACTCGAGTCACTCCCATTGGGCTCGTGAAAATATTGTAAACGGGAGTATTAGACCAGGCCTTTAGAGTCAATCTTCTTTCCATGTTCTGCAATTGAAAGTAGTTCTGTGGGAGTTATTCAAAATAACTTAAATTGCAAACGCAACTGTGCGTGAACAATTTCAATCGTTGACATACGAGTATGTCTCTTCCTCCACTATTCAACGATTTAGAACTCGAATCCATTAATTTAGAAAGGTGTTGGTGCGTGCTAATATACTCGTACATAGATTAAAATGTTCGGGTCTTATATATCCATTTAATTTTCCTAATAAACACCTGATAATATAGGCAAGAAATTTGAACGTAACGTAAAATCGATTGCTTAATACTACTGACCTGTCGTACTCATGAACCTAGGCGCCATCAGGTATTATGCCAGCGCTTAGCCAATTCACCACACGCTCCCTTTCTTTCCGTTCTAAATGTTTCTTCCTTTTGATTCTTAATGTGTAAGATTAATAGGCTTAACATAAATAACGTCGTTCACATTGTAAGTGAGTTAGTTCTGTAGAGTGCACACATGCATGCACGTTTGTAATGAAATTGGTTAACGGAACACTGTAACTCTATCATTTCAATCTAAATCAGAACTTTCCAACCTTTTTTCTTTTCGTGGACCACTTTCAAAATTAACCTGATTTCGGTGGACCCCTGCTGCTTTATTTTTACTATATTCCCAAAACTCGTCAAAAATGTGAAGAGTAGATCTGACAATGGAAATTTGCATCGCGGCCTAAATTCGGAGTGACAAAAATAAGAAGGAAACTAGTATATTTTCTTATGTTCTATTTATTTAAATATTCATAAGCTAAAATTAAACATTAATAACGCATCGTAACTTCAACAATACAAACC
The DNA here is from genome assembly GCA_958301585.1 of Merodon equestris. NCBI lineage: Eukaryota > Metazoa > Arthropoda > Insecta > Diptera > Syrphidae > Merodon > Merodon equestris. The sequence goes on along the minus strand of OY284413.1, from coordinate 204,762,543 downwards.
AAAAATTAAAAAAAAAAAATAATAATAATTTTAATGGGTGGGATGTACTTGATGGATTAACAGCAAATTATCAATATCTGGCTTCAGATTTGTAAGGAATATCCGCAAATCTCCCCGTTCTGTGATGTTCATTCTGCTCCTTTTATTTGTTAATAAGTTTGTAACGACACTAAAACTTTTTTCGACAAGGTATGACGAGGGAAACGCTATCAAAAGTTTCCTCGCAATTTCCCACAGCGCAGGATATTTTTCGGGTATTTCTGCCTGCCGCCAAAATGTATGATAGCCTTTTTTAAATTGCACCTTCAGCTCCTCATGGGTGCTAAGCTCGAGTAGCTCCTCTTGTAATACCACAGTCGACACTTTCGTTTCATCAAATGGATTTATGATCCATGGTGGTATTTCCAACGTGAGAATATCTTTAAACCTGTTTTTGAAGTCATCGTGCGGGGCGTTTAAATGCTGAACGTAGGTCTGAATATCTACATCAAGACGTTCTAACTGTAATAAGTTTGGAAACTGGGAGGATTCGCGCCGACTAAAATGTTGCTTCATAAATTTCAATTTTCCAAGAAAGCCCGAAATTACACCCTTTGTTTTTATTAAAATTAGGCTGTCCCTATGTAACTGCAAGTTAATGTCATTGAATTTTTTGAACAAATCTGTCAAATACGCGATGTCTGCTTTCAATTTGATCAGGATTTCTTTTAAATCTGGTTCTTTACTTTCCATAAATTCTAAGACTGATTCAAAAAGTGAGTAAAATCTTGTTAGGCATGCACCTTTAGACAAGCAGCGTACTTCAGTATATAAGAGTAATCGTTGGAAGTCTTCATCATTTTCGTCACACAATTGTGCAAACAATCGGGTATTCAACGCATTGCTTCTTATTTTATTAACTGCTTTAATCACAAATTGGAGCGATTGGTGCAATCTATCACTCAAATTTTTCGCTGCTAGGTGTTGCTGATGGATGACACAGTGAATTGCAATTAATTCTGAGTTGTTTCCAGATAATTACACAAGAAGCTTTCAGTATCTGAGCTCATTTCATCAATGCGTCGTTGTACAGTGTTGTTACTCAAAAGAATTCTTTTGAGTACGTCAAATGGAGGTTTGTGCAGAACAATTTATAAAACCTCGGGTAAAATTAACTGTTCTCCGATGGTGCGCGGTTTTCCAGATTTCGCAATGAGATATTGTAACATGCCCGCAATTCATCATCGTTACTTTGAGACGATGAAGCGAATATGCTGTGCACGGTGGGGTTCTGTTCATATTTTTCCTTCAATGTTTGAAAATATTTTAAATCTTTGCCTATCAGAATAACATCTTCTTAGATGATCTTCGAGCTTCGATGGTTTCATAGAGTCATTGCTCAAAATTTTGTTACATAAAAGGCATATGGGGAATCGTTTGTCTGCCTTTGATTGAAGAAAACCAAATTTCAAATAGTCAACACGATTTTAACAAAATAGAAGGAATAGAAGCAATAAGCAGTTAAGACCCATAAAGAGGTTCTCACAAAACGGCTGGAACTATTTCAATGTAATATAAAACATTTTTTTATTAATTATTATATATTTTGGTACATTTCTGTTAATTCGAGAGCAAATACAAATGAATCCACTTTTAAAGAATATTTCGATATCATAACACCATGGTTTCAATGATTTATTTATTACTTTGATGTACGTTACGAGTGGTAACTACATACATAAAGAAATGTACAATTTATGAAAATATTTTTAGTCATCTAATATTAGCAACTACGAGGGCTATATCTCTCCTTTAGTGAATCGCCACAGTCGGTCAAATAAATAATTTTAAAATAAAAAGTATAATACTAAAAGTTCAATTTTTCTCGGCTTTCTCTTCTTTTAAAGAATTATCTAATAATGGCCCTGTTCAGTATTTAATTTTTATTACGTACATACTACACGCAAACATAACAAATATAATATAAAATAGATGTATGCGTAACAAATGTACAAATAGGCAAGTACTTACCTTTTCCGGCACTGACAAACACTGACATCGATTCACTCCCATTTTTCTTTTCAAAATTCAGGAAATAAATGAGCGTTTGTCCTTGGCAGCATTCGTATTTATATTGGTGAGGAATCCGACAAGTTCATGCAAGATTGCAAGCACATAACAAGTCGGATTCGGGCGGGATGGTGGCGCTTTGCAAGACTCGACACGCGTTGCACTGATTATCAAATATACAAGTTTCTACAAGCAACAGTCGCTGATCTTCTTAAGAAAAGGGAATTCATGCTAAATAAACAGGCTATCTGATCCATATACCAGCCTAATTGAAAAAAATTGTTCTTTACGATAAAAACCAGATAAATTTTTGTGGACCCCCACTTACAACTGATGAACCCCCTTTTTGTTCATGCCAACGTAGACCCCCGTTAAGTCTCCCGTGGACTCCTGGAGGTCCACCTGGACCACTTTGCAAATTACTTCTTCTTTTCCTTTTTATCCCGGCGTCGTTATGGTCAGAAGTGTAGGACCATAACCTTCCCACTTAACTACATTCCTACTGGTCCGCTTGTGGGGTCCGCCGGTTTGACCTCAGAAAGTAGCGGCAGGCTTCCCGGTTTGGGATTACTTCATCGCTGAGGCCAATCAAATGCTGGTGTTTTTGCATTTGTTTGCACCAATTGTTTTTCGGCCTGCCTTTTTTGCGTGTTGAAATTGGAATGTTGATTGATAACGCCTTTTGGACGGGGTTCAAAGGATCTCTCCTTTGAACATGGCAATACCAACTGAGTCGGTCGCGCTCTATATTTCTTGTGATGGTTTCTTTTACGTGGAGGCTTCCTCGGATCTTTGAACTTCTAATTCTGTCACGCTTTGTTACTCCCGCTGACATGCGAAGCATCTTCATCTCAGTTGCCGTTAATTTGCTCTCATACTTTTTGTGCATTGTCCAGCATTGTGAACCGTATGTGAGCGCCGGACGTACAACTGAAGTGTAGAGTCTTCCTTTCAGCTTAGGGGGCATTTTTCGATCACAGAAGATGGCGGAGTTTTCCCGCCACTTCATCCACCCTACTCTTACGCGATGTTTGATGTCGTCATCACAAGTTGCTTCTCTATTAATCATAGATCCCAGATATTTAAACTTTTCACACTTGGGAAGCACTCTTCCATTCAAGTAAATGTAGGGAATAGGCTGATGAGGGTCAGAGAACGGGAAGCACAGATACTCTGTCTTCTTTGAACTAATACGATACCCGTGTCCCTCAAAAATGTCCACCCACACATCAAGTGCTCGTTGTAGGGACGCCTGATCATCACTTATAATGGCCCCATCGTCAGCAAAGAATAGCTGGTGCACATTGGGGTCCATCACTTTTCCTTCAAGCAAGCAATCAAGGACTGCTATAAAAAGCAGTGGGCTGAGGACGCTCACTTGGTGTACACCGACTTTGATTGCGAACTCTTCGGTGACTCCTGCGGTGCATCTTACTCTTGTCGTTGCTCTCTCGTACATGTCCATAATCACTCGCACGTAGGTTTCTGGAACTCCTTTTTGTCTTAGCGCTACCCATAAAAGATCTCTTGGTTGCCGGTCAAAGGCCTTCTCGAAATCAACCAACACCATATGCAAGTCCTTTGAAGAATCACGATGCTTTTCCATAATGACCCTTATACTTTGGATTGCATCTGTTGTTGATTTACCCGAGACAAACCCACACTGGTCATCAGATAGTCGTATTATTTTCCGCAGTCGGCTATCTAATACCCGTTCAACGATCTTCATGGTGTGCGACATCAGCTTGACAGAACGGTAGTTATCACAATTTCGCGTATCACCCTTTCCTTTGTGCAAGGGAAGAAGATAGCTTTCCCTCCATTGATTAGGCATAGTGTCGCCTCTCATAAGTTTGGAGATAAGAACCATGAGCCATCTAGACCCGATGTCTCCCATCTTTTTCCAGAACTCAGAGGGTATCCCGTCCGGCCCAACAGCTTTTCTTTTCTTGGAGTTTTTAACCGCGTACCGAACTTCTTCGACTGTGATGTCGGATATTTCGGCATGATTCGGGGCGGCTCTTGGAAAGTACACTCGGGGAAACTGTTCATTCAGAAGTTCCTCGCAATACTGTCGCCATCTGTGGAGAATTTTTTCGTCTTCCACAAGGAGTTGGCCTTCAGCATTGTTAATAAACTTTGGGAAACGAATCTCCTGAGCATTTCTTCTTCTCTGGGCGGCTATCTTAAAGATATTTGCTCCTTTGTTCAAATTGTTTTGTCGAAGCTCCTGGGTAGCCTGGTTCCTGTCAGACGCGGAAGACGATATTTCTTCCAACTCCTGATAGAGGCCTTCCATGCTTTTCGCTTTGAATTCGGCGCATTTTTTCTTCGCGATACCTTTGCAACATCTATATACCTTTTCACGGCGAGCTTTTTCCTCTCTATTAGTAGAAGAGCACTTTGACCAAGCTTGGAAAGCCATTTTCTTTTCGTGTATCACTGCTTTGGCTTCGTCTGTCCACCACCAGGTTTCTTTTGCGTGTTGGCAGGGGCCTTTAGATGTTCCGAGCAGTGATTTGGCTTTCTCCAGGCCAGATTGTTGTAGGGAATCCCACATGTCTTGTGCTCTGCACTCCTCATTACCGACCTCATCGATAATGGAAGAGAGGTAGTTTTCCATGTTGGTGATAAAAGCTTCGCCTTTTCCTTTATCCAGCTTATACCACTTGATTCTCTCAGACACCTTCGTTTGCTGCTTTGACTTCTTTCTCGCATCCATAAAAAATTCAGTCAGGAGGAGACGGTGTTGAGGGGCGATCGCGTCTCCCAGGATCACTTTGCAATCTTTAGCTCGTGGCTTCATGAAACTGGATACCAAATGATAGTCTATTTGAGTTTCATTTCCGCCGCTGCTATAAGTGATCAGGTGCCGGCTTTGTTTGACGAACATGGTATTTAGCACTATAAGACCGTACGACTTGCACATGTTTAGGATATCTTCACCTGAAGAGTTTCTGGTGCCGTATCCCAGCCCTCCGTGGTAGCCTTCATAGTCTTCGCTTGTCTTCCCGACATGTCCGTTTAAATCTCCCCCAACAAACAAAAGCTCTTCCTTTAGGATGATTTTGACAAGGTTGTGGAAATCTAGCCAGAATGCATCTTTTTCTTTTTGTTCGCATCCTAATTGATGGGCACATGCGCTTACGATGTTCCACACCTCACCATGCATCACCAATTTGAGAGCCATCAAACGGTCACTGGACTTTGAAATGGTTAAGACGTTGCCAAGTAACTCTGCCGCAAGGATGATGGCGATTCCGTTTTTTCCTTGTTCCAATCCATAGTAAAACATCTTGTAGGCTTTTGTTTTAACGTCCAAGAAACGTGCCCGATTACCGGTGTTTCGCCATTTCGTCTCTTGTACGCACAGGATGTCTACTCGCCTTCTAACCATCATTTCTTCAAGCTCATAGCTGCGCCCACTCATGCTTCCAACGTTCCAACTCGCGACTCTTAAATGTGGCTTACGCCGTTGCATTACTTTGCTATCCCCCGGAAATCCTATAGCTCTGACCCGAGCATTGCTGCTCGTCCCAGGATCACGACCATTAGTAGTGCCTGGCGGGGTAGTGCTTTTCCTTTTAGCGTTCTTTTCCATAATGCTACGGTTTGACCGTTTTTTTTCTTCCCTTCCTTTTTGACACGGGCATGCTCCAGATTTTTTATTTTTTTTGATTGATCTTACTCTTACAACACCGGTGATCTCCAGTCGTGTCAACCCACTGATTTGCATGCACACTTGTGGGGCAGTTTAATGGTGGTATATGTGTCCCTAGGCTCGCCTTGGCGTTTTCTAAATTGCCTAGATGTGAGTTTTGTTTACCTTTGTTTAGTCGCTTTTTACGACAAGCGATAGGTATCGCTGCAGGGATATTCTTAACCCGTCCCTGCACGAGTTACTTTGCAAATTACTGATCTAAATAAAATTCAAACCTTTACGAAGCGTTCGGTATGATGTCACAGAATCACTGGTGATTTTAAAGGGTTCTATTTTCGATAGCTCACGCGTGATTCCTAACATGTGTCAAAGTTAGACGTACTCAGTTAGCATAACCATTTCATCATAGGTAGTGTGCGTACGGAGGAAAATATTGTTGCTGTAACCACCAGTACTATTGATTTGTCCATTCGCTGCCGTTCGTAGCAACTGGAATTGTGAAATACGTGAAAGATTTTGCCCAAGCACCTTGGTCTAAAAATTACAAATACAGCTCGTGCCAGAACTGAAGTCGAACGACCAGCCAAAGCATTGAATTTTCGATGAGTGGGTTAGAAAAGCTATGACTCAAAATTGAGCTCCTCGTATGAAAATTGATGTATCAACTCAAATAAAAATGTATCTATCGCAATTTTCCTGCGTTTTTTTTAGCAATTAAAAACCAAAAAAGTAAAAAAATTACGTATTACTCTCATTGTTGACATCGCGCATAAATAATAATAATATAAACTGAGTCACATATGACAGATAGCCTTCTAGATCTCTTCCGAGATGTACTTTAAGAAAAGAGTGGACTGGAACAAGTCCATCTATGAGCTTTTGCCAAGATAAAAAATGATCATTATACGAGTATTATATTCGATCTGGCGACCATCAGAATCATCAGTTGGAGCTTAGTTTATCTGAAGTACTCAAGTGATACACATACTCGTACATATAAGGATAACCGAGTTTATTTCAATCCGATTTTTCCACATTTTAATAAAAAAAATACCCCAAATGCAGCATTATTTTTCCTAAAATAGAATATGGGGTATTATACCCTAATTATAGAAAATCTCAGTCATATGACTGTGCACAATCTTCTGCTACATAAGATTAATTCGGAATAATATTTCGGGTCATAGCTTGACGTGTCTCTGTTTTTGAAATCTACAAAGTTCCTCCTCAAGTAAGTTTTTTGTGGTATTTCCTAATGAATTTTCTATTCTATGCAACAAGGTTGAACAATATGCCATTTCAGGTTTTCTTTTTTCTTTCGTGAAATTCTAGAAAAACGTAACATCTGTGAATTTCAAACAATGAGTGTGAGTAGAATCGGCTCTTCTAAAAAAAATATTCGAGCCGAACTTTTCTGAGGTACCTACTCCAAATTCTGAACTAAAGATGCTTTTAGATACCTGGAAAAAATCAGAATAGTTGTTTTAATGGCACAGAGTTCAAGGACTCTGCAAATCAAAAAGAAAACTAGCCAACTGTTGGAGATATACTTCTCGGTTTTAGATATTACCCCCATAAAATGAACCTTTTCCCCGAAGCAGAGTGTGAACTCTGTCTTGAGAATGACAAATGAGAGAATGTTGCTCTCTGTATACTTAGTTAATGTTTCTTTTTTTTCTAGAGAACTGGTTAGTCCTGAGAAAGTTACATCTATTCCCGTGGGAACTTTACTAATAAATTAAGGCCATCCTTTCTTAATTAATATAAAAGACCTCTCTGGAGACCAACCCTTGCTATAGCATCAGCAATATATAAAAAAAAAAAAAAACGGTAGGTTTTCCCTGACTCAATTTATTAATTTATACTGATTTGGGGAAAGGTATTGACAGATTTTCGTCAATTTTTGATTTAATCTTTCTTTTATTGAAAATGTAAGTAATACGAATATAACGTCCATTATATAATCCATTACTTTATGTCATCTTGTGGGCAGTTTCATAACGTGTAGAACTTCCGGTATTTCCGGTGAAAGAACTGAGACAACTCACTTCCAGAGTCTATTTTTGATGTGAATTTCTTTTAATTAAGTCAGTTTTCCAGTGATCGAAACAAATGATAATCTGTAGGTGCGAGGTCGAAGCGGTGTCATGATGAAAGGTAATTTCCTCCCATTGATCAAATCTGGACGGTTTTTTCTGACTTTAAGGATTAGAACCAAATGTGATCGGTTCCTTTCAGTCACACGATGCACACAACAAAACCTTATGGAGCGTCAATCCTAGCTTTTAAGTAATTTGTTGAATTCACCTCGGTTTTTCCTCGATCCTCTTCGATATTTCTGTATTTCAGCTGTTTTTCATCGCCTGTTATTTCGTTCTTAAAAAATGGGTTAATTTCCATCCGCTTCAGTAGCTATTCTTATTCTTCTTAGATGGCGTTACAGCTCACGGAGAGCCAGAGCCAAGCTTCTTCTCTCATTCACTTATGTTGTGTGTTTAAATTAATGCCGATTCCGAACGGCGAGCGCCGAGAAGCTTTTTCAAGGCAAATGTACTACGGGAGGTTTTGCCAATACCCCGCCGAGGAGAGAAGCCGCGTAATGAACACATTCGATGGCGTTGGTGTTATCGGGATCCGAACTCGCTCATCGTGCGTCAGAGGCCGACACACTACTCTTTCAGTAGCTATTCACATACTTTAATTTGGTTCATCATATCTTTTGGACAGATACTCCTTATTACTTTTCTCCACACCAGTATTTTGGTTAAAGCCCGTGCAGGACTCGATCAGAGATTCCTCTTAATAATCTATGTTACATAGGATCCCTTATTCCCCATGGGTAAAATTACCGACTCCGACTGTCGAATTTCTGAAACCCTTTTTGAGACAGGTATAATGCAGACGGTTTTACCAGAACTCCGATGAAATATGATCGAAACAAGCTGTGCAGGTGGTTTTGCATTAGGCATAGCTCACTCTTTTCGATATTATTTGACGTTCGAATTGTCAACTGTGGGCTATCGGTTTGTTATATTCTGAATTACTTGAACTGGGCAACATGATTCGTTAAAAATGTTTGACAAATATTTTGTATCAAACTCCATATTCAGAAGACCACACATAAGACTCCACCATTACAGACTTAAGTGCGCTTAAACTTGTGTCAAAATCGAACGAAAATCCCACTTAGGTCTTAATGAAAAATAAAGTTAGCCATGGTAAGCTTAATCGAACTTAATAAACTATCGGATTGAGAACATTCGTTTTGTGACTTTTAAATTAACAAACTGTGGTTAACCATGAGACATTTTAGTAGCCTGAGATAAGCCCACTTTTGGTAAGTCTACTATGGTTTACATTCTCAGCTATAATACGCCCATGGCACAGAAGCATGTGACTGTTTAGTCTGATTTTTTGATCGAAGAAGACAAAAGTGTCACCATGCGCCCTTTCGACTTTTGCTTGGCTAACGTATTTTTGTGGCCGAGAATTTAATTTTTACCTTCACATCGACAACACTCTCAAACCTGTCAAAGGTATTCTCGAATCTTTACGTTACGAATTCCTTATGCAGTAGCCTCGTTAGACCGTTTCTTAAATATCCTAGTCAAGTCTTGTTTCTCTTGAGAGTATTCACACTGCGCCTATTAAGGCTGCTCTTTTAGTCGTTTATTTATTAGGTTTTTTCGTTTTGCCTTCGTGCGTTTCCCTGGGCTTATACCGTTAATTTACTGTCTTACAAGGATCACTTAAAACTAACTAACGGATAACCCCTAGAACAAGTATGGTTGAGACCATAAATTTTATCCAGGATCCACTTACCGGTAATACTGACCTCCCCAAAAAGCTTAAAATGATTCCGCCTAACAATGCATTGCACTAACATCTCCTCTTCCCAAGGTCATGGAAGCGTTCATTAACCGTCACTCGTCAACTTATGAAATATCTTGAAACGCGAAAACTCCTCAATGGCCGACAGTATGGTTTGCGTAGCAACAGATCCACTGGTGATTTAATGGCATATCTCACCGAAAAGTGGAATTGCTCGCTTCACCAAGCAGGTGAAAGCAAAATAGTTGCACCGGATACTTCGAAAGCATTTGACAAAGTCTGGTATGAAGCGCTTTTGTCGAAAATGCGTGCTTTCGGGATCAATGACTCTCTTCTTCTATGGATTAGAAACTACCTTTCGAATCGCTCAATTCAAGTCGCTTTAGACGGATTCAAGTCTGACATCCATTTCTTAACTACTGGTGTTCTCCAGGGCTCCATCTTGTCTCCGACACTCTTCAACTGTAAACATCGAGCGGCAGCGTATGTTTAGTTCATTAAATTCCGAATAAAATATGGCATAATTCAAATACTCGCCGCGGCTTCTTACGGTGGCACGGATCCAAGTGGTGCAATTTCCAATGACTCTACCGAAAAGATCCGGCGGAACTTGAACGATGGCCTGTGTTATGTTTCCTTAAGGGCATCGGGCTAGTGTGGCTTATTCGCATAGACCTACGACTTGATTAAACGCCAAAAGAAAAGGTCTAGCCGGGTCAAATCGCAAGACCTTGATGGTCAATTCACGTCAGCTCTGTGGGAGGTGATCTCTCCCCCAAATCGTTCATGCAGAAAGTTAGAAAGTTAATCGTAGCATCCACTACGTCTGTCCTTATACTTCAATTTGGGCCATATGAAATTGGTTATCATCGTTTTGTAGGGCTCGCAATTGACGGCGACGGCCTCACCAATAACGCCGCCGGCATAAAATCCACACGAAACGGTAACTTTTTGAGGTCTCATTGACACATGGTGAACCTAATGTTGGTTGGTTTCGTCCCATATACGGAAATTTTGTTTGTTAACACAGCCATCCATCCAAAAATGCGCTTCGCCCCTGAAGATAAAGGGTCCGCCATCTAAAGTTTTTTTTTTCAAGTAGTGCTTATTTCATGAATGGTAACACTTAGCTCATGTTTGATTTGACAGATAATTAGTTTTAACCTTCCGCTGAACGAATATGGTTGTGTATACGCTTGAACAACGCTGGGAAATATTGCGACATTACTTTGAAAATCATGGTAATGTTGCAGAATGTGTGCGAAAATTGCGTACGGATTTTGGAAGAAGAGAAGCACCGTCAGCTCCATATGTTCGTTATCTTGTGAAAAAAGTGGAAGAAACTGGCATCCTCATCGATAAACCAAAGCGTGAAAAGCCAAAAACAGTGCGTACAGAAAGTGTGCGTGAAGCGCCATCAACATCAATTCACCGTCGTTCTCAACAATTGAACATTTCGGAGACATCATTGAGACGAATTTTGCATAAAGACCTTGGTATGACGCCATACAAAGTCCAATTGGTTCAGGAGTTGAAGCTAACTGACCATCCAATGCGCTTTCGCTTCGCTAAGTGGGCCTGCGATCGACTTACAGAAGATGCCGATTTTGTCAAAAAAATCATCTTTTCAGATGAAGCTCATTTTGATCTTGGCAGGTATGTAAACAAGCAAAATTGTCGCATTTGGGGCACAGAAAACCCGCACGCATACAGTGAAATGCCGGTGCACCCAAAGCGAGCCACTGTTTGATCCGGATTTTGGTCCAGAGGCATAATTGGCCCATTTTTCTTCGAAAATGAGCAAAGAGTGGCCGTTACAGTCAATGGCGATCGTTATCGGGCCATGTTGAACGAATTTTTGTTCACAAAAATTGAAGAGGAGGATATTGGCAACATTTGGTTTCAACAGGACGGCGCTACGTGCCACACAGCCGAAGCTACACTCGATGTTTTGCGCCCTGTTTTTGAAGATCGCATTATCAGCCGCAGAGCTGATGTCGTTTGGCCACCTCGGAGCTGCGATTTGACACCGTTGGACTATTATTTGTGGGGTGCCGTCAAAGATAAGTGTTACGCCGACAAGCCAGAGACAATTGACGCTTTAAAGGACAATATTCGTGAAGCCATTGGTGAAATACAGCTGCACACAATCGATAATGTGCTTAAAAATTGGACCGATCGTGTAGGCTACTGCATGGCCAGCCGAGGCAGCCATTTGAATGAAATTATTTTCCATTATTAACCGGAAGGATTGTACTTTCAAATAAAAAAAGAAATTTGATAAAATATTCAGTAGTTTTTTTTATAGCATTTTCAAAAAAAAAAAATTATTTGGCGGACCCTTTAGTTTCTCGGCCAAAATGAGGGTCCACTACCAAATGCTCCGACACCCAGTCAACGAACAAACAGCGTTGTCTATGGTCATGAACTTTGACCTCTTGAGTTGGATCTTGTCCGGGTGTAGGCTCAAGAACCAACGCAAAATTCGCCTTGAAGTCGAAAAGCAGACTTGTGCACGGAGGGGAATCGACTGCCACGGGTTCAGCTCTACACTTTCACGGACTGCGACGATATTCTCGGCCGATCGTGAGTTCCTTTGGCGTACGATTGTTGGCTGATTGGTTACCAATTTTCATTGGCTTAATTTTTTTTTTATGAAGCCTTCGGTGAAGACTCATCCAGTGATTATGGATACTTACGATGAGATTTCTATTAGTGCAAAAACGTAGCGCGTTTCAACTCTACAAAAGTATGGGTTTCGATGTGAAAGCTTTAGAGTTTCTCAGGCCGGCGAAAAAGTCGTAGGGCACAGAATTGGATTAATGGATCAGTATTCATGTGAAATTCAACAAGAACTTTTAATTTCATTAGCCTCAACTTAGGAAGCCGCTTCTCAAGAAAATTCGGCTGAATACGTATCGGAGCCAAGAAACATTGAACGACGTTTTTTCGAGGTACATACTTAATCGGCGTAATATATGTGTAGATGCTGCAACCGAATGAAACTATCACACGAGCTCGCTAGTTAAAGCAATTAAAGCATTTGACTAGAGAATTTAAATAAAAACAGCCACCATACGAGCAAGGATACAACACACCTGGTTTTCCCTTCCCATTTACTAAGACGAGCAATTGTCCATATGCGGAATTTATGTATATGCTACTGGAAATATGAAAAGATGCTGTAGCGTTCAAAAGACAATACTTACCATAATGAAACTCCAAAAAGAAAAAAAAAACTTAAAAACCAAGGCGATTTTTCATTTGTACGCCTGACTTACGGGTGAGGCTTGTGTGGATGTTTTGTAAAATTAAATACACTTTCATGTGCGATTGGAGCACTCCGACACAAATACTGGTCCATTGTACTGCCAGACAGACACCTTACGTGTCTCATGAAGAGCTGGAGCCAAGCTTCTTTTTATTCATTCATGTTGTGTGCGATTTGTTTTTTCACACAAGTGAATGGAACCTAAAGCTTAATGCCGATCCCGAACGGCGAGAGCCGAGGAGCAAGGCAAGTGTACAACGGCGGGTTTCGCCAGTACCGGAGGCGAGAAGCTACGAAACAATCATCTTGCGTCAGCGGCCGACACACTACCCACTGCGCCAAACCATTTTCAAAATGTTAAATTCAGTTATGTATGTCTGTTGCCAAAATAATTACTCTTATTCTGATTTTTTTACTGTTTACAGTATTCTCCCACTATTATGGGATAAAAAAACATTTAAGACAATCCCCTACTCATCCTAAGGAAATAATTATACCAATTGTAGATAGTATAATTCGGTTTTTAAGTTGGTGTGTATTAGCTAATCCACAAACATGTTCATCTGCTACTGCTATCATCCGCCAGAGAGAGCATGGAACTGGTGTTTGTCTTTACTTATTGAAATTTTACTACCGTGCTCAATTTGCACAATTCGAATATTTGAAAATATTTGAACATTTTTTTTATTCACAGAAACATTTAGTTTTTTTTGAAAATGATGTTATTGGGGAAAACAATTAACAACGCATCATACTCATCAAGTCATGAAACACCATTAGGATCCACTGTCGAAAGAACATGCTGGTTATCAAAAGAGCACCGCGATGAGACCGCAGCGATATAAGAAGCTTAGAAAGTAGCACTGTACTGAAAGATGGAAGCGGTTCGTGAACGCATTAGTTCTGCGAGCAGAAGTGAAAAGAAAGTTTAAGAAAATAGACTGACATTCGAAAATATTTATTGCAAAATATACCCTTCTCATGGGTATAAAACCAGAACGCGAATTGCTTACAGGTTCGTTGAAATAGTCAACTAATAGTTAAGTGACAGTTGATGCAGACAGTTCTTTTCTTTTTAAAAATCCTTTTTATTTCGTTGGACAATTTTTTTTTTGCTGCTTGTTTTTTCGGTGTTCTATTTTCCATAACTATGGCGTGAATCGTACCATATGTCAAAGTCAAACATTCTTAGTTAGTATTGCCATTCTATCATGGAAAGACTTGCATCCGAACAAATCTTACAAATTATTGAATTTTGTTATCGAAATTAGTGCTATAAAAAATGTTTTTCGAGCACTTTGATCATGTTGGACACCAAGCCACCTACCGACATGCGTAGAGTGTGGACAAAGGAAAATATTGCTGCTGTAGCCACCAGTCTTAATGAAGACCGTGACTTGGCCATCCCTAGCCGTTTGCAGAAACTGGTATGGTTTTACTCGACTACGTGGAAGATTTAACGCAAGGATCTTGGTTTATTGCCTCCAACGGCGAAGCTGGTTGGATGGTTATGTTAATAAAGAAAACTGCTGAATTTGGTCCGATGAGCAACCTGGCTATACAAGAGCTGCCAGTGCACTGTTTGCGTGGTTTATAGACCGACAGAATCATTGGGCTGTATTTTTTGACGATGATGATGAATGGCGCTCACTATTGTCCAGAGATTTCGAATTTTCTTTTTACCCAAAATGCAAATACGCACTTAGGCTATTTTTTATGGGGATATGTTAAACCAATGTACCGCTAGGCCAGCGTTAATTGCAGCCGTGGAACATAAAATCTTACGTATCATTACGTAGATGCCAGATAATATGTCCAAAAAAGTGGATCGAAATTAGACTCTCCGTGTGGACCACTTAAAACGCAGTCGCGGTCAACATTTTCACGAAAAGTAAATGGCAAGCATTGTCCATCAATTTAAATAAAAATTGTATACACTTTTGTCACTTTCCTGTGTTTTCTCGACAATTAAAAACTAAGCGCTAAGAAGAGCAGATATTATTTAGCTCTGTTAGCCCTCACCTCAAAGTAGTTTTAGTCATGGGGATTCCACCAGTAACCTCAAGAGGTTCAGACCGATATCTATGACTTGTTCCTGCCAAGTCTACATTTAGACATTACAAGACATCTAAAGAGGCTCTCATAGATGGAAGGAGACCTCGACCAACTGGTTCGGCATTCGAGGCGGATAACGTAAGACTATGATAGAAGAGTGGATATCTAGGTCTACGGCGGTGAATTTCCAGAAACTTACTAGTATTCTATAGTGAGGGAAAACACGAAAAAATATAATTTCGATGACAGCTGTTCCCTAAGGTAAACTCAAACTATGTATCACCAGCATCGGAGGTCAAATCAATACCAATGGCGATGCCATATGAACCTTGCTTTGCGTAAAACATAACTTGCCCATGCAACACAGTCATGCAACAAATAGTTGGCTATGGACTTAAGTGAAAAAAGTTCATTAATGCCTTCGCTACAATATCATATTATTTTCCCTTTTCTGCAATATTTTCAATACTGAAATTTATTTTCATTCAACACTTTGTCACTTTGCCACGATGACAACCCCAAATTTTAACTTGTTTGGGAATTCACGTTACTCACACGAGTTCATTGATTTCCTTGCAGTGTCTGTCAGAGTATTTATATTTCTGAGACACGAATCTATATCCTCCGATAATGACGCAGTGTTGATAGGGGTATTTTGTCATCCAGTAATTTAGATGTTTCATCAAACATGGCGAAGTGACTTTTTCATCCAGGGTGTATTTTCACCACATTCAGTCGCCATAGCACCATTTTCACTTTTTGAAGAGTTGCCGAATGCCGATCGATCTGTAGGCAGTCAGATCATGACTATGAGCCCATGTGATTACCTTCATTTGTGGAGTACACATATAATTAACCTGTCCTATCACGTGGGTGGCTGAAACCACCCCGTGCCCTTTATGAATTTTAGAAGATCCAATATAACTGCATTTGCTATGTCCGCAATCTCTGTAAAGAATCTTTGGCCCAACGAAGCTAGGCGTCGATTCTAGAGAGCTGGGCAATGGCAAAGCAGATGTTGGATCGTCTCGGTTTCTTCCTCATCGCCGTAGCTCCGGCAGAGATCGCTGGATCCCGAGTTCCATTTCCGGAGCATTGCTCCGATGGGACAGTGTCCTGTGACCACTCCGACGAGCATATGGATCGAGTTTCGGTCCAACGCCACTAGCTTCTTTGTTTTTTTCCGATATTGAGTCCTGGCCACGATGATCTTGTCGTGTTGCTGTCGTTTCTTGTAAGCGACGATGAGTTGACTTCTTTTATGATTGTGTCATTTATGATCCGGTATAATGCACTGACCGGTGGTTGCAATGACGTGTCCGCTTCGCTGATGTCCATTTCAGACCCTTGCCTGGCCAATTCGTCCGCTTTTTCGTTCCCTGCGATTGAGCTGTGATCCGGGACCCAGCTGAGCTTGACTTTGTGGTGTCTGATGGACTTCAGTGAGTCTCGACATATCATGACAGCCTTTGATCTCGTTGTACAGGATCCTATTGACTTGAGTGCAATACCTGGTATCCTTGTATGGGGGATGCGTTAACGAGGGCTATTTCCCGTCGAGCTGGAAGGAGGCCAAGGTCATAGTTCTTCTAAAGTCCCCCGAGAACCAAGGAGCAATCCGTGGTCCTATCGTGGCATCAGTCTGCTTCCGGTACTTGGAAAAGTGCTAGAAAGGACTATGATGGAAAGACTCCAGTATATCATGGCCGGCATTTCCCCCTTTCAGTTCGGTTTCCGGAAAGGAAAGAGCGTTGAAGACGCATGGACTTTCGTTAAGCCCCAAGTCAACAACGCGAACAATAGGTCCAAGTATATCTTGGGCGTCTTTATTGATTTTAAAGGCGCCTTTGATTACTTGAGATGGGATAGGGTGCTAGCTAGGCTACAGGAGCTAGGCTGCCGGGAAATTAGTCTCTGGAAGAGCTATTTCTCCGGTAGGAGAGCCTTTGTTTCTGGTATGAATGAGAATGTTAGTGTGAATGTTGAGCGTGGGTGTCCGCAGGGATCCATTTGCGGTCCATTTATATGGAACCTCATGATGGATCCTCTGCTAGAAACGCTTAGCACACACTCTGTGTTTTGTGCGTATGCAGACGACCTGCTCATCCTTCTTGAAGCTCAGTCTAGAGCCGAGCTCGAAAGGAAGGCTGAGCAGGTCCTCCCTATCGTTCACGATTGGGGCATAAGCGTCGGAGTGAGTGTGGCCGAGGATAAGACTGTTTCAATGTTGCTTAAGGGCAACTTAGCAAGCAGTCGACATCCGACGGTACGAATGAATGGGGTGAGTATCAGGTATGTGACGGAAGTCAAATATCTTGGTATCACAGTGGGTGAAAGGATGAGGTTCATGCCTCATCTTGTGAATCTGGGTGACCGTATGTGCGGTGTGGTTGAGCAGATTAGGCAGGTAATTAAGACGGACTGGGGCCTGAGCAGGCGCGCTGTTCGTACCATATACTCCGGTCTCCTGGTTGCTTGTACAACCTTTGCAGCATCGGTGTGGTATGAGTCAGTCATTCCTGTATCGGGCCGAAACCGCGTACTGCAATGCCAGAGGAAGGCACTTCTGACCTGTTTGCCTGTATGCCGGACAGTTTGCACTGCCGCATTACAGGTCCTCCTGGGAGTCCCTCCTCTTGATCTTGAGATCATTAAAAGAGAAAATTGCCTTCAAGGTAAAAAGGGGCTTGCAGTTAACCAGTTGAGACTGGTTATTTGGCAGGTCGATGGAAGGGCTATCGACCAGGGAGCGTAAGACCCTACTTGATGGCTGCGTTCTATCCAAGTGGCAGACAAGATGGAACGATGCCGAAACGGGTAGGGTCACATATCGCTTCCTGGAGGATGTCTCCTTTATGAGCAGGAATCCCGAACTGAGTTTTGGCCTCAGTTTCGGTTTCCTCCTGACGGGACATGGGTCCATGAATGCGGTTGTAGGTGTGGTTCTCCCTTCGAGGATTGGGTGCATGTTCTGTGCGTGTGCCATTATATTCAGATCTTAGGGATTTAGATGCTATGGGGGTTAGGTACGAGGGCGAAGTGTGTGACGTGAGCGGTGTCTTCACTACGTCGTCACACATTGACAGGATGCGTTCATACGCAAATTCAGTGTTCGCTAGGCGGAGAGCTAGGAGGAACTAACCTTACCTCCTGCCCTCATTCCATTTCTCCCATCTTCCCATTACAATTCCCCTTCTATTCCTTTCCCCTTCCTCATTCCTTTCCCCTTCCTCATTCCTTTCCCCTTCCTCATTCCTTTCCCCTTCCTCATTCCTTTCCCCTTCCTCATTCCTTTCCCCTTCCTCATTCCTTTCCCCTTCCTCATTCCTTTCCCCTTCCTCATTCCTTTCCCCTTCCTCTCCTTCATCTTCCCTCCTCCTTCAGATTGGCTACCAGTCCAGGGTGTAGGGCACCCCAACTGGAGTAATCCTTTAGGGTTGCGAGGCTCGACCAGAAGCCTAATTCTGGTACCACGGGAGACAGGAGCCATCGGGACATTAATGTCAGATATATCAATGACAGTCCTGGCCTGTCTTGCGGTAGGCCCCCTTGTGGGAGTATCGTGGTGGTTGTGGTTGTCCCAAATCGCGGGAACTTCGTTGCTTGCAACAGGTGCCGTGACCCTTAGATCAGAAGAGGTTTTAAATAGGCCTCGCTCCTCGCCAAGGAGGAAGTCCATGTCCCCTACACATGGCTTCGAACTGGTACTGATGGTGGCTTAGTCCCGGTTAATAGAAGTCACCTGAAGGACGTTGGTTGACGTTATCAACTCCATGTGGGATGGCCCACCGTGAAATTAAGCCGACAAGGCAGGTGTTCACGTAAAACTCATAGCGGAATCTGACTTCAGTGCAGCCTGGCTGTCTACAAAGATGGTGATATCGGTTACTTGTAGGTGTTTGGCTGCTTTCTCTATTGCTAGCATTTCGGCTTGGAAGACGCTGAACAAATCAGGGAATCTAATTGATTCCGTGCAGGGTGTCAGAGTAGAACGCGCCTCCATCACCTCTGTCCATTTTCGATCCGTCGGTGAAGGAAAATGATTGGTATTCTTAGAGAGAAGTCATTGTGGGGGGAAATATAGCTACTTGAATCATGTTTCTTTCGCAGGTCATCTATTTACAACAAATGGACACTGGACGAAGAGTCAGAAAACACCCAAGAAGGCGGCGTCGTAGATGGGAGGACAAAAATAAACCCAGAAGAGTTACGAAACATGGTATGAATACACTCATGACAGGGAGGCTTGACGAAGGGCTGTCCGAGTTCCAAATAGCCGTTAATAATAATAATCAAGCTTACAAATGGGAATCAACGGTTTTTTTTTTTAACTTGGAGCTTGATTTACAAAATAATGACATGTTAAATGTTTAGAATTGAAAATATTGTATCTCTATGCCAGCACATGAATACCGCTTTGGAATGATTGGACATCTTTTGTAGCGTTTCAGGAATTAACCAAATATAGATTCTTCGAAAAATTAAAAGTACTATCCAGCCAGCTCACACTTCATCGATCGGAAAAGGTGGTAGTCGAAAGGGGCGATGTGTTGGGAATAGGGCGGGTGGGGTAGGATATGCCATTTCAGGTTTTTGAGATAAGTTTTAGCTATTTTTTCCAAGTTGAAGGGGAAAAGCAAAACTTTCTACAAACGAAGCTTATTTGGCTCGAAAGTCGACATTTCCAACCATAAAAACAATATATAACACCTATGATCAGGAACTGTTTGCAGATGCCCAAGCTCGTCACCTAACCATGGCGATCTGATATTCCAGGCCAGCATGTAACCCTGCCGCCATCTATTGAGGATTAGCGGAATGTATAGACAGCAAGTTCAACTCAGCCACTTTCTTACGATCGACACAATTTATTTCATTGGTATTTGCGGCTGTTTGTATAAATTAATATTAATTAGACTTCCCGACTACCACGGGAAGTGAATCTCATATGATTCCCGTAACACATCGGCATCTGTCCAAGGCAATGAGTTTCCATTAAACATCTGTAACAGCAAATATCTCCAGACGCCAACATCACTTTCGCTCTCGGCCAGACGACAAGCGGCACGTTAAGAATTTACAATTAAACGAGCAAAATAATAAAATCGCTAATATTAATTAATTATCATGTAATAATAGTTTTATTAATGCATTGCTTTCAAGACGCGCGAAGTGCACCCATAAGCTGGAATAGCTCTCTTCACATGCTAAGCAGCCAACAGAGCTTGGCTATCCCCCAGAATACTATCCGGTAACGTGGACGAGCAACTGAAGCCGGTGACGATTCTCGTAAACAGACGAATTGACTTTCAAATTCCCGCCGTCCGGCACTAGCCTAGCCGCACCGCGTCCAATCGTATTTATTTTTATGCATTCGTTGCTAATTTTATCTTTAATTCAAGACGCTGAAGGCGCAGAAGGTGGCTGGTAATCGGTGGGGTTGCAAGTCGCAACGGACGTTCTGACGACATATACGAAGTGTCATCGTATATCGATTACATTTACGATATTATTCACGTCATTGCGTCACTGTCGGAACGGATCTGGTTTTGCGTTTAATCGGAAAGGTCAGAGCTCTGACGATGTGGGTCGGGTTTTTTAAGTTAAAAACGAATTTTTCATAAAAAATATTTATATTTTGACAGAGAAAATAACTTTCTCTGAAAATACATCGAATTAGGTATAAATAGAGGATGAGAGTAAAATTAACCGTGATGTTGTCGGGAGAACAAAGCAAAGGAGTAGGTGCATCGACATTTGTATTTACGTTTTCCGTTTCACGATTTTGACGATTCATTGACGTTAGGGGTCTCGTTGGACGGATAATGAATCAAAGTTGCATTTTCGGCAAATTCCATTTTGAATACAATATTTTTTCGTAAGAAAAAAAGTGAAGCCAGTTGATTTTAACAAGATGCTTGTGATTCAGATTCTCGGCAACTGATGTGTAGTATATTAGTTTCAAACGTCTGTAATGCTCTCTCTAAATTCAGTTTTTTTTCAGTTTCTTTTGCAAACCATGCAGAACGAGCCAACGATCACTAACTACACAGAAGGTTAAAGAAGTTAGCCTGATGAACAGGCATCAACTCATATGCCTTCAGATCCTATAAAGAAACCTTGCTCTCGTAATTTTTGGCGTCGATTCCGGACAAGTGGCAAGACAGATGTTGGATGTTCCTCATCTCCGCTACTTCTGCATAAATCGCTAAAATTCGCGTTTCATTTTAGAATCGAATATAATTTTTGAGCATTAGTTACAAGACCATAATGAGTTGGGCTTTACGAGTAATAATATCGTTTACGATCCGATATAATGGGCTTGTCGGTGGCAATATATCTATCATTGCAACCGCCTAGCCAATTGGTCAGCCTTATACAAAGGTGATCCTACAAAAGAAAAACAAAAATTTTGGAGAAATGGCGATTTATTTTTCAATATAGTCTCCTTTTAGCTCGATACATTTGACCCAGCGATGCTCCAACTTCTTTAACCCGTCTGAAAAATACGTTTTCTCGAGATCTGCAAAGTAGGCCTCCGTGGCGGCGATGACCTCCTCATTCGACTGAAATTTCTGCCCGGCGAGTGACTTTTTCAAGTTTGGAAACAAAAAGAAGTCGCACGGGGCCAAATCTGGAGAATACGGTGGATGGGGCAGCAGTTCGTAGCCCAATTCGACCAATTTTTGGCCGTGGCGATTGCGGAGGTGTGAGCCGGTTCGTTATCATGGTGGAAGAGAACTTTTTTCTTCGCCAAGTGGGGCCGTTTTTTTTCTTCAATTCGGCGTCGAATCGGCCCAGTAATTTGGCATATAGTACAGCCCTGTGACCGTTTTGCCCTTCTCCAGGTAGTCGATGTGGATCACACCTTGTGAATCCTAGAAGATGATGGCCATCACCTTTCCGGCCGATGGGACAGTCTTCGCCTTCTTCGGAGCATGTTCGCTTGTGAAGTCCACTGTTTCGATTGTTCCTTGGTTTACCAGTGGATCCATGTTTCGTCGACTGTCACGAAACGACGCAGAAACTCCTTCGGATTGCGCTTAAACAGCGTCAAACACTGCTCTGAAGTAGTCACACGATTGCGCTTGTTGTCCGTAGTGAGCAAACGCGGCACCCATCGCGCCGACAGCTTCCTCATGCCTAAAATTTCATGCAGGATATGACCCATGCGATCTTTTGAAATACCTACTGGACACTCCCGCTTCCACAGGCGGTCAAAACAAAACTACGAGTCCAATCCGGCTAAAATTTTGACGGTAGCCGTCTACTAGAATGTACTATACGATAGTTCTTGCGATACTGGCGCTATCTGGCGGTGAGGCTAAGTACTTATCGGACCACCCTCGTAGTTCATCTTACATTGCTATGACTAAGCGGAGTTTGATATTCCATTGTGGAATATACATACTTGTCTGTATTGAAACTTTGCCTATAAACATAGCACATATCAAGGAGCCTGTATAGTTGTTGTTTGTCGGATTTTTTTCAAGTAGATCCTGGCTCAGGTACGTAAGCCCCTTTTTTATAAGTAAAAATTTAAATTTATATACGACTAACGTTACGATTCCTACTCATTTCTCTGGTGATTCTTCAACACTTCTGGATGTCATTTTTATTGGGGATACAATTGTCTGCAGTTGGTTTTTCTAAGCATGAAAGCTTTCATTTAAATTTAACAATGTTTGTGACAATGACAGCTGCCAATTCAGAGTCTTTAAAACCTGTGATACGAAAATTTATTATCTGATGTTTACCAAATCTTTTGGGTATCAAATGTATTTTATGCAGTCGAGCCTCGAGCAAGTAGCCTCCCTTCACTTATATTTACTATACGATAAGCATATTCCCTTAAGTACTAAAAGATACAAATCTCTCTCACCTCCTCGGTTAAAAGGTAATATTCTTCAACTAATACATGAACGAAATTCTCTATATTATGGAAATTGGAAAAGTGTCGTCCAGAAGAATATCTTATTTCCTATCTTTTTCTATGCAACAAAGTTGTCTTTAAAATTAGGACTGCTAAAACTGAATTTTATGGAAGTATAAGTTAAATGCTGAATTCATCACTGCAACCGGTGCTTCTTCAAGAAAACATTCAATTGACCTACGTCCTGCATCAGATCACGAAGATGCCTTTTGTGTCCAAAGAATATATCCGCAAGATGTTGTTCTTGCAATGTAATCGATTAAATCGAACTCAATGGGCCTTGGTAACCCCTGTTCAAAATTTATTAAATTGCTACTGCCGTATATTCTAAAATACTTAGCACATATACTGAACTGTTGCATTGCCACTTCACCCTTCCAATCCGAATGGAATAAAGTTAAAATAGTTTCTGTACCGAAAAATTGATCAAGAAATGTTGTTGAATACAGACCTAGAGCTATCCTACCCTTTAAATCCAAAGTATTTGAAAAGTTGGTCTTGCACCAAATGCAAAATTAATTAATTCGGAAAAATTTGCTCAGCAGTTAGTCATAGTCATGGTCCCAGGCAGTCTGACTTAAGACCTAAGAGAAGCGTTTTTAGTTGTAGCCGAAGAAATCCGATAAGATTTTGACACTAAGAAAGCAACTCTTTTAACTCTGCTCGATTTTTCAAAAGCTTTTGATACAGTCAGCAATACCATCCTATTCAATAAGTTGTGGAATAACCTTGGGTTCTCTTCTCCTTCTACTAAGCTTATGTTGTCGTATCTTAGTGGAGGACAACAACGAGTAATTGGTGATGATAGTTCATCCAGCTTTAGGATCAATCCTAGGACCCACGTTGTTTTCCTTATATGTAAATGAATTATTGAGCACCGTAAAATTCATATGTACGCCGATCATGTTCAGCTTATTTTAGGTCGACCCCTCAAAGAACTTAATAATGCAATTAACGCACTGAACGAAGATCTATCTGAAATCTACGAATGGTCTATAAGACATGATTTGCGGCTTAATCCGGATAAGTCAAAAGTTATTTTTATTCACCGATGATTATAACTGGAAAAACTGAATATCTTTTTGAAAAAATTCAATTTCCCAACCTCCTAGACAGATAAAAATTCCACCAAGCTACTCTTGTCTCCAGTCAGAACGACAATTCTTCGTATAATCTGCCAGGCTCTGGAACTTTCTGTCAGTGCATTTGAGAGAGATCATTAGTGCCAGCAGATGTAAATCTTTCATTTTGCTTACATGACTAGAGAACACAATTAATCATTTCATCCTTTAAATGTTGGGCATTATCAATTTAAATAATTAATTACTTTTATTAAGGGTACAAATGTTTGTCAATTCACAGTCTATCTGCACTCTACCTAAGTAGTTTCCTTCTTTAAGCTTACATTTTTTTTATAAGATTACATAATCTTCTTACTGTAAGAAATAACTTGAATAAATATGAATAAAATATGAAACTGCTCCCTTGCCTTCTTATTAGGCTATTCGATGTCCAGATTGAAGGAGGAAATATAGACCATTGATTTTGAGAAGCTTCCGGAGACTTTTTTCTTCCCAAAGTCCTATATTGTTTTTGGTTTGTCTATGGTTAGCTTGTTTTCACAGATTCCCTTAATCTGAGAGCGTTTTCCACAACTGAAGGCGCTTGCGGCCACACTTTCGTCGTCAATACTATAGCTAGTCTCTTTACTTTAATGAGTACATATATTCAGATGCCGTAGAAATTATGATTAACAGCTGCAATCCTCATACCGTAAGTCTTTTTGCAAGTGCACAAAAACGTTCATCCATTTTGTTAAATCACTCAGGTCACTATAAACAAAAATTACACCAAAATATGTACTTGGCCTTCGTCTTCTAAGTGACGGGAGAAATCGTTTTCTTCCTGGTGAAAATTTTGAACTTTGGATTCGTTCATGAGGATAGGTCTTTTAAAATAAATTCCATTACCTTGTTATTTTCAGAGTTTTAATATCTTTTTCAAGCGTAAAGAGCTATAGTAGGAGTGATGAAACGCCCTCCTGTGATAATGTTTTTAACAAAACAGTACGTTTTTCATAGACCTTCCTTTAAAGTAGGTGTTCTTGGTCTATAGTCCAATATTGTATAGTGGTTTGATTTTCCTGCCATATCTGCATTGTTTTGATATGTATCTTGCGAATAAGAATTCGGGAATATACATTTATGAAGATGTCGTCCGGGCCCGTTGAAAAGGCTTAATCAGTTCTATTGCTTATGATACTTAATCCTCATTTACGATTTCCAATACCAACAGAAACAGTAGTTTTGAAAGGCATTGTAGTTTCGAGGAATAGGAATTCTGGGAATTTTTTTTTACTGGACGCTGGATTGAGCAAGGACATAAAGGTAATTGGATAACATCTTGTGGTTTATATACCTAATTTGATTCTGTGGAAAGGTTTAGTTTTCCTCAAGCTGGACTTGTGAGACAGGATTTTTCGAATAAGTCTTTCGGGCACAGGGTACGAAAAAGGTTTTCAATAGATTTCTCGATTTTACTAGGTTAATGGTGGGTAATGACGGTTTTAACTTTTTATCAAGTAGATTTATCTAGTCTCGTCCTTATGGTTTAAATAAAAAAATACAAGTTCTAACTCTACAATAAAAAATAATTTAATTTAAACAAGATTCCAGCGATTCGGCTAAAGCTATTAGTAGGGCTGACTTACACATAATTTTGCTCCAAATTCTTTTGCACCTTAAGTACAATATTCATAACGCAAAATGGAAAGAACATATAACTAATGCCTACTTATTTACGTAGATGATGCTATACTGGGGCGAAAAGATATCGACAAGCGATATCTGGGCAACTGATGGAGGGCCCCTCTTCGAGTTGGCAGAGACGCGTGAAATGCGATCATCTTCTACTGCACTGTCATGTAATGAAGGCAAAGACTTTTCACATGGGAGCTAGAGATATTCAACGAATTTATTTTTCTATAGTTGGCCCAGATAAAGAGATGGACTATCAAAGCTACTCGTGACATTTTATCAATCGAGCATGTTTTCCTCAGACCATATCTTGCAAATGAACTGGCTGTTGGTAGATTATCCAGGCTTAAAACTTTAATAGAATTTAGTTTTGAACCTTATACCTTAACCTCGTATAAAACCGGGTATCTAAACGTCAATTGGATCATATAAGCTTCTAGTCCAGTATTTTCTTGCAAAATGTTGTCGTCTTGAAATGGACAAACCTGGGTTTTAAATTACACTCGGTGGCTGTGGTGATATTTTTGGCTGACTTTGCCGGCCGAAAAGGGGTAGGAGCCTGGGGTTCCACCAACCTGCCTGAGACTTTTTAATTTACCAATTGAATCCACCTCTGACGATAATCATAAGCTAAATGAATTATAAAACGTTCCCACGATATTTTCACAATTTTTGTAGTCAATTATCACCGTTTCAATACATGCGGTCTATATTTGATCTATATTTGACTTTTCATAACTCATCGCAATGATAGTTAAATGCTGACAGATCGACAATGGTACGAAATGTAATAGGGTGCATCCAATTTGAAGAAGGATTTTTGGATGCAAAAAAATGCTTTTAGTCAAACAAAATGCATACAAAATAATTCATTCAAAGTAAACGAAGGGCCAAATACAATTTTCTTTTTAAAAATACAATAAAATGAACAAAATTTTTCCATGTGTTTTATTATTAAAAACAAACATTCCCATTAATTATGAAATACAACGTCGTTCAAGAGGCTGCCTCGGCTGGCTTCGCAGTAGTGCATTCTGTCACCACAATTTTCCAAGACCTTGTTGATGGTTTCGGGCTGTAGCTCACGTATTGCGTGGATGATATTGGCCTTAAGTGCTTGAAACCTTTCCGGATTGTTGGCATAACATCAGTCTCTCACGGTTCCCCACAAAAAAAAGTCCAAAGGGGTCTAATCGTAGCTCCGAGACGGTTAATTGACATCGCCAAGAAGACTGATAACACAATTTGGGAATTTGGTGCGCAAAAGATCGATTGTGGCATGGGCTGTGTGGCATAGCGTGACATTCTGCATGAACCAGAAGTCGTCCAAATCCATGTCTTCAATTTCAGTAAAAAAAAAAGTCTATTAACATGGCTCTGTAACGCCCACCCTCGACCGAAAGATTGTTTCCAGACTCATTTTCGAAGAAAAATGGTCTAATGATGCCACCACTCCACAATCCGTAACAAACTGTCACTCTCTGTGGATGCATTGGCTTCTCGACAATAATCTGCGGGTTTTCCGAGCCCGCTACGTTTGTTAACGAAAAGATGATTTTTGATCCAAAATCGTTGTCCAATTCAAGCTGCTCTAAGGCTCAAACTGCGAAGCGATAACGAAGCGGATGGTCGCTCGCCTTCAATTGCTGAGTCAATTGGACCTTGTAAGCGAATAATCCGAGATCTTTGTGCAGAATTCTCCTCAGGCTAAGCGTGAATTCAGTGTCACACTCTCAGCCACAGTAGCCACATTCTCATCTGAACGCACCGTACGATAACGGGGACCATGAGTGTTGTCCACGATCATACCAGTTTCACGAACTTTTTGCACAAACTTGCATACAGCAGTCGCGGTGGGTGCTTCATTTCGGCCAAAACTTATTTTTTTAAAAAACGCACTGTTTGTGCTACACAGCATTCACTTTGGAAATAAGTTTTCAATATTTCCCAACGTTGTTAGGCGACTTATTTCGTTCCGCGGAGGTATGATACTGACTTTTGTCGAGATTTCAAGCGAAAACTGCTGTCAATGTCAAAATAACCTATAATTTAAAAAAAAGCACTAGATGGCCCACCCTATATTGTCAATCGCTTGCTATGACTTTTTTCCCATCATTCTGGTAATCTCTTATAAATCCTTTAAAATTAATGCATACAATGCATTGTATCATTTGTTTGCATCCTAAGTGGGAACCTCACCTGCCTAGATAGGCTGACTGAAGCGGGTGATACTGATAGAAAAATGAATACATCGAAAAAACATACCAAACGGATTTCAAGATTTGCCTGCTCTCTGAAAAAATCACAAAGTGAGTAATACATGCAACGAATCTGACCTCAACCAAGCTGACGACTATGATGGAAATTTCCTCTTTTACTTGCTATGAGTCCAGATAATTTATCGCACAAAATCTAGTTAGTACCCACTTGTGGTTTCGTACTAGAATGGACCTGTTAAAAAAAGGGTTAAAGCAATGCAACTACATGAAGTCGGCTTAAAACCGCAACGACCTGTTTTCAGAAATGCACCAAAGGAAATCCGTGTCGGAAACTAATA
The DNA here is from genome assembly GCA_958301585.1 of Merodon equestris. Taxonomy (NCBI): domain Eukaryota; kingdom Metazoa; phylum Arthropoda; class Insecta; order Diptera; family Syrphidae; genus Merodon; species Merodon equestris. The sequence goes on along the minus strand of OY284413.1, from coordinate 204,734,430 downwards.
TCCGAATTCAGGTTTTCATTACACTATAAAATATCTCAAACACCGGCTTTTTTGCTAAATTAGGAAAGCGATTGTGAGTCTGCATAATTCCTGCTTTCAGTCGTAGAGTTAACCATTGTTTGTCCGTTCCATACGACCCTAAAAGGTGAATGAGGCGATACCATTCCCAACCCGACTGGGTGTGCCTTTTGTCTTCCACAAGGACAAATTTTTAATTTATTGCTATATAATTAAGCCATAATTCCATCCCGAAGTCGACTACACTTGCATCGTGTAGAACTGGTCAGCTCGATTAGAAACAGCATGGCAAGGTCATGGCTGCCTATCTTAAGAGCTTTCTTCCCGACTCCATTACCGCATAATAATCAGACTTAATCTCTAAGCAACAATGTTGAATCGCATGCTAATTATTAGCATTAACAGTGGGATTTGTCATTGCACATAGAATCCACAATTTATGTACCTGTCTCAAGTATTAGAATGTTAGTTCCATGGCGGGAAATGTCATCTGATATTAATGCGAGTGTCAATTAATTCTCTTCGCACCCTTGGCCATGATTTCTATGGCATGGCGACAACATGCCACCCCGAGCAACAGCCTACTCGCCAACATATTTAATGGCACGAATTAAAATAAAATTGTAATTAATTTAACGCACAATTATACTTTTACTAATCCAGTTCTTGTATCGACTAGATGACGTCGATGTCGTAATGACTAGGCGATCACTAAGGTGTCAAAAACAGTCACAAGAGGGTGGTGTGAGAATAAAAAATCACCGTGATCGGAAGAATGTTGAATGCAGCTTTGCTAGATTCCTTCTAGTGCGGCAATTTTTATTCTCGAACTATGTGATTTTAAATGGTCTTTTGACAGCACAAATGGGTGTTTTATGACTTAATTAAATTTATTATTTATTAAAGACCTTCGCGCAGCAAAACCAACCGGATAGCATGCTCGTTTTCAGGTTCAATTGACTGTCTTTACTGCTGCTGGGGGCGCCTTTTGTTGTATAGAGAAGATCAAGAATTGCTCCAACATGCAAGTTGATCCCGTAAAATAATCATTTTAGGCTTATAATTATGCAGATTATGCGATAAGAAAGGAAACAGAAATATTAAAACTTACTGTCTGAAGATAAATCAGTTGGATAATTTACTAGAAAGAATTAGAAATGAGAACTAGCTTTGGGAGTGATAATATTTTGGAAAGGAAGTAACGCACAACGGGCATTTTTGGAATGTTATTATTTAATGTATGATAATCCAGTTGCTGAAACAACTGCTGTTACAAGCTTCCTGTCGAATAATTTTTTCACGTCAGCATAACCCAAAAGGAAAGCTCTTCTTAAAGTTTTACCATTAGCATTCTTACCCTGTTAATGCTATACTTCCTCGAATTAACAGGTTGTGGAAATAATAGTAGGTCTAACAAACCTTCAGTTACCTCCTCTCTAAATTCCATGACTTGAACACCATTTTTTATTTTTATTTTTTGGAGATGAAGATCTCTTTCAGTGTTCTGATTTACGGGCGAAAAAACATTTGATCCGAAATATCACAGCCATATTTACCTTTGTAATCAATAAAATCATTGTAGCAAGAACCTTTTTATGATTCCTTTTCTTCGCTCGTGGGAACGTACTATTTTTCCTTTTTTGCTGCTCTGCATACCTATCTGTTTAAGAAGCGATCAATTCCCCATCAGCTCCTATGCAGCTTATGACTACTATCAGGAAATCGGATCCACCACTAAATGCTAATAATAAAAAATACTCTGTCCGGCGTCCCAAGTTGTTTGTTTCATTCGCGACTCGTTTTTTTTACCAACATTTTATTGAATCTCTTTATCGTCACTTTTTAAAATTTTTACTTCGAAATTCCAGACTTGGACACGAGAATGTAACCATAGCACTGTTTCGACATTTGCCACATTGCAGAAAAACGTTAGAAACCGTTACCAAATACCTTCTTCTTCTTCTTAGATGGCGTTACAGCCGATGAAGAGCCAGAGCCAAGCTTCTCTCATTCACTTATGTACGTTGTGTGCGATTTGTTTTTCACACAAGTGAACGGGACGAACGGCGAGAACCGAGAAGCTTTTCAAGACCAATGTACTACGAGGGGTTTTGCCAGTACCCCGCCGAGGAGAGAAGCCGCGTTATGAACATTCGATGGCGTTTGTGTTATCGCACATCGTGACATACGCGTGCCACGGCTACCTCAAATGAAGCGCAATCGTGAAGTTCAATTTTCGACAATTTTATCGGGCAACTGGGACCCTATATCAGCAATAACATGGCAAATGTTGACTTCTAAATCGTCCAATGTCTCTGGTTTATGGGCATAGACATACGCCCATAGAAAGTAATGTAAAGGTGTAAGATCACAGGATGTGGAGCCAAATTCACAGGTCCGTTACGCGAAATTATGCGCTCAGCAAATGTTTCCCGCAATTAATTGATGGTATAGCGCGAGTTACGGCGGCTACCTCTATTCCAGTCGCCCCCTAACCAACCAATAAGGATAGTTCCGGTCCAGAGTGGACCGAGTATCTACCATAAGTTGTTTTAAAGTATGCCCTCATTAGGTTTTATCTGGATTTCCCTAATCCTTAGCCGGTACTTTCCTATTATAATAAAATTTACGACCGGAAAGGACAAAAAGGATATTGGGAATTTTCCATCATAAAATATCGGAGGGTCACTTCCTGTATCTTTTTGTATATTTAAGCAATAGTTTAAGAGAATAAAAAGGCAGTCTGTTGTGGATGTTCTTAGGAACGACAAGTTCACGATCCCTTGCTGAATGTTCCGAAATTTAGAACAAATAAATTATAACGTTTTTACAAAGCTCGTCTTTTAAATACATATAACTGGCGCAGTCGGTAGGATCGGTGACGGTTTCTTTTTTAATTAAAGTAGTGAATAAATTGTGAATTCTTAAACCGTGGGTTTCTACCCTTTATCACCGCCGAACCATATACATACAAATACAGTGTCGTGTCCAACAAAATCAAGAAAAAACAGAAGTGATCAATAAAGAAAATCAATACAGTGAAGAAAAACTAAAAAAAAAAAAAAAAAAAAAAAAAATTGTTTTTTATATATACATATATATAAAGTGATCAAACACCAACAAAGCAAAACAGTGAATGAAAAAGCAGTGAAGAAAGAAACGAATTAATAAATTAAAGTGAATACTAACAAAACAGTGCATGGAAAAGAAAATATCAGTGGAAACATCAGAAATCATCAGAGAGCATCAGAAATCAGCAGGAATCGACAAGAAGACAACATGATCCTCCTAGTTTTTGGGTGCATACAACCTTTACCCGAAAATACAAGAAGAAGTCAAAGCCATCACCACACGAAGGATCGAAAATCTGAATAAGCACAGGGAAGAGCCGGAGGAGACAAAGGTTGACGATACAGTATTTCGAAGAGGAGCTAGGCGCAATAAATTAACACCTAGGTTTTCAAAACAAATAGTAAAAGAAAATAACAAATTTACAATAATTACGCGAAACAACAAAAAGCTTCATAAAAGCAAAATTAGAAAGAAAATTACTAACACCCACTAACACCCACGCCCACTAACTTACACAACCTAACTATCAAATTCACTTTCCATTCTTATCTACATACAGTATATCTATCTATATCTATATTTAAAATATTTAAAATACACACAATCAGAGCATAGCGTGATTGTGGCATCTCAAGAAAACATATTTTACCAAATACATACCTACATATAAGTATTCAATCGAACAAAATATTAATAATTACAAAAAAACGGAAATCATACAAAAAAAAAAAAAAAAAAAACTTTTTTTTTATCCTTAAATCAAATGGCATGATCAGAGCATAGCGTGATCGTAGCCAATCGATATGATTATCATAAAAATGATTATCAGAAAAATAATAATAACAATAATAATAATAATTTAAAATAAAAACATGGTGTGATTGTGAACAATCACTACCTCGAGAATATGTGACCAGGGCATATGGTTAACATTACTCGAAATGGACATGTAACCAAGGCATATGGTTAACATGATCCAAATAATACTTAATGAACGTGTAACCAGGGAATATGGTTAGCACGATTCTAATAATAAATAAAAAAAAAAAAACAAAAAAAAAAAAAAAATATGAACATGTACAAAACCAGTAAACAGAAAAATAATAATAATAATAATAATAATAATTTAAAATAAAAACATGGTGTGATTGTGAACAATCACTACCTCGAGAATATGTGACCAGGGCATATGGTTAACATTACTCGAAATGGACATGTAACCAAGGCATATGGTTAACATGATCCAAATAATACTTAATGAACGTGTAACCAGGGAATATGGTTAGCACGATTCTAATAATAATAAAAAAAAAAAAAAAAAAAAAAAAAAATATTAAGAAAAGAAATAGCATAAGTCGAAAAGAAAACAAAGAATACCCATTCTTCTCTTCCTCACTATAGCTAATTAACTTTCCAATTTAACTTTAACACTAACTTCACCCTTCCTACACTTTTAGCATACCACTCATTTCCTTCCAACTAATAAAAGTTCACAATATCAAAAAAAAAAAAAAAAAAAAAAACCGCGACGTACTTCTGCTCCGGCTAGGAACCGGATCATATTATTAACCTGGACGATTATGAAACCAATATAGGGAAAATAACTAACACTTTAAATACCTTTCAACAGAATACAGCAACAAAATAAAGAGAGAACAAGACATACTGACTAAAAATCAATACCTTAACCAAATTAAGTTTAATATCGACTTACGATATGATACGATAATAACGAGACAAAACTCATAATAACAAAACCATTTATTGCATACAATGATCAATATGCACAACACTTTAATACAGCTTGCCCCAAAACTGGAGAGACCTACGTTTGTATGCAACCCGAACTGGTCGAGAAAATGCCAAAATCCAGATGCCTAGGGAGACTGTTGGAGAACCAAGTCGCTCATTGTGGATTCGACAATGTGGGCAAAATCGAGTCGATAACTCAGCTTCAACCTAATTACATACTTTTCACTAATGCACCACAAGTCCTTTTTTGTTTTCTCCTCTTGCAGCCCGAAAACCGGTACAATACAGGATACAGCTTTGCTACACTTCCGAAATTGCAAAGTGCAGATCAACGGCATCACATATGAAAACGACCCAAACACCTACTGGGACGAAATACACATCCCACCACCACCAAACAGCATCATTAAACCAACCTATACCAAGGAAGTCCTTAGTCTAGAGAAGCTGAAAGAATACAATTTCCAGACGGATGTCAATCTTACCAACGTTCATCAAAACTGAAGTCTTACACTATATAACCGCACCAACTACCACCACATTCACCATCATCATAATCATCATTGTAATCATCATCATGATCACCAAGAAAAAAAACTCCACGTCACTTCAACTTTAACCCCAACACTTCAATCCTTCGCTTCAGCCCCAACGACTTCATTGCGGCCTTCGCTCCATTCTAAGGGGGGAGGAGTTACGGCGGCTACCTCTATTCCCGTCGCCCCCTAACCAACCAATAAGGATAGTTCCGGTCCAGAGTGGACCGAGTATCTACCATAAGTTGTTTTAAAGTATGCCCTCATTAGGTTTTATCTGGATTTCCCTAATCCTTAGCCGGTACTTTCCTATTATAATAAAATTTACGACCGGAAAGGACAAAAAGGATATTGGGAATTTTCCATCATAAAATATCGGAGGGTCACTTCCTGTATCTTTTTGTATATTTAAGCAATAGTTTAAGAGAATAAAAAGGCAGTCTGTTGTGGATGTTCTTAGGAACGACAAGTTCACGATCCCTTGCTGAATGTTCCGAAATTTAGAACAAATAAATTATAACGTTTTTACAAAGCTCGTCTTTTAAATACATATAACTCGCGCGTTCTGGCCGGCATCGTCCTTCAAGAAATATGTGCCGATGATTCCACCAGCCCATAAAGCATATCAAACAGTGAGTTTTACTGGTTGTAAGACCATCTCATCAACATACATAGCATCAACTCCAAATTTGGCAATTTTGCTTTTTTAAATATCCATTTAGCAAAAAATTGGCTTTAACGGAGGAAAAGAATTTGCGCTGAAAATGAGGATCAGCTTAATCATGTTTCACTGCACCTACGACGCGTATAATGGCCAAGCGGTTTCAACTCTTGCACAAGCTGGATCTTATAAGCTTTTAAGCCAAGATCTTTCTAAATATAGGGTATAACTCTGTTTTATATTAATTTATTATTGATTTCTTATAAATGAATTAAACTTGACAGAAATGCTTAAAACTTGCTTCAATACAATAACCTCACTAACTTAGAATACATGACTGGCCCTATAATACTCTTAAGCATACAGGCCAAATTGAAAACTATGTCTTTCGACCTTAAGATTGGATATGAATCTGTTTCTCAAGCATATATACATTTTTTCTGTGAAACAAAGGCGGAAGTTGAAAGTTGTTAGTCACTTCCATGTGCACCTATGTTATTTGATGAGGAGCAGGACACGTCGGAGCATTAACCTTTTACTAACATCAGATGACTTATTTATGGGCCGACATGCAGTATATTTTGAATACCTTAGCCCTATATTTCTTAAACCTCTCTTTATTTTCCTTCGTTAATAAGGTGTCTAGGAGTATAATGGTTCAGTAAATCTGTCTGAATACTCCGGGTAAAAGCCTTTAAAAAAGTTGAGAAATAACAGGAAATATATGAAAGATATATAAAGGTATGACGAAGATAATTTAGAAAATCATTGACCCATTTTCGGCCATCTTTGATTGATTTTTACTATTCATACGCCATTGTTTTTATATACACGATTTTCCATTCTCTATTCTCAAATCGCCTAAGAGCTTTTTCATCGCCATTAAAAGAGTCCAAGTTTCTTCGCATTATTGCATAACCGAGTGCTAAGTTGGCCTGGTTTTTCAAAGGATAATTCTGCTACCCAAAGCGGTTGGTAGAGATGTACGACAAGCCTGATGATCTTGAGGTTTCAGTTGCATGTGATTTGGATCTTATGAGGAAGCATGCCCAAATCTTTTGGCAAAAATCGAAAAAATTTTGGTTTTCCGACATATATTCAGCAAGGACAAGGATATTTCCGATTGACCGCGCATTTGGCATCATGTAAGAATTGCTCCATTAGCATTTTCTCGATAATTCGGTTGGACAATCAGATCTTGCGTAGCTCGTGAAAAATTTGGCGAACAAGTCAAAAACAGATTACGAACCGTTTTAATAAATTGTAGCAATTCTGGCGCGTTTAAATATTAAAACTACGACTAGACGGCATAGGAACGACGTCAGAGCAATAATTTATCAAAGTTTAGAATCGTTATTGTCCTTATTTCTTCCTCTTTTTCTGGCCACGAGACGATTTCGACAGACCGTCCAAGGAAATGGTTTGATACCTAGCGTATCAATTATATTGGTCTACAGCTTAGCAGGATTATAAAAGAATCTAAGCAAGATGCGTTTGGCAAAAGACTTTGGGGGATTGGCTTTTGCTGCTTATCGACCTAATACCATGATGTTTCCTGGTGTTCTGGTGTTATGTTATAAGCATCGCACCTTTCTCTGGTAAGCATTTGGCTGCTTATGGTGTAATGTGCCTAGTTCTACATCCAGAATCTAAAACAATAAAATCGTCCATTTCCCATACTCTTGGTCGTCTCGGAACAGTGATTTTTTTTCCCGGAGCAGAGAAGTTAGTCGCACTTATAGCTCTCAAGGGGTCAAGGGGAAAAGTAATCAGATGTCAGTGACCTCGTTGAAATTTCGAGAGTTGTCATTATCCCACAAAGGGTTCCCCTGTTGCCAGTACTATTATTCAGTCCTGATCAAACATTTATTTGCCTTCAAACGCATTTTGAAAGTATCGCTAAACGGATCAGCATGATATCCATTTGCATCATAGCGGAGGTTTCAATTACCACCTCATTGATAATGGATTGGTCTTTCATATTCTTTTGTCTTCTTCATCTTCAGAGCTAATTGCTTGAAGTGAGCCTTGAACCATGGTTTGAAAACATTGGTGAAAATACCTACAAATTGCCCAAGAATTGCGTATTTGATCTTCATCTTCAAACATATTCAATATAAATATCAGTTTTGGAGGCCATTAGGGTATATGAAACAATTCCAGTAAAATACAACTCAGTTGGTGAGTACAACATTTATTCCTGGAACTAGGAACCGGGCATTCTTATCTAACCTTAGATCTTTTATATTTAAAAATATGAGACATCCATATAGTCGCCACATGTAGTTTATAAGTCAAGGAATATATGACACCTGGGGTGTATGCTAAAGGATTACCTGCCTGATATATCATGTACTGAAAGATGCAAAACAACGCCCTTCTCTTTAAGATATTTCAAAATTACAACAAAAACAAAAGCGGTCATACCATTCACCATATGCAATTGTTTGATAGAGAAATGTCATGGTTCGGCGATGAGGAATGTGATTTCATGTCGCAGAAAAAAAGATACTTTACGCATTTTGGTACTGATGATCGAGGTGCGCACATTCTCGATTGGCCTAACAAAACACGCCATTTAATCGGATATAACAATTTTCAAGATACGTGTGGCAATTTAGGAACTTATCGAATCGCAAAAAAGTGAAATAAAAAAAGTCAAAACAGAACCAAAACAACCGAAAAACAACTCTAATTCCTTATAGAGCACGCGATCACTGCATTCTTCGGATGCTGCTGATGGCTGAGAGAATTTGCTGCCGTTTTTTCTAACAACCTTCTTCGACTTGATTCGACTCGGATCGAGTTTGATGATGGAAAATGAACCAAGAAACAAAAAAACGCGATAGACTGTCCAAACCATTGTCCAGAGACGCATAATGTCAATGTTTGCACGATCTTTTCCGATTTTTTTCAGACATTCCCGTCGCCGTCTTTAGAGTTATTTTTTTTTAGCTTTTTTTTGGCTTTGGTTTTCGGCAAATCACAAGACTGAAGGATATCAAGCAGGAGTCGCTTTTTCGTCAGTCTATGGCACACGTTAATGCCGCCCGCGTTTTCATTTTTTTCTCTCTGTTTTCTTGGTTTTAGTTTTTTGTTTTTGTTGTCATTGATTCTCGTCGGATTATTGATGTGTCGCGGTTTATGGTGCATTGTTGGTTCTGTATTGATGAGAACAATGATTTGAAAGAATGCGAATCGCGGCGGCATGGGACATTTGTAGTCTAAAGAGATCACCATCAGTGGCGATGGTTAGTGGATACTGGATAGTCGATATTGTTTCGATTTTCCTAAGAGGACACTGTAACTGTCGCTTAGTGATTGATCTTAAGATTGGCATGCAAGCGACGGATGCGGTTCGAACTCAAATCTTGGAATGCAGTTTGTTCTTTTTCTTTATTATTTTATTATTTTCATTTATTTATTTTTTGGCTGTAGCAACAGAAGTTTGAAGGACTTTGGTTTAGGATATCTGCAATGCAATATCTGTGTTCGTATGAGAACTCGAAGTGGTAAACTTAAAAAGGGATATACATTGAGGTCCCCTTTTAACACCACCAACCCTTGAATGTGTAATTAAATCGTTTTTATTGGTTGACCTCTTTAAAATCGGTTAGTGATCTTGTTCATATGATGCGGGAAACTACGCAAAAATTACCTAAAACTAACAAGGGCTTTTTAGTTATTTCTAATGATATCGGTGACGAATTGCAAAAGCTTTTTAAGATCATTATCGTCACTTTTATAGCAGTCAATCCATAAGTTCTTTCAATGCATCTACCTAGTTAACAGGGTAGGCTATCACGTCTACCCGGAGCTATTATAAATTCGTTATTGTGTCCCGTATGGGAGGTCGGAAAGTATATCATGCTCTTTACTAGTCTTAAGAGGGCCACTAAAATATCATTTGTTATATCCTCGGCTTTTCAATAGATTTTCCCTAGCGATTTTATGTAGCAAAACTAAGATGGATATTGTCAAAGCAAATATTAGAACGATTAGAATTGTTTCTCATGGAGAGATCGCTAAAGTGTTTTATTTGTGAAAAATTGTTCCAATGGACAAGTGCTCTGTGATAACTTTCTTCACCATACGGATATAGATTAGTTCCAGTGCCTATAGTTTATTTGTTTTATTGTAAATGAGTCTTGGCCTTTCCCATGAGCCATGTTGAGTTGACCACCTCGAAAATGAATTCGCTTAGGATTCGGCCTTCTGTCCGTAGCATATCATATGTGTAGTGTTTAGCTGCAAAGAGCATGTATGATTCCTGTTCGTTCCGAATTTCGCGTACCTGTGTCCCTTTTTATAACGTCACTCTCAAGAGTGATCGCATGTCCGTTGATTGGGATATCCGATTTCCAGCTTAACCCGATGGGTGTTGATGAATGGTCATAGAATTGCGTTTTCATTGCAATTATTTTACTACTTGCAGAGAGAATAAATGCATTTTTCAGTTAAGAGCGCTCCCTTGTGAAATATCTTTTTTGATCGCTGAAGGTATTTTCTTTTTTTTGCTTCCATAAGGCGCGTAACTCACTCAATACTTAAGACCAAGAATTGCCACTGGTACAAGCTTAAGGTGGTTTCTGTATCTTGGTGGAATATGCTCAAATTTCATAGCTCTTAACGCAGCTATTTGTCCACCAGATTGGGGCTTCGTACTGATGGCTCTAATAATCGCTGACGTCCAGTACGAAAATCTGTTTTTTTTTTTTCAAATATATAAAGGGTGTTTTTTTAGAGGTATACAAATGAAATGAAAGAGTTAGCTTGAATGAAACGCGACCCTGAAGTCCAGTTTTCGACAACTTTATCGAGCAACTGAGGCCATATACCAGTAATAACGCGGAGAATGTTGACTTCCAAATTGTCCAACATCCCTGGTTTATCAGAATAGACTAGTGACTTCACATACGTATGTACCCGCAAGGAAAAGATGGAGGAGGCCAGCTCCAGGTCCATTACGCGGGATTTTCACCGAAATATTCACCGAACCTGTGACCATTACTAAAATAATGGTTAAATCATCTGTGAATTTATGCGTCTATTCAAAAAAATTTATAAAATAATTTAGGGATTATAGATTACTTCAATGTAGTATAGTTTTCTAATACCGCAGGGTCCAACCATTGCACTATCAATTTTGCTATATTTCATATTACCAAGTCAATGTGTGATGGGCCCCTTGTATTATCAATTCCCTTTTTTCTATTATTGAATGCGTGTTCAACACAGACGAAGGCCACTAGAGTAAGGGCTATAAGATCAAGAGACTGTCCAATATTTTCCCCGAAAGTAGGTTTATTTTGCGTCGTATATGTCTATAATAGATCTCTAGGGTTGTCAATATAAATGACAAAATGCTGGCTTGTCTTCTTACCATTGACATACATTCATATGTACATATGTGTGCTTTACCACTCTCCATCATTTTGGTATGTTTAATGTCAATAAGCAATTTAAAGAAGATGTTTACGCTATGGGATACAAATTGATCTGTGAATGTGCATAATTGCAAAATATTATGCTCGTCCTGTATCTTTCATCAACAATTCCCAACAAAACTTATTTTCTTTAGTGTCTAATGGTGTGACTATGTCCATAAGCCATCCAGCTAACGGATCCATTCAGGAACTTATGGGTCCATGGATAGGATCCTATGAAGATTTTTGGCCCGATTTGCAAAACTCCCGCCACGAATTTTATTTATCAGAACTTATTTTGATGTCATTTTCGATCTGGATCTGTATTTATCTTGGCTTTCAGCTCTTTTATTAGTTCTATTCTTGGTAGTCGCAGCTTAGTGGTCCACCAGACTGTATTCTCCTTTTTTTTAAAGTTCGACATATGGGCAGGAAATTTTCTATGAGTCCTTCAGAACATATTCATTTCCGGATGTATGTTGGGTCAAGGATTCCCGAGGGGTACTTACTTTCCGTTTACTAGATTCGATTTAAAGAGGATTTTAAAAGCTCGTGAAAATAGTTTCTGTAGAGGACTGTAAGGCGATCACGCCAATATAAAATTGTCCTGGGCCAAAGTCTATTAATTCGATTTTCAAACGAAACAGACAGCTCCCACTGTCACAACCTTTTCCTTAGGATCCTCAATCACCAAGAAATCGCCATCTAAAATGGCGCTCTCCGGATCAATCCTGACTGTTCGTAATGGGCGTTCATTGTCTGATGTTCTCGGAATTTTTTATATTTTTTTTTTATAGGGTTCGCACAGGTCCAAGAGTTACGCTTTTATGGTGTTTCTCACACAACTTGGACGGGGTGCAGATGGTTTATGTCAAAGATGTTCGTTCACTACACTCCGGGGGTGGTTGTTCTAGATAGAATTCGAGAGATTCGACTGAATTTATCACATTGGTTATAGTCCACAGTAACTTTTTTCTTCCATGTACGTGTACACATAGAGTATGAATTTTGCAGAGATCTTATACTGCTTTCGTCAGCACTTTTTTGGTCATCACTCATTCACAACTGATATTGTTGTAGTTTTTTTCGTATAGGAATTGTTCTTGGTTAAGGACAGATCTTTCGCTCAACAGTCGCTGATGATTACCATTGCACCACCCTTAAACGTACCACGCTATGAGCTTTTGTACCTTCTGTCCAGATCCATTTGAGCGTAGGTCATCTGTGGTGTGTCGGCTGGTGTTTGTAAGCGACCCGAAAGACGCTGCTTTCTCCCCCTCTTTCCGCCGCATTTCAGTGAGCCTGCAATTTTGTGTGTAGAATACGCTGCTTATCATAAAGTTAATCGCGTTCCTCCTCCGTAGGCGAACTTGAATGTGCGGCAAAAAAATTGTTCTCTCTCGCGTAGCGACTCCCGGATAAGCGGACAACGTCGATTTCTCAACTGTTGTTTTGTTCTACTGCTGTTGAAGTTGATTTCGTTCCTTCAGCTGAATTGGCAATTTGTGCTATAAACGGACCACAATTTTTGTTTTTCCTAATTTTTATTTTAAATGAATTTTTGGATTTTTTAATTTTTAATTTTCAATATTTGGATCTATTCGCAAAGTAAAATCTGCACATCTGTAAAATGTGCTAAGTAAGGTGTGCAATCAGTCACCTTACTTAAGCCCTACACCTAAGCAAAGAACGAATATCATACATTTCATGTTACTCACGTTAACCTTTAGACCTGCGTTAATTGCTTTCTAGTGTTGTAAACGTCTCTTTAACAGCATTAGCTCATTGTTTAGCTTAATAACCTTAACTTCGTCATCCTGTATAGGACAAGACTTAACATAAGAAATCACCTATTCTTGACTTCCATATATAAATCTACCGCCTTTAAAGCACACTTCTCAACATCAGATTTCTAGTAGAAAAACATATTTACCAAACCGTCGTGAGCGATTGCGTTCCGACTCACGTGTTTCTGCTTCGCAGTCACTCTACAAATAAGTCACAATTAACAAGTCGCACACGTCATTTCATTTCAAATACCAAATGTCACGCAAAATCACGTCACAAGATTTCCATACTACCAAGTTGCCAGTGTCGTACAGCAAATCACTGAAGATAGTCCCAAGGACATGCATGTACCCTGGGAAAGGTCAAACTGCGGCACACGATTTTCCTAACGCTAAAAAATAAAAACAACGACAGAAAAAAAATGCCGTCACTTCACACCGAACAATATCAGCAATACAATCCGTGGTACAACGGCAATTACTTCAAATCGTAATAATTTCCCATTAACGGCCTCCTCCCCCAAGCGTCCGCGTCCAAAGCAGTCAACTGCGAGAGTTTCACTTACACAGACGAACTAGGCGTACAAACGCGACATACGAGTTCGAGTTTGTATACGTATTTGTACTGCAGTCGATTAACAAATTAAAGCGCCAATATCAGGAGGTCATAAATCAGAGCCGCGCGCCTTCCTATGATTTAACCATTTACCCGACCAAACGGCATATGCCGCTCACCCGCTTACTTGCGAAGCCGACCGCCACGATGGGAAGTAGATGGAAATGGCATTTTGCACTCGATCGCCTGCGCATATCGATTAACATCGCGCCACAGCAATTATAACCTAACCGACTCGCCCGGTTGGACAACTTCTAATCCATCCAAGTCGTCGTCGTCGTCGTCAGCTTGCTGCTGCCGTATGCCGCATCAACCGCGACCTCCCGTTGCTTCACGCCTATCCAGAGGTTCATATCGAAATCAACCCCCGCAATGCACTTGCCGCATATCCATTGAAATTATGCGAAAGGAAGCAACTAGTCTTGAGCGTTGTAGAGCTGCTGACTGAAGTCGCAGGCCACGACTGTCCGCGACTGTCACTATACTCGTACGAGAGGTGACCGGATAACCTTCATCGTCGGCAATGAAATGCAACAACGGGTGGCAGCATGTCAACTAAAGGGTTCTCTCCCCTCCTCCTGCTAGTATGCGTGTTCAATATACTACCGCCCGCACAGTTCGCAGTCACTTGTGTTAGATATACAAACCAGAGTGATAACAAGAAGCCTGCACTTGAAACATGCAATACGAAGTATGACAGTTCCGTTGTTGCAACTTTGACTGTCGTATTAGCTTTCAATCGGCCGCTTGCTGCTTACTGCGTGATGTCTCTATCAGAGTCCACCTGCAGTGCTACTGCTGTCAACAGTCGGAATTGTTTGATTTGCATAAGTGCAGAAACGTCAGCCCGTCAACCGGTCGCTGTCAGGGACAACGCATATGATCATTCAGACGCAGATTGGGGTGACACCCTCCCGCCATAGATATGATTTGATGCGGCTATTAAGCTAATGAACACTATAATTAATATTAAGAATAAGAATCTTGTTAGTTGAGGCTTGATTTCCTGGTGTGCAGAGATCACTGTATGACAGGTACTGGGTGCTACAAAGTTGTGGGTATTTAGTGAGAGTAACGTGTACATGTTGTAGCTAGAAAAGAGAGAGAGACCATACTTCCATACAAATTATGTTGGTAAATGCTATAATAGCACCTTGATAGTAGATTGGTTGGCGTGGCCTCTTAATGATACCCAAGCTATATGACTGGTAACATCGAGGCTTGCTTTTGATACTTGGACTCAATCTGTATTCATGCTTCACTGGACGCATAGGGATGATGAAATACTGCTCATCATCAGTCCTGAGCCCATTACGACCAATCCATTCAGAGTTAAAGAGATGGTTAAATCAAAACATTCAAGAAGGCTGGGAATAGAGAAATCGAATACATCTATTCCAGGACAAGTCAGCTCATCCGACTGACCAGGAGAGCAATAATTCTCTGACGGAACCAATCCATATTACTAGCCAACTGCGGATGACGGTTGTTGACGAAGTGCATCATATTAAGGAAGATTTGGCCAAGTTACAACAAGCCTAAAACAATAAGCCTAGACAAACCTAAACTCACTAATGCAGATGTAGTGTTTCATGTTTTGGCGGCCAGAGATGCTTAGGGTTTCGGTACACCATTTGTATCCTAGTAGCATCCGCATTTTTTATAACAACCCGGCCGAGATAGTTACCTTGGAGATAAGGTTGAGTCCCTGACGAGAAAGTAGATGAATCTCACAAATGCAAAAAATACACTTCAACAGGTTAGTGACATAAAGACTCCAACTTGTGTTCCTCTCTTACTAAAAACGTAACTGGAAAATCGAGGTGTTTTCATTTCGAGATGACCACAGGAATAGAGCTTATCCGAAAACATTGTGCACAGCATTTTGCATAAAGATTTTAACCTACGAAGCTTACAGTGGATACCAAATTGTTTTTTTTGTATGTAATACATTTTTATTTATAGTTTCTTAGATATATCTTATCCTAGACAAAAACTATATAAATAACTTACAATCAATATTATTAAGTTAAGTTAATTAAACTAAGAAAACTTTTTTTTTTCAAAAAACTTAGCTTTTTTAACTTTTTTTTCTAAAAAAAGCTTAAGTTAACTAATATATATACATATAAATATATATTTTATATGAGGGTGGTCCGATAAGTACTTAGCCCCACCGCCAGATGGCCCCAGTATCACAAGAGCAACTTAATATCGTGTAGTACACGGCTACTGTCGACATTTCAGCCGGATCGGACTCATAGTTTTGTGTCCGCGGATTTTAGAAAAATGGGAAAAGAGCAATATCGGTCGGTGATTCGATTCTTGTTTTTAGAAGGAAAATCGCGCAGCAAAATCAAAGTGCGTTTGGTTGCTGTGTACTCGTCTCCTTCGATGGCGACCATCAAAAATTGGTTTAACGAGTTTCAACGTCCAGGTGCCCCGAAAACGGCTACCACGGAGGATAACGTGACAAAAATCCACGATCTCGTATTGGCAGACCGCTGATTGAAGGTGCGCGAGATAGCTGATACAGTAGGCATTTCAAAAGATCGCGTGGGTTATATCCTGCATGAAATGTTGGGCATGGGAAAGCTGTTGGCGCGATGGGTGCCGCGTTTGCTCACTCCGGACAACAAGCGCAACCGTGAAACCACTTCAGACCAGTGTTTGACGCTGCTTAAGCGCAATCGGAAGGAGTTTCTGCGTCGTTTCGTGACAGTCGACGAAATATGGATCCACTGGTACACACCAGATACCAAGGAACAGTCGAAATAGTGGACTTCACCTGGCGAACGTGCTCCGAAGAGGGCGAAGACTGTCCCATCAGCCAGAAAGGTAATGGCCACCGTTTTCTGGGATTCACAAGGTATGATCCATATCGACTACCTGGAGAAGGGCAAAACAATCACAGGGCTGTACTATGCCAAATTATTGGGCCAAATTACGACGCCGAATTGAAGAAAAAACGGCCCCACTTGGCGAAGAAAAAAATTTTCTTCCACCATGATAACGCACCGGCTCACACCTCCGCCCTCGCCACGGCCAAATTGGTCGAATTGGGCTACGAGCTGCTGCCCCATCCACCGTATTCTCCAGATTTGGTCCCATGCGACTTATTTTTGTTTTCGAACTTGAAAAAGTCACTCGCCGGGCAGAAATTTCAGTCGAATGAGGAGGTCATCGCCGCCACGGAGGCCTATTTGCGGACCTCGAGAAAACGTATTTTTCAGATGGGTTAAAGAAGTTGGAGCATCGCTGGGTCAAGTGTATCGAGCTAAAAGGAGAATAATAAATAAATCGCTATTTCTCCAAAATTTTTGTTTTTATTTTGTAGGCTAAGTACTTATCGGACCACTTTTAATTTTTATATATTTATATATTTTTTGGTTTTTATTCTTTTTTTGTTTCATCCTACCCTAAGCTACCCTAACCTACCCTACCCTATCCTAGCCTATGTAAGCCTGCTATTGGTGTTAGGCAAGCCTTGAAGAGGCTGAAGCTATTGAAGTGTCCGCTGACGCAGCTCCCCCCAGCCACCAAAATCGTTGATGTTGGCGGACTACGTCTCCTCGATCCCGGCGTGAGACCGATATACCAAACCCGAGGTGCTCGGGCTCACCTAGCGCGACATCGGGTCCGTAGAGGAATCGCCGTTCCACGGAATTGCGACCCACGTGGAAGATTAGCGGTACCGCCAATCTATCCTGGATCAGCACACATCTATCTTAATAGAGGAATGATTCTGGCGGGACATAGCCGCTGAGGCGCACACTCTCGTGATATAAATCATTGGGGTAGTAAGCCCCGCAGATTAAGCTATTGACCGAAGTCATTGCTCTCGCAACGTGGCTTCGAATCAGTTTGATCAGGAAGTTATCCACCCGTACAATCCTGGCCCTATTGTATAGGACCTCGTTCTGGTAAAATTTCGTGTAATGAGATTCGGGTGTCCTATGTAACCCGAGACAAGTCCTGAGACATTGTCTCTCAAACATCCGAATCCTTTCCATTAAGCCGGCTCTCACATTGAACCAGATGGGACATCGGACATCGGAAGGAGACTTATCTACCGGAGATTTGCGGGGTTTGAGATGTCTTTACCCATTTTACATTACATTGGATAATATGCATTATTCAGTGCATTGTTGAACAAGGTGGTGTACCACTCTACAGCTACTGGTGGGAGATGCCTGAGCACAACATTAGATATTCCGTCGATTCCTGCGGATTTTTTTCTCCAAATATTTTCATTGTACACTTCGTGATTTTTTTTTACCTAAAGAGTGTTTGCTCTGACAAACTGCTAAGAATCATCTGTTATATAATATTTCACTCGAAGCTCCTGCTGGGGTGGGAACATCGCCAACGTGACTTCTACCCAAACATTTGATATTAACAACGGACTGCAACAGCGTACGGTGAACTCGCTGATCCTTTTCAGCATTTACTTCAGTGATTTGATAGCTTCTCTTCACCTTTCAATAGCGTATGTGGACGATTTAATCACGTACAGATCAGGTCCAACGATCGACGTTATTGTTACTCGTCTGCAGCGTGACTTCAAAAAAATTCGACACTATTGTGCTGGAGGGAAGCCACCTAACCTAACCTCACCTACATAGGATGCCCGCCTTCCAACATCTAGATCTTTTTCTTTACTGCTTCAACGTTTTCATAACGCTATTGACGTACGGGTGTGTCCAGGGTGCGCATCGTCATTAACATTCCCTTTACCTTCTGTGAAGAGCTTGAATCAAATGCCTGAAAATTTCAACATAAGTATGTTAGGCAACATGTTTACCAACATAACAAAAAATAAATCGAAAATCAAATGTGCTTAGCTTGCGAAATTCATATTTCTTGAACAACCCTGCTATATCAAAGAAAAGGACAACAAGTATATGGGTCACCTCGGCGAAAGGAAAGACATTTTGACAGATGCATACTTTTTGTCGAAAAATTGACTTATGGTATTGATGAATCTGTCTTCTAGGGGTTAAAATGTACCTTTTGGCCATTCAGTCTAAGCCGCCTTCTACGGTTTTCAGTCCGATATCCACAAAATAAATGCTGATATTCTCCAAGGCTTTGTTTTGTCACCGACGCTCGTCCTTATTTTATAAACGACCTCCTGTCCGCTACTTCCAGCCCAATTCCACTCCTTCAAGTTAACAACCGCAACAGGTAAAGAATGACCATTAATTTACCCTTAAGCCTTGTCCTTGGGTGCACAGTCAAAATTAGAGATTCGTTTTTAGGCGAATCATACGAATATGAATGTTCTTCTTCTCACAAGTACACTAATGTACACCGATACCTAACCTTCAGCTAGTAATGTGTCTTGGAATGACTCCTGCCCGTAATAGACCTGGAGTATCCCCTTTTTTATGTTCTGTTTTATGGCATTCAAGTAATAAACCGAATGATCTAATTAGTTTATTGCACATTTTTCAATTACCCACACAAATCATCTGTTTACTTATAAAGTCAATGTTCAATGAACATTCTGAAAAACAAACATAATCAAGCTCGTAGCGTTAAGAGTAGCAATTAAAGTCATCTTAAGTATCGCACCTGTCACCGCATTGCTATGAGAATTCCAATAAAATCAAGTTAACCTCGACATTTCCGATCTTTAAGCAACTTCCAAGAAGTATCGATTACCGATCAGGATGTCAACACCAGGCATCCTGGAATTCTCCATCTCATCAACCTCCTCAAACGCCACCCGTAACTTATCTGTTCCGGTATACAAAACAAAAAGAGATAAAAACAATAATAACCAAAGCATTAAATACCGATTTTATTATGTCGATAATTGGCATATCGAAGTTTTCCGGTCGCCTAACAGGCCCATGAAAAATCGCTGTATGCCCGATTGTCAATTAAACGCCTCGAGGAACGAGGCAAAGGCGGTTGTAATTAAATAAAATCCGCCGGGGCCCCAAGTCTTGATCTCAATGAAACTATAAATCCAACTCGAACAGTGAATACTGGAATTACAATAAGACTAATGCGGTGATTATTTGCGCAAAGAATGGGATAAACGTATGTAAATCTGGCGTTGAATTTCTTTGTTGACTCAACTCGCCAGTGGTCTCCTCACCGCACCGGTTGGTATTTATGTGGATAGCGGGTAGTTAGTCGACAGCTACTGACTAATGAGATACGTTTACAGGTAAAGAGGTACGACGACTAAATGACCGCGACGATCGCGATAGATACGCAGACGTCCGTCTGTCTGATGAGATGTTTGCGTCGCGATTGCTTAGCTAAACTGTCGGAATGGCATTCGCAGCGGCAGTGGTAGAGCAGACATGTCAGATCGGAGCACAAGCCTAATTGACACTCTGCCGTTGCTTTGCGCGTGTTTCGTCGCGTTATTGTCGTCACCAATGTGGGCGATGTGTGCTCTATAATCGCATGACAATCGCTTCAACCTTTTCACTGTCCATTTTGCCATATGCCAGGTTCGAGCAGCGCGCAACAGGTAGCCCGAACTCGACACTTTGTCACTATGAATTAGCTGCGGATAAATTACTATCTACCTGTTACTGTGGCAGCGCGTACTCCAATTATCCGCTACGGCATCTGCGACCGTGTTCTTTAGATTATTGATAATTAGCCAACAAACAGCAGCGACACGGGGTGATAGTGACAATTAATCGGCTGCTAAATATCAATCACCTGCTGTTAGGATAAACTGGCATTATGGGCGCTTGAGCCGACATTATGCGAGTATGATTGATGGTCAAGCGATTCCAATTGTCTCTTGGAAATTGATTTCTTATGACAAGACGCCGACGCGCGAAACACTACCGGTCACCGAGAACGAACTGACTTAATTTAGCATGTGCGCCGGGGATACGGTTCTACCTACCGCTAATGGTCGTGGGTGGACTGAACGAATGGTTGATGCGGACACCATGCTGGACAATTGGCAGATTGGACAAATGAATAATTAGTTGACGGCAGAGTAATGGGGGGCAGTACCGGAGTTCTGGTAATGTAGACAATAATTTATATTGGCAGATCATTTTTCTTCACAGATACATCAATCAATCGATTGACGTAATTGTGGTTATAAGGTTAATTCCCGGGTGACTTGTGGAGATTTATCTATCAACAAGGTTTCCTGAAAGGCACTTCCGGTCCATAGCAGTGGGACGAAAAAGTCTATGTGTGATATAGACAAGTATATGGGAGGAATGAGAAAAAAAGTGAGACTAGCTTAAAAGACATTTATGGTAATAGTGGTTTCGTTTCAAGTTTATTTTTGTCGTGAGCCCGATAATGCTGCGTATGATACTTGCACTAGAAGCAATTTGCCAGCTTTGGCGACCTTGAAGTTATAGATTCCAATGACAAGAGTTACCTTCTTTAAGAAAGGAAGGTAGGCCGAAATGGTGCCTTTCAGAGCTCCAGTGAAAATTCTTAAAGAGCTGTTGATTACTAAAAGGAAAGAAAGCCAATGCACAACAGAAATCGGATAGACTTCAATTACATAATTCGGATCTTCTAACCTAACTTCTTAAGTATTCTCCTCGAAAGGACAGGATGTTTTTCCAATAAGTGGAAGGATATCTCCTTGGATTGAATAAAAGGTCCCGCTTCGAATCAAGCAACGTTCTAACGATTCATTGAAAATAAGTTTGTTGTTCTGATAAGATCAGGCTATAGTGTCCAAGAATTCTTCATGTTCCGATTTTTCTGATTTGTCGGACCTTGTTGAATGTCGTTTTTTTGTTTTCGAATGGGCAACAGGAGATGATATTTTCGCAGGTTTCTGTACTTTATTTCCAACAAATAATAGGTTTTTCTACCGCCATTTTCGAATTTTGATAATTTATTACCCTAACTATTTAAGTGCTAAAGTGTCGAAATTGTTCGGTTTTGGTAAGCTACAAGATATGTACGACCGAAATGATGATTCGATTGAGCGAACAATTCAACGAATTACCGAGTTAGATGGTTGAGTTCTTGATCAAGCTGCCGGAACTTTTGGTCCGTATAAACCCAAGATCACCAATTTCGTCGTACGTTCACTGATTGGGTTCTGAAGCATTTGCAAACGGATGCAAATTTTAGGCGAAAAAGTTATCTTGTGTGTTGATCACATTTTTGGCTGATCGGCTTCCTGAACAAGCAAAAGTGTTATATTTGCCATTTGGGACTCGGAAGTTCAGAGCCTCGTCAAGCCTCCCTGTCATGAGTGTGTTCCTTCCATTTTTCGCTGTTCTGTCCAATCTCCTCAAGGTCCATTTATGACGCGACCTTCCTGGCGTCCACTGTCCATTCGTTCTACGTGTCCCGCCCATCTTAATCTTTGCGATTTTACTCTTCGGATAATGCTAAGGGCTGAATTGAGTTCCTCGAGTTCTTGATTGTATCGCCTGTTTCTTCGTCCTTTTTTTTCTCTGAGACAACGTTCAGCCAGTTGTTAACCTTCAATGGTCGACCAACAAAGTTCAATCAAACAAAAATCATACAAAATTGAACCTCTTATATCGAGTCCGGTAAACGAGGCCGTGGAGGTCATTTTAATGATAGTATTGAATGAATGAATATTGATATGAATGATGTGAATATTGATAGTTTTGAATGTACTATCTCATAGGTTACTTTTTACTTAAGTTAAAAGTTAAGCCGCGCTTACCGAAAAACCTGTTATACATATACGATCACCTATGTTTCGTGCCGTTAGCTTTAGTTAGTTCTTCTAAATATTCCCTTGCATAAATCGGCTCATTTCTTTGAAAAAATGTGGAATGATGGTCTTCTGTTATGGGTTAAGCTCGAGTATTTTAGCGGACACTAGTTCTCCTTTCTCATCTGGTAAAATAAGACGCCAAACATATCCTAGTTGCTACATCAATGTCTCCTCTGCTTCATATAATCTCATTAAATAACGACTTGAACGTAGCTACTATTTTTTCAGCAACACTGTGGGTTTCAGCATTGAACAGAGTTGACATGAGACGTTTGATGGCTTTTGATTTGAAAATGTTCCAAGGTCCTTACTGATGGATTGAATGGCCATTAAACCATTCAAGTCCGTTCTTTCCGATGGATGGATCTGAAAAAGGTATGAACCCTTCCCGCTTGACTGTGCTGCTTTGATTCTCCATTTGTTTTTTGCTTTTTACACGTGTCAAGGGGGAGTAAATCTTCATAGACACCAGTGACCTGTGTCACTGGTATACAGTATTACCGGACCCTTCTGTTTGCTCTTGTGTATTAGACCATACACTTAAGCTACTCCTTGCCGATATAACCTCGCAAGGCTGGCAAGTAATTCATGCTATTCCATTACTTCTGCTGCTAGCTCGTTTCTTATTATTGTACAGATATTTTTAAATGATCCTTCCGATCCCACATAATTTTTTTGGAAAGCTGGGTTTGACGGCATACCTAGCCTAGTCTTCAGTAGGAAATAGCATTCTTCACGTCTTTTTCCTTGTTTGACACTCTGGGTAAGTGGAGGACTTCTAAGTATTTCAACGCTTCCTTTGATCAGGTATTATGGTTGTGCACCTTATTTTGAATTAAGGCTTCTGTTTTATGATCGCCCAGTTCTAGACCTACAGATTCAAGCCATTCATCAACAATTCTTCTACTGTATACGCTTTGATTAGGCCTTGAGGTAGTCGTGGTGCAATGGTAATCATCACCGACTGTTGAGCGGAAGCTCCGTAGTTCAAGTCTGAGCCAAGAACAATTCCTATACGGAACAATTCATATGCAACCACGTCAGTTATGAGTGACAGATGATAAAAAAAATGCTGACGAAAGCATACTCTGTGTGTGTATTTCCAATATAACACCTTAATGACACGGAAACAAAAAAGTTATTGTGAACTACCACCAACGCGACCAAATTCAGTCGAATCTCTCGAATGCTATCTTAGACAACCACCCCCGAAAAGTAGGGAACGAACATCTTCGACACAAACCATCTGCGCCCCATCCAGGTTGTGTGACAAACACCATAAGCGCATAAAAAAAATGTTCATTTTGACTCCATATTCCTAGTTTTACAGGACGAGTTAAAGATTATTGTTCTCTCATTTTTCATTTAAAGGTGTTATTGCATGTAAGGGGTGTATTTTGTAGATCTATACAAATTCAATATGAAATAAAATACTTCGAACGGATGCTAATATTTATAATATTTATTTTATTTAATAGAAAATTGTATGCCATTAGTGTGATATGATTTCGAGCATGGGCATGTCACAGCTAGCTCCAATGAAGCGCAATCTGGAACTTTAATTTTCGACAACCGTCGATATCAGCCGTATATCAGCAATAACATGGCGAATGTTGATTTCCAAATCGTCCCACGGCTCTGGTTTATCAGCATAGACTAGTGACTTCACATACCCGTAAAGAAAGTAGTCTAAAGGGGTGAGATTACAGGATCCTGGAACCAATAAATGAATGGTGTCGCGAGCCGTGTGGTATGTTGCATCATATTGTTGAAACCAAAGCTCTGTTACGTAAATGCAATTCAACTGAGAAACGAAGAAGCCAGAAATCGTGTTTCTATAGCGCTCTGCATTGATAGTCAGATTCTGCCCTGCGTCGTACTTAAGGAATTATTTGCCTTTGATTCTACTAGCCCATAATGCAAACCACAAAGTGAGTTATGGTGGTTGTAAGAGCTTCTTACAATGATCAAGCAGAATCATGTCACGTGGATTCAACTCTTGCACAAGCTGGATCTTATAAACTTTTAATCTAAGATCTTTCCGTAAAATTTTCTACAAATTGGATAGGGATAGCTCCAATTGCTATGCTATATTGTTCTGACGCTAATATATTTACTATAAAATGGCAAAACGTAGTACCTACAAATCAGCTTCCAGCTATCAAATTAACACTCTGTAGAGACAGTGTTGCAAGTTTAAAATCCAAACCTCTAAAAAGATCTCATTTTATAATCAGTGGAAGTTGGGGCATTGACTGTCAGAGCTTAACACATCGAAAGTACCGAGCCTCGTCAGGCGAGCTTAGAAGAAATAGAAGAGAAGACTTTAAGGGCTTGGAACTCAGAAGAATTTGATGTTTAGTCTTTTACCAAGGGGATTTAATATAACTTTGCATCTTTACGGCCGATGCTACTAAACTCATTGGTACTAGTATAGAGCATCAAGTAATCATCTACAACCAATTTGCGGTGAAATGGGCAGGATCCAGTTGGTCCTGCAAGGCATGCGAATACAAATAGATGCTTGAACCTTTCAAACATGTTTGCTAGCCAAGAAGTAGCATAAGCCTGATGTTTTAGGTTGATGAATCTTTTCTTATGACGAACTGTTTCGTTTGAGGGTTTATCAAAATTTCTAGTGATTCCTTCACCCTTTCTATATCTTACTGTAAGAGAATAAGTTTGTAAAGGTTTCTGGGAAGAATTTTATAGTTTTTTTTTAATATTCTTATTTAACTAAAAAAGCGCCTCTCCAACCGGCCCGATCTATGCGCCATCTTAGATGCTGCATCCTTCCTTTAGGTTATAACCGAAGACTTTTGGGCCAAACGAATGGTGTTCATTCATTCTACGAGTGTATTGCCAAACCAACTTAGTCCGTAGACGCCTGACTAAGGCGATATTGTTATGCATCCTATATAGTCCTTTGATTTAACTTACCGTCCAATCTGTGTTAACACAGATGAAACCAAAGATTGCGCGCAGGATTTTCCCGTCGAAACAGTCAAGATATCTTTAGCCGTATTCGATAATGTCCAAGCCCTTGTGCCCTAAAAGAAATCCGAGATGGTTGAGGTCTTGTAAAAATTAACTTTAGTTTGCCAAGAGCGTCTGACCTCAGCGCGGTGGCTTTACTGCTTGTCACTAAGGGAAGATTAAATATGTGAGTTATACCCTCAGCGTTTCATTGAGTGCCTCGGCATGTTCGTTCAATCACATCAATGTCATCTGCGCATGCAAGCAGCTGTGCAGACGTTTTATCTCTCGTATTGGTAGTAGTAGGTTCGCCTCGATCCTCTTTTCAAGGATCTGAACATGATGTAGCTGAACAAGCTACATGACGATGTGTCACCCTGCTTGATTTCTTTTTTAACATTGAACATCTCAGTAAGGTCACAACTAACTTGAATGCAGAAACGCTATATATTGCCATTCCGCACAACCTAGGGGGCTTGGCAGGAATGTAAAAACCTGAAAGGGCTTTATAGACAGAGTCATAATCTCACTATACTGAGCATCGATTACAAGTGGACCACGTTCATCCCATATCTCCGTATCTCAATCTATTCAATGGTGGTCCTTTTTCCTATCAAGAAGCATTCTCCCTTCCTTTCAGTTTGTAGAGGCCACGGGCCACCCTCGTCTGTCGATTAAGCATAGCCATGAATGCAGTGTGTTTTTCTACATGGGTCAGTCTGCAATCGCAATCAAGCCGGAGTTTCTCGTAGGCGGTTGCTCGAAACTGAAAGTACATAGAAGAGGGACATCCCTTATGCCGCTTAGACAACGTCTCTATGCTTTGGTTTATGTGGATTTCATTGATTCTGAAGTGAGCTTGACGGATAATTGACCAGCAACGTTCTAGGCGATCTTTTATGACTCGAAGTCAAATTTATGTGATGTTACTCGTCTCCGTTGCGTTCGTGGTAGCTGCATTTGTAACTTGGCTACAACATGGTAATGGTCTGAGTCGATGTTGGCTCCACTAAGGCTTCGGGCTTCCACGATACTCGAGCAGTATATGACTTCGATGGCAATGTGAACATATTTTTTTTGTCGATCGCCACTTAATCAAGGGATCGCCAGATCCCTTATGGATGTCATTATGTGGAAACCATGTCCTAGCTGTGTTTCCAGGAACTTTTTCCAGTCAAGAATACAACAGAGAGCATAACATGACTTCGATGTTGTGGGATCCGATTCCTTGCCGTTGATGTGAAAAGCCAACAAACCAACCTCTGAACTACAGTGTCACATTTATCCTTAAATTAAATTAAATCACCTATAAGACTGTAGCATTGAGGGCCTTATCTATCTGGCAGGTCATAGAAGCCAGCTCTTCTTTGGGAGCGTATATGGATGTTAAAAATATGTTTTCGAAGGTAGCTTTAGTATGAATTGTTATGAGGCTTTCACTGATACATATGTCAGGGGTTTAAAATTTGAATAACAAATCCACACCTAAGGAGGCAAGACTCGGAATAATAATTAAATTATTTGAGCAGTGGTCTCAAGACCAACATCACATTCCCACACTTTTAGAAAACCTAAACAACCAAAAGACACACAAGACATCGATTTTCTGTTTGCCTTCATTCCATGATCTCTTTAATCTAAAACCAATAATTTCCAAACCAAGCCAAAATCATAACCCAAACAAGATCCACAAACACTTCTCCAGAAAGAAACAAAACGATTCAGAACAATAGAAAAACGTCCACCAACGCCCACAACTTATGTTAGTCAGAAACAACGCGTATTCGCCAAGCAAATTCGATCGGAAACCAAATTCATTTCGCTTTTTGCACCCGCAACTGCATTTAATTTCGAAAATAGCCGCGAATAATTTGCTACCCAGAACGAAAAGGGTTCCATGGAAAAAAATAACGCAAAACACTTATCCGTCTAAACTTCACATTGCATGCCAACTCGTCCGCGCATAGACTA
The DNA here is from genome assembly GCA_958301585.1 of Merodon equestris. Taxonomy (NCBI): domain Eukaryota; kingdom Metazoa; phylum Arthropoda; class Insecta; order Diptera; family Syrphidae; genus Merodon; species Merodon equestris. Next base: position 204,706,902 of record OY284413.1, on the reverse strand, counting down.
CGCGCATCACGTAGGGAATCGATTTAATTTCGATCGGAAAACGACTCCATTCAGAAGACGTACAATTTTCTGGAATAAATTTCATAATAGCAATGTGGATTGGTCATTTCATTATAATGACAGGTTACTGGATTGTGGCTCGGTGGCGTGGGCTCGCCGTTTGTAGTCTGCAGATGGACTTGGAATTTTTAAATATTCACATCTCTTGTGTCTACCGCATTAGTTTAATTCGGGTTAATCCCTTTTGCGCGGGAGTGCAAATCTTACGGAGAAGTTCAAGGGTAAGGTAGTTCAAAGGCAGACAAAACATGCGACGTCCAAACTGCCGGATATGTCTAAATACCGAGTTTCGAATGGAGGATCAAGATGAAAGCGATTGGCAATCGGAGGATCTAAACGACAGGCACGCGGCAGATGTCAATCCTTTCACAATCGCTGACGAATTGAAAGAGAAATTTTGACTCGTGATATTCGAACAGATGTACCGCGTAACCGATAGTCTCGACAACGGGGGAAGTGAGAGTATTACGCAATAATCAATCAGAACATTTGTCAGAAGGCGAGGGCGTGTCAAGAAGTCGTTTAAAGGTTGACTGAAATGATGTCTTAGTTTCGTGGTTCGGCAACCCTTTTCCCTAGGTCGAGTAGTTGTTACCTGAGAACACCTCTCTTTGTTGAAAGGGTGGATTGATTGTGATCATCGATAGGGTCGAGAGGTGGTGCTCAATGAAAGTGGGAGAAAGAGACGTTTTTTTTGGCGCGTCAAACTCAGTATGCAATGGACATGTTGATTACAATTTCTGGCGGCTGTTTTTCTTCTTTTGTTTTGCCATGGAGTCTTAAATCTGTTCTGTTTTACTTACTTGCAACTGTTACAGAAAATATCTATTGAAATGATACTAGGATGTAAGGTTTGTTTGCTTTCCCAGACGCGGGAGTATATTGCATAGAGTGGCAATCAAAAAGTAATGGGAATTATATAATAAAGCTTTTTTCTTATGGTAGTATTCGTGAACATGTCTAAGAAGCATCCAGCACCTAGCCAATTAAGTTGTTTAGTCCGTTCTCAATTGTCCGAATGGTTACATCTGTTTAAAACAAACTGAAGACAAGCGTTGAACACTTTTTTTTTACTTTTTAATATTTTTATGCAAGAGTACCGCAAGGTTCTGTCTTTCGTCCGCTGCTTTACAATATACACGCTTCTGATTTCGGAAGGCTCACAGAATGTTAAATAGCTATTTACGTTGATGGTAGAGGCATATTCTTATGTCTCTATATTGGAACCAATCTCTAATGTAGAATATAAATGTTCGCCAATTATCCCAGTAAGGGAAAGTAAAAATTAATGCGGAAATGGAACTCTCTTATTCAGTTGAAAAAGAAAGCGAGGCTTTTAGTTAGTATTAGCTTATTACTACCAAATACGAGGAAAATGAGCACTTTTGAAGTTAACGTGACGCAGTTTGCATTGTTTTGTCCTTAATAATGCGATTATTGGTAATCCATGGTTCCTGTTTAAGAACTACATATGTCGTCTCCACTATCTGCAAGGTTGAGAATAAGGTTGGCAGAAGCAAGTACTGTTGTAGAGGTTTATATGGGTTTATCATTGCCTGCCTCTCGTCCTGTTCGTATACCTTCAACCTGATAGGATTAAGGCCCTATCGAATTTTATCTTCTTCATTTTAGTGGAGGGAGGGAATACCTATTCAGCAACAGGATAACTGTTTTAACCGAGTCCTTTTCAACCTCCGTCTTAATGAACTTCCAGTTGGTAGTCGGAAGATCTGAATTTTGCCTCTGCAGCAGAAGCTCCACCGGTTCCACGGCTAGATAAGCTCTGGCCCTTGGCCTGAGCGGGATCTTGTCCTTGCTCATAACCTGCGGTCTGGTACCTTTCCACAAATTGTCCGCCAACGGCAACAGTGGCCCTAAGAAAAACTGCAGACTTGTCATCGCCGCAGGCAATCAGTTTGTGGGACCGATGAGCCAGCGGCTGTCGGTGATACTGGGAAGTTTTTTTTCGGGCAATTTCTGCACATGGATGGAAGGCTGAGGTTAATATTAGGTTAGGTTAGGTAAAGAAGGGGAGTGTGATGGTTGAGCATCACTTCCACTCGGAGGCCAATTGTGATTCTCTTTATTTGTGGAGTACATATGTATATAATTAACCTGTCCTATCACGTGGTTGCTGAAACCACCCCGTTCTCTTTATGGATTTTATAAGATCCAATATATCTGCATTTGCTACGTCCACAATCTCTGTGAAGAATCTTTGGCCTAACGAAGCTAGGCGTCGATTTTGGAGAGCTGGGCAGTAACAAAGCAGATGTGTGATCGTCCCGATTTCTTCCTCATCGCCGCAGCTCCGGCAGAGATCGCTGGATCCCGAGTTCCATTTCCGGAGTATTGCTCTGATGGGACAGTATCCTGTGATCACTCCGACGAGCATACGGCTCCAGTTTCGGTCCAGCGCCAAGAGCTTCTTTGCTTTTCCGATATTGAGCTCCGGGCACGATGATCTTGTCGTGTGGCTGTCGTTTCTTGTAAGACAAGACGATTTCATTTCAGACCCTTGCCTGGCCAATTCGTCCGCTCTGTCGCTCCCTGCAATTGAGCTGTGAACCGGGACCCAGCAGACATTGACTTTGTGATGTCTGAAGGACTACAGTGAGTTGCGACATTTCATGACAGCCATTGATCTCGTTGTTCAGGATCCTATTGACTTCAGTGCAGCCTGGCTGTCTACAAATATGGTGATATCCGATGGTGGGATATCGGTTGCTTGTAGGTGTTTGTCTGCTTTCTCTATTGCTAGAATTTCTGCTTGGAAGACGCCGCACAAATCAGGGAGTCATCCGAGTAGAACCCGGCCCCAATACCTGTGTCCATTTTCGATCTGTTGGTGAAAAGGGTAATCTCGTGGTCGTTGATCACGGCGTTTGATACCTACTCGTCTCTGTCGGGGAAAAAGATTGGTATTCTGAGAGGGAAGTCATTTTGGGGGGGAAATATAATCGGTCGTAGCTGCGAGGCTACAAGAACCCAGGTTTCTTTCCCGGGTCATCTATTATTCTGAGTATGGCCGCATGTCCATAGTTGGCTTGTTTCCACAAAGAAGACTTCCTTAGTTTAAGAGCGCTCTTTGCAGCGCAGCCTTTTATGAATAAATTCAGAGGAAGGAGATGAAGTATCACGTCCAACCCTGCTTGCGGCGTGCTTCTCATAACTCCCGTTGTACAAAGAGCGGCTGGCCTTTGTACTTTGTTGAGCATGCTTTTCGTGCTGCCAGCAGTCCACCAGACAAGGGTCCCAGGTTCGGATGATTGCTGTGTACATCCAATGAATGATGTACGGTCGCAAGCCCCATCTTTTGCCGAAGGTCTTTTTGCATGCATAAAGAGCATTCTATCCTTTTTTCATCCTTTTCTCCAATTTCTTTTCCAGGAAAGTCATGCATGATGCCTAGTTACTTGGCTTCCGCTTTTCCTTAAAGCAAGCAATCAAGGACTGCTATAAAGAGCAGTGGGCTGAGGACGCTCCCTTGGTGTACACCGACTTTGATTGCGAACTCTTCGGTGATTCCTGCGGTGCATCTTACTCTTGTCGTTGCTCTATTGTACATATCCATGATCACTCGCACGTAGATTTCTGGAACTCCTTTTTGTCTTAGCGCTACCCATAAAAGATCTCTTGGTTGCCGGTCAAAGGCCTTCTCGAAATCAACCAACACCATATGCAAGTCCTTTGACGAATCACGATGCTTTTCCTTCATGACCCTTATACTTTGGATTGCATCTGTTGTTGATTTACCCGAGACAAACCCGCACTGGTCATCAGATAGTCGTATTATTTTCCGCAGTCGGCTATCTAATACCCGTTCAACGATCTTCATGGTGTGCGACATCAGCTTGACAGAACGGTAGTTATCACAATTTCGCGTATCACCCTTTCCTTTGTGCAAAGGAAGAAGATAGCTTTCCCTCCATTGATTAGGCATAGTGTCGCCTCTCATAAGTTTGGAGATAAGAACCATGAGCCATCTAGACCCGATGTCTCCCATCTTTTTCCAGAACTCAGAGGGTATCCCGTCCGGCCCAACAACTTTTCTTTTCGTGGAGTTTTTAACCGCGTACCGAACTTCTTCGACTGTGATGTCGGATATTTCGGCAAGGTTTGGGGCTGCTCTTGGAAAGTACACTCGGGCAAACTGTTCGTTCAGAAGTTCCTCGCAATACTGTCGCCATCTGTGGAGAATTTTTTCGTCTTCCACAAGGAGTTGGCCTTCAGCATTGTTAATAAACTTTGGGAAACGAATCTCCTGAGCATTTCTTCTTCTCTGGGCGGCTATCTTAAAGATATTTGCTACTTTGTTCAAATTGCTTTGTCGAAGCTCCTGGGTAGCCTGGTTCCTGTCAGACGCGGAGGACGATATTTCTTTCAATACCTGATATAGGCCTTCCTTGCTTTTCGCTTTGAATTCGGCGCACTTTTTCTTCGCGATACCTTTGCAATATCTATATACCTTTTCACGGCGAGCTTTTTCCTCTCTATTAGTAGAAGAGCACTTTGACCAAGCTTGGAAAGCCATTTTCTTTTCGTGTATCACTGCTTTGGCTTCATCTGTCCACCACCAGGTTTCTTTTGCGTGTTGGCAGGGGCCTTTAGATGTTCCAAGCAGTGATTTGGCTTTCTCCAGGCCAGATTGTTGTAGGGAATCCCACATGTCTTGTGCTCTGCACTCCTCATTACCGACCTCATCGAAAATGGAAAAGAGGTAGTTTTTCATGCTGGTAATAAAAGCTTCGCCTTTTCTTTTATCCAGCTTATACCACTTGATTCTCTCAGACACCTTCGTTTGCTGCTTTGACTTCTTACTCGCCTCCATAAAAAGTTCAGTCAGGAGGAGACGGTGTTGAGGGGCGATCGCGTCTCCCAGGATCACTTTGCAATCTTTAACTCGTGGCTTCATGAAACTGGATACCAAATGATAGTCTATTTGAGTTTCATTTCCGCCGCTGCTATAAGTGATCAGGTGCCGGCTTTGTTTGACGAACATGGTATTTAGCACTATAAGACCGTACGACTTGCACATGTTTAGGATATCTTCACCTGAAGAGTTCCTGGTGCCGTATCCCAGCCCTCCGTGGTAGTCTTCATAGTCTTCGCTTCCCAAAACATTGTCACTCTAAAAGCTAGTTCTCATTGCTAGTAAATTAAGTCCAACTGATTTATCTTCAGGCAGTAAGCAATTCTTGATCTTCTCTATACGACAAAAGGCGCCCGCAGCAGCAGTAAAGACCGTCAATTGAACCTGACAACGAACATGCTATCCGGTTGGTTTTGCTGCGCGAAGGTCTTTAATAAATAATAAATTTAATTAAGTCATAAAACACCCATTTGTGCTGTCAAACGACCATTTAAAATCACATAGTTCGAGAATAAAAATTGCCGCACTAGAAGGAATCTAGCAAAGCTGCATTCAACATTCTCCCGATCACGGCGATTTTTTATTCTCACACCACCCTCTTCTGACTGTTTTTGATATCCTAGTGATCGTCATTACGACATCGACGTCATCTATTCGATACAAGAACTGATTAGTAAAATTATAATTGTGCGTTAAATTAATTACAATTTTATTTTAATTCGTGCCATTAAATATGTTGGCGAGTAGGCTGTTGCTCGGGGTGGCATGTTGTCGCCATGCCATAGAAATCATGGCCAAGGGTGCGAAGAGAATTAATTGACACTCGCATTAATATCAGACGACATTTCCTGCCATGGAACTAACATTCTAATACTTGAGACAGGTACATAAATTGTACATTGAAAAGAATCTAAATCAGTAATTAGCGCCTTTGGAAGGAGTGGAGTTAGAGGAAATAATATGAAAAATTTTAAATTGATTTTCGGGGCAATACCATTACTTTACTAACTTTTACTTTAGTAACTTTTTCAGCTTGTCAATTTTTGAGAAATATAGTAAAGTGTGATAGGTCTTCGCGTTTTATAATTGGGGTTACCCTTAAATGTCAAGAAGTCAAAACATAGCACGGGCCGAAGGTATAAAAGGAGAGAGGGAAATGAGGAACCGGTGCACATTGGTTTTAAATATTTGTGAACTGTAATGAGTATGAAAAGTTCAGCTGGGAGGAGCATTCCACATTCGTTCGGTTAAAAAACGAGTCTCTAAATTTGACTGTGCGAGAACTGATGAGCATTCCGGGCGAGACGTGTCTTGCTGTTAAATTCTAGAAGGAAAAGAATGCAATTGGCCAGCTCACTTGAGCATAGTTTGTTAAAACAACGATAAAACTTAGAGAGAGAGAGAGAGAGAGAGAGAGGAGACATTACGTCGATATTCGAGTGAATCGATCGACTTGGATATTGTTGTCTCCTATGAGTTTTATCACTAGCTTTTGTATTCTATCTAGCAGGTGCAGAAAGGTCGTGGGGGCACCAGACCATATATGAGCGTTGTACTCAAGCTTCAGATCAGAGGAGTGAAATATTTTTTGCATCGTTTGAGGAAACCTAGACAATTCGCAGCGTTCTTGGCGAATTCTAATATATGGTCAATCCAACTAAGAGTCTTATTAACACACATGCAAAGGATGGAAGTCTTTCGATTTCATCGACACAAGCGCTATTCAAGATAATGGCTAATTATTGATGGTGAGCTTGAGTAACAGTAGACAGCATTGTATTTTGGAAGTATTGAATTCCACTCTTTTGCTTATACCCTATTTAATATACTGTCAAGATCGGAATTTAATGTGCTTAACATAAGCTGCCGTTCTAGTTCTACGGCCGAAGAGCAGGGACGTGAGTCTTGGAGCGAATATGAAAAGGCAATACTCAGCGAAAGAGTGTATTGGATTAGAAGCAGCAGTTAAAACATAATTTATAAAAATTAGGAACAGTGTCGGAAACAGAACAGAGTCGCTGGGGAACATCAGCGTTTATTTGGTGAATATCAGACTTAAAATCGTCCAAAACAACTTCAATTAAACGGCCCGAAAGGTAGTTTCTAATCCATAGAAGAATAGACTCATCGATACCATAAGCACGCATTTTCCACAAAAGAGCCTGATGCCAAACTCTGTCAAATGCTTTTGAGATAAACCATCAAATCACCAGTGGATCTGTTGCTGCCGGTCATTAAGAAGTTTCCGCGATTCAAAATATTTCATAAGCTGTAGGGGTTTCGCCAGCGTAGAGAACACCTCTTTAGAAGTATTGGGGTAATACCATCAGGGCCAGCGGATTTGTGCACGTTAAGATCCTCAAATACTCTTGCAACTGTACGAGGCTTTGTCTAAAAAGCTGACAGCTAGAATGCCATCGTAAATGAGGGTAGGGATTGAGGACGAGGCAGAATTCTTTATGTTTTTCAAAAGTGAATAAAAGTTTTTGCTGCCCTTGAGACAATTTAGCACTTTTTGCCTCAACTTTTGGTTATGGGAGAATTTGACATAGTCATTTCTGGCTCGCTTAAGGTTATTCCGGTTTTCCTGTTGTTTTTCGTCAGAGAAAACCACTTTTGGGGATCTTCAGGGTGCTTAAACTTGTTCAAAAGACACTCCCAAGTTCGAGCCGACATAAACTATTCTCTAGTAATGTAAGATTTAAAGCGAAAGTCTTTGTGGATAAGTCGACGGATAAGGCCATCCAAAACTTTAAGGTCACTCACATTGATTTTCATTGACTTCGAAGGATTTTCGTCAACGATGGCCTGCACTTGTTGAATAAATTGCGTCATTCTAATAGTGTCTGAACGTTCCTCATTTTTTTACGCTTTACAATAGAGTCTGTATTATGTACATACATATGAATGTATAATCTGATACTTCCATTTCACGATGAACCTTATTTACGAACGAGCGGGCGCAATTCAGAAAATTGGAAATCAGTTTGTTTCGCACATATGTATGTATACCGACGACAACAGCAAGCCTTTTAATTTCTTGCACTAGGTTATAGTACTCTATTGATGATCTAATAAGTTCTGGTGACGTTATCTGCTAAGAAACTTTCTCTCCATATTTCATGGCCCACAACTCCAACATGAAGCTCGAATGTATTCACGCCTTGCACTTCTCGTCTCGGAGTCATTTTAAAAATCATTGAACATTTTTTGCAGGTACTAAATCTTTATAGCATTAATCTCAAGCCCTTCATCGTTGTAACGCTGAAAAGTACCACGAAATAAGTGTTTTTTTTTCCCGTTTTAATCTCATACGTGCATTCTATCACAAGCCAACCTGCCGACAACTCCAACCCTAGCTGTCATTTAGCATGCACCAATCTTCTCATACTAATTCGCCTACTCTAAACGATTACCAACGAAGATAGGCAAAGTTACAAAGAGCTTCCTGGAAATCGCTCCCGAAACCACCGCGGCAAACTCACTTCTCATCCGACTCATCAGCCGAACCAAACACTTTTCCCTCACCAACCCACTCATACACACCATGTCCAAGTAATTCTTCGATAATATTTTCCAAGAAAGAAAATTATAACTCTCACTTACCAATTCCAGCGGCATACCACGACCAAAGCAACACACTCAGCACACAATCCATGACACCACAATTCCATGGCATGCCGTTTTCGCTGGCATACTACTAACTTGCTAACTTTTATATCTAAATAAACTCGATTATTTAATAGGACAGACAAACAACACAAATCGTGGCTAGCATCCACAACTTGGCCACGAATGCATGCAGCTTGACAATGCACATCAGCCAGAATGGCCAACAAAATGGCAAACATTAGGCGCGCAACTTACCGTCGCGCATCGCTCGAAGCCTATTTAGCGAAAATATTTTTTTACACTCTCTTAAAATTCAAGGTGGGTCACAACTTTCATACATTGGTCACATAGTACGAGTACGTCCAAGTGCACAGCACCACCGAGCACCCTGGTACTCCTTCGGCGACGATAAAGCCGACTAATGCAAATACGACTTAGACATTAGGCACTCTATTGACCATGGCGATGGACATGCGATGTCAGTTTTTCGAATACCCTCTACCTCTACCTAGTGTGGAGTTATTTTTAAAGTGAAATTCACTTGGCTCGGAAAAGTGTGTTGACTTTTCACTTTTCATTGCATTCATAGCACAGCAGCGACTGCTGCATTAGATATTCCACGCGGGACGCCTCCAGCAGGAAAATGTGCGTGCAAAATATTAAATTGCCCTACAAATGGCCACGACGCGGCTTAGAGGAACGCCAGAATGACCAGATTATACACACAGATACTCGCTCGATTGTGTTGGATTTATGGAGAAGGGAAAACCCCTGTCACTCACGGTCATACGCACTTCCTTATGGCATTGCCATTGCCCGAAGAGGGAGTGAGTCGTCTACTGTTCGTATCTCGCTATAACCCATTCACTTCCCACTTCGAGTGCAAGAAATGAAAAAGCACAGCAGAACGGTGTACAGAACAAATTAAATAGATAAATTGCTAATAATAAATTAATTCAATGTCAGATCTCAATTTACCTTCCAATTAGAATCCATTAGTTGTCGGTGTTGCTGTCGCTGACGCAGCCACTCGGCGGCAATGACACCCAAGTCGGAGAGCCTTGAGGATCACCAACGCTCGCGTCGCACAGCTATTGTCTTACATATTGCACGCATAATGCCCCCGCGTGTCGGTAATGCTCAGTGAGCTTCCATCCATCCAAGACAAATGAGACAATCGCATTTCCTGATCGCATTCGAGTGTGATCGATATCATCCGGTAAAGCTCACGCGACAACAAGAGCGGCTGTTATGACGGACAACCGTTGCTGAAGCCGCAAACTGCCGACAAACCGGGGCTGCTTAGCACGGACTCTATCGATCTATAACTGGCCTGGCGACCGACTTCAATGTCAAACAATTCTGATGCAAATTTATCACCGGATAAACCAGATGCTGTGCGATGACAAATGGTGGCAGCGCATGACGATGACGGTGGTGCAGTGTTGCCAAGTCGCCTAGGGTGAGGGGGCGAGACAGACAATGGAGACGATGAGGGTGTTTGCATACATAATCCACGTGCGGGGGTTGCTTAGCTTTCGTGGCTGGATGGAATCAATAAAATGCCAGTTTTTCAATTCATACGAGTATTAATAGCGAAATATTTTGGGATGAATACTCAGCTACCGGTCCAGTAATTTGATATTCGCTAGTCAAGTTCGTTGATTTGGAGAGAAACTGGAATAGTACGTGAGTGTTTTAAGTCGAGCACTGCAGCACGTTCGTATTTCGAGATCAGGTTCCAATTCAGGATTCATTCAAATCAACTTCCGTCTTGAGTTAAACCGCGGAACTACCCCTGCAGGAAATCGGTTCCCTGGTCTAATGCTGAGCTCCAATGTCTTCGCAGTATCAAGTTCAAATCGCTCAAATCAAATTCGAACTTCGGAAGATGACTGGAACAAGTATCGATCGAAGTAATGACTTTCTGCGGAGAGAGATCAAATCTCTGAGCGCGACCAACAAGTTGGTCAAAGTCCTCCAACGAGAAAAACCGACAAAGCTGGATGTACTCAGAAAACCTGATGGCACCTTTACTGAGTCTAAGGCGGAAACTCACAGTTTACTGCTTCCGAACCATTTCCCGGGAAACCAGACTGTCGGCTCGTTGCATACTCCTTCAACGGTAACTGCGACTGAACGTTGAAAACAACTCCGCGGAGCTGGTATATTGCGTCAAGCGTGGTAACGACTGAGGCCATTGAATTTGCTGTGGCATCTTTTGATTGCCTTAAGTCGCCAGCTGATGGGATATATCCTTTTATGTTGCAAAAAGATGTAAGACAGCTGCTTCCTAATTTGAAAATAATTTTCACTGCTCGCTTGACACTTGCCTACGAGGGTGGTCCGATAAGTACTTTGCCTCAACACCAGATGGCGGCAGTATCGAAAGAGCAACTTACTATCGTGTAGTACATTCTAGACGACGGCTACTGTCGAAAATCAGCCGGATCGGACTCGTAGTTTTGTTTTGACCGTGTGTGGAAGCGGGAGTGTCCGCGGATTTTAGAAAAATGGAAAAAGAGCAATATCGGTCGATGATTCGATTCTTATTTTTGGAAGGGAAATCGCGCAGCGAAATCAAAGAGCGTTTGGATGCTGTGTACGGTGACTCTTCTCCTTCGATGGCGACCATCAAAAAATGGTTTAACGAGTTTCGACGTGGTCGCACGTCGGTTTTTGATGAGCCACGTTCAGGTGCCCCGAAAACGGCTACCACGGAGGATAACGTGACAAAAATCCGCGATCTCGTATTGGCAGACCGCCGATTGAAGGTGCTCGAGACAGCTGAGACAGTTGGCATTTCAAAAGATTGCGTGGGTCATATCCTGCATGAAATTTGGGGCATGAGAAACCTGTCGGCGCAATGGGTGCGGCGCTTGCTCACTCCGGACAAAAAGCGCAACCGTGAGACCACTTCAGAGCAGTGTTTAACGCTGTTTAAGCGCAATGCAAAGGAATTTCTGCATCGTTTCGTGACAGTCGGCGAAGCATGGATCCACTGGCACACACCAGAGACCAAGGTACAGTCGAAACAGTGGACTTCACTTCAGTAGGGAAAGAAGATTACTCACTTGCCACAGCTTTAGACCAAACATCCTTCTTGATGGAGAGCATGGAGAGACTAGTGAAATTCCACGTGCGCAAAATCGCCCTTCGAATACATCTTCTTTCGTAGATGCAACATGCTTATCAGCGTGGGAAATCCTGCGAGACTACGCTTCAAGACCTACAATAGTTGAGAGAAAGAATACTTGCTGGGTATTTTTGTCGACAGTGAGGGAGCTTTTGAGAACGCAACTTTCGATAGCATCTGCTAGCTGCTAGGCGCCATGGCGTAGATGAAGCGCTGGTTTTGAATATCAAAGCAAAGGGAATTGATCGCTGATGCGACCTGAACAATGTGCCAAGCCTGGCGTAAACAGGAGCCGCCCGTAAGATGGCGTTGTGTCTCCGCTGTTATGGTTCATGGTGATCAACTCTCTGCTCGTCGCTATGCCCAGGCCTCAGCGGGTAATGTTGCCGTTCTCTCTGTCGGCTCATGTGCGAATGACTGGATGTCTTAATCCTCTTAAGACTGATGTCGTTCTCTTCACGAGAAGGAGGTGAAGTACTGGCATGACCCGATATCCAAGGGCCATGAAAATACCGAGAAAGCGTGCTTTTGTCCTGAATTTTTATTTTATTTGACAAATTTTAACGTCTCAGATAAGCCGATGGTTTGAAAACTTCAAGATTCGTCGCTGTAGCGGAGAATATGTTTGAAAAGCCATATGTGTCCATTTCGAGATGACTACAGAAATTGGGCTGGTTTGCCGCCACTTTGGATAGCTTCTTGCATGAAGACTGTGCCCCATATGCTTGTAGGGTCACGCAGCAAACGTGTTTACATATTACTATAACGTGACATTGATAGATTTGGGTTTTCTTTTCCCTTTCATTTCATATTTTCCATAGAGCTTACAGGGGGATTAAGGGGGAGCCTTAAGATTTCTGTAACAGAGATAGTCTCTGTTATATTGTAGATCACTCGGATGGACGATTATTTCGACCATAATCTGCTCATATTGCGCGAAACGTACCTACTATAAAATCAATATTTTTGCACCAGAAACCTATCACTTTAAATGGCCTCTGATCTTTGCCAACAAGCTGTGGTGAGCACGTGGGCTCCCGAGGTTTGTCAAAATTATGTCAACAATCACGCACATTGTTATAACTCCAAGAGTATATGTGGCGGGAGTACAATGCCGTAAAATGAAATGAGCTCACATGTATTCACGGATAGAAGCTTGTTTGTAACGGGTTTTGTCGCCACGAACCTGACAATCACTCAAAATTAGAGGGTGTCGATGGTAAAGACGTGCGAACGACGTACGTTTCATTCTGGTTTCTGTTTTGCATTAAGCTTTCAAACTTTCAACTGGTTCAACGAATCCACATGGCAAACTAAGTAAAAACAGTCTCGAGTGAGTGCTCAGCTTGACGTGTGTGATCGGAAAAGGGATGTCAAATTCGGACCACGAATAGGATTACACTCTATAATAATAAAAAACACTCAAGGCAGGTGGTTTAGATTGCAGCAAAGTGTGAAAGGTTAAGAAATTTCAAATTCGCTTTTCATTGCGAATCGCAAATGTTGTGGAATGCCATCAAAATATTGTGAAAAGTATTTTAAAGAAATTAAGCTCGACAGACAGTACAGAGACAGGCTGAGAGCGGCCAATCCAAGGAAACACGATCGCAATATTGCATTTTGAAACGAACGTCTCCGAAAAACCGATTCGCAATTGTAGGAGATTGAAGAAAACACATGAACGGAATATGTTCCATTAACCTCAACGAGTAGAGTCTACCTCAAGCAGATAAACCCGATAAAAATTTAAAAACAAACTTTGACCTAAGATTTAAGCTCAAAACCACTTCTAAATATCGCTTTCCATCAACAGATAACCTAAGATATGACAAATGTGGTCCTTAAATCTCTAAGATGAGGGCCCTGAACTTACTATAGTAGAGATGTTTGGGTCAATTATGGAACAGAAAGTGGGCAACAAATTATCTAACATAACGTATGTAAGAGCTCAAAACAGTCATAAATGAAATATGTAGCAAAGATAAAATTACAGACGAAATGCAAAAACTTTATGATTCTATACCTTGAAGAGACCCAGCTTTTTTGAAGCTTAAGGGGGTACTATAAACCTTTATCTTAATCTTTGAGATTTTTTCAGCCAGTATATGTATGTATATACATATGTAGGTAGGTGTGGTTTTAAAAGCGTTTTTTTTTCAGATGTTGATTTAAAGTTAATACGTTTTGCCATCTTACGATAAATAGAATAAGGCCAGAAAATTGCATGCAAATTGTGCGAAATTATTTTGAAAACCATGGTTCGGTTCGCCAAACTTATCGTGCGCTACGTCCATTTTACAGCCGACGTAATCGACGAGACGTCCATTTGAGCAAGTAATTCGGAACATGATGAATTGTACCACGTACTCTCTAGTCTTTACATCCCTAAAGATGACAAACAATGCGAAGAGAAGAAGTTATTGGCATTGTGGAGCGCAGTGTTGAGAAGAATCCGAATGAATCGATTCGCCATCGTGCACAACAATTGGAGCTATACCCATCTACTTTGTAAAAGACTTTACGGAAAGATCTTGGCTTAATAGCTTATAAGATCCAGGTTGTCCAAGAATTGAAACCGCGTGACCATTATACGCGTCGTAGGCTCGGTGAATGGGCCGAAAACATGACTCAGCTTGATCCAGCTCGCTCGTATTTTCCTCTTCGACCTCGCGTTTAAATCCATTCGTTCCTCAGTCACCTCGTGTATCTGAGAGCGCCTCTACTTCTCACACTCTCTCCAGTCGTTACAAGCCATTCGATTGAATTTAGCAATCGGTAGGAAACTACTTTTACTAACCATTCTCGCTAAACTCAGTTAATTGATTGTTGAGTTATATTAGAGAGAGTGTTGCAATCATCCTTTATCACCAAATCGCTCGCTCAAAGGCTGAATTAATCGCATAATAATTGTCGGATTCTCTTCTAACAAGCGGGATATACGACGTAGGTAGATATTACTTCAGTTGATTTCTCCCTTCGAACATTTTCGACGAGTCAGCATTGGATTATATTCGAACATTGGATTTAGCAGATCCGTACGTTAATGTATCTATCGGGGTAGAAATGCTCGTGGGGCCTGATAGTGTCTGGACCATTCTTTAAACTGAGCAAATTCGCGAAGATACCCTTCAACGCAGAAAATAACGTTTGTTTGGGTCGACTCAAATATTAACCCAATAAATATTTCAGTATTTCGTCCATTAAGGGACGTGGATGCTCTTTTACAATGTTTCTGAGAATTGGTAAATGTCTCTCCCCCTAAAACCACTGATTCAGTTCAGGAAAACCGTATGTCGTGCACCTCACCATCTTAGAATTTCTGTAGAGCTTCGTTGGTAGTTTGCCCTCGGCAATCTCACGATTACACTCCATGGAGCCTCAGTTTCGTAATAACTCAGCTTTACACAATTATTACTATCGATTCTTGCAAGAGTTTTTAACACTTACGAACAGTCACATGGAAAAGATTGCTGCCCATCAGATCACTACCAGTTCCGGCAAGCTATTTTATCTGTCTAATGGTGCTGGCAGAAAGTTCATTCACTAAACTTGGCATCACGTTCGATAACTCAGTAAAAAGACTCGAAAGGAAAATGTTTGAACAGTCAATTTCCCATCGGTCCACCAATACAGCCGGATTTATTAGGTATGTATCTTCGGTTTCGACAGCATGACTTTGTTTTTACAGCTGACATTGTAAAAATATTCCGCCAAATTTGTAATAGTCAACAAGAACGCGACTTTCAACGCATTGTTTGGCGTCAGCAAGCAGATGAACCGATTCAGCACTGCTGGCTAAAAATTATCACTTTTGGAACTACTTCGACTCCCTTTTAGTCTTTAACCTTGCAAAGAAGGGGTAAGGAAGACTTATGCAAAGCCTTTTCTGTCTATCCGCCTCTCCGTCCGTCCACATGCATATATCATATATCTGCCCATCTATCCGTCCCTACGCATACATACTTCATCTGTACCAATCTTGCCAAGTAACTATGAGTCTGAAAGTTGGCTGTGTTCTAGAGTACATGATTCTGAGCTCATAGTGACCGATTTTAAAAGCCTAGCTACTGTGGTTCTTGAGATCTAGTAGAGTAGAGATCTAGGTAGGTCTAAGCTAGAAGACCTAGAATTGTAGTTTGGCTCTCGACGAGCTGATCCCATCTTGTTTATCAGTGCACGTTTTGAAACAGACTGCATATGACTACCAATCTAAATATCCCAATGCTGCGTTCAATGATGTCTATATTGATGACGTCGTCAGAGGAGCAGATTCCGTTGAAAATTTGCTAAAATTTCAGACTGAGTTAGTTCAATTTGCTAAAATGTTCAGTCTGAGTTAGTCTATTTATTGGTGGAAGCTAATCTCAAGCTCCGGAAATGGATTGTTGATCTCCCCCCGCAAAAGAACCACCGGGGGAGAGAACCACTTCTCGATGCTGAGCCATCCAATTCCCTAGTCGTGGTATTGGGAATGTATTGGAATGTACAGGAACTGTGGTTTTCAGAGATGAAGTTAGGGTGGGATGATCACATTCCTCTGATACAAGCGGAAAATTGCCTGACCTATCGTCAATAACTTCTTTCCTTCGAACAGATTCGGACACCGCGGAAACTGATGTTAGCTGGAGAAGACATAGAGATTCATTGTTCTCACGTACGCAGCGGTCGTCTAGGCGCCTTCAAAAACAAGTGGTGGTTGCTATAACATCAACATCGTCGCATGGAAACTAACGTCGCACGCCTAAAAACAGTTTCCATATCGCAGCTTGAACTTTGTTGTGCGTCATTGTTATCTCGTCGGCAACGTTCACCGCATATCCTGAAACTCGTCTGACTTTTGCCTGCTCTGAAAGGTAAAGTCAATCTTCAATAGTTAGTAGATAGCCTAAATGTTGCCTAAGAGCCTTACAATTCGACGTTCATCGCACCCATCGGCAGGCCTGATATTGCAAGGTAAAGTAACGAAAATGGCAACTTTGAGAGCAAGTTAAATTAGAAAAATAAAAGTGAGAAGGAATCATATAGGTACGAATCCGATCGGAAACCTATTGAAGTAGCCATGTTTACATGAATAGAGACCCAACTTTAACCCCTCGAAGAGTATGAGATCTGGCGAAGTTAGAATCGCAAGACGAGCATCTTGAATGGTCATGGGAAGTCATGTTTTTTTTCTTTTTTGGCAAACGCCTCTAAGTTCTATAAGTGGTACAGAGGAAACCAAAACTTTAGCAACAAAGGAAGGACTTAATTAATTAAACTCAATCAATTGTCGAAATTACCTTCGGAAGTAACGAAGGCTGCTCTACAGCTAAAAGCAGTCCCTTGTAATGCACACATTAAATTTTGATGATGTCAAAAGATTATTCGATAGTTGCTATCAAGTGTCCGCGATGTTGATTATGAATTAATTTTTCCCTCAACTCGCACTTGGTTACAACGGCTTCCAAGCCGAACATATTGCAACGACTTGCATATTTTGCATCATTTCCATTAACATAAACATTTGCTAATCAAACCTCTTCGTACACATTCATACATTGTATCTGCATCTATATATCATGCGTTCATTCTTCGAATTCATCAAGGCCGTCCAATAGCACACTGAGCAGGCACACTCCAAACTAATGGTTTACCATAAGGACCCGTCACCAGCTGCTTAAATCCAATCAATTTAAATCCAACAACACAATAAAAGAAATCAAAAAAAATCTACAAAATGCACAAAATATCAGAAAACCCGTTCAGCAACTGTCACCGGTTTCGAATATCTGAAATTGAAGGCTGCACACACAGAAAATGTCATAACACACCTAATTAAGACGTCGCGTCGTCTGGCCCGTCAGCTCTTCATAGCCGTAAATCATTCGCATCAATGCATAAACTGACCACAAAGCCCAGCGCGATCCCTTCGTTTTTGCGTATTAACACGCAATCATTGACGCATACTCCACGCCACCTGCTGCGTCCCGGTCACTCCGTTTAGCGTGAACTACGAATGTAAACAGGAAAACATTGATTGCTGCTAGAATCGGAGAGCCATGTAATGTCTCACATAGCGTGTTCAACACGCAATCGACCCAATCTGCCCCTCTTGCCATGCCCCATTGTACACGTATGTATTATATCACAATGAGAATAACAGCTCTCGAGCTTCTGGCACACAGTCTAGCACACACCGAGCGCGACGAGCACCAACGCGATCATAGTCGTCGACTAGATTCTCCTGTATGGCCGCGTTACAAGCTGCGTTGTATACGATTGCGGCTCGTATTTTTATTATTAAATGTCAACCTTGGTTTTGAACTCGTTCTAGTGGCCAACCTAAACGGAGCTAAGTGCCTGTGCCCTGACTCAGTCAGTTCCGTAACTGCGGTCAAGTCCAATGCTGTTCGAAATGCATGCGCCAAGCATAATGCACTCGATCATTCAACATTCGCACATGGGACAGATGTAGAGAAACACACTGATTGGCTGCACGTATTGATTACAGTTGCGGAAAAAGTAAATGTTATCGTTAAAAAAATAAGGAAAACATCGCATGATCAGTACTAATAAGTTGATGAGATAATGATACAGTATGTCAAAGTGAAACTCGTACATAGGTGCATAATTTCATATTTTAGGTAAGAACAAAAGAAAAATTAACTTTATTCATTTTTTTTTTGTGAAACATAACTACAACTATTTATCTCAAAGTATATAAAAAAGATTTAAGGATTAAAATAAAACATAATATCAAAAATAAAAGTTTTTCTTTAAATCCATACAAACACACCTCAAAGTTAAACTCGTACAATAGACTTGTGTCATATTGTTTCCTGAAATTCATAACGGTACTTTCCCTCGCTTCTCATTTTATGACATCATAGCTGTCGCCCTGTATCTGTGCTTTTTGTACGTATCGATAGTCCTCTTATTTCATTTGAAACGTTAAGTATTTATTAGAATGGGTAGACAACGCGGACAAACATCTTTGGATGTGAGAAAATTAATAATTTTACATTACAAACAAGGAAAAACCTTACGAGAAATTGCGAATATCGTTGATCGCAGTCATTCCACTGTACAATATGTCATACAACGCTATAGAGAAGAAAATATCTTAGAAAATAAGCCAAGACAAAGCTCTCGAAATTTTTTTAACGCAGCCGATGAGCGATGGATTTTGCGCAAGGTTAAAGAAAATCCAAAGATTAGTGCTCCTAAACTTGCACAAGATGCAGAAAAGTACCTTCAGAAAAAAGCTTCTCCAGAAACAATACGGATTATTTTAAGGAAAAATGAATATCATGGCCGAACAGCAAGAAGAAAACCATTGGTAAGCAAGCAAAATAAAGAAAAGAGGATGCATTTTGCAAATGCAAATAAACAAAAGGATTTTGAGTACTGGAAAACAGTTATATTTTGTGATGAAAGTAAGTTTAACCTCTTTGGGTCGGATGGTAAAGTTACTGTTTGGAGGAAACCTAATGAAGAGCTGAAGGAGAAGAATCTACGAGCAACTGTGAAACACGGTGGAGGGTCGGTCATGGTGTGGGGCTATATGTCGGCAGCCGGAACGGGGAATCTACATTTCATTGAGGGAATCGTGGACCAGGATAAGTACTTAGATATCTTAAAGACAAATTTACGAGCTAGTGCAGACAAACTAGGGCTAAAAAACTGCTTTCAGTTTTATCAGGACAACGACCCTAAACATAAGGCCATGAAAGTACGACTATGGTAGCTGTATAATTGCCCAAAAGTGGTTGAAACACCCCCACAATCACCAGATCTTAACGTCATTGAGAACCTCTGGAGTTATCTGGAAGTGAAAATAAGAGAGCATAACATTTCAAACCGGAATGATCTTAAAAAAGCTCTTTTGCATGAATGGAATAACATACCACCATCCTATTGCGAAAAACTTGTAAGATCGATGCCAAATAGGTTGACAACTGTAAAATCAAACAAAGGATTGCCCACGAAGTACTAAGAATTTGATTTTTTGTCAATTTAGTGTACATATTTTCAAAAACAATTGCCTTTTTCTATTATGTACGAGTTTAACTTTGAGGTGTGTTTGTATGGATTTAAAGAAAAACTTTTATTTTTGATATTATGTTTTATTTTAATCCTTAAATCTTTTTTATATACTTTGAGATAAATAGTTGTAGTTATGTTTCACAAAAAAAAATAATGAATAAAGTTAATTTTTCTTTTGTTCTTACCTAAAATATGAAATTATGCACCTATGTACGAGTTTCACTTTGACTTACTGTATCTCGCGTAAGTGGATTCGCTAATTGTTGATCTGTGGATCTTTAGTTAATGTAGGGAATTGTTGCTATTATGGTTAGTAAGTGCAGGTTTGGAAGAGCTTCTGTCAGCTTCAATAATTGCATAATAATCGGGTTCCGTGCTTATTTCCGTATAAAGTGGGGTTGATTGTGCACAAGCATGTGCTCGTATGAGAAATACAGCTTGCTTGAGGTATTACGTTTTGTAAGGACGATGAATGAGACTTAAACTTAAAAGGTCAATACTATAGGATTAAGGACTGATACTTTAAGTTTGCCTCCGTACTCATTTAACCCTTATGCAGAAGAAGCATAGGTTTTTAAATAGAACTTTTACAGACTTTAACTCAAATTTTCAATAAGCACTCAGTTTTCAAAATGCAATCAGACTGCTAGAAGATTGTTCATAGGTTTGATTGCACATAGGTTCGATCTCGGTATAAAGGAATGTGGAAAAAACTTTTTTCTTAATTTTTTTTTTAAATGAAAATTCGACGTTAATTTTCTTTAAAATTATGGTAACTATCTCTACTCATCCTGGCACACATATCATACATAGAGAATCCTACTTTTATAAGAGGTATGGTGATATTTTTACTGCATTTTTTCAGTACAAAACCTGAGGTTGGTAGTCTAATAAAATTTATTCATCACGTTTTCGCATAACTGCGGCCATATCTCGGGCATAATTCTAATGTTTTCTTTTTCATCATTATTCCTTAGTGGATCAATTATGTAGACTTGTGCTTTACACGTATAAAAGCATAACAGAAAAAAACATCTAATGGTCCAAATCACACGAGGCCTCTTTTCGCCAATTCGACATCCAGCTGGTCAGGAAGGTTGAAGTAAAATTCGCAATTAATTGTAATTTTTCTGCCTTTTGCAAGGTAGTCAATTAATCAGGCCATGACCTTTCCGGCGATCGACTTCGTTTCCTTAAACCTACAGCTTGGACTGTCGCTTCTGGCGTGTAGTGATTGATTCATGTATCATACATGGTAACAAATCGCCACATAAAGTCGGTCGGATCCCTATTGATTCGGTCCAAAGGTTTCTTCGAAAATCGTTTGCACATTTGCTGAGTGCCCGTAAGCTTTTGTCAACTTTTGACGGTCTTGAAATACTGATGCCAACCCAGCTTGGGAAAGCGGCGATTCTTTGTTAAATTTCAAACGCGTCAGGTGGTGCACAGACGGTTCCAAGATGGATTCAAGTTGGCGTTAGCAATTTTGGACCAAATTGGAAAATATCGAAGGCTCTACTCCTAGTGCTTTTCAAGCCGAGCTATACCTCGTTCTGACGTGCGTCAACCTTAATTTAGATAGTGGCATAAGAGTCATAAGCATTAATATACTCTCTGAGAATCAAGCAGCGCTCAAAGCTTTAGGTTCGTATAGCACGGACTCCAAACCACGATGCCTTACAGGGCTTAACTAAAAGAAATACGGTCAAACTCCGACTATCGAAAAGATTTATGCGGCCCCTGAACAAACGCTCTATTAATATCCTTAAATATAGTAGAGTCGACATCAGAAGACTGGTCAGCTATCTTTTTGAGTGCCGAAACTCTATTGAGAGCGAGGAAGTTGCAGAACATATACTATGTGAAAGTTCTGCCCTCTGAAATTATGATTCCTGAGGGGATCAGCTCAGCTCCGAGAGACATCCTCAACTTTATTAAGAAAGTAGAGGAAATTCTCGTCTAGTCGGCTAGTTAGCAGGGACAATAGATCTACATTGATCGCAGTGCCCCATTCCCCATTTTAGCGCTAACCTCCTGATAAAAAAAAGAAGAACTATTCACCGACACCTAACAAAAAGAAGAAGTCTTAGTCCAGAAGTCAGACTAGCACAACATCCCAGAGAGGATGGTGGGATGGAATAATCCATTTTGAGGCAACCTCATAATCAGACTGTCACCACGAAAGTATACTGTCAACAGCTGATTAATGTCGGCACTAGAACAGAAACAGCCAGGTCTAACGTTTGCCTAGTTACAGGAGTTCGGTTGGGGAAAAAAATGTGCATCCGCCTTATTTTACAGATTTAGCAACTTTAGGTTTCCACTTATCGATATCTGCCAAACTTCCTTGACAAAAAAAATTGTACATCTCAGGATAATGTCCCAAACCTCTTGGAAATGTTTTTTTTATCGAAGCCAACATTTTTTTTTTTACTGCGAGTTTCGGAGAGGTGAGGTCTATTGAAGGAAATTACATTGACGACAAGTAATTTGCATTTGATGCAAATTATTTAGCATAAAACAGACATTCAAAAATACACAGGTCATTTCAGGATGCCTCCCTATTGATTGCATTTATTTTTTTTGTATTTGTAATAAAGTAACAGAATAACAATTGCTAACATTTGAATTTAGATCAAGCATAATTTGAAACATCAAGTGCCAATTCCCCCCCGTTTAGCCGGGAGGGGCAATTTTCTAAAAAAATTGACTTAATTTGGAAATTTGCTGCTCGTCCCAGGATCACGACCATTAGTAGTGCCTGGCGGGGTAGTGCTTTTCCTTTTAGCGTTCTTTTCCATAATGCTACGGTTTGACCGTTTTCTTCCCCTCCTTTTTTTGACACGGGCATGCTCCAGATTTTTATTTATTTTTTGTTTGATCTTACTCTTACAACACCGGTGATCTCCAGTCGTGTCAACCCACTGATTTGCATACACACTTGTGGGGCAGTTTAATGGTGGTATATGTGTCCCTAGGCTCACTTTGGTGTTTTCTAAATTGCCTAGATGTGAATTGCCAGAAAGCTCGTTACAATCTTTAAAAGAATGAGGATTAATGATTCGGCCAGATCATATGCGGATCTTCTTTCAGCCCTACTAAGGCCCACTAACCGATAATTTGATGCTGTGGCAGGTCGTTAAGATTTAATTCTTGCACGAGCTATAATTTGCGTATAGTCTTCCACGCAATCAAGACGTAATCGCAACAATACCAATTACTGCGTACGTTAACGAATGGTCAAATTACGGTCTTCATTATCGCTAGCAAATAGAACAGCAATATTTTCCTCTATACGCGCTCTACGGTTTGGTAGCTTGATGTCCAGCGTGGAATCGGTGTGGGATTTGGTCAATATGGCTTAAATTGTATGCTCAGTAGGCCGATGACTACCATAAAATGGTTAAAGTGTAAGAAAAACGAATTACGAATTCTGATAACAAAATTCAATAATTTATAAACCGTTCGAATGAAAATCTTTTAACAATAGAAGGGCAATGCTAACTGAGCATAATTGACTTTAACACAGGTCCCGAACCACACGTGGGCTGTGCAAAATAGAATACTGGAAAACCAAACAGTAAAAACAAAATCACCCTTAAATTTGATGCGACACAAAGCACACACCTTTTGTCTTTACATTTAGGGACACACTCGTACATTTTACGATTTCTACTCCGCATATGTTAACCTTTCTTTAATTGTACACTTGTAATTGCTTTTGGTTCTTGTGCTTGTTGCCGTTGCAATATGTTTTTCGTGTGAGTAGTTTCTTCGCGGTAGATATGCTTTTATAGAAATTATCAACGAACAGATGATGCTCGCTGTTTAAACAAGGTTGCATGGGACAAATATCCTAGGATATCCTACCTTATTGGGACGGTAGATTGCATTGTATACCTAAGTTTTTATTTTATTTTTTTTATTCGCTCAAGTTCACATATGGTGTTTTGTCACACAAGCTGGACGGGTCGCAGATGGTTTGTGTCAAAGATGTTCGTTCACTACTCGCCGGGGGTGGTTGTCGTAGATAGGATTTGAGAGATTCAACTGAATTTGTTGCTTTGGTTGGTGTTCACAGTAATTTTTTTTTTGTTTCCATGTCATTAATGTGTTATATTGGAATGCATACACAGAATATGCATTTTGAAGTGATCTTATACTGCGAGTGTTATTCCTTCGTCAGCATTTTTTTTGATCATCTCTCATTTACAACTGATGTGGTCGCACAGTTTTTCCATATAAAAATTGTTCTTGACTAAGGACAGACTTGAACTACAGACCTTCCGCCACCCCCTAAGTGAATCGAGAACTCGTCGGTTGTTTCCAATTTCCATAATTTCCAATTATCTAAATGTGTGTAGAATCTAGAGTTGAGAATACAACAGAAAAATTTGACATCTATGTATCTTTCAGAGTAGCCCTTTCTTGCTAGAATGTTGCCGGTTGCATTCTTAGTTTGATCTTCTTTTTCTTGCCTAGATGTTATTGAGCCTCGTGAATTTATGGTGGATGAGCATACCGCTTTGAGTACTGCTTGGTATTTGATAAGCATGTTTATGGTTGTTGTTTTAATGCCAGTCTTGGGGCGTAGGTTGACGCAAGTAGAAATGCCATATAACTTTGCCACATATCTCGTGCCTTCGAAATTTTGCTAGCCAGCCCTGGACCAATGAAAATCAGACCATTTTGCATGATATCTCCATATGCTTCTATGGCCTTAAGACTGTTTTAGCTGAGTTAATAGCCAAATACTAATTAGAGGGGACTTGGTTTTATGCTCGCAGGTTTTGGATTCACATTTGTAGTAGCTACAAGTAGAGTGGCTTGCAAAAAAAAGTGACTACTGACCACAGAATAAGTATTCTGTTGTTACTGGCACTAAGATGTTATTGAGATAATACGGCTTTCCACCATTGCCATAATACAACGATCAAACCAATATCCTGGTGAAGTCATAGATTGTATTATTTATTGTCCTCTCGATATTAAGAAATAGCAATCATGTTTCAGTGTAAGCTGTCAATTAAATGGTTTCGGACATTCCTCCAAATTTGAGGAATACATCTCTTATTGTATCTGGATCTCTCTAGGGCGATGAGATGATGAGGTCCAGAACTTCTATTCAGATCGATAAAGTCAGGTGAATAATGTGGAATTTTTGAACTGACCTTATAAAGAGAGGTATCATCTTTCAATAGCCTCCCAAATTAACATTTATGATAAATATCTGCAATTTCTAACATAGAAGACAAATTACGGGTTTCTAAATGAATTGTCCACGAGGCAGTCACTGTCTTTGCAAAGTGTGGTTATTAGCATTGCTGTGTGTAAACACAGTCCTTAATTCACATGGAGAGTTCTGAGCTCATATGAATTCGAAGCCATGTAATAATTCTAATAGGACTGGCGTATATACCAAAACTACAACTAAAATTTATTTGGGTGAGCAGCTCATAGTATTCCCGCTACAAATATCATATTTTGAGCTTTTCAATTAGGCTCTCGAATCGAATACACTGCAATATGATTCTTATTGCACATCAGAGACTGTTAACAATTTTAAGTCAAAACCAAGGCTTCTTCAAGTTCCACCTATCAACAACACCTAATTCTATCCAAAAGTCCAACATAAAGGTCAAGTACCGTCTGTGCATAAAATGAATGCATCCCAACTGATATTATATGTTATATTACCAGATAATTGTTCAGTGAAATTTCAAGTTCGAATATCAAAAGCACGAGTTCATTTAATAAATGATTGAATTCCATAAATGCCATTTGGGTAATAATCTCAACAAGCAGCAATAAAGAACTTGATCTCTGTTCTTTGTCCCCGACATGCCGGCCGCATCTAGCCGCACCAGTTCCCTTGCTTACTAAATCCCACCAAACAATTGCATGTCCCCGTCCCAAATGTGGACTTGTTTTTTCTCCTTCACCATGATATTCAGGTATTCCCACTCGAAACAAGTCAGTCGCCAGCCACAGCTCCCCCAATTGATGACGAGCCAACAAAAAAGGACAACGCTTCCCTCTTACATAACTAAAGTTTACGATTCCCGATCACGGCTTATAGTGTTGTAATAGCACTTGTTTCCAAGCGTGATAATTAATCTTAAGCACAACAAGAGCAACCCGCCAAGCCGGTACGAAGCCGGCCAAGACAGAAGAGTTTCGATATATAAACAAAGTAAAAACAATTGAAATGCTCTCCTTCCCGTCCGCACTCTGAATATTTCTCCATACATTATAAGTTTAAAAGCAACAAAACAAAAATGTAAACAAATAAAACTAGTTTGGGTCTATGAGTGAGTCAAAATACCAATCAATAGGTCAATGATTTGTGTATTACACTTTTTGGTCTCGTGCTTGGTGGAAGCCCTGCTCGAACTATCTGTCAACGATCACACGTTGATCGCCCGGTTGGTGAAGATTAATTCGTAAATTAGATTTGCTTTTGCTAATTGATGGATACTCATCGCTACTTTTTCTGTGGTTCCTTTTTGCGATAGATGCTTGCCTTCTGGCAGGTTGTCCGCGAAATCGGGTCATGTTGAGAATTTTAATTGAACCTTTGATTAATTGGCATTTGAATGGATGAAAGTTCTGGCGAATGTCTCCTCTTTTTCCTGTTTTCTATTGTTGCCTAGTTTTCGCAGCTAGTTGCTATTGCTATTTAGCATCTTTTGGCTGAGTTTTTTTAGGTTGAAATCGATGGCCTCAAAAATTATTGTTGATTGTAGGCAATTATTCATTCCAAAGTATCAATGACAATAAAAAAATCATGAGCTTCTCAAGTGGAATGTATAACTTGTCAACAAGTGGATCGCTTCGGTAGAGGGTTTGTTAAAGATTCAAAAAGATTAAATACTCGTCTTCCATACATCCACCATCCCTACATCACTACCTAGCATCCTGATTATAATATATGAAGGATGTCAATAGCTTACGTAGCAACATCGCGTCTAAGCCAGATTTGATTTTTCTCGTTTATTTTTGAAAGTAGAAAAGAAGATATACTCTGAAAACTAAGAACCGTTGAAAAGGGGAAAAACACTGTCTTTGCCCGAAATTGTTGAAAAGTCTATAGAGTATAAGATAGAATAATATAAGTTTGGGAATGGGGGCATACCTCAGAGATAAGGTACGATCTAGTCGGCCGATCCCTCAAATGTCTATTGAAATTCTTAAAAATATAAAGCCGGCAACGAATTCCGGCACAAATTCACCCTGCCAAACTTGGAATAGAGTTTAACATCTATTGACACAGCTGCAACAAAGTCTATACATAGTACCGCCATTTCCTCCGGAGATATTTGGCATTTGCAAACATAGGTTTTAAGATTTTGGAAAATATTTCTTTCAAATTTTGGCTAGCCTCAACCCTGCCTCGCAAACAAAATGTGATATCAATATTGCTCTTCAGTACTAACTGGACGGTGCTAGAGAGCGATATCCATGTACATCACCGGTTAGCCGAGAATTTAGGTGACCTCAACTCAGGTGTCTCAACAAATACCAACTAACCTCCGCCAAGTGAAAATCACGAATTCGGTCACCCTGTATGTTCATATTAAAAACAAGGAACCCGAGCTCGGCCGTAGGTCCAGAACACAAATTATTGACTCGTTAAGAAGTATTTGGCTGTGCTTTCATTTGACAAACAAAAGGGGATGGGTTTCAGTGACACTCAATTCCAAACCACAAGTTGTGATAATCTGTAATGTTTATCGGAAATGACTGGGAATACTTGTGTGTTCGGATGTAAAGTGAGGTAAAATCATTGATGTGAAGTAAAGAATTATTATGCAAAAACAACTGCATCGACTCTGTAATTTGATCTCAGTTTGGGTGTAACGAAAAGCAAAACTTCGCAAAGTAATGTCTGTGGCCGTGCTTTTGCTGACATTCCATTAGCAACTTATTGTAATGTGCTGACGGATATTTATGTTTCAAGGTCCGTAGAATGCGAAATCAGCCTTTTTAGGGAGATGTACGATAACATATTTTCTCCCCTTATATCTCTAAAATAAGTAATTATATCAACTTCAGACCAATTTCCTTCGACCCATAGTTGCATAAAGACCACAATATTTTTTTTTCCATTTAAAGTAATCTCTCTCAGATATACGAGTATCACACTTGCGCCCGCGCTTTTTTCAATCCTCGAAGCACTTCTGATATGTGCTTTTTAGTATAGCCTCAAGCTTTCAGCTACTCTTTGGTTTTTTTCTGGTCGCTTCCATTATACCCAAGGTCACCAATGATGACCTCTTTTAGAAAACGTGGATCATCACTCACCTCATTAATATAGCTCGTGAATGGTGTAAGGGTTATTTTATTTCACGGTTCCAAAAGATTAAAAAAAAATATTCGCGCCATAATGCTCACTCAAGTCACCTAAAATGTTCAGAGAAGCGGTAAAAGAAACTGCCACGTCAAAACATACTGTGCATTCTGCGCTGGTCCGCATAAAGCTGCTCACTGTCCTAATAAATCAGATTTCAAGTGTGCAAACTGCAACAGAAACCACAAGGCCACTGACATCTTTTGCAACAGCCGATCCAGATTTTTGGAAGCTAAGCACAGAAAAGAAGGGAGAAAAACATCTTCGAACTCAACTGCTTCCGTGAAGCAAAGTTTTTCTCAACCAAAGCTGAATCAAGACTGAGTTTCAGTCCCTCCCAGAACATCAACGTGATGCTGCAGTCCCAACAGAAATTTCTCAAAATGTTCGAAAATAACCTCCGCCAGTTTGGACTAACTGCAGTCAAACAAATTTATGGAACCCTGCCATCCACCAACAACAATTCGCTGTACTCTGCAGAACAAAGTTCACATGTTCTGTGCCCATTAGAAACTACATATATTTCCTCTTCTGTTCGTGCTAGTCCTTCTGTATTAGACTGTTACATCGAAAGGTGATATATGTAGATAGTGCAATAATTAGATCTAGACACGCGGTAGCGTGTCAAGCCAAGTTCAAGCGAACAGAACTGGCGAGCAGCACCTTGTGTATGCATTTTGGAGCCACTTTTGACCCCCTCATATCTCAAGAACTATTGCATCTAAACATGTCAAATTTGGCACATATAGTGAGACTTGCGAAATACATATGTGCTCCAAATTTCATAAACACACTTTAAAGGGTTATTTAGACATTAACGTCCAAAAATCGCCATTTTTATCACTGACCTACATATCAAAACTGTAACCCACTTTCAGATGACCTAGAACTATGAAATTTGGCAAGTAATATCGTCATATACTCTAAGTACAGGAAAAAATCTGAAAACTATACATTTGCAATTAAATCATAAGAAAAATTGTCTTTATTTAAAACTGTCGTATCTAAAAGACCAAATTAAGAACGGACTTGATTACGGAGGAATGCACACAGAATTCTTGAATAACATAGAGAGAGCGTTTGAGGTGATTGAAGAAAAAGTAGCGGAAATGGAAAGAGATCGACAGGAAGATGATCACAGAACTACTAAAGATTTGGTATCTGAAGATGAGCTCGAACAAATGATAGAAGGTTTAAATGTAGACCAAAAACTTACAAGATATGTAAGACTTTATTAGATGAATCTAGAACTTTGCGAATATTTGTTAGTGGGATAGGCGGCACGGGAAAAAGTTATTTAATCAATACAATTAAAAACTGTATTAAGAAGCAATTGAATAAGTTATTTGTAGTAGCTGCACCCACTGGTATTGCCGCTTTTAATGTAAACGGTCTAACAATACATAGGCTCCTACAGCTGCCTGTAGAGCACGGAAATTGTCCCAAGTACACTTCCTTATCAGACCAAGTACTAAAAGTTTTAAGATGTGACTTAAAAGATATAGTACTTTTAATAATTGTAGAAGTGTCTATGATTTCCAATATAACATTAATGTACATACGTCCATCTTCGCTTAACAGAAATATATGATACCGGTGACGCTGACGACGGATGGTTCGGCAAGATTCATATAGTGTTGTTTGGCGATCTGCTCCAACTGTCTCCAGTGAGACAACGGTCGCCGTTCCAAAACTTGAAGTCGTCTGACGTCCTTAAATATTTAGGATCAATTAATGCTCTAAATATATGGAAAGAACTATTTTGTTATGAGGAATTAACTGTAAATATGAGGCAAAAAAACGACCAACTTTTCGGCGAAATGTTGAATCGTTTAAGAATGGGTGTAGTAACAAGTCAAGACAGTTGCACTTCATCTAATCATCTCCTTAAATTAACCGCTAAAAGTCAAAACGACCGGTTTTAAGAAATCATATCTTATTTTAGACTGCTGTCCGATGATACAGTATGTTTATTTCCCAATAAAAATATGTGTAACCAGTTTAATACCGCAATGTTGGCAAGTATGGGTATACGATAATATGTATATTGAAGCCTAGGTTCTAACTTGGCTAGTTTTCATATACAAATTATATAATAGCCTTCGCAAATTCTAAAGCTGTAAGTTCTCATTCTCTCTTCCGAAAATTTGGCTTGCTGGTAGAAACTAGCCATCGAACATAGGGCTCTTCCATGACTGTTTTAGTAGTAATTAATAATAGTTCATATATGAGAACTAGCCAAGTCAGAACCTAGGCTTCAAAATATTATAATAAGTTCTAAGAAGAAATGCTTTTTTAAGTTGTCATAAAATATTTTATGTTGTTACAAATAAATTTCAGGACTGACCATTGAACTTGGCACCCATTTAGATCTCACTTCTTTTGTCGTTGAAGTCAATAACCAAGACATATATCATAATATTGAACTTGGCTCTCATTTCACATTTATGTTTTTGATTGGATTATTATATTTCTAAAGTGCCACGAATATAATTAAACAGAAAACGTCACCATTTCTTGTAAGCTTAATTAAAATAAGAAATGCTGTCATAGACTCTGGCAAAAGTTCCGACAACCTGTTTATAAGAAAAATTTGAACTCTTTAAATAAAATCATCTCCAAATTATTATCTTTTGAACGAACTGAGGAATGGAACAAGAAGCTCAGTGAACTTGATGTTTCCGCAAAATCATTTTGGAATTTAGTGTGTGTAGCTAAAAATAAGAACAGGAAAATCTTGTCTTCCATAATATAACTCTCTATATGTATTAAGTCAAAGCCAATTTATTCAGTAAATTCTCATGAAAAACAATTTAATATCATCGAACTTTGGTAGTCCTACAACCAATCTATATTTAAACATTAGGCTAGGAATCTTCAATACTGTAAACGTCGCATACCTCTCGGATATATTTATAACCGAAGAGGAAACCAAACGTTTAAAAAATATATCTGAACCCCCGGAAAACTGATGAGGCTGATAAAATAAAAAAAAGTTGTTTAAAAAATTTGGAACTAAATTCTTAACTTGTTGCCTACTTAGAACTCCAATATTTTCCTAATATCTGGAGAGAAGCCAAACTTATACCAATTATAAAGGCTACAGAGCTATAAATTTACTCAGCAACATAGTCAACATTTACAAAAGAATATTAAAATTCACTGCGGACTAGACAACTATCTCAATGATATGAAGTACCTCAGACTTCTCTTAAGCATGCAATAGATGTATTGGAAAATTACTTCATCAAGTGAAAAATCAAACTAGATTATAATAAACTACAGGCGATTTTCTTTACTAGGTAAAGCAGAGCTTGCTTTTTATCAAAATCCAATCTCCAAGCCAGTCGAAGATCTATCTCGTGGGCCAACAGTGTAAAGTATTTAGGCGTTTTTCTGGATCAAAAATTAACCTTTAGTGAGCATATTACTCGAACCAATGCTAAATTCAATCTAGCAATACTCGTATACATTTTTAAATAGAAAATCTTCCCTATCCTTGCAAAATAAAATCATTATAAGGTAATATTTCAGACCATCCTTTTGTATGGCTGTCTTGTCTGGGGTTTTTGTGCAAAATGTCAGATCAAAAGATTACAAATCTCCCAAAATAAGTTATTAAAATGATGCTCAAACTGCCCTGTCATCACTCGAGGGAAGATTTACATCGGCGAGCGAATGTTGAATTTATTTCTAATAGAATTCAAAAACTAAACCAGAGTTTTATTAATAAGTGTGCCTTGATTGATAATAGTTTGATTAACATATTAACGAGGGTGGTCCGATAAGTACTTAGCCTACAAAAGAAAAACAAAAATTTTGGAGAAATGGCGATTTATTTTTCAATAGAGTCTCCTTTTAGCTCGATACTCTTGACCAGCGATGCTCCAACTTCTTTAACCCGTCTGAAAAATACGTTTTCTAGAGGTCTGCAAAGTAGGCCTCCGTGGGGGAGATGAGCTCCTGACTGCCCGGCGAGTGACTTTTTCAAGTTTGGAAACAAAAAGAAGTCCCACGGGGCCAAATCTGGAATATACGGTGGATGGGGCAGCAGTTCGTAGCCCAATTCGACCAATTTGCCCGTGGCGAGGGCGGAGGTGTGAGCCGGTGTGTTATCATGGTGGAAGAGCACTTTTTTCTTCGCCAAGTGGGGCCGTTTTTTCTTCAATTCGGCGTCGTATCGGCCCAATAATTTGGTATAGTACAGCCCTGTGACCGTTTTGCCCTTCTCCAGGTAGTCGATGTGGATCACACTTTGTGAATCTCAAAAAACGGTGGCCATCACCTTTCCGGCCGATGGGACAGTCTTCGCCTTCTTCGGAGCACGTTCGCCGGGTGAAGTCCACTGTTTCGACTGTTCCTTGGTCTCTGGTGTGTACCAGTGGATCCATGTTTCGTCGACTGTCACGAAACGACACAGAAACTCCTTCGGATTGCGCTTGAACAGCGTCAAACACTGCTCTGAAGTGGTCTCACGGTTGCGCTTGTTGTCCGGAGTGAGCAAACGCGGCACCCATCGCGCCGCCAGCTTTCTCATGCCCAAAATTTCATGCAGGATATGACCCACGCGGCCTTTTGAAATGCCTACTGTCTCAGCTATTTCGCACACCTTCAATCGGCGGTCTGCCAATACGAGATCGTGGATTTTTGTTACGTCATCCTCCGTGGTAGCCGTTTTCGGGGCACCTGGACGTGGCTCATCAAAAACCGACGTGCGACCGCGTTGAAACTCGTTAAACCAATTTTTGATGGTCGCCATCGAAGGAGAAGAGTCACCGTACACAGCATCCAAACGCTCTTTGATTTCGCTGCGCGATTTCCCTTCCAAAAACAAGAATCGAATCACCGACCGATATTGCTCTTTTTCCATTTTTCTAAAATCCGCGGACACTTCCGCTTCCACACGCGGTCAAAACAAAACTACGAGTCCGATCCGGCTGAAATTTCGACAGTAGCCGTCTACTAGAATGTACTACACGATAGTAAGCTCTTGCGATACTGGCGCCATCTGGCGGTGAGGCTAAGTACTTATCGGACCACCCTCGTATATCCTATTTTATTTTAGCAGGTGTAAAGGGGTCATTGGAGCGCGCTTGTACTCAAGCTTGAGGCGGATATACTCTAATAGATTAAAGCCAAACCACAGGGGCTGAAATATTTCTTGCACCGTTAAGGACACCTAGACATTTCGCAACATTCTTTGCGACGTAAAAATGTTTTATTAACCATCATATCAAGCATGGAAAGTTTTTTGGTTTCAATGACACAAGCGCCATTCATAGGTTATACCTGATTATTCAGAGTTCACTTAACTGACAGTAGACAGCATTGGGTTAAGAAGCAATAAATTCCACTTTATTGTTTATACCCCAATTAATTATCCTGTCCTGATCGGAGTTGCTTGACATACTTTGCCCTCCTTATTCTTAGGCTGAATAGAAGGGACTATGAACTGTACATCAAAGACTGGACTGTATTAGAAGTAGGAGATCATTTACAGTAGTGACGAAGAGCATCGGTGATATAACAGAACCTTGGGAAATACCTACATTTATTCCGTCATTATTAGATTTGAAACTGCTCAAAACTAATTGAATTGAACGGCTTGACCGGTAGTTTCTAATGAATAAAGAGGAAAGGATCCGTCCATATTCTATATCATAAGCACGCAATTTTGACAAAAGTCGTATGCCAAACTGATCTTGCTTTCACCGAGGTTGGTTTCGCTGATATACACTATCAAATCACCAGTGGACCCGTTGCTACTAAAACCAGACTTCCGGTCATTAAGAAGTGTCCGCGATTCAAAATTTTTAATAAGCAGAAGATTTAACAGCCTTTTCATGACTTAAGAAGGAGGGGAATTTAATGCTTTGGGTCGATAGATAGAGGAAGATGAAGATTCGCCCTTTTTAGGGACAGGTTGGAAAAATGGAAAAATGGAAAAATGCTGTTTTCAATCTACTCGAGTAGAGACCAGAACAATAGGACATCTATGTACATCTCTTCAGAAATGTAGGGGAATACAATCAGGGCCAGCGGATTTGTGCATAGATCTGGCTCAGCAGCAGTTTCCGGAGAAAACGTAAACATTTTAAGTTCACGTATGACAGCGTATACTTTTTTACACTTTTTCCGAACCCTAAGAAAATGAAAGAGGAGCTAATCATTATCTTCCGTGTCAAAATAATATTCCGGTTACTTGCTTTCGAGAATATCATTGTCATATTTGAGCGAATGCTATTTCAGAGTTTACGGGAAATTGGGACAAAATTCACCTGACAGTCAATGAAGGCAAAATTAAGCGTAAACCGTCATCAAAATGGTACCCCGTCATCAAAATGGTACCCAATAACCCTTATTGTTCGCAAGCCTCATTTGGATTAAAGTTATTGTCAAGAGAGTTGGGAATATAAACCTAGCCTTCCGAATACTTGTATGAAAAGGGTTCGAAAAGTATGACAAAATTGCTGACAAAAGAGGACAACATTTTATTGTCAAGCAATAAAGAAGTCTTCAGACCCAAAACACGTCACTAAGAAGGCTTATTCCAAATAAACTATTAATATGTCTTCGAACTAATATTTTCACCTCTAAGCGGAGGTTGCACTGTTGCATATTGTCTTCAAATTTGAAGAGAACGCTAATACGCAGCCTTTTCTGTTTCTTTTTTTTTAATTTGTGCAGGTCCAAGAGTGTATGCTCTTATGGTGTGGTATGGTATAGACGGGGTGCAGATGGTTTGTGTCGAAGATGTTCGTTCACCACTCTCCGGGAATGGTTGTGCTAGATACTCGTAGAATTTGAGAGATTCGACTGAATTTGCATTGGTTGTAGTTCACAGTAGTTCACAGGGTAGACCCTGTTCGGATTCAAATTCAGATTGTGGAATTGAGGAAAGTTACGAAATAGACTGTGGTTAGCAATTTCAGAAATGTTATTGACTAAGTGTAAGTCTGTCTTCAACAGCTCAAACCTTTAAATAGTCAACAGATGACTTTTTCCGCATTTGGGACATTCAAACCCTTCGACGGGATAACATAGCATAACTTGTATTAGACGTACAGATCTGGATGTTTTTGAATGGCAGGGGGAGAGAAAGAAAAAAAGAGCATATGAAACTGACAAATACAGTTCCGGTGCTTTTGCTCTTGTTATGGCAAGAAAGGTTTATTTTGACGAAGACGATGACGAGTAGGCAAAATTACATTATATTTGTATTCAACTTTATGACGAAGAACCCATTCTGCAACTGCGACGTAAGTTGTTAGGAATGAGCGAGGTATAGCGCGGCGCGGTTCTAATTTGCGGAAAATAATCGGAACGCATAGCTTATCAGGCCTACATTGAATGACAACGGAATACCTCAATAGCTTTGAAACCTCCCTTAAAAGTTTCCTTTAAAATCTGAATATATTAGCATTTATTAAGTTTAAGTTGTCCTCCAATATATGTAAATAAAACTAAATGGCTTTTTAATGAATAAGTTCTTTTCCGAAGGCTAGTTTACGAATACTTGATTGTCAGCCAAATGCTAATTCAACGCCTTGTTCCATAAAACTGAGCATCTTATGTTCTTAGCTCGGTCTAGACTTGATTTTGATCAAACCACCCTCAAAAAACTTGCCTTAAATTGATTTTTAATCAATTGAAACAAAACAAAGCCATGATTAAAAACCAAGGCTATTCCTATAGAAATTCTAAGTGGTCATCTGCCAAAGGCGAAAGTCAAGGCCGTCGGCAATGCACATTAAATTAGCAACTACTTATGCATATATATGTACAAACAGATACAGAAATGAATGATGAACTTCTAATCCAATCAGAACCAGATAAAAGAAACATTTTTTTCTGGCCGTATTGAAGGTATGTTGTCAGTATGCATGTATAGACACCTGTGTAGCCTCATCAATCTGTCTGCAAGCTGGCATTGTGAGATATACCATATCTAGAACTTGATCGATTCAAGTTCAAAGCCAATAACAAACTTATCAACAGACAGGGCACCTGATTATCTCGGCCCCCGTCACAACACAA
Source organism: Merodon equestris (assembly GCA_958301585.1). NCBI lineage: Eukaryota > Metazoa > Arthropoda > Insecta > Diptera > Syrphidae > Merodon > Merodon equestris. The sequence continues at coordinate 204,670,809 of OY284413.1, read as the reverse complement.
TTCCACACGACCGAATACAATACAACAAAATTGGATTCAATAGTGAGTGAGCAAGCGGCCACAACCACAAAGTTGTTGCAATTTGCATAAATTCGCGCACAACCGTCATAAATGCTTAAAATCATGATTATTAATGTGGCGCGATTCTAGATGCCGTCGGAGGTCAACTGCTTCAGTTGTGGAGCAAGCTGGATGTTCTATGGAGTTGGATGCCTGATGTCCTTTAAATAGAAGATTGGTCAAGGAAGCGATAAAGGTTCGCTAATGTGACATCTGAGTTAATTGTCGCCCGGCAATCATGCAAGTTTGTAACCACTGCCATGGGGCCTGGGTGCGTTTGTTTTTCATCTAAGCCATTGCCGGAACGATGGTCAGATTGTCCATCGTAATTGGACCGCACCGGCATGAAATGTTGTTGGCACAATCCAAGTGTTGTCAGCTAACTACACCAAGTAGCTGTTATAACCTATATATGTACTAATGCATTCCGAGATGTGTACATACTTGCAGCGGTACATAGGTGGGACATGCTGGTCGTAGGTAAACCTGGTCGACTGGTTTGTTTATATTTAAACCCTGTTCTTTCTATATTTCTATATTTGTGTGTTAAGTGAATACGAAATTTGAGCAATTTGCATTAATTGTTTATGGGTTTGTTTAAAGATAAAATATTTACTATCTCACAGGAATACAAGGTCGCTTGGCAAATCACTGTTGGCAATCGGCGTTCTTCTTGTTTTTTTTTTTTTTTTTTCTTCCAAATTCCAGTAACTGGTATCTCTAATCTCCTAGTGTCGCTCGGTATTTGACTCCGAATGTCCTTCAACTGGTGATGATATTATATAAAATGATTTTCCCATCAAATTTTTATTTACTAGTCTGTCCATTGGTAACTCAGTATACACTCCCACCGCATGCATCCTCATATGCCCATGACACTGCCAATGCATTTCCGTTTTCCTCATATTTACACTCCCGTATCGCAACATCTCGTCCAGATCATACGTTTCATTTACGTTTTGAAAGAAACATAGATGCTGCGGTTAAGACGCGCCAGCACAATTTACGATACTCATATCAGCCTACATGACTGAACTGATGTAGCGCGTAATTGAAACTTTGTCCAACTAATCAGAGACTATTCCGTACTCACAGTCAACCCATAATCGAATCATTGTGTGTTGGCGAAGTTAACCACAATGGCCTCGGTTTTGATTTCAACTCATATTCTGAATTGAACATGACCTCTGATTTCACATTCGCACTTCACGACCATTAGATTGATCTGCCTGTCGTCGCATCTGTCAATTGTCATCTCATATGCTCTCGTACGTTTACAAATGCATGTACTCGGATCTCGATCGCATAACGAGGGAAGGTCATGTGCAACCGATTCCGGTTGTGTATACCTTGTGCCGGGACAAACGAATCTTTTTTTTTTTTCTAAACACATTTGATGACAACTTGGTCAGAAGTCAGAGTCAGTTGGGGGATTTCCAGTGCTAACTCAAAATGTCTTATTACAACATCGGTCGCGAATGGCCAGACAGGGCTCTAACGATGCGGTCTACAAGAGGGAGACTGTGCTTTTTTTTGGGCGAAACAAGTTCTAAGAATGGATTGGACAGGTCGGACGGGTCATAAAATTAAGATCTGTCATATGGCTGATTGGGTTAGGTGATAATAGATGTCTGGTCCATGTATATCACGCCCGATGACTAAAAATTAATGAAAACGGTGGCTGGCTACGTGAGAGTCGAAGACAAAAGCGTGTGTGGGCTAAATGGATTGCAAGAAATGGAGACTATGTGGATGTGAACGATTAAGTACGAGTTAGAGCTCGTGGCATGCTTGCGTCAGAGTTAGTGAATCGTATGATCTAAAATCTAATTTAAGAAAAAATTGAATCTGGGAACAAGTATTATAAATGCTAAAGACGATATCCTTTTATTAAAAAAAATTGCCTTTGTCACCAAAACACGTTTTGTCCATTGGCTGGTTAGACTCAAATTCTAAAAAAAACCTAATTATAGACACAAGTTCACTACCAATTTGCATTTCAATGCTATGCAGGTGTATGACTGCAGGGAATCTTATATATTTCCAGTAAGATCTCTTCGATTATTATACAAAATTATATTTATAGGCATGTAAAAAGCAGTAAGCTTCAAGTCGCATAAGTCGCATGATTAACTATCTTTAAGACGACTGTATCAAGTTGTTTCAAAACTGAACTTTCTTGCTTATTATTCTGCAAAACTTTAGTCCTATACCTTCTCGTCATCATAAATTTTGGGTAATCACAAGCCAAGTACCAATCTTGGACTAAAAACGCGATCAGTTGCACCTTAGTGAGAAAGTAGCAATGTTTATTACCTAGGCACGACCTCGAATGTGTCTCTCGTACAAAAATGTACACTGAGTTTGTAAGACTTGAGGGCCACTTCGCTAACGCTAGAAATATCTGCTTCATTTGTTTCGATCAATCACCGTCAACTAGATCGAAAATGATGCATTCTAAGTGACGGAATCTTATGACGAACAAACATTGGCTTCGATCATGACCCTGTTGCGGCAGAATACTAATACTCGTTTACAGGAGATCGTAAGGCGGCAAATCAGCTTTATACTCTTAAGTCTTTACTGCACAACAAGACCAGAGGGCTGGGAAAGGGTGAGCCACGCTTCGCATTTATTAGTTTATAGTCTTGATAGAGTGGTACGAGAAAAGGATTGTTCCGGGGGAGACCTCGAAGAGCAAAACGTAGGAACCCGCCTTGGATGCTCTCGATTCTCAAAATGTGGGTTTGTTGGCTCCACTTGAGAGTATTCAAGAAGAGGCCAGAGATCGGGTAACGTGGGGGTTGGAGAATTCCTTAGACCAGCGCTCTCCGAAACTGAGTGCTGAATTAGCTTTAAGGTTTACCTCGTCGATATGTGCGCGAAAATTTAGCTCCTATTCACATAATATGCCAAGATCGCGGATAGCCTGGTGGAGAAGGGCTGATTATTGAGGAAGTAGAGACAAGGATGAGATTTGATTCGTTTACGTGAAAGAGTGTATGATTGACATTTGGAAATGTTAAGCTTCAAGCAATTTTTGGAGCTTCAGATGGAAAAGCTATTAAGATCTGATTGAATAAAGGAAGAGTCATGACTGGAGCAAATGATCTTTAAAAATCTTGGTGTCATCGGCATATAGTGAGATGTGTGAATGCTGTTCACCAATTCAATATCGTTAATAGTAAGAACGAAAAGAAGTGGGCCTAAGTGGCTGCCTTGAGGGACGCCGAAGAAAGCTAAAAGAGGGTTAGAAAAAGCAGATCTGAAACGAACACTGTAATAGCGATTTTCCAAGTAAGAAAATTTCCACTTCAAAGAAATCGGATCGAAGCCAAGGGAAGACAATTTGAAGGGTATCAGTCAGTGGGAGATTTTATCAAAAGCTTTGCTGAAGTCGGTTGAACTAGAGTCGACTTCCTTGCCATTCTCTAGGGAAAAAGGACACAAATTCAACAAGGTTTGTGGTTGTAGATCTGCATTTGAGGAAACCGTGTTGTCTAAGGGAGGTTAAAGACTTACAGCGAATAATTAAAATTTCGTACAAGATAATCTCGAAGGGTTTGGGGATATGTGAAAGTTTGGCAATAGGAAGATAATTGTTAATATCGTTCTTCGGACTTTTCGTATAGGGGTTATAAAAGAGGTTTTCCATAACCGGGGGAATTCACTTAGAGATAGGGATAAAGTAAGTAGGTTGAGGAGTATTTTTTTTAGAATTATGGCAGGTCCAAGAGTGAATTCCTCATTAAGGTGATTTATTTTATTTTCGATGACACAGGGATCGACTGTACGATGAAGAAATGGTCAAACAGGGAAACTCGGTAAATAATCGAAGTAAGCGGAATCCGGAACAAAGGAGTCGTCGTCGAAAAATTGTTAAAAAAAAGGGAGCAAAAAATTTGGCGATAATGTCGGGCTCCTATAAGTTTGATAATTTAAGAAAAGGTAGGGTAGTCATCAAATTTTCTTAAGTATTTACAGAAGGACTTAGGATCACTTATAAGATTGGCTTGCGCTTCAGCTCAATAGTGGTGACAAAGGGAATTGTGAAGGGCGGGAAAGCTGCCCATGTAACTGGAAAAGTCATTAAGGGATTGAGTACGAAGGAAGATTGCCCACTGCCTATGTCTTTTGTTTCTTAGGGAAAGTCTTCGATTATACTAGGGTGGAGAGGTGGGTAAATTTTTGCGTTGGAAAAGGCAACGTAAAGAAAGATAGAGTTAAATCTTTCCCTGTAAATTTATAGATATAGCATAATTTAAATTATGCATTATCAAAATTGAGAGGGACTTTTTTGAGGTATTCATTGATTTGGTGAAATTTTGCTTTGTAGGAATCGTGAAAAGACCGAACTGTAGGAGGAGTGTTCTGTAATGGAGAATCGTGAAAAAAGGAAAGAAGGAGGGGAGGATGGAAGTTATCGATGGTTGAAAGGGAAAGGGAACAAAATGAGACAGAAGAGTTGAATAGTTGGATCAGTTGTGAATATGGGGTGTAGTTATCTGCCCATGTAGTTTAACATGCCACTTACTTGACTAAAATTTGAATTTGTATGGCGATGCAAGAATAGACATTCTTTGACAGTAGTGCGATGGGTGGCAATATAAAACGATTGATAGTATGGTTGAGTTCATTTAAGATGAGGAAGGTTGAAGTAGCTGAATTTCATCCAGAGGGCCAATTATTTGGTCAATTGTATTAAAGGCAAGTTGATAAGAATCAATAAGTTGTGAAGGCAAGATGTTGAAACAAATGATATATAGTGTCTTCTGGGGTAGCACAATCTTAATTGCGTCGGCTTAGTTCGTCATCGCGATAAACGTTAAAATTTGACGGGAACAGTTCCTAGATGTTTAAGCTGCGGATCAGGTTCGTTTTAATCACAGTAAAGATTTCAAAGGGCAGAACACTGTGACTGTTGGAAAACAGCTTGGGTTTTAGAGCGAAGACCTGTTACATTACGATAACAGAAGGTAAGAGGGACATTTTGGCAGAGTGAGGGGGTTGCTGGAAGAGAGAGACAATTAGGGACGAAAACACTTATCGTGATAAGCTCTACTACGTTGAAGGTGCGATATATGTTTTGGACGAATGTATTAGCGATAGGTAACAAGATCCTTTAGCACTTTTTGGGGCGAAATATTGAAGAATTCATGATATTTGATGGAGAGGTTCTTGAGACTAGCGAAGTCCGTGGGTACCGTGAATGGATACCATGACGTTTGTGTTTGTTTTACCTTCGTAGCAAACCGAGTCTGATTTATCGTGAAGTTAAGCCAAAAAGAGAGAATGTGAATGTGTGAATTGGGTGAGGTCAGTAGTTAGTAAGGTAAATTTAACTGTAAGACGCAGAAGTTGTTGGTGTGGGGAGAGATGAAGTGTTGGGTAAAGGAATGGAAATTGGGGCGGAGATGTTGGAGGGGAAGGATTGCGAGAAGCTAAGGATATGGGAGCTACGAAAATAAGGAAACTAGTGTTAGGAAATGAGTTCGGGACAGGTAATTGAGATGAAGGCGCACCGATAGTTGTTGTCAAATTGAACAAGACACGTTGACGTTGGGGTTTTGGTGGAGCTGTGGGAGACGGATATATGTAGGAAATGGAAGGGTGTGAAAAAGTTGGAAAAATTTTAGTTTTAAAACCCCAGTTTTGATGGGAATTGGGCAAAAGGTATTGTAGGAATAACCTTCTGTAGCCTTAAGGAAGAGTAAAAGAGAATACCAGGGTTGCAAGGTTACAGTGCTATTTTTGCATAACTGTTAAATTAGTCGCCAATCGTTAAGAGTTTGCCGATACCTTCGGCGTAGAATTATTAACTTCATATCTGATAGCATCGTATAGTACCTTTACATCAGTCTGTCTACATATGTATGTGAACGGAATTGGCGTGAATCAATAAACTCAGCAAAATATTGCTGAAGCGATTGTAGAAAACGCATTTGGTAGAAAACAACGACAAAATTATTTTTCCTGATAAAAGCTGTTGGAATTTTGGGGGATAGATGATATTAAACCCAAATAGCTCAAGCAGAGTCGATTGCGCTGCCAACTGAGAACAATGATTTGAAAGACAACAGTTCAAGGTAATTCACATGATCTTATAAATATTAGGCGAGCAATATCAAAATATACTAATTTCGATGCCAAAAATAAGCCACAAATGCGAGAAACCAAATGAACATTTAGCTGTTGAGCCCACCGTTGGTCTGGAAAAGTTCGTTGATTTAAATACAGATTTTCGATGAAATCCATGTAGAACTTTATTGGTTAATTGAGTTGGATCTAACGTCGTTCATGTTCATGTTCAGAAAATTTAGATTACGATTAAAATATTTGCAATGTGTAAGACAAGAGGTGAGACCTATAGAAGATGGAAAAACTGTTTAAGGAGTCAAAGTCGCAAACTGGAATATAAAAACTAAAGCCAACATCTGCCAGGAAAAAATTACAAATTCTGAGAATCGTAATAAATGAACTTTTGGGAAAAGGGATACTAGCACTTGATGAAGTTATGAAAAACAACTTTTCAGCAACTATGACCAAAGGATTAACCCTTTGTTGACTAAGTTATATACTTAAAAAAAAAGGCGGTAGTAGCATTGAAACCACAGGTTCACCAAGCTCCGCTCATCCAATTCAATGGGAAGAAGTCATTTATCACTGAGCTGTAGGGTTCACCAGTAAATGTGAAAAAAATACGGCCCAATCACTCCTCCCGCGTGAACGCCGCACCATATAGTAGCTTTGAGTGGATCTTCGTGCATCACACGGGGATTTTCATTGCCCCAGAAATGAAGATTTTGCTTATTGACGTAATAGCCTAAGTGGAAATGCCCCCATGATGATTTTCGACACAAAATCATACTCCTCGTTATTGAGATTAAGGATGGCTTGCCAAAAATTCACGCCCTGTATGGTCAAAAAATTCGACACAATTATTCCATGCTCTTGCGGAGTAAGACGCACTATTGCTTGTCTATTTGGTCTATTTGTATACTGCAGCCATTTAGTTCACAAATGTAAAATAGAATTGACGTACTACGCTATTTGCACAAATTATAACACCTATAGGGTGTTTAATTTTGCCGCTTATTGTATTTTTTCAAAGATGTTCGTGAGAACAACGTTATTCACAGTGGCGCGTGTTATCATTTTTGTCCAAAACGCACGAGCTGAACTTGGTCGACAGGTGATTCCAGCAGGATGGCGGTATATACAACGCACCATACGAATCAATGGATTGGTTTAGGACTGCATAGATCGTTAAATTTTACGCCTTTAGACTATCTTTTACGAGTATATGTCAAATTAGTCATCGGTGCCGATAATCCAGAGTCAACTACAGTGTTGGAAGATAACATGTCTTATTGGCGAGATACCAGTCGATATGCTAGAAATAGTGACTCAAAATTGGACTCTCCATATGGATCACTTAAAAAAAAAAAAGAGGGCAGCATTGGTTTATCAACTCAGATAAATATTTTACAGACTTTTGAAATGTTCTTCTATTTTTAATTAAAGACCTTCTCTTCTTTTCCTTTTTCCGGCGTTGTTATGGTCAGAAGTGTAGGACCATAACCTTCCCACTTAACTGCATTCCTACTGGTCCGCTTGTGGGGTCCGCCGGTTTGACCTCAGAAAGTAGCGGCAGGCTTCCCGGTTTGGGATTACTTCATCGCTGAGGCCAATCAAATGCTGGTGTTTTTGCATCAATTGTTTTTCGGCCTGCCGTTTTTTTTTTTTTTTGTGACACGGGCATGCTCCAGATTTTTTTGTTTGATCTTACTCTTACAACACCGGTGATCTCCAGTCGTGTCAGCCCACTGATTTGCATGTATACTTGTGGGGCAGTTTAATGGTGGTATATGTGTCCCTAGGCTCACCTTGGTGTTTTCAAAATTGCCTAGATGTGATTTTTGTTTACCTTTGTTTTAGTCGCCTTTTACGACAAGCGAGAGGTATCGGTCTTTTTAATTAAAGACCTAACGCTCAAAAATCACATATTAAATCTAGACAATGGCTTGTCATCTTACTTTCCTTCGCACGCTAAAATGTCACTCCGAAGCGACGTTGTTTAATAAGAAATGCTAATCAATCACTGTAAGTAAAGCCTGATATATTTGGGCCGATCGAAGATGAGATGACTCACAAAGCCGTGGGCATCACATGTGGAATATCGATAATCTGCTTAATGGGGTTTGCAGACACAATTCAAATCTGAAGTACATGGCAGTCGTCTTGATGTCGCGCAATCTACCTTAGATCAGATAATGTACTTGATAGATGACTGTGGATCGGCATGAGTTGTGTGAAGACAAAGCAGATGATACTGAGACTGGTGTGCAAACATCAGTTATTACATATGATGTAATGTTTAAAACGTTTTAAATCAAAACAGCACTTAGCTGTCAAGCATAAAGTTTATATACGCCCCCAACTCGTATCCATCAATGGATCGACATGTTGAGTTTACATATGGTCAGAAGTGATAAAGTGCTTACAAGCAGGCCGACATATGTGTTGAGAGACGTTTGTGTGTATGTATGTCTATAACCATGGAAAGAACGAGAGTCTAAAAATGAAAGAGAGTGATGGGAAAGCTCAGGCTATTTTCGCTGAAGGTTTTCATAGGCAAAAAATATTGAATGATAGCAGCAGGGGAAGGTGAACATCTACATAACTCAATTCATTAGCGAGTGCTTTCCGATGAAATGAGGTCGAGCTGTAAATGAACTAAATACAAATATTTCCCGACATAATTAAATAAAACACATTGACAGCGTTAGTTTAATTATGGAATTGCTTATTGCATATTGCGAACACTTGTTATAGCTCTGTGGATATTGAAACCCTAGTTATGTAAAAGGTACGCTTTTATGGTTTAATTGGTAAGAGCTGATCTGATAAGTTTACGTTATTTCAACGATTTATTTTCACTTTTGAATTCAATAAGTTTTTTTCTTACCTTTATCTTTATCATCCGATGGGCGATTCTTAAAACTTTTCATATAAACTTGTAAACTTGTCATCACAATCTGAAATCTAGGTGATATCAAGTAGAACATTGATTTTTTAAAAATGTTCTGCTTTAGTGGTGTTAAGATGTTCCACACTTATCAACAGCCTTTCGCTTAGTCACATAGTATTCTCGTATTCGAAGCAACTACATTAGCCCGTCATATTGTTCAGAAAAATACTTTCCCTAAAGAGAAAGGATACTTCGAGTGCCAAACTCTAGAGCCAGCGAAAGATCCCAGCTATCGCATTATAGAGCCTATATTTCTCCATTTGTTATCCTTAATATCATATATATAATAGAATCTTCCATCTGATATCAACCTGGGCAAGAACGTCGTCATACCTCTCTCGAGAGTGCTATTAAGGCTTCGTTTCCACCAGCTTATTCTTGAAAGGAAAGTAATCTGATACCTGACCCAAAAATTATAAGATTTTTTTTATTTATTTACTGAATATGTATGGAACCAAATAACCTGATCAATAGAGAACGTCTTAAACAATTTAATTGGAGACTAAGAAGACAATGTAAACTCAAAGGAGATCCATTATACCAGCTAAGATTAGCACAAGGGCTTGCTTCACAGTAGCGTTGATCCTGTTGGGTTAGAGCACACCCCGATATTTAGGCTTAGTAGGAAACTCCTTTAAAGACCAGGATATCTCGACCTAACAGACGACATTGAAAAAAATTACTACACACAGCACCGACAATATCATCGTGTTTAACAAAATCATTTGAGATATACTGGAAAACGACAGGTGATCTTTTGCAAAATGTTACGGCCTTAAGTGGTACACATACTACTGGAAGGAGAAATTATTTATCATTTATATTTTATCATTTATTTATTATTTATATTTTGAAGGGAATAGCAATATTGATCAGTTACCTTTAGCCTGAGCTTTTTATAGGTATATGCTACGAACATATGCAACAACATTAATTAAGACAGGCTCTAAAAATATAACTCAATAACCAAGCAGCACTCAACGCGCTAAGGTCACACAGCACAAATTCAGAGCCTGCAAAAAGAACTTCCATGATACTTATAAGACACAAGCTAAGAAAAATAAAGTCACACTAGGATGTGTACCAGAACAGAGGGGCAACGGTCGGAGCAAGGTGACGAAATTTCTCATACGAGTTTTCATAAATATAAGTCCACCATATATAGTTGAGAAATGAACTTAAAAAACAGGTTATGTTTAAAATCGAAAACAGTCTTCGGTCTGCTAGTAAAGACGGGATAAAGAGTACTGAGGAAAATACTGGAGAATGAATGCACAAAATGTTTGTAATGTTTTTATTTATTTTAATTAAGTTTAGATTAGGGTCGAAATGTTGGGTATTGTGCTGGTTGCCTTAGAATTCCCGCGTAGAGCCAGAAAGTGTATTATTCATTTGTTAGAATAGGTACATTAGGCTAAAACAATTTTATATATATTAAGAACGATGTAAGAAGCGAAAAATCTGTTACTGTCAATTGAGAACGTTATAAACAATGATGCAACATTATTCTTGGCCCCAACTTAAAGAAATAGACATAAATGATTGGTATTTTCGAGTTCTACGAGTCACACAACACATCGAAACTTAGCACCATTAAATTACTCATAGCCTTTTTAGGGTTGAGAGTAGAGCTAAAAAAAATGCTCAGCCTAAAAACAACATACACCCTGAAGTTGATAAACGTAGTGCCTTTAAGTTATATAACACCTTATTGACATGGAAACAAAAAAAAAAGTTACTGTGAACTATAACCAACGCAAATTCAGTCGAGTCTCTCAAATCATATCTAGGACAACCACCCCCGGAGAATAGTGAATGAATATCTTCGACAGAAACCATCTGCCCCCCTTCCAGGTTGTGTGACAAATATTACAAGAGCGTACACTCTTGAATCTGCACGAATTATAAAAAAAAACACACAAAAGTGTGAGAGAAACCTTATTATAGTGTTGGAGCCTAAAGATTTGCTCGTATGATTACAATCTTATATATAATTGAGAAAATAAAAGAGATCAGCAAATCTAAATGTCTAGACATGCCTTACAAGATCCTCTATAAATAGCGAACTAATGGAATTATTGCACAAGCTAAGTGTATTTATTATTCTAGGAATAAATTTGTGATGATTTACATAATTTAAAAATAGAACTGTAACTCATAAGCTAGGGAAAAATAAAGTGAAAATATAAATAGAACTAAATACTTTTATTCTAGCTTGTATTATATTGGTTTGGGGAAAGAGTATTGAGAGATATCTATTACCAGATAGTGTTTGGTGTCATATATCGGACAGCACTAATTAGATTATATGATATTGACGCACGTTTGTAATTTGAATGCCGTTGTGTTGTTAATTTTTATTGTTTTCGTTGTTTGTCATTTTTTTACAGAAAAAGGCAAAAAATTTGGAAAAAAAATTGCCGTCTTTAAGGTTAAGATATTTTATAAAATTTATAAATGTAAGTGCATGGTTTGTCGGCCCTCGTCCTGGAAATTTTGATCGACCTACTGTGGGAAATGTTGGCGAAATATTCCCAAAAAGATTGAAAAATCACAATGTCAATATGTATTGAAAAGCTCATTCTTGAGTTAGAAGTCACTCTAAGATATTTTTGACTATGTGGCATAAATAAAATAGACTTCTCTACTTCGTACTTGAGCATTAGATTTTAGAAACTTTTGAAAAATTAACAATACTATATTTCAGAGCATTAAAGAGCAATCCATTACGATTATACCAACCAACAATACTATCCAGATCTTTTGAGATCTCAATTTGAATCAGAAGGAAATCAAGATTTTTTTTCAAGATTTTTTACAAGGAGATTTGTTGTACACGATCAAATGGAAATCCCAGAAGCTCTAGATTTATTTATTTTTCTTTTATTACTGCGCCAAAGGATGTGTAATTTTCGAAAGATACCTATAGCCAGGGCTACTGGAATGTACGATGCGCAAACGCGAATATCCGATGCCAGAAATCACCTAAGTCACACCCTGCGCACTTCAACAACTCCTCCCGCAGGACTGCCGTTGGGTATTACTTTGCGGGGCTGGTTAGCCACTTACGCTAACTATCGCTCGTTATGAAGGAGGAGATCTACCGCCAATAGTCCCCTGAGCTCATCATGTGGCTTATTAGAAGCTCCGAGATCGGCAGATCCATTCTTACGTCTGCGAAGCGTCTACAGTGGAATATTGCGTGCTCTGCATCTTCCTCCTCTGGACATTCTGGGCAGAAAGATGATCGCGTCAAAATCTGTGAAGATATTTTCGATAGCCGCCGGAACTCGGAATTGCCCAAGATGGTAATTGCAATCCCCGTGTGCTCTTTTCCCCTAAACTTCGATCGTGGGATCAACTTATAAGTCCATCTGCCTTTTGCCGTGTTGTCCCACCTACAGAAGTTTTTCTTTCTTCTGCTTTTATACTCCAGATAACGCTGGTTGATTAACGATCCGTTGTTCGCCTAAGGTATACAGGGTAAAGCCTATATACAGACGAGTGCTTTCTTTTTATTTCCTTCGTTGCAAGAGCTTCCGTCCAGACCAGACCGCCTACGGGAGTATTGAGCTCACCACTCTGAAAAGCAAAATCATCCTCGCGTATCCCGGTCCACCGATGTTGGACAGCATACTGGAAAACGCTGCCTGTATTTGTGAAGCCTTTTACTGCAATATTCGATATGGGTCTTAGAGTTAAGTCGGCTGTCGAGCACTACGGTAGCCAAGTATTTTAATACCTCTTTAGACTTTATTGATTGGCTCCCAACCCGGCAGTGTGCGTATTCCACTGTCGTTCCCATACTCATACATATACACAGTAGAGGTCCAAGGACTGATACCTGGGGGACTTCCGTGGAAACATTGTGGTATTTAAGGTTTCCTGTTAGTGTAGTAGATAAGGATTATCTTAGCAAGGATACCTCCTAATACAGTAGCGGTTTGCGGAATTAAAGGCACTTTTAATGTCCAGCGCCACTTCTGTGCAGTATTTCTTTGTGTCCGCCATCTTTTCCTATATATCGCTTCGGCCGTATCTATTACCTCGTTTATGGCATCGACGGTTTAACGCGATTTTCTAAAACCATATTGGTGGTCAGACAAATCTAGTCTACGTCACGGCGATTAGTCTGCAGTAATATTGGCCGGCACGCCGAAAGTTTTCCAGGTGGTTTGTTTCCCTTGGATATCAATACCAGATGTTGGAATTTCCATGGTTCAAGAAACTAAGTCACCTTTGCATCGTTGCTATAAAAATGTCTGGTCTCCTTTTAACGCCTACCTTGATCGCTTTAATTGGGACGCCGTCAGGTCCAGGTGCTTTCTTATCACCAATTTTCCTGCATGCTTTGTGCAGTTTATCCGTATTTATTGGCGGGATCTGGTCCATGCTAGTATCTGTCGTGGCGGTGCATGGAGTCGATCATCTATGGGGAACATTTAGTTGTTCTACTATTGTTCCCAGTATTGTTGGGCAGGATAATTGTGTGGACCATTCTTAGCTTCTTCGTCACTTTCCTATATGCCAGCCCCCAGGTATCTAGGTCTGCATCGTTGCAGAGTTGCTTAAAGCATTTTGCTCCGCTTTCTTTGATGGCTTTTTCAAGTTTAGGCCTGGCCAACCCGAAGGTGTCTAATCGTTCTTAATTCAATTTATTTTAATTTAATTTTTTTAATTTTTTCATGGGGGCAGGTACCCCCATTTATTGAGCTAAACTCAAGCTGACTTTATTCTCACTTAATCTAACTTAATCTAGCTTAGAAACTAGAAGAGCCGAGGAAGGGGGTGCAATTAAGAAGACGGGTTTTTAAGCATGGAGTACTGAGGTTGAAATCGAAGTAAGAATTCGAATTCCCAGTATACGAGAAATGGGTTCATTGGAACCGTAGGCAGTACGGGATGTGGGTAGATAGAAGAGACGAGGATTTCGTATATTGCGAGGGTTAGTGTTGATAGAGACAGGATCGCGCAGTCAATGGTGCCTGAAAGGAGACGATGGATGAAAATAATGTCAGGTGTTCCTTCAACGTGTTCATGTTAATTAGTTTAAGACGGTCTTGATAGGGTTCCAGGGCAGACCTCGAAGTGCAAAACGTAAGAACCGGCGTTAGATGCTCTCGATTTTAGAAATGTGGTTTCGTTGGTAGGGGTGGCCCATTTGGGATGCGTATTCAAGAAGGGGCCGCACAAAAGTTATGTAGAGAGATCGGGTAACGTAGGGGCTGGAGAATTCTTTAGACCATGCTTTACAAAATCGAGTGCTGAATTGGCTTTAAGGACTATGTCGTCGATATATGCGTGAAAATTTAGCTCCTGATCACATAATATACCAAATCGGGGATAGCTTGAACGGTAGAGATGGGCTGTTTATTGAGGAAGTAGAGACGAGGAGGAGGTTTGATTCGTTTACGTGAAAAAGTGATTGATTGGCATTTGGACATGTTAAGCTCTAAGCAATTTCGGAACACCAGATGGAAAAACTATGAAGATCTGATTGAATAAGTCATGACTGGAGGAAATCGTCTTGAAGACCTTGGTGTTATCGCCTTATAGAGCGATGTGGGAATGCTTAATCACAATTGCAATATCGTTTATGGTAATAACGAAAAGAAGTGGACCTAACTGGCTGCCTTGGGGGACGCCAGAGGAAACTAAGATAGGGTTAGAGAAGGCATATCTGAAACGAACACTGAAAGAAATACTTCAAAGAAATGGGATTGAAGCCGAGGGAACACAATTTGAAGATTGTTAATCTGTGGGAAATTTTAACAAAAGCTTTGTTGAAATCGATTGAAATAAGGTCGACTTCCTTGCCAAACCCAAAGGGTAAAGGACACAAATTCAACAAGGTTTGTGGTTGTAGATCTGCATCTGAAGAAACCGTGTTGTCTCGAAGAGTTTGGGTTTATGTGACAGTTTGGCAATAGGACGATAATTGTTAATATCATTCTTTGGACCTTTCTTGTGTATAGGAGTTATAAAATAGATTTTCCATAGCGGAGGAATTCACCTAGAGATAGGGATAAACTGAGGATTTTTGAGAAAGGGAGCATTTTTTTTAGAAATATGGCAGGGAGACCGTCAGGTCCAGAATCGAATTCCTCATTAAGTTTATTTAATTTTTTTTCGATGGCACAGGGATCGACTCTACAAGGAAGAAATGGTCCAAGGGTACTCCCTTTCGGTAAATAATCGAAGTAAGCGGGGTCTGGAACAAAGGAGTCGTCAGTGAAAAATTGTTTAAAATAGGTGGCAAAAAAAATTGGTTATCATTGAAGGAGAGTGAGTCAGAGTAGCTATTAGATTTTCTTTTGTAGTAAACAAATTTAAACAAGGACTCAAAACTCTGGTCTTCCCCTAGAATGCTGTGATCTGCGTCAGGCCTGGTGGCATACTGCCCTGAACGTTTTACCTCATCATTCTATCAGTTGCAAGGTTCATCCCTTCTGCTAGCGTTCCACCGTACGCTATCGCGATTGTTTGAATTAGCTGGTGCCATATGTTGTCCGCTGATCCGTTGTTGGATAAGAAGTTGGCATTTAACATTTCCCTGATAGCCTCTTTATCGAAGGATGCATCTTTCCACTTCGGGGCACTGCCTAGTCTTCTCTTTGCCAGTGTTGAGTAGAATCGCCTAATGGTCACTATGGAGCGAGTTACTCATAAACCTGATATCTATGATGGACCCCTTGCCTGCTGTACGAAATGTATTTTTTGCAACATTGTTCGCCAAGCATATCTCAAATGCTTCGAGCAGAGCTCGCCCACATGTATCCGTAGTCCTACTACCCTACTCTATCGCCCATTCGTCGAAATCACCAGCAATAACACGTGCGTCGGCTACAATGTCATCCAGTAGCTTCAGGCAGTCCTTGTGTGCCATCTCTTAGTCTAGTAGAAATGAATTCCCTTTACTCCAGCAGTGACGAAAAAGCTCGCTGGGCTACCCATTTTTTGCAGAGCCTGGTTTCTACAGGTCTATATCGCCACCTTCTTTGAGTTATCGTCTATTCAGCTACAACCTTCCAGAGGTTTATATGGTCGGCTCCTTTTCCCATTTGTGTCCGTAAGTTCTATAGAGCCGCGCAGTAGTTAGGATTTATCAGCAAAACCTTTATCATGGCTTACTGGTAAGGTCTTTCTTGAATACCGGCCATTTGACACTATCGGCCAGTGTTGTTTGTATCCACAGACATTTTGGGTCATTTGTGCAGTTCTTGGTAATGTGGCCTTACTCTTCGCAATTTTTGCGCTGCTGGAAATGATCACTTTTGTAGTTGCGTGCCATGTGGCCGATTTCTAGGCACCTAAAACACTTTGTTAGCGCTACACGTCTACTCAGGCAATCTTTATCTTGCCCGACTTTCACTCACTTAAGCTCGCACTACTTGCCGACAACCCCATCGTCGCGACTTGTGCGCCGCCGTAGTTCTACACTGATGTCATTATGGAAGGGCCCACAAAATTGCAATATCTACTTCCCTATCATTGCTGTCAAATGTCAGGACCGCAACAACTGAGCCACGGTCCCTGCTAATCAGAACTATTAATTGTGCCAGTTTTAATTGCTTCTTGATATACTTCGCTCATGAATTACACCATCTTCCCGAGGAAGGTGTTCAATGTGATGAAGCATCAATTTAATTCTACCCATTTTGTATATAAAGAATCACTCGCCGTTCCTGTTTTCTTGAACGAACTCGTCCTGGGTTGTTTAAAACAAAACGAAAAAAACACTGAAAGGAGTATTTCCCAGCAGCTAACAGAATAATTGATTCTGTAAAAGGGAAGAATATCAACAACTTTCTCAATATATAATTATGATCATACCAAGGCAAATACGCGTTACATGTAGTTGTTACAAGAGTAACGCATCTTATCACAGTTGAGATATTTAATTACCAGAAATCTCATCCACTTCGTACGCCCAATCACCGGGCAAAAACAGATCCACACCTCTGCAAGTCACCGATCCCGGCTCCTTTCCCGCAAACTTAACACCCCAGCTAACCGCGATAATCATGACCACGGCGAATGCGATAGTGACGACGCTGATACACACGTCCATCAGTGACGACAGAGTGGGGTGGAACAACTACTGTGTGTTATAAACATTACCATCGCCACCACCCTCCCCCCCATCCTTCATCCTTCGTTCTCTTCACTTGTCTTTACATTTTATTCCTTACTTTTTGGCCAGGTTCAACGCACTATCCGACCACCGTCCGAAAATATCGTAAAAATGCAAACAAGAAATATTTTTGTAAGTCTACAATACACTGCCACTAGTCATATGGGTATGGTTATCGTATCCGTAAGATTGTGCCTGGCAAAGAGTCTGAATTTTTATTTTGCTTTTTTCGTATATTTTTGCTGTTTTTATTTCGTCTTCTTTGGGGCTTGAATGAATGGGTGTGTGTGCGGCTACGTTGCGATGGATGTGATATGTACCTGTCGGAGAGAGATTGAGTTTCAGTCAACACGGCGAGCAACAGAAATGCGTAATTGTGTCGTTAGCTTTTTTTTGATTGTTAAAGAGCTGCAGTTCCTTTTGGGTCTACGATGCTGATTTTGATAATCGATGGGTCATGGGATTCGAAAGATCGCACCTTGGAGCTGCGAAGAACATTTAAATCGAACCACAGATCTTAGTCTCATACTCAATGTAGCAATATCAATAAAAACCACCCACTTAGACAATTTCTCCGAAACAATACCAAACAGCCATTAAGCATTGAAAACAGAACCAGATATTCCTTATTTGTCGTCGTCATTAAGCACAGCTGATTGGAATAAACCAATCGCCATCACTACCACCACCACCACTACCACAAGCCATACGAATAAATTATTCAATTCAGATCCCATTCATAACGTCATTAACACATCCATTAGCATATAAGTATCGTGTCGTTGTGAAGTTTTGTTTGCAAGTTCCCCCATCCCTCCTCGCACATTTTTGATACATGTGTCTTGATAGCCTAAAATTTTGAATCAACCTATTTGGTCGGTCAGAGGTGGTAGATTGCGCCCAATATGTGCTTACTAAGCAACCGTATCGCTGTATGGGAAAGAGAATAGACCGGCGCGGCGTCGCAGACAGGCTGAATGAGTGGTAGGCTCGAGCTTCAAATATCTGCAGATACGATAGTGTCGAAGTAAAGGCCGACATCAGTTGTTCGGCGATCGGTGGTCGGTTGGTTGGTTTATTAGTTGGTTTGTCAGTCGGTTTTGTGTATTGTTTATTTTTATTTTTTTGTTTTACATTCGTTTTGAGGTTTCTTTTTTTTTTTTTCTCTCTGACATGGGGAATGTAAAAACGTCTACGTATGTAGTTAGTGTCTCTGTCCGCGACAGAAGACAAGAGACTCACAGAAAAAAAAAATAAAATAAAATAAAAGCTCAGTTCGTTGAACCTCGAATGCTTATAGATGCGATACGAACTGTCATCATATTACACTTACTACCACCTTCGACGGTGGTACTTCTTTTCTCTTCATGGACATGGCCGTCATATCGTCATCGTTGTCTACATTGTCGCCGTGATCTTTTCGAGGCCAATGAAACTCTAATATGCCTGAGAATTTAATTTAAATTTTTGTTTTTTTTTTTTTGAAACAGCAGGAGCATGAGCATGAGCATAAGAGCAGTGGCAAGAACAGTAGTAAACGTCTATGCTACATCGTGGGGCTACGATACGAAACGTATGTGTATTGTTGGAGCTCCAGCAAATTGTCCACTCTTTGAAAGCCTTTGATGTGCGGCCATAGAAAGGTAGACGGAGACAACAGCTGTTAGATGATTTTTTTGGGAGTTCTGCATTTTTGTTTTTAATTTCATTTTTTTTTTTATTTCTTGATTCTTCTGTCTGTTCGAATTTTTTTTTTTTTTTTTTTTCGTATTCGGTCTTTTGCTTCGTTCGGTTTAATGTATCTCTTGGATACTTGGATATTCATTGGAGCTGGTCTATTTTTAAATTTGGAGAAATTTCATGGGGCTGCGGTGCTTGTTGCATGTGGCATGTTAAAAATAGATCATTGCGTTGTTTAGATAGTCAAGAGGCCAGCCGACAGTGTGCCTTTAGGTAATAAAACTTTTCTATGAAACAGCCAAATGCGTTTTGTAAAACTTTTAATTTGAATGCTGCTTTGGGCGTATGTTTAAGATTTTCTGTGTAAATTTCTATAATTCCAACTGAGAAAAATTATATTTTTTGACATATTTTTGATCAGTTTTATCTAGTTTAAACAGGGACCCAATAATAGACAATATATGATGGATATCTATATGGATATGATGAATGGATGGATATGATATCGTGTCTTCATTACGCTTACTACGAACATACGCTATGTGGCCACATATCTGTGACTTAATTTTTTTTTTTGATTTACGAATATGTCATTGCAAATATAAGCGTATTAAAATTTTTCGACTATTTTATCGAATTATTGCCCCATTTCGACCACCAGCTCGTTCTTGGCAATGTTAAATATGGTGAATGCGTTATATTTTTCTCCCATTCTCTGTCAAAGATGTGACGGGATTGGATAGCAGTCGCCCATCAGAAAGAACTGTTTCGGCATGTGTTATGAGAAAAGTTCAAACAAATCACTATTTCAATATCAATGGGATCTCCGTGTGTTACGTATATAAATTTTTTTTTCAGCGCAGATTAATAAGTCGAACGGAGAGAAGAATATCACAGCCGAAGTTGTAACCCAATACTTGTATTGTATTGTGTACATGGTCATGAAACACGAGTCAATTGCCATCGCTCGCGCACCTACAAATATGTACATGTTGAGCTCATGTCAATGCTCGGGCGCCAGTTGGAAGATTTTATTAAAAAAAAAAAAAGTTTGTTTTATAAAACGTTCACGGATATTAAAAAAATCGTAGCAAACACGTAAGGTTATAGTCAGACTGCATTTGGAATTAACCAGTAACGAACTTCAAAACGTACTGAAGTGATATCTGCATGAATCGAGACGCAAGAGTTACTATCCCTTATGTGGCCGGGCATACTTACAAAGGATATCGGAAATTTATCGTTTTTAAGGGAAATCTCAGACTTTCTAAGGTGGCAGCCTCTTGCATAGCTTATGAGCTAAAAATGAGGTGATAGATCGCCTTAGAAAACAAAACTTATGAAAAGACAATATCTTGGGAAATTTTGAAAAATGATGTACTGACGCATTTGTATCGAACTTTGTTGCCTATAAATTATTCTTACGGGTAGTTCTATTACATTGTTTAATACAATTTGAAAAAAGTGCTTCTGTGGTGACCATATTCTAGCAGAACAAGCATTTCGGAGGTGGTGAAGACAAAGAACAAGTTAGGCCTGGTCAACTGTAAAACTTTATAAATAAATGTGGTACCTGCGAAGCTGAAGGCTTTCTTAACTGCAGGTGATTGTGTTCCATACGCATATATAAATTTTTTTATAAGGGTTTCAAAAATAATTCAAGATTAATGTTCTAATTTTAACAAAAGGCGTTAAAGTGTTTTTCAAAATTAACCATATTTTTAAGGTTAGTAGATAGTGAATTCATCAATGTTGGAATACTGTAGGCTAATTGTTTTCGTACATAATTGTCAAATACTGCAAGTACAGTGCATTCTCGATTATCGCAACCAATTAAAACGAGGGTAGTTGCAATGACCGAGGTGGTTGCAATAATCGAGTAAATTTTTTTAGGCTCAATTCGAGATGTAAACTGAAAATCAGAAAACCAGCACATACATATGTATTTAACTGCAACAAATTTATATTCAATATATAATTCTAATAAGAAACAAAACAAAAGGAAGTTGATTCATTTAGATATACATTTCATTTAAGTAAATAAATACATATGTATAGTTCTCTATTCCTACATGTGCTATTATTTTCTTTTGAAAAAATTAGACATTTTTATTTGGATTTTTTGGTTTGTTACATTTTTTAAAATCGCCATTTCTCGCAGTTTTTGAAGACTAAAAATTTGTTCTATGGGGGCTGAATTTTGTTCAGCCCATCGAATTGTTGTGTTGAAAGCTTGTATTGCAGTCTCAGCCTTTATTTTGGAAGCATTAATCTCAACCTCGGCCCCGCTTTCACTGGATCTTTCAACTGATTCATTTTCTTCATAGTTTTCGTCTTGTTATAAATGGTTTCGCGTACCCAATCAATTATTTTTTCATTCGAAATGGATTCGCTGCCGGAAATATCATTGAAGAGAGTTGATATGGATTCTACGATCGTTTGTTCATTGATCATTTGAGCTCTCTAAGGAGCGTTATCCAAAAGTAATAGCGCCTTTGTTCTTTCGAACTTAGAAAGAGTCTTACCTAAAAGACAAAAAAACCTATGAAAAAAGACCTACTTGTGGCCGGTAAAATTTTGTTACCTCAGGCACAGTCGAGTGGAACCATTGTTCAAAGAATGCTAACGTCATCCAAGCATTTTTATTTGCCTTGTATACAACGGGCATGTGGTCAAAATTTTTAAAAGATCATGGGTTTATAGATTTGCCAATGACGAATAACTTAACTTGGTGCAAACCCGAAGCATTAGTGCAGGCAAGAAACGTGATTCTTTCTTTGCTTGTCTTTTGGTCAGGAGCTGACGATTCCTTAAATCCTACAAGGGGATTGTTGGGCATAAGTCGGTAGAATAACCCGGACTTACCGGCGTTATAAATTTGATGGGACGTCAAATCGAGCTCTCTGACTTTTTCCTTAAATTTAATCAAGAAAGGATCTACAAGCTGCGGTTTGTTTGAAAGTTTTTCTCCACAAATTTTTAACAGACGAATTCCTTTTCTTTTCTTCAAATGTGTCACCCAGCCATTGCTAGCATTAAAAGATCCTGGCCTCCCCTTAAGCAAAGATACGAGTATGTATAAGTATATAAAAACAAAAGTTGCAGTTATCGAGTCAAAATTATTTGAAAAGTTGCGATTACTGCGTCAACAATGATGTAAATTCGGTTGTTGCGAAAATCGAGGAGTTGCGTGAATCGAGAGTTGCGTTAATCGAGAACGTACTGTATTTCAAGATACTGTTGTGCTCGTCTTCTGATAATCTGATTATGACGTACCGCTTGTAGGAAACGAGAGTCATTGTAATATTCTAATACTGCCGTCATGTTGAATATGCTGTTGACTTCTGGAAGCGGAGATGTGTCATTGCTATTATAAAAAAATTGTACCAGACGTTGTTGTAGGTTGTGTAGTCTCCCCGAATTCTCGAATCAGCAAGTGAATAGTACACTTGGACATCCGTTGTAGTATATTTCTTCAGGTAGATGGTCGCAAAAATGGCACTTTTTAAATGTACCCGCAAACGAGAGATGTTTTGGTGCCAAGTAAAATGCCTCAATGCCAAAATGACCTCAATACTTCGCCTCTTAGTGTTTGTTGGCAGCTTTCATTTTGATGGAAGATTTTCACAACTGTTGTTCTTTGATTAGGTGTTTGAATGTGCATCATCTTGGTCTTTTTCGAATTTATCACCAGATTGTGGTTCGGCACCATCTTGATACTTTATCGATATCTTGATACTCGTCTGTGTATGCAAATGCAGTTGATTGCTCAAAAACACGGAAAAGCTCATTAGTAAACAGTACGAACAATATTGGACCAAGCTGGGAACATTGTGGAACACCATATATACTCTGCTTTTCCTCACTGACTGTGTTAGAAATCTTAACCCTAAATGTTCCTTCAGTTAAGTAGTTTTTAAGCCATCTTTCCTCTAACTCTCATATGGAAAAGGTTTTCTAAAAGTTTCTCGGGCTTTAGTGTATCGAATGCTTTACTGAAGTCCACGTACATAATTAACACATGGTATTTTCTATTTAACCCGATATTAAGGACGTTCGACATCCTCCCCAGTAATCTTCGGGGAATACGTCTTAAGTGTTTACTTAAAAATTTCATTAAGCGATCGACAAAAATCTATTCCATACATTACAATACAAGATTAAAATAGGTCTGTAGTTTCCAATTTCTGTTATACACCCTGGTATGTGGGTCGGAGAATTGATATTTTAAGTGCCCTGATCAAAACGTTGATTAATTTATGCCTTCCCAATCGGCATAAGAGTTAGAGCATTGTACTTTAGGTCAATTTGTCTAATGTTGTCTGCTCCAGGACCTTTATTTGCCTCTAGACAACAAAGCATCTGTACACTTCTCCTTCGCTCGCTTCATTTAGGAGCAATATTCCGGTTTTGATGCTATTTTGTTACAAATGTTACAAATGTGTAGAATACAAGCTGTTCAAACTGAATGAAATCATTACTGAAAATCACTATAGACTATTAGTTATTAATGCACCAAAGCGTGCAGTGAACAAAATTGGCCGGAATACTCCGAAAATCACGTCAATGCGGTTCTGCAGAACTTCCGAACCTTCTAAAATTGCTCGAAATATAGTTGGAAACGTTAAAATGAAAAGTCCTACCCCATCTGCCATATTCTCCAGACATTACTTCTTCCGATTAGCACTTGTACAGATCGATGACTCTTGGCTTTTCCGATCAGAATCTTTATTTTTATGAGAATAGCAAAAAAACGCTTCGAATAGTGGATTGCGTCTAAAGACGAGTCGTTCTAGGACCTTACCTTTTTTTTACAAGTTTAATTTGGTTGGCACTTATGGGTTAAAAAGAATTTGACGAAAACCAAATACAGTGTTGAAAGAAACAAATTTTCAACGACGGAAAAACACAGCGGTGGTGATGTCATTTTGCAGTGGTATATGTCTGCCAGCGGGTTGGTCGAATAGACTGAATATAAAATGAGCCAATATGACCACCTCAGCAACCTTAAAAGAAATCTCCAGCAAACGTCAGGAAAATTGATCCAGGCTCAAGTGATGTCTTTCAACAAGGCAACAGCCAAAAGCCGACTGTTAACATGGTCAAAATGTGGTGGTTTTCGCTCGCAGCTCAAAATGCCTCCACAGTCATCCGACATCAACCCCATTGAATATTTGTGAGCCGAGCTTTACAAAAACATTCGAAGTCGAGCTATCAACAGCAAAGCCTCTCATGAAGAAAATCTTCAACGAGAATAGAAACTTTTAAGGCCCCATGCAGAGTGTAACCTTCTTTAACACTCGAAGCACAATAGTTAATACCTCTTCATCTCACTTGCTCCACGAACTTTTGCGCCCGCCATCGTAATGAATTATCCATTTCTCTTCTCTTATTACTATTCATTCAAAAAATGGATCGTATTCGTTGCGTTTATGTAGGACATTGCTGATGGCACGCGTCATCTAAAAAGCTTTTTTTTCGCTTCTCTTCACCATTCAATAGCGTATGCGGACGATTTAATCGCATACAGATCAGGTCCAACGATCGCCGTCACGTTGCGAGAGCAATGACTTCGGTCAATAGCCTAATCTCTGGGGCTTACTACCCCAATGATTTATATCACAAGAGAGTGCGCCTTAACGGCTTTGTCCCGCCAGAAGCATTCCTCTATTTAGATAGATGTGGGCTGATCCAGGATAGATTGGCGGTGCCGCTAATCTTCCACGTGGGTCGCAATTCCGTGGAACGGCGATTCCTCTACAGACCCGATGTCGCGCTCAGTGAACCCGAGCGCCTCAGGTTCTGTAGATCGGTCTCACGCCGGGATCGAGGAGACGTAGTCCGCCAACATCAACGCTTTTGGTGGCTGGGGGGAGCTGCGTCAGTGGACACTTCAATGGCTTCAGCATCTTCAAGGCAGGGCTTGCCTAACACCAATGGCAGGCTTATATAGGCTAATGTAGGGTAGGGTAGGTTAGGGTAGGATAAAACAAAAAAGAGTAAAAACCAAAAAAAAAGTATAAACATATAAAGATTAAAAAAAAAAAAAATAAATAAATAAAATATATATATATATATTGTATATATAAAATATATATAAAGTATATATTTATATATATGTATATATACAATATATACATATTAGTTAAGTTAGAATAAGATATGTTTAGTTAGGTTTAGGTAGGTTTAAGTCTTATATAAATATATATAAAATGATCATATGCTAAGTTTTTGAAAAACAAATTTTTCTTATCTTAAGTTAATCATAATAATGTTAATTGTAAGTTATTTATATATAAGTCGAAAGGCATAGGTTAAAATTATACAGTTTGTTTTAGAGTGTCCGCCTAGGGCCAGTAAGATTCCTAAATTTGTAAGGATAGTTAAGCTAGTTTTAAGCATTTTTGTCTAGGATAAGATAGATCTAAGAAACTATAAATAAAAATGAATTACACACACAAAAAAAAAAAAAGCTTTTTTTTCGAGACTTATTTAAATTTTTAGAAACAGTTTGCGGTTTGGAATCGATTGAGGCTATAATTTGCTCGACATCCGTGGTAACTAGCCTACAAGAACGAAGACCATTTTCAATACAATATATCTCCTAAATGAAATTAGGTAAACAACTTCTGACACATGCATTCGCTGTAGCATTTTCTCCGTGTATGAGACTTTTTTTTTTTTATTTTAGATTTGATGTCGCTGTCTTGCCTTTAAAAATGCATAACATACCCTGAACTCAAATCAAACTGATTCCAAAAAGAGTGTCTTTGTTTTATTAGAATAACTTATATCCTTTTTCTTGCTTCGAAGATACAGAGAAGATTAGCACTGCCCTTGTGCAAAGGTGACACGCAAAATCGTGAAGTGTTCCACATTTTCAGTGCCAAGTTAAATCTATCTCCATTACTGTCTCATATAGAGTATTAATACAATATAGAAATGAAATGAAAATGTTGTTCTCTGTAAAATAAATCAAAGCTTCAAAAGGACGCAAACATTTAGCGCCCTAACAACTCGCTATAGCTTTCCACTTGATTCAGAAAACATTTTTATAAACGGCTTCTGAATTGATGCAGTAGAATGATAAACAAATTAGTCTAAAAAGTAACTATGGTTCCCTAGCTCCGATAAAATAGAAAAAAAATTATAATATTACTATGGAAGATAAGCTGAATCTATTGGTTTCAACATTTTACAAAATATCTAGGTCTCGGCAAAACTAAGTAACTGCAGGACGAATAATTTAGTTGAAACTTCTCTTACTTACCTGCATTCTGCTATCATTTCTTTGGATAACAGATTAGACCGTTTTACGTTTAAACTTTACTAAATGCCTTTGCATAAAGAATAACAATACAAACAAGCTTCTCAAAACCTTACCAATAAAATAGTCTTAATATATTTGACGAACCTTTTCAATGCTTGCGTAAAGTTATGTTATTCTTCAAAATTATGGAAACAATCTTAAATCATAGCTATAGCCAAGACCAAAGAGACTATGAGATACTATCCCATAAATCTTTTGAGTAACATAAAAAAGATTTTCGATTTTTTTTTAAAAAATCGCTTAATCACCCATATTGAGAAAAAAAAATTTAATGCGTCAATGAGCAATTTGAATTCAGACCTGGGCAACCTTTTCGTTCAAGAAAAAATATATAAAAATAGCTTCAATATTAAATTGTCTACCAGTTTAATTTTATTGGATATAGAAAAAAAACTTTAAGGTTAAAATATTTCAAAGCTTTCTTGATGGTCCGTTCTGTCTTCAAAGCTCTGGAATAGAAGATTCATTTTAGTCTTCTACTTATGCAAAGGCTTTCCTGTCTGTTCGTCTGTACAGATTCAGGTAAAAGTTTGCAAAATTCAAGGTGGAAGATCTGGATTGGCTCCCGGCGAGCTGATCGCACCTTGTTTAGCGTGCCTCAAAATTCTGTCCTATACTTTTCAGAATTTTCGTAGCCGGCTTTCCCTCTTTAAGCGAAAAAACTCATTTCGCTGGTAGCGCCTAAGAAAAACTTAAGGCAAATCATCTCAAATTTACAAGTAGCTCTAGAAACAGTGAAGAATATTTTTTAAAATAGAAATGGCAATCGTTTTTACGTCACATTATGTAACCTTCTCCAATTTTGCTTTTGATCGCCATCTATTGGGATTTCCGCAAGGTCTTTCCAGATAGCGCAATACACGTGGTTTGTTCAAAAAATAAGGTAACAGCTTTCTCCTTAAATGTATTTGCGTCAGTGCTTTTCCCGATATTCAAAGCAGTTCTTATATGCGTTTTCTATTACTTTGTCTCCACAATAGTGGCAAATCTCCAACCTTTCTAGGATCAGTTTTGGGAAAAGGTAAAAGTTATAGGGAGCCGGTGAATACGAGGGTTGAGGCATGCTAATGGTACGGTTTTTGGCAAAAAATTACTCGCAAACAAGGGTGAGTAAACAGGTGCATTGTTGTGATGCAAAGGCATGAATTTTTTATCCCAAAAATTGGAACGTTTTCTTCGTATTGCTTCACGTAACCAGGAAAACAGTGAGCAGAACTTACACATTCGATCAAATTTGGCGCGTTTTTTCCCGGTCTCAATTGCTTCCATTGGGATAATTGGGTTTTGGTTAAGACGTCATAACCACATATCCATGTTTCGCTACGAGTGATAACGCTATTCGGCAAATTTGGATGGCCATTCAGCAGCTTTTCACGATGTGACGGTTGTTTTGGTAAAAAATTAACATTTTCGGAACAAACTTCGTTGACGCACGATTCATGCCCAACATTCCTAGAAAAAAAATCATAGCATGAGCTAACCGATATGCCAATATCCTCAGCAGCTTCTCTAATAGTTCTATTTTCTTCACTCCTCCAACGTCTTCATCCTTTGTTGACATGCTTGGGCAGCCAGGGCACATATCGTCATTTACATCTTCTGGGCCTTCTGTGAAGAGCCAATACCACTAAAAAAAAAATTTATTTTGCTCGGAGTTGCCTTGCCGAATGCCACATTTCAATTACGTTAAAACCTTTAACTTTGTTTTTCTCATACAATTTAATACAGATTCTTTGAACCTTTTTCTTTCAATACCTAAAAATCGCCAAGTACACCAAAATATAATAGTGGGCAAATTAAATAATGGAATGTACAAGGTGGCGCAAAATTAATAATCTATTTTTGTTTTTGAATTACTTTTTTATTAAATAAAACAAAGGATAATTGAGTAAAGGAAATCTTTATCTGTACCCTTATAATGTTTCAAGTGGCTGCCGCCAATGTTGATACACATTTGTTCCCGTTTTATCACATTTTCCACGACTTTCCGCAAGATTTCCGGTGATAAATTCTCGCATTCCTGCCGAATATTCTCTGTAAGGGAAGTGATTGTGAGAGACTTTTTGGCATAAGCTCGCGAGTTCAAGTAGCCCCAAAGAAAGAAATCTGGGATGGTTAAATCGGGCGACCTTGCTGACCATGCCAAATTGCCAAAACGGGATGTTCACCAAGCCCCGCTCATCTATTTTCGGCAGAAAGAAGTCGTTTATCATGGTCCTGTAGCGTTCGCCAGTAACAGCAACCGTAGTGCTGATGATGTCTCCTGCGTGAACGCCTCACCACACAGTGGCTTTGAGTAGATGTGATTGCTCTTCGTGCATCACACGCGGATTTTCAGTGCCATAGAAATAAAGATTTTGCTTATTGACGTAATCGCTCAAGTAGAAATGTGCCTCATCGCTCATGATGGTTTTCGATACAAAATCGTCCTCTTCAGAATGGCTTGACAGTAGTTCACACGCAACTGACATCAGGCATTCACTGATGCACTGTTTACACTTTGTGCGGGGACATGTGTAAATATTTCACTAAAATTCGCTGTAGGGTCCGTCTGATGATGCCCAACTGTGTGGCCCACCTGGTTGATGGTTCTTCACTCTCAGCGATATCGACCATGCCCTGCACGGCCTTCTGTGGTTTCAGTCTTTTCGAGTCGAGTAGCTAAGTGCCGGATTGTTTGTCCAGTTGGCCCGACACGATTATGAAATCGACGTCGAAATTCACGCTGCGCTGACACCCCCTATCTATTACTGGTTAAAAAAATCGTCACAATTATTCCACACTCTTACAGAGTATAGCGCTTTATTCCTTTTCTCTTTGTATACTGCAACTGTTTAGTTCACAATGTCAGATATGGTTGACATTCGACGGCATTTGCCAAAAAAAATTATAACATCTTCCGATAGGGTGATTAATTTTGCGCCACCTTGTACAACGATAGCCTAAATATTATATTAGCTAAGCATAACGCTTTGCGAACAACTGGAAAGCTGAGATAGACAAAATGCTCCCGCAACATAATATAATATTATAATAAATGGTCGAGACATTTCTAGGGTAGTCGCAGTCTTCACGGGACTCTGGTACATTGGCATGTCCAAAGGAATACCTTTGGGCCTGATTTTGTTCTGTCTTACTCCCTATTGACTCGATGTGCCACTTTTTCCTCATCATATTGACATCGTTTGGTTTGAAGGTGCCAGACTTCCATAGGACGGCCCAACAGTGCTTCTTAGTCGTTTCCCTCGAGGTGATGGAAATTCACTTTCACGATTAGCACTTAATTCCTTCTTAGAAAATGATTTGCTTATAACAACTCCTAAAGTCTTCTAAGTCTTTAAAGTATGCTGCAAAGCAACATCCATAAATTTGTATCTTGACTATAAAAACAGTCTCCGCTTCCTCGTGAGCCACACATTATTCATGTTAACTGGGTCACTTTGGAAAGTGAAATTTAACTTCAACCTAATGACTAACTGCTTCGGAATGTCAGTATTTTCTAATCAGAGCTCCAATCTATATGCCGATGATCTGGAGTGAGTAATAAAATGGGTGAAAATATTCACATATTCATCGTACCCCAACTTGCCGTTACATTTGATCTTAACGATCCTTCAATTGATTTCCATTCCCATTCAGCTATGAGAAAAAAAACTTTCTTCTAATCATATCTCGAAGCCAATGACTTCACCAATGAGTCATTTAATGAATTTCCCCAGATTTCACTTTCCCGATATCAACGACCGCCACAGCAGCCACGATCAAAGCCACCACCAAGACCGCCACGACCACATCGCACCATGTGCCGTAAATATTGGATCTCAACCGTTTCGGGAAATTTCTTTATTTTTACATTTGCAAAGCTCCGGTGATAGTGAAACTAATTGGCTATAAGTCCGTTAGACCAGGAGAGGAAGACCAGTTTTGGGTCGACTTATCAGATTTCACCGGACGACGACAACATTGTTTGTCTCTTGCCCGATGACTTTGTATTTCCCACCGAATTGTGAATTGTGGTAGCTCCAGTAGCGCCAGCGTCATCGCCATCGCCATCACCAATACCCCCAACATCACCACCCATAGAAAGTGAACGTGACACGCCAGTTTGCGAATCGGCTAATTCGCGAATACTCGCGCACCAGGTAGCTTGGCTGTTTTGTAACTAATCCGTCTACCGTCATGTTAACAGCAAATTGCCATTCGCGTGTCATTAACCTCGACGTGTCAATTTGCGATTATGTTTATCACTTTTGCAATTTTTTTTTTCGGTTTATTTTTTTCGCAAAGATTTTCTCCCGCCATTCATGAATGGTTGTGTATTAGTCGAGCGGAGTATGCGACGAACGCGCCTCCTACCAATGTTCGTACCACGACGTGCGGTAGTGGGACGAAAGGAACTGCATCGAGAGGGAGATTGAATTTCACCGAACGATTTTTAATATTTTTACTGCTTCGACCGCCGACAGTTTGCCATTGGATCGTTTACTTTTTTCAAGATTTTTAAATTTCTTTTCAATAATTTCCTATTCGATCGTCACGTGAGAAGAAGAAAATCGAAAAGCAAAACAGAAAACAACAAACGAAAATGTTGTTTGCTTCTCTGTTTATTATTTAAAGACACAGCTCCTCCGACGTGGAGAACTTTCTAAGTGAAAGTAGAAGTACGAACACGAGCTCGGATTAAAGCTGTGTATCCGTTCGTCAAATTATAGGGTATAGAGTATCTTGACCTACATTGGAGGAGAAAAGTGTTTTTTGTTTTTTATTTTGTTTTCATTTTTGTGGTTTTACTTTCGATATACAAGTAGCTTGGGTATCGCAGCTGCATGTGCTTGTTAGGTTTAGAAAAGAAAAGCCAACAGTCGAACGATCTAGAAGATCAAATCCAGGAAAAATTGTTGATTGGAACTCATAAGGAAATTGAGACCATTTGTGGGCACTGGAGGCGTATACGCGATATTTTACTTTGGTTTCTTTTATGTGCAGGTTGGCTGGTGACGTTGCGTTTTATTGAGAATCTTTTAATGATGGTGATGAAACTTTATGAGATTTATTGTGCTCATTTATATGTGATTCGATTAGCATTGTTACCATTAATGTCGTAGAAATCAGTACCACTGCTTCACTCCGATAAAACAATCAATTTTTGATTTGATGTTATCGCTTGATTTGGGTCCGGAATTTTTTCATTTTTTCTTCTCTTGTCACATTATTCTATTAGGGAATTTCCTCATGTAATTGCAAACCTTAAAGAAAACAGGAACACTGTTGTTTGAACAAATTCGGTTATTTGTTTTAAGAATTAAGCACAAGGTTTACTTTTTTAACCCAGCTATTGATACGTGTTTCTTGCGATCGATAGATATTAATTCGATTTGGAATAAGTGTTGTTTCGAATTAGGAAAATAATAATACGAGGCAATCTGTTCGAATTCATTTTTGCAAAATATTAGTATTTTTAATATAATATTTATGATACCTTGAAAACGCATTTGGAATTGTTTTAGGAATAAAACTAAATTAAGGGAGGAAGACATGACGGAATATAACTTATTTCAATTAAGCAATATTTTCGACTCTGTTGTTAATCGGACTTAGCTCGATACCAAACCGATGATAGACATTTTCTTATTTTGCACATTAAGGAGTAACGGAATTGTATTGTTATACATATTTCGTACAGAGATTTGGTAAAAAGTAAACCATTTGTTTTTTTTGTTTTTTTTTGAAACTGGGTGTAGAGAATCGGGCCGGTTGCGTATAAACACTTATTTTTCGTCTATCCATATTTGAATTTGAATTTGAATTTATTTATTTAAGGCATAAGCTAACACATAAGATGTATAATCTTTTAAATTGTGAAGCAAACAAGTGTAAAAAAAAAAACAAAACAAAACTAAACTAAGCAGATAATTGATTTATAATAAGTAAGAAAGAAGAAAAGAAAACTAGTACCTAGACCAGTCTGCTCTAGATGACACTAAAAAAATAAAAATAAAAAAAAATACATATGTACATATGTATGTATATGTACATATATGTACAGGGTGTCCCACGAGCAGTGTGCCAAAAAGCTAGAGCGTGTAGGTCTGGTCAAGACAAGAAAAAAATTAGCCGGGAGGGGCAATTTTCTAAAAAATTGACTTAATTTAGAAAAAAAAGTATTAGAAATCAACAGTTACATCCGCAATGCCGTGATATACTTTTTTGTAAAACCAGAAACCTCTTCTTTCATCTTGTTTTAAACGAAACTGTTTTAAGGAAGAGTTTTTGAGAAATTAATTTTCAAACTCAAAATTTTGGAAAAAAATGAAAAAAAAAAATTTAGAACTATTTTTTTTCAAAATTGTATGTAATTAAATGCTAATTTTTTTTTCAAAAATTCAATTCTCTTATTAGTTTCTAGTTAAAAACAGAAAACCGGATGCAAAAATGTCTTGTAGTTTTTGAGAAATTAAAAAAAAAACCCGAACCATTTTCTAAGAAAAACTTTTTTTTTTGGTTTTAACGCGGCTGGACTTGTAGGCAAATTAATGTATGAAACATTGACCTCTTTTTTATTATTTTTAAAAAAATCGGAGTTTTAATATAATAAGTTTTCAATATGATCCCCATTTTTTAGAAGGCAAAGATTATATCTCCTTCTAATGGCTGCACATAAGTCAAGCAATTTGACTCCAGCGGCTTCAATCCGTTCTTTCAGTTGTTCCAAAGATACTATTTCCACTTCGTAAACATAATTCTTCATGAATCCCCACATATAAAAATCTAGAGGAGTTAAATCTGGTGATCTAGGTGGCCATTCCGTGGGGCCCCTTCTTCCGATCCCAAGGTCACTAAAATGATCATCCAGCCAGTTTCTAACCCGTGAGCTGTAGTGTGCTTGTGCTCCATCTTGCTGGTAGATTAAATTATCTGCTATGGCCAAAGGAACGTTGTCCATCAAATCGGGCAAAAGGTCTCGTAGGAATTGCAGGTATGATTCTCCATTAATAACGGCATTCAAAAACCGGGGCCCGATTACAGTTTGTCCAACAATACCAAGCCAAACATTACAGCTAAAGCGGTGTTGTGATTTATTTCGTTTTTTGTTGTGTGGATTGGTGCTACTCCAATGATGCAAGTTGTGGAAGTTAGTAACCCCATCTCTGGTACACTGTGCTTCATCCGTCCAGAATATCCTTGCAAAATAGTTTCGTTCAGTTTCATCTCGAAGCAGTAATGATCGACCAAATTCTGCTCTCAAAAACTTGTCGTTTGAGGTGATTTCCTGAACTGGCCTAAAATGGTACGGGTGTAAGTTTTCGGTATGAAGCACTCTCCATAGTCTAGATTTGGGCACTCCAAGCATAATAGCTATCCTCCTTGTACTAAGGGAGGAATTACGTCGGACCAAATCCAAAATTCTTTCATCTAAGATTCCTGATCCATCTGTAACTGATCTTTCGCTTCTTTGATGATCAATTTTGAAAGAAAATAGTTCGAAATTTTTTTTTTTCATTTTTTTTTTTCAAAATTTTGAGTTTGAAAATTAATTTCTCAAAAACTATTCCTTAAAACAGCTTCGTTTAAAACAAGACGAAAGAAGAGGTTTCTGGCTTTACAAAAAAGTATATCGCGGCATTACGGATGTAACTGTTGATTTCTAATACTTTTTTTTCTAAATTAAGTCAATTTTTTAGAAAATTGCCCCTTCCGGCTAATTTTTTTCTTGTCTTGACCAGATCTACACGCTCTAACTTTTTGGCACACTGCTCGTGGGACACCCTGTATATCCTAAAGCGATGTGCTAAAGTGTTGCCTAAATTGCCTTTTGAAGATGCCGATGCTATGTTAACTGGAAGCGAATTCGATAGTCTTACGGCGTAAATGAAAAACTGTTTTTCTGTCACTCTGTAATTAAAATTGGGTAATATCAATGTTCCACTTCTCTCAGATGTAGCAAACCGAAGACTCTGATAAAGATATGATTGTGCTTTGCTCTGCATGAGTTTGAAAAGAAAAGTTAATATCCTAAACTTAAGGAGGCTTTGAAAGTCTATGCCAAGCAGGGTTTTAACGAATGACGAGATGTGATCCCGCCGCCGTAATCTGTATATGAAACGCACTGTGCTGTTGAGCGCAACGGTTAGCTTGCGTGAGCTGTAACTATCGAGATCGCAGAAGACCGGGAGTGCGTAGGTTAAAATAGGGATCAGTAGCGTCTTGACAAGCATTGATTTAATGCTAATTGGGAGACAATTTCCAGCGTAGCGTTACATTGTTACATTGGTGATGTGATCTCCCCACGTAAGCAGTTGATTAAAGATGACTCCAGTGTTTTTAACAGTCCTTACATAGTCGATGTTGCTTCCGCTGGCTGGGATTGGTGGAAAGTTACTTAAGTCTGGGATAGTACGACCTATGACAATGGCTTGGCTCTTGGTGGAGTTGAGCATAAGTTTGTTTTTATGTGACCATGGTGTAACGGCATGGAGATCCTCATTTAACCGCGCAGTAGCGTCTGCCTTTAGGTGGAATGGGTAGCTGATGTATAATTGGACGTCGTATGCGTACATATGTACCTTACAGTGTTTGAGAATGGTAGGAATGTCGTTATTAAACAGCGAGAACAATAAGGGCCCCAGTATAGATCCTTGAGGGACTCCCGTTTTGGTTTTGAGAAAGGTGGATAAGTAACCGTTAGCATATACAGCTTGGCTGCGATCTCCAAGGTAATTCCTAATGAGTTTTAACGCCAAGGAATCCAAATTAAAATAATAGTTTAGTTTTTTTGAGAAGAATTTCATGTGGGACACTATCGAATGCTTTAGAGAAGTCTAATAATACTAACGATATCACATAGTCCTTATCAATTTCCTAGCGAAAGTCTTCAACAATCTTTAGTAGCGCGGAAGTGCAGCTGTGTTTTGGCCTGAAACCTGACTGAAATGGTGAGAGGAGACTATGTTGATTTAAGAAGGAGTTTAATTGCGTGCTCAAAAGCTTTTCGAAAACCTTGGATATGAATGGCAGTATAGCGACCGGGCGGTATTCCTTATCATTATTATTTCCCGTTTAGGAACGGGTATGATTTTAGAGGCCTTCCAGGAATTAGGGTAAACGGAGGTGGTAAGGAGCTATTAAATATGTGAGAGGTTTTAAGACGGTATGGATGATTAGTTTTAAGAATTTGGGGTTCATGAGATCCAAGCCAATGGCGTTAGATTTGATTGCAAGGGTTGATTTAAGCACATCCTCTTCGTAGATTCTAGAAAAACCAAAGCTATAAGTCAAGTTGGGCATATTACGGGGATCTATAATGTCGCATTCGTTCGGATCCCCATTGCCATTGTCAGAGAGAGATGCGACTGAAGCGAATTTCCTATTTAGCTTTTCGATATTGATGTCTTCTAAAGTCTCAGCCTTGATTTGTTTACCCATATCTAGCGTCTTAATAATTTTCCACGCTTGCTTAACATCTAAGCCGGTTTTGAATTTGGATGCAAAAAACTTCCATATAATACAAGAGCCGACCGTGTGATGTCCTAAGGCATAAAAAAGAAGGATAAGTTGCATATGAAATGGGTGTTTACTCGAGATATAGTCAAAAGGGCCAAAGGTTGGCGGGAATTTTCGTCTAGGCATTTAAAAAAATCGCTATTTCCGGAAATAATTTTTTCACCTATTCATGGGAATAAAACAGAAGAATGAACGATTCAAAAGTTTTCATTAAATAGTACTCGATGACATTGGGTTGGCAGTCCCTCTCCGACCACAAACCCCCGACAACCCAACTTTTAATACCGCATTTTTTTTTAATGACTGTAGGCATAAAACAGAAAGTTGAAATAGGTACCAAATCAAAGCTGAGGACTTAACATTTACAAATACATGTATAGGTTTGTCTGCGATAAATTGGCCACATGTATAGACAACCCATGATTTTAAAACGCTCTTTCTATATCAAATGTATATCCCGATAAAGCTGAGAGATGTCCTGCCTAACACGTTAAACACTTAGTGTTGCCTAGGCTCAAAATATAAATAGCAACATATGTATCACAAAAAAAAAACAAAAAAAACAATTGAAGCGCTATAATCGGCTTGTTTACTTACACCATGCGGTTGGTTCATGTATTGTGATTCTATAAGTGACTCTCTTAATTTTAGCGATCAAATTAAAATGAAGTGTTTCTTTTGTGATCGAAATGAAAATGTGTTGCATTTGCAAAGTTGTCCAAATCGCTAGCTTTCCGTCAGGTAAACATTTTTAAGTATGGTGATATGAAACTTACCGGTGAAAATTATTATAGTCTCGGTTACCATTCAACATGCTACAAAATTGTGCAAACATTCAGCGACAGTACACCTAAAAAAAAAATTGTATATAAACACGGACTTGATATAAACAAGCTCATCTATGAAACCCAAAAAAATGCCGAATCAACTAAGTTAGAAAATCTTGATTAGGCATGCAACAAAATCTATAAAAACACAAAAATTTCCTGAAAAATTGAAGGTGGAAGATATTTTTAGTGGGGAATGAGATATTCCTGAAATATTTTTCCGTTTTATAAGTAAACTTGTTCAAGGACCCGACGTACGCAGGCAACGTTCAGATGACGACAACATAAAAATAAAATCATTATGTTCGGGTTTAATATATATTATCACAAAAAGTATTGTCAAACCGTCTAAACATGTAATGCTAGGGTTAGCAATGAAATCAATAACAAGTAGTACAAAAGTAGTAACCATTCTCAATAAATATGGTCACATAGTGGGGTATACCATTGCTGATAAACTTGAAACGGAAATGACATTTACAGTTTACGAGGATAATCAATTAATTCCATCAGTGCAGTTAGTAGACAATCCACACACCTAGCGTTTGATAACTATGATCGCTTGTAGACACTTTTTCTGGTAAGAACACATTACACGATACTGAAGGATTTATATACTAATTTTGTTCACCAGATAACGTGGCACCTACTACAATTAACATAACTAATCCCGATAGATCACCAGTACTCGATTTCAATGAAAATTTCTCTGTCGAACACAGTGTACTCGTACCTCGCAACAGGAACCGATTTGAAGAGATTCAACGCGACATACATGTTTTCAAAAACTTTCCAAAAATATAAAGTTGCTAACACTTCAGAAAATAACAGAAGTTATGGAGGAATGTAAAATTGCCAAACAAATTTCAGTCCTAAATGATTTGATGTGAGCAATTGCATTATCACTAGTTGGCACTTGTCCCATGTGGATTGGATATAATTGCAAAACTGTTGTCGACAATAGCGACGTTCGAAAAATAGGCTACCTACCTCAGATAAACTACTACGTATAACGTCGTTAATGAAACTCTTGTATATGCAAGTAAAATTGCGAATCAGGTAAATCAGGAAAATATTATTGTAACTTATGACTTCGCAATTGCTAAAATGGCTAAACAAATTCAAAATGATTGCAGTTCTAATTTTGACAATATTTTTGTAAATTTCTGTGCATTTCGTATGCAAATGGCTTATTTTAAAGCATAGGGCAAATATATTGGTGGTCCTGGAATCGTTGACATTTTAGTACAAGCTGGCATTCTAGCTGAGGGTTCGGTCAACGGTTTCATTGATTGCAAGCATTTTAACAGATTTAAACGAATTCACCCATTGCTATCAGGCGCATTGCAAATGTTGCATTTTGAGACTTGCCTAGCGCACTCCGAATTTATTCCAGAGAATTTCGTTGACGATTTAACGTATTCACTTAAGAATCCCATTGAACCAAATGAAAAATTAAGACTACCATCTACGCCAAACAATGTTTTGGTTGGGCTCTCAGCCATAGTATGCGAACTAGAATCATAACGAATTTGCAAGAAGATATTCAAATTAACCGCAAAGATGACGTATCCCACGAGTTGCATAAAAGTAGAATCGACAAGGACAGAAAGCCCTTGATAGTATTGTCAATACAATAAAACAAAATATGAACCCGTTCGACTCATATCAATAAAAATGAATTGTTTAATATTACAACAGGCAGAGCAGTTTCTCTTAAGGTAGCTGATTTTTTGTTAAATGTGAATGAAGTAGGCCGGCACCAAAAGCTCAATTTTATAACAGAATGTTAGAACACCGATCGTTTTTACAAACCAATTAAAAGCAACGTAATTTTCCGACAGATTGTATTAAGATAGTTCAAAGTGACGTGAGTAAGCAAGCGGTGCCTTTCTTATCCGTTAGCTCTCTGTCAACCTACAGGAGAGATGCATCGAACTGATAAATCTGTTCTTGCAAGAAACTTAAAATTTATTATTGGATCCGCGAAACCTATATTGGCAGATGTAAAGATCATTGATGGTGTTTATTTTTTACATATTTTAGGACATAAGGATACATAAGTAATTTTAATAAAAATTTGGGCCACAAATTCTTCCCAGATACATTTAATTTTCGATCGATATATGTCCACTTCTATTAAGGATTCTGAGCGCTACCGTAGACACGAGCAGGATATTCACTATTCCATTGTTGTACCGCAACAAGCTAGGCCAAATGATTTCATACAAAGTTTGAAATATATTAAATTCAAAAAAGAAATTGTTAGGTTCTTGTCGGATTACTGGGGAAACAATTCGATGGCATGTATAATTGGGAATAAAAAAATATTTATGACAGTTGAAGAACTATGTTTTTCATATCGCTCAGAAGGAAATTATGTCATTAAAACCAATGAAATTAATTTAGAGTGTTTCCACGAGGACGCAGATTCGAGGATTATCTATCACATTGGCAAATGTTCTGAAAATTCAAAAATAATTTTAAAGGCTTCAGACACGGATATTTAGGTCACATCTATACTTTCCCGGCAAACAAATTTGGATGGTAAATTTCGTTGTATTAACTGCGTTGCCTTAGCGGCAGCTCACGGCTCAAGTCTATGTCGCGCTTTACCTGCTTTTCACGCTTATACTGGTTGCGAGTATACGTCAAGTTTCTTTCGTAAAGGCAAAGCAAAACCGTTTCAATTCCTTCAAGAAAATAAAAGAAATCAGGATGTGTTTGGTTCTCTGAATTATGTGAATGATATTGATGACGATGCAAAAATGAACGTATTACAAGAGTATACCTCACTGATGTATGGAGTTAAAAGCTGCAATAATGGTAATACTGCAAAATACGTTAAATTTTAAAAACTTTATGCTAACAAGCATAATCGAGCAATGAGACATTTTTCAAAAAGAAGATTAAAAGTTTGGATTCCAGTCTCATTCCATCTTGCTGGAGTTCTTTAAAGCAAAAAAATTTGGGTACTATTTACATCAGCTCGATGTGGCAAAATGCTACCAATGCCACCTGCGCTATATTTAACGCCAAGAATGTGGATGGGTATTAAAATTCGATACTAACGATTCAGATTCTGCTTCAGACTGGATTGTTAAAATTAGATTGTTACTATTGAATTGTTAAGCAAATTAAATTTGTTTTAAGTATTATCTTTCTCACTAATCTGGTTAATATGAATTTAAAAAAAATGTATGTGTAATCACGTGTTATATACGACTGATATGAGTTGACTGATATGGGTTGTCTACACATGTGGCGAATTTATCGCAGACAACCCTATATATTTGTAAATGGTAAGCCCTCAGTTTTGATTTGGTACCTATTTCAACTTTCTGTTTTATGCCTATAGTCAATCAAGAAAAAAATGCGATATTCAATATTCTGTTGTCGGGGGTATGTGGTCAGAGGCCAACCCAATGTCTTCGAGTACTATTTAATGTAAGCTTTTGAATGGTAACTCGTTCATTCTTCTGTTTTATTCCTATGAATAGGTAAAAGTTACGTACCGGAAGTAGCGATTTTTTTTAATGCCTGCGCAAAAATTTCCGCCAACCTTTGGTCTTTTGACTACATCTCGAGTAAGCTTTCATTTCACATGCAACTTATCCTTCTTTTTTATGCCTTAGGACATCACACGGTCGGCTCTTGTATTAGTACAAGAAAACTAAAATCTGTATTTAAAAAAGCAAAATTAAGTACATAACTTAAATCAAACTCATTTTTTTCTTACACTAGAGCTTTTCACCACCCTTCTCTCCTTCGTTTGTTTGTTCAAAAAGAGCCCACAAATTGGGGGCGCCGCCAATCGTTGATGTCACTCCTTGCTGGCTGACTGGCAAGAGTTGCCGAGTATTGGCGGCCGGGAGTACTGCCAAATCGCGTCGCAACAGGGAGCTTGCTAGCCGATCAGACTGGAAGTTTCTCTACTTTCTTAATAAAGTTGAAGATGTCTGTCGTACGAGCTGAACTAATCCCATGATTTCTCTTCCTTCTTCCTAAGACGACAGAGGGCGATACACTCGCATAGTATGCAGTTTCCTCGTCCTCTAGACAGAGTCGACACTCGATTTCAGACGAGAGGCTAATTTTGCTAAAATGATATCTCAGATTATAGTGTCCCGAAAGGTAACTGACCCGTTTTCTGATATCATTTCTACGATATTTAAGAATATTATATTAATTGAGTGTTTGTTCAGGGGCCTGTTTGGCCTAGGTCCTGGTACTTACATATACGGTACTTATACGGTTTCAACGTTTCGAGCGCTGCTTGACTGCCTGAGGGCATATTAATGGTTACACGTCTTATGGGGGTAATCTCATGTGAGCGCATAAATTTTACCAGTTTTAGGCAATTTTTTTTTTATAAGACAATGAAATTCAATCATTTTAATATTTTTATATGCTTTTATTTGTATCTTAAACTGCATAAAAAAAATTGTTTTCTTATTTTACATTTTTTATATATATTTTTTTTATCGGTTTTTGGTATCGGTGAATTCCTTCTTCTATGGATCAGAGACTGCCTTTCGGCTTACCAATTCAAGTCGTTTTGGGTGGTTTCACGTCTGATGTTTGCCAAATAAATACTGGCCGAAAAAAAATCGATTTTTCGAAGTGGTCATATAAGACTACCCCCTTATGTCAGTTGGATAATTCGGCTTGGAAGATACTAAAATTCGTTGCCAGAGCTGTCTCTATTATCCGATTTGGTCCAAAGATGCCAGCGTCGGAATCTATGCTAATCATATCCAGCTCAAGAATTTGTTGTAGAATGGACATGCAGACCTAAAAATGATCTGTCTCTGAGCGAAGGAGTCTGATTGCACTGTGTATTGCAACCTTTTTAAGAAACAGGCGGCCGTTGGGCAGGTTGGCACAGCGCTTGTAATGCCGAGACATGCTAGTCTCTCAAGGCGTTGGAGTTTAACTATTGTAGTTTTTTGTTCAACTTTAGTCCACCATAACAAATAAGTGAGGATAGGTCTTACTGTCGCGGTATATAACGAGTGAATTACTCTAGGTTTTAAGCCTCAGATTTCACCATAGGTAGATATCTGACATCTTTTGGAAATCCTATTTTTTACCGTTGAGGGATATGAAGCAAGGTTGTTTTTTTCTGCTTTTTATAAACGGGACTAAGATTATCTTATTTGAGTTTATCCATAGTCCTTTCCTGCTACACTAGTCAGAGATAGACTGAAGCACAGGTTGCAGGCGTTCATAGGCAGAAATTTCGCATTTACCCTTAACAATAACTACATGGTCATCGGCGTATCCGATAATCTCATAACCAAAGTTGGTTAACTTGTAAAGTAGGTCGTCGATGGCTATCGGCAAGAGAAGAAGTGAAAGGACTCCACCTTGTGGGCAATTTTTAGCTCCCGATTTTGCCACAGAGGCCTATTCGGATGTGGCTGATATAATGCGGCTCTCAAGTATCATTCTCACCGAGTGGTTAATGAGGTGGTCTACACTCTGCGGTACGGTGCAGTGGTTATTGAGTTGTAGCCAGTATTATCAAAAGCCCCCTCAATATCGAGGAAAGCGCAAATTGCAATCTCCTTGCGTTTGACGCAATTTTCAACATGCGCTACTAATGATGCAGCGCGTTCTCAGTAGATCGTCATTTGCGGTAAGCATATTGGTTTGGATGTAGCGGTATCTGTTTCCCTGTTATACCCTTAAAATGGAACTCTATCAGTTTTTCCATTGTTTTTATTCGGAAAGATGTTAGCCTAATAGGGCGATAGGAATTAGGTTGTTCACTTGGTTCTCCAAAGTTGCTGATGAAGACAAGCTTGACTTTTCTCCAGATTTGAAAGATGTATCCCAAGCTAAAACAAGACCTAAAGAGAGCTATCAGTAGTGCTAGGATGATGTCGAGGCTTTTCTGGGAAATAGCAGGTAAAACAACGCCTTTATCTGGAGCTTTGTAGGACTTAAATGAACCAACTGCCCATTTACTCGTAACTCTCTCGGAATTGAGGAGTCTGCAAGAAAGGCTATTTGTTCTGCTATCGATATAGTTTGTGACCTCCGTTGGAGCATCAGGAGATCCTTGCTGTGTAGTAGAACTAGGGAAATGTACCTTAAATAAGGTCTCAAGAGGCCATTTGTATGCTCTTGGAATATAGATTTATATTATAGACTTGGGCCGCAGTTGGTAGTAAGCCTATGCTTTCGCAATGTTTTCTTCAAGAGCCTTTTTTGGATATCCTCAATTTGAGGTTTTATTTTGTTAGGGCAGATCTATAATCAGTCCAACTCTTCGTTCCTTTAGCTCTGTTGGCAACGGTGAGATTATATCTAACAAATTAAATCTTCCTACTAAAAGAAATGTTTAAGAGTGCAAAACAGATAGTTAAGAAAACTATCAAAAAAATCCAGAAAAAAGTAGTTTAAATGAACTGAAACAAAAAACTATACAAATGTTTAATATAAAAATAGGCAGCTATTAACAAAATGTATGCTTAGTCAATCAAGTAACTAAGAGAAAATAAAAATCAATTAATACATAATAAATGAATGAAAAATAAATATGAAATAAATAAAAATGCAAACAAATAAACAAACGCATAATTACCAATAATAAATAAATACTGTAAGAATTAGTTCGTTCTGGCTCTAGCTCTTATGAATATTTCATAGCGACAGCTGATCTCGATAGTTTCAGAGAGATAACGGGGAGACATATGTCAATAACATTTCGTTTATATCGCTTTTAGTTACATACAAATATTGTTTTTTATTGTATTGAATATATTAAAGTTTATGTTCACTAAGCTACGTTTTGCCTTAATTGGTATGAAAGTGCAGTTGAAGCGGATTGAATGCTTGCGCAAGTTTGTGGTGACAATTTTCCAACTGATAAGTCGTATAGGGAATGGTTTCGACGTCTTATAAAATTGTGATTTCAGCGTTAAAGATAATCCTCGCTTAGGACAAGAAACAAAAATCGAAGACAAAAAGATTTTCGGTGAAAATCCGAGTCAAATGCTAATGAAGCTGCAGATTCATTGGGAGTAACTCAGTAACCATTTTCTCCAGAATTAATATCAATGGGATCCTCATGAATTGAAACTGAGAGATGTTGAAAGGCGATTTTTCGCTTGGAAGCAGCTGATTTAAAGGCAAAAGAGAAAAGGTTTTTTTTACGTCGGATTGTGACGGGGGATGAGAAATGAAAATTCTACCATAATCCCACTAAGAAAAAATCGTTACCGTCTACCTCAACATCAACATTAAACCATAATTTGAGTTCGCAAGTCATGCTGTGTATCTGGATAGAACAAAAGGGGGTTGTGTATTATAAACTCCTGCAATTTACGGAATCAGTTACGAGCAAAACGGCGGAAATATGAACAAAGCCATGACAAAATAAAAAAACCGACCTAATTGATTAATATTCCAGATAATAATAAATGAATATGTAGTATTTAAGCAAGAAAATAAATAAATAACGATTGAATAAAAAATTGCACAAGTAGAAGTTAAAGGGACTGAAAGCGTAGAATTATCGGCCGATGGACTGGCCTATATTTAAATTAAATGCATTTCCGCTGGCTTGCTGTGTTAACTTAGACAAGGGAGGAACATATAGGGTCCGCCAAATAACTTCTTTTTTTTTTGTGAAAATGCTGTAAAAAAAACTACTGAATATTTTCTCAAATTTCTTTTTTTATTTGAAAGTACAATCCTTCCGGTTAATAATGGAAAATAATTTCATTCAAATGGCTGCCTCGACTGGCCATGCAGTAGCCTACACTATCGGTCCAATTTTTAAGCACATTATCGATTGTGTGCAGCTGTATTTCACCAATGGCTTCACGAATATTGTCCTTTAAAGCGTCAATTGTCTCTGGCTTGTCGGCGTAACACTTATCTTTGACGGCACCCCACAAATAATAGTCCAACGGTGTCAAATCGCAGCTCCGAGGTGGCCAAACGACATCAGCTCTGCGGCTGATAATGCGATCTTCAAAAACAGGGCGCAAAACGTCGAGTGTAGCTTCGGCTGTGTGGCACGTAGCGCCTTTCTGTTGAAACCAAATATTGCCAATATCCTCCTCTTCAATTTTTGTGAACAAAAATTCGTTCAACATGGCCCGATAACGATCGCCATTGACTGTAACGGCCACTCCTTGCTCATTTTCGAAGAAAAATGGCCCAATTATGCATCTGGACCAAAATCCGCACCAAACAGTGGCTCGTTTTGGGTGCACCGGCTTTTCAATGTATGCGTGCGGGTTTTCTGTGCCCCAAATGCGACAATTTTGCTTGTTTACATACCCGCCAAGATCAAAATGAGCTTCATCTGAAAAGATGATTTTTTTGGCAAAATCGGCATCTTCTGTAAGTCG
The DNA here is from genome assembly GCA_958301585.1 of Merodon equestris. Classification (NCBI taxonomy): domain Eukaryota; kingdom Metazoa; phylum Arthropoda; class Insecta; order Diptera; family Syrphidae; genus Merodon; species Merodon equestris. The sequence goes on along the minus strand of OY284413.1, from coordinate 204,625,877 downwards.
ATCGCAGGCCCACTTAGCGAAGCGAACCATATTTCGAACCACAACCATATTCGTTCAGCGGAAGGATAAAACTAATTATCTGTCAAATCAGACATGAGCAAAGTGTTACCATTCACGAAATAAGCACTACTTGAAAAAAAAAACGTTAGATGGCGGAACCTTTATAAATTAAATATCAATCACAAAGCCTGTTTACGAGAAGATTCTTACCAGAAGATCAGCAAGTATTTAATTTTTCGTCAAGCCTTCCAAAACGTTTACAAATCAGTATAACGTATAAAATAATTTGTTTTGTAACCCTTTTAGAAGAGGGAGCGCCGTGGCGCAGTGGGTAGTGTGTCGGCCGCTGACGCAAGATGAGCGAGTTCGGATCCCGATAACACCAACGCCATCGAATGATTATTTCGCGGCGTCCCTCCTCGGCGGGGTACTGGCAAAACCCCCCGTTGTATACTTGCCATGAAAAAGCTTCTCGGCTCTCGCCGTTCGGAATCGGCATTAAGCTTTAGGTTCCGTTCACTTATGTGAAAAAACAAATCGCACACAACATAAGTGAGTAAAAAGTAGCTTGGCTCTGGCTCCACATGAGCTCCAACGGCATCTAAGGTGTCTGTCTGGCAGTACAATGGACCAGTATTTGTGTCTGAGTGCTCCAACAGATAGCAGCAGCCTCACAAAAAAAAAAAAAAAAAAACCCTTTTAGAAGACATTTAGCAATAGATATACGTCGAAATCGCTTTAAAAATAGCAATCTTATTGTTGATAGATAACTTCGATTGCCTGCGTTTAAGGAATATAATAAAGCAGTCGCTATTTTTATTTTTTTTCAAACTTTGGGTGACGTGAGCACTACAAGGCAATTTTGAATCCAGATATATGCCTAGGTACTCAACTGAACCATCCCAATTTATCTCGATACAATAAATAAGAAATGGCTTCTGATACGTTACATTAGCTTTTCTTTGTCAACCAAATGCGGTAGATTCGGTTTTGAAAAAATTAATTCTTATTTTCCAGCACTAGTCAAACTTTTCTACCATCTCACTCGCATTTTAAAGTGAACTCTATATTGAGAGTAAGCTACGTGTAAACATAGATATCCTCGGTAAAGATTGGCGCATGACGATCTGATAGCCAGGAAAATTAGAAATAAATAGGTTACACATAAAGAGTGGGCCCCAAAACTGATCCTTGTGGATCTCCAATGTTGAAGCTAGTGATTTTTGACATACAGGTACCAATATGCCCTAAAAAACTACGACTGGATAACTGGTAACTTTGGACAATTTTGATTAGATAAATGGGGGAGCTAAGGTTAATCGTTAAATGCCACTGCGGCATTGAGCAAGATCAGATACCAGTTGATTTTCCTTCATGATTATATACTCTAAGAGTATGCCTTACTCCAAAATGGATGTTCGGGACAATGTTTTTTTACCATAGTATACTCAAGAATATGAATTTTGATATAGACATAGAATAAACATTTTTGTAGCTAGTGGAAGACTCATTTGGCTTTCTCGGTCTAAAATCTTAAAATTGTCCATTTATCCACTTATTGGAAAAGTATTGACTTTTCAGACATGCATTGACTAAGATCGTTAAATATTTATACCCAAAGCATTTTAATGTTTTACGTACATAGTTCTTTCTATATCATCTAAGCCTCCCATTATATTGATTTTGAGGGAACTTACAGTTCAATGGTGCTTCCAGAAACAAAGGTGCTTAATGGAATGTTACAAATATTATTGTCAAAAGTCTGCATTTTTTATTCAACTATAATACGAGTTTCACACTCCTCTAAGTTTAGAGCTGAAATTTAAAATAAGGCTGTCGGTTTTAATTGTGTGAAAGATCAACTGGAACGTTATATTTAGTTTTTCTGCATCGTTTACGAATTTAATCAACGACATTATCTATAGTAATTTTGCTAGAAATTTTGTCTAAGTTATATGTAATACCTCTAAGTCCTAAAATAGTGATTGAACTAAATCTGAGCCAGCTAGCACTTTTAAAATCGTGACAGACATCATGAGCAACAGGTTAAGACAGTAAATTGAAAGAGAGTCTAATCATCAATATTTTCCTACAGTTTAAAGTTATAAAAAGGGATTTATTTTTAATACCAGTATAGAGCAGTAACTTTTTTTGGGAACCTTTTTGGCATTATGCCAAGAAGGCATGTTACATGAGATACAATTCGTGTTCATCGAGTTATGTGGTGTCTAAATTGCATTTTTCGCCATTGTTATCGGAGAAAACATTTATTTATTACGCCTATGCCCGTCCTCTAATTTTCTTCGGCATTTGGTCCGTTTTAGGAAATTTTCTATTAATTTATGCTACAGGCTGCAAGGGGAGTATACAGCCTCCTTGAGAGATATATTGAATACACAGAAGGAATTTCCGACTAATCTGAGAAAGGCACATTTCTTAAAATGGAGTTTTTTTTTTTGAACTCACGGGTCAATTTTTGGAGGTGATAATTCAGAGCTTACTTACTTACAATACTTCTCAGGCCAGCGTCCTATTACAATATCATGACCAAGTCGTCTAGCATCCAAGATTACTTAGTGTTTATATTGGAGGTTCGGTTTTCCTCTCCTTCTTGAACGTCGGTATTCATGCGCTCAATGTGGCCTATGTAGTTCATAGAGTTCGCGGTTGTGTCTTCTCTTCTATTTTCCTTTCGAAGGATCCCATAATCATCTCTGCTGTGTCTTGTTTATCGTCCAGTTTTCCACTTCATAAAGCAAGACTGGCCGGATAAGTGTTTTGCAGAGCATAATTTTGGCCCTACGATTAGAAGTCTCTATTCTAGCTGTTTTGACAGTGGAGTTCAAATTCGCCACGAGGTAGACAAACTCCCCAGCTACCTCCAATTGTAAGTTGTCGCTTGTTAGGTGGTAGGCGATCGGTTTTTGCTCGACAGCATGTAAGTACTTGGTTGTCTCCTCATTTACAATACTTTCAGACCAATTCGCTTCGCCTGTTCTTCAATCGCTCTGAAGGCTTCTACAACAGCATATTGGGGACAATAATGTCTATAACGTTTGCATGTCCCAACAGTTTGACCGACTTGTAGAAGATAGTGTCTTCCCTGTTAGCACCTGCCTTCCGCACTACCTGCTCGAGGACCAGACTGAAGAAGTCGCACGACAGCCTTGCCGATATCCGACAAAAAGTGGTGCGTACCAATTTTTTAACTCGTTTTTCTTTTCCAGGATGTGCCTTAATGTGAAAATTTGGTCTATAGTCGATTAGCCGGGCCGAGAGCAAACGTTCAAACAGCACGCTAAATAGGATCTTTAGGAGGAATATACCTCAATAGTTGGCGCACGAGGTAGGATCACTTTTCTTGAGCATCGGGCAGATAGAGCTGATATCCCAATCGTCGGCATGGTTTCATCTTCCCAAATTCTGCTGATTACTTAGGGCATTCTCGCTACCAAAACATCGCCGCTAGCCCTGAAAAACCATCCGACCCTGCGACTTCCTTTTTCTTCAGCTTTTTGATAGCCGTCTTCTTCAATTCTTGGTAGGAAGACCTCTTATCGCCTGGAGTTGGGATTTCTTTGCGGATCGTTAAACAGCATTAACAAGTTCTGCTTGATCATGTCCACCATTTCCTGCAGGTCAGTGACAAAATTACCCACGCAATTTCGAAGAGCCTACTAGCCCTTTCTGTAAACTGTTATCAGGCTTCTGATTTTTTTATGTCAATCGCGGGTCTTTTTGATATCCTTGAGCTGGGAGGCTGCGTAATTGCATTTCTTTAGTCGCAGTATTTTCTTCTCCTCCTTTTTTCTAGCGCGGTACTCTTCATGCGCTGCTCTTATTTTCCGATAAGTCTTTGGAAAGGGTCTGTTTTCAACTATGCAGACTGAGCCCATATTGCCGGTCATCTTCATATCCCTTTAATTCTGTAACTTGTAACACCATCCTTAAAGAAATTGAGCTGCTATTGTGTAGAAAGGAATAATTTAATCCTTTTAACGTAAGCAAAACCTATACTTTAGCTAACAGGTGAGGTCCAATACGTCTGGTATATTCAGAACACAAGAATAACTGACAATCCTATATCCTGGGGTGCGACGAAAAATCGACTTAGATCTGTAACTCTGGGGAACGAAATTGATTCCTTGTTTATTTGTTAAAAAGCGTGAAAACCAAATTTCGAAGGATCAACCATGGTAAATAAAAATGTTGCTGCCCACTTTACTGAATAACACTTGCTCCAAAAAGTACGACGGAACTGGTCGGCTAAAAGCGACATCTATTATAGCAACTATACATATATGTATGTAAATGTCATTCATGAAAGGTCTTGCAAGACTCACAGACCGAGGTGACAGACATAATCTGTTTCGATACACTTGATTCAATATGCCAACGATAACGTGATTAGATTAACGCAATGAAACAACAAAGTAGCCGTAATGATGATTGGAGTGAGACCCGAGGCTGTCTTCAAAACAGTTATAAACATCAGTGAAAAATTGACCATAACGTCAACATTGAGGTAGTTAAGGTTTATGGCTAGAGTAATCCCAGGTTGTAACGGCGTCAAAATACAGAATAGGCGTGAAACTACTATTGAAATTCGCTATATTTTATAGCTGAAGAAGAAATTGATTGGCAAAACCTTCTCTTGGAAAACTAAGGTAATTTAATGTAAGGCTTACTCGATTCGAAGGTTACCAACAAATCAGAATATACGCCATACGTAAACTTAACAGAGAGTAGGTTGAGTGACAGATAACTAAGCAGTTTTAGCATGCCTTGTTCTACCTAAACAAATTCTATAATCGAATACTAGAATACTAAAAAAATTTACAACAGTAATTGTTTTTTAATTCCACACCCAGATCCGGTGGGACTGAATCAGCCACCGATCTATTTAAGGCATCTTTCCTCCCTATTCTGAAAACCCACATTTCTGAAATCATAATCATTTCCGGTGCATAAATGTCCATCATATGTTCCGAAACCAAATTTGAATATACTGCCCGCTATCAGTCATTACACAACCCCAATTCCAATTTCAAAACATCACGGACGTAATCAGTGACGATCATGTGCCCCCAAAGTCACCATTACAATCCCGTTCGCGACCAAAGACCCAGCAATCACACAGTATCATCGTTTACTTATGACATAATCTTATTTATTTATAAGCAATCCACTTGACATGCCGTCCTGTCGTTCGCTTCCGACCAAACCCGCCGTACTCACTCCAGTTCTTGATTCTTCTCTTCTCTTCCCTCGCAGAAAGACGAAGAAACAAAGTTTTGTGCAGTTCTCTTCGAGAAGAGCAAACTGAACGCAATCGGGCGCTGGACGAGGTCGCACTCTGATGCACGACGACGACAGTCTCTTGCAAGTCGTCGATCGCCACTCTCACTATGTGGTTGTTTGTGCAATAAAAATGCAATAATTATGAGAAACTGGGGCTCCGTGCTCCATGCTCCAGGCTAGTCGATGTAATGTATCTACGAGTATGTATCCACATAGTCGCATGCATGTAAACACTGATTTATTGTTGTTTGCAAGTACGCTGGGCGTACATTCTTCCGCATTTTGTTGAGATACTCCTCGATGCACTGTGTGTGCATGGGCGCGCACTCGTGAGTGTAGACTGAATGGCTAAGGCGCCCACTTGATGCGAGGGTGAGAGGGTGACTGGGATGATGTACGTATGTGTATGGGTATGTGTATAAGGTGACTTAGGTGGTTTGGATGATGCTGCTCATCTTCGACTGCGGAGGGACGACTCGTCTGCCAATAATTTTTCGCGAATTATTTTTTTCATTAATAAATTTTCACGTTTACATGTGATCCAGCAAGCCGGAGTGCCATGTTGTCCTGTGCTATTTATTGAGTGCGTATGTGTGCGATGGTTTTCCGATTCCTGGAAAGGAAAAAAAGAAAATATACAAAGTCGGTTCACCTTCAGCAATGTCGATTTAGTAGTTTGTGCTACTCGGACGGGTACGGGTACTGGATACTGATAGTTTGATATGTATGCTGTGTCTGTCGACGTGCTAATGCTGTTTAGCTAGAAATCGAGTCGAACATTTTACAAAGTCGTCGCGAGTTGTTTTGTTTTGTGCAGTGTTTACACTTTTCGGTTGACGGTGACACCTGGATGAAATGGAAAATGCTGATGGCTTACATATTCTGTGGCAGTTTTCTTTCGGGTAACCCTCGAAAAGAATATGTAGAGGTCGAATAGGTGCATAGGTGCCTACTTGTCAGTTTTTTTAGTCTTGTAATACGTTTTTATTTTCAACGAAGATCTGTGTTTGCACTTTGCCAAGAATGTGGGCAAGGCCATTAGAGCTGTGCCATTTCATTTTCTTCGACTTACATATATCCACGGATAATAGGGGTTTCAATTACACCCCCTTTTAAATAATCAGTTTCTTACTACCACTCATTTCAAAAGGCATTTGCGACATGGTCTGCTCTGGATTCAAGTTTTCACCCACCATATCTTGCAGAGAAGCGTGATAGTATTTGTCTTTCCATTTGGCACCATTTGCTACAGACCGTGATACCTACTTCAAGGCTCCGTCTTGCTCAATTTGACAGCTGTTGCCCCTTACCCTTCTTAATCATAATTGTATTATCTCGGTGCCCTTTCTTTTTTTCTTTTTCTATGTGCTCTCCGCTTATACATTTTGATTTACCTTAGTTGTTGCTTAATCAAGGATATTATGGGTTTCGAAATCAAATATAAAAGCGCACTAACTATATCTCTCCACTATCCTATAATTTTAATTTTTGTGGGATCTTTGGACGTAATATTTTGATATTACCGACAAAACGCCATTGCAATGACTTATGAAGAATTTTTTTTTATAATTCGTGCAGGTTCAAGAGTGTACGCTCTCATGGTGTGGGCTGCAGATGGTTTGTGTCGAAGATGTGCGTTCACTACTCTCCGGGGGTGGTTGTCCTAGATATAATTTGAGAGATTCGACTGAATTTGCGTTGGTTGTAGTTCATAGTAACTCTTTTGTTTCCATGTCATTAAGGTGTTATATTGGAAATGAAATGAACAAACAGAGTATGAATTTTGAAGTGATCTTATGCTGCGAGTGTTATGCCTTCGTCAGCACTTTTTGATCATCTCTCATTCACAATTGATGTTGTTGCACAGTTTTTCCGTATAGCAATTGTTCTTGACTATGGACGGATTTGAACTACATTACTTAGCAATAATCAAATTCACAAGAAAACAAAGAAAACTCGCAATCTACTGTAGCACCTTCCAAGCCGTTGGATGGAACTGATGGCAATAAACGATGCTCTAAATCGGCTGAAATGAACATCACATTTTCATGGACCTTAAAACTGCCAGAGTCGTATGTTTTTATTTCCAAAATAATTCAAAACTGAATGGCTAATGAGTTTTACACCCATTTGTGCCAAAATAAGGATAACGATAAAGCCAATTAACTAGACAAGGGTAGGGCTTCTGTCTAGCCCTAAAATAACCACAATAAGCCCACTGGCCTTAGTAGCTCCACATTATCTCTGTTAGAGGGCCAGTGTTAAAGTTTAGACGCGTTCCTACCTACCTAAGTAGCTTAGTTCTAATCCTAAGTAAAGGGTGTTTTTTTAGAAGTATACAAATTTAGCATTAAATTAAAGACTTGAATCGAACAATATTGTCTTTAATATTAGCTTAATTTAATAGAAAATTACATGCCATTTATACAATTGGCCATACGCATGTCACGACTTGCTCGAATGAAGCACAATTATAAAGCCCAATTTTCGACAACTTTGTGTCGAATAAATGTAATGGTGTCGCGCGCCGTGTGGAAAGTTGCGACATCTTGTTGAAACCAAAGTTCGGTCACGTCAATGCCGTTTAACGGACGAACGAAGAAATAGAAATCATGTTTCTATAGCGCTCCCCGGTATAGACGGTAGCATTCTGGCCGACATCGTCCTTGAAATAATATGGGCCGATGATTCCACCAGACCATTTAGCACACCAAACAATGAGTGTTAATGGCTTTAAGGGAGTCTCGAGAAAGGCTTCTGGGTTTCCTTCACTCCAAAATTAGCAATTTTGCTTGTTTACATATCCTTTTAACCAAAAATGGGGATGGATCAGTTGTCCAGCCCATTCACCGAGCCTACGACGCGTATAATGGTCATGCGGTTTCAACCCTTGCATAAGTTGGTTCTTATAAGCGTTTAAGCCAAGATCTTTCCGAAAAACTTCCACAAAGGGCATAGCTTCAGTAATAATTGATGTGCACGATGGCGAATCGACTCATTCGGATTCTCCTCAACACTGCGCTCCTCAACGGCAATAACTTCTTCTATTCGCACTGTTTGTCGCCTTTGGGTATGCGCATTATCGACTAGAGTGTACGTGGTGCGAAAACGATTTATCTTATTCCGGAGTACTTGCTCAGATATATGATTATGTCGACCGTGAAATGGACGTATCGAAGTTTGGCGAACCGAACCATGGTTTCCAAAATAAATTTGCACAATTTGCTTGCGTTATTCTGGTGTTAATCTGCTCACCTTAAAATGGCAAAACGTTTTAGCCACAAATCATATTTCAAGTAAAAAGCCATCTTTTATAATCCTGGTTGCAACTTTCAGCGACTGGGCCTCGCCATTTCGTTCAGCGAGCATGCCCGAAACCTCATGAACAGGATTCAGTTAATTCTCAGGTTCATCTAAGCATGATGATTCCCCCAGGCTCAAAAATATCCTCTAGTTAACCTTAACTCTACTTACGAACTAAGGAGTGGGGAGGATTTTTCCCAGAGTCACGCACCTTTCTAGGAAGCGTTTTCACCCAACAACCACTAAATTCTGTTTGCTTGCGTTAAGCAACATTGGCAAGATACCAACATGCAATTGCAGTACTAAAACGTGTGAGCGCATGAGCACTGTCAACGTTCCCGTTGGGGATGAGCCGTTTGTCCCTGGCGCCCCGGTAGCAGTGGTAATTTTTTTTTTTTTTTTTAGTTTATTCATTATTCTTAATTCAACAATAATTTAACAATTTTTTATTTGCTTTGTCTACCATAACTATATTGGGATTATTATAATTATTGTTCAATATAAAGAATAGGTAGTGGCATTCGTATTTAGAATTCACATAGTGTTGAATGCCACATCAGAAAGATTTCATATACCATATATTACAAAAATGTAGGTGGAAGTGGTACACTAAAGCAACAAAGCCGTAATGGAGGAACAGGAAAGAAATATAAAAATAACGATCCGACATTGAGCATTAGGGACATCATTAAATAACGTAGGACAGCAAAACCTCAATTTGATTGTGATCTAAACTAAAAAGCCAATTTTTGACTTTGTTTAGGAAGGATGTTCGTATTCTAACTATCCGAATCGAAGGTGGAAGACGATTAAATAGTTTGCAGCTGACTACGAAGTAGAAGTCTCTATAGTGGGTGGTTCGAAAAGAAGGTATGTTTACCAGGAATTCAAGGTTACTGCGTAAATTGCGGGCATCAGAGATCGGGCTCTGCAAATAACCACTTCTCATAAAGAAAATTGTAGACACCTTGTAATAATACAGGTGCCTTACCGACAGGATTTTCAGGTTCTTAAATAGTGTCATGGAATGGCTGAAACTCGAGGAACTCCACAAATCGTCCTAACAGCGCATTTTTGCAGTACAAGTAGAGGCTGAATTTTCGTGCGGTGAGCACCTCCCCAACATCCTTAATCATATTGAAGTTTGGTGTGAAATATCCCGAAATAAACAGTTCTTAGACAATTAGTTTATTACCGGGATATCACCTCTTCTTTGCACTAAGCAATCGGACTCAATAGGGGGAAATGCTTTTGGAGAAATTAACACCGATCCAAGTGGGCTCTATAATTAGGGTAGATCAGGTTATTGACGTTAGGGTCTTGCAATGTGCTTTTCAGTCATTTTAATAAGAACATTCTGGTTAGACTTGCTCCGTCGTTCTGAACCTTATTAGGGTAATACTTAATGAACTGGCACTCTGGCGTCCTGTACATTAAAAGACAGAACTTGACTTGATTTGAGAACAATGACTTTTTTTCTACTATCTGTTGGAGCACTCAGATACAAATACTGGTCCATTGTACTCCATATATAATAATTTTTACACTACGATTAAAATGAGTACTGTGAAATAGCTTCCTTCTCATACAAAAGCCTTTCTCAACTCCAACAAGACAAGCGTCTACATGTCAATTGAAATATTGATACTGGTCAAGCCAGATACCAATATATCAATCAATTCTTCGAGATTCGAGTGATTTCGTGTTGATAAGAGCACATTTTGACAAACAGTTTCGAATATCAACGTTCACGTTCAGGTTTCCAAAGCCGGCTAAATCTTTTTTGTATTCTTTAAATTCTCGATATGCTCTCATAAAAATGGAACCAAACAACTGAACAATATCCCAAAAATGGTAAAACTAAGGACATGAACAAAGTTTTAAGGGTATATACATTTTTTTTTAAATTGAAAGAGCATTGTTTTAAAAAGCCCATCGTGGAATTGCCTTTAGAGACTATATAATCGATATGAATTTTAAAGCTGATTTTCGAGTCAAAAAACTCTCCAAGTTCCATTCGAAATAGTTGTTCTTCATAAAACATATAATTAAATGTCACTAAAGAGAATGAAATTTTTGCAAATAAATACTATGCATTTCTAGATGTTTAACTCAAGATGGTTAATATTGCACCAAATTAAAAATTTTTCAATATACCTACATATATATCTGCAATTCAAAACAGTCCATAAATACATTAAAAACAATTTTAAAGTGATCAGCATAGATCAAGCAGCGGCTCTATTTAATAATTTCGGGTAAATAATTTATAAAAAGTATAAATAAAAAAGGTCCTAAATGGCTTCCTTGAGGAAGACCCGAAAGTTGAGTAGTAACCATCAAAAGTTTACAAGGACTCCATCAAAGTCTTTTACGAAATCTTTATACAACATATCAGTTTGTTTACCTTTTTCAATCTTATTTATACAAAAAATGGTAAAGATACACGATCCGTTACAGAGCCATGTTGTTTAGAAGTTTTTGTACAGAGAAATACAGCTTTTGCTTAACTAGTTTCTTAAAAACATTTGGCACCGAAGGAATTAGAGCAATCTTCAATAATATAAGTGAAATTTTATCGTAACCAGCTTTCTTTGAAATATCGAGACTATTCAAGCCAATCAAAACTTCATTTTCTGTGTACTAGTTATGAGAAAAGTCAGTAATTGGCGATAAATTTGAGATATTAAAATAATTGATATTAGGTATATCATCTGAATTATAAGATGTTTGAAAAAAAATTGCAAAAAGAATTCACGTAGATTGTACATAGGAGTTATGTAATTATGAGTCAAAATGTTAATAAGAAAAGAAAACTGCCTTCTTAACGGGTAATACCACTCTAGAGGCAAAAAAAGGCATTATTTTGATAATTTATTTTAAGAAAATGGAAGAAGAGATCGGTTAGATTTTTTCAGGAACTATTAAGGATACATAGAAGTATGTAAAAAAAAATAATTCAATTTTGGATATAAAATGAGGACTGTAGAGTCACTCTCTTTTTTTGACATACCCAAACGGGCGAACACATGTCATGGGAACCATAGCACCTAGAACAAAAAAGGAATTTTTTTCTTAAAGTACATATCAAAAACTAGTGAAGTACCTACATACGATTTTTTTTTTAAATTCATTTTTGCCAAAATGGAAATTCATTTTTACCAAAATGGAAATTCATTTTTGCCAAAATGGCACGAGTTTGAAAAAAGTTGGACTAAATCGTATGCAAAAAAAAAGGTTTTGCTCAATCAAAATAACGGATATGTATAATATAATCTATAATCCCATTGTGAAGTTATAGTCAAATTTTCAAAGCAATCTATTGAACGGTTATTGAGCAGCACGTCCGCCCGATTTTGAAAAAGTGATTTCGATCTTTAAAAACCGTAAAAAACTCTTTAGTCTGCGATGCCATTTGATTGGCCTCAGCGATGTAGTAATCCCAAACCGGGAAGCCTGCCGCTACTTTCTGAGGTCAAACCGGCTGACCCTATAAGCGGACCAGTACGAATGCAGTTAAGTGGGAAGGTTATGGTCCTACACTTCTGACCATAACAACGCCGGAAAAAGGAAAAGAAGAAGAAGAAGAATCCATCAGTATCAAGTACGTGTTTTCCACTAGAGGTTGATGTAGGTGCCATAGACCACACTATTGTGTTGAAAAGTTTCAAAGTTCAAAAATGAAAGTTCTTTTATTCGAATTTTGCGTGAATCCGTAATCGAGAGAGGAGATCATCGGTACTTAATTCTTTGTATACTGGAGTGATTGCTTCGTAAACTTCTTGAGAGAGTGGTGCTTTGTGTGAGTAATTTTTACATCAGGATCCTTCTCCGCGCGGACACTTGTCATGGTTAGGCGATAGTTTGTGGTCCAAAGTTGCGTAAATGTCATTGCGCATTTTGTCAATAGAGCTTGAATTCCTTCTTATTACTAGGCCATAGTACTTAGACAATACATCAAATAGTTTGCCAGTTAATTTTCCTTTTCTTCTAAGAGACCTTTGAATGTTTTTGAGTTACCATCGAAGCTTCATTGCCTTTTAGACATTTTGTGGTTGCTCATTATAGCGTAATATCGTAAACTCGGTCTAATGCGAACAAAAAGCGCACTAGCACCCAAACGGCATTGTGAATTAGCTTTAAGCGCTAAACGCGCGCTCGGAGGCGCTCCCGGAAAATTTAACACTGAACCACTTAAGGGGTAACACCACTCTAGAGGCCGAAAAAAAGGTGTAATTTTGCGGATTTTTCATGGGATTATGGGAAAAGGGATAGTATTGAAATTTACAGGGTTTATTCAACATATATCTAAGTATAAAAAAAAATTTATTTATTATCGCAAAATAGCGGCGCCACAGCGGATCTCCGATACAAGGTTTTTTTGAAGACGCTCCGCGGGCGTACCCATTCCTCGGCAACCGTGAGAGCTGGAACAAAAATCCAATTTTTTTTGAAACTACATACTAATAGCTATCGAAGTACGTATTTTTCTTTTTTTTAAATTTTTGTAGAAACTGTGCATATCTGAACAAAAAGTATGAATTTTCGACTAAAAAAATAGCAGTAAATTGTTAATAAAACAAGTAATTTTCAAAATATCAAAAAACGGCTACGTACTTCGGAGGAGAATATATATATGAAGCTACTGTAAAAATTTGAAGTCGATCCATGCAATAGTTTTGAAGCTACGAGTACGCCCGATTTGAAAAAAAAACAGTTTCGAGAAAAACGAGAAAAACGAGAAAAACATTGAAACCGAATTCGGCGCGCGCTCCGAAGCGTTGCGGCAGATTTAAGAATTAGACCCCTTCCACATTGAATTTCAATATAAAACCAATTGGATATGTTTTTAAAGTCCTTAAGTATACTTTAAACAAAAAAAAAATCAAAAATGTTAAAACCCTAGAGAGGGGTTACCCCTTCATCGTAGAAAGTTTTGAGGGTCTTCTAAGTTCCCTGAGCGGCTTTATTTTTAGCATTTTTTAAGTTACTTAATCTTTTGTTGCACCACGTAAGCTTAAAGAATTTTTTATTTGTAAAAACTTTTACAAAACGATTAATGCCATCAAAAAGTATACTTTTAAAGATTCATAAGCAACTTCGTGTGAACCACCATCAAATAACCCATTCCAATTACGCTTTGGTTTCAACGAGCTGGTGCAACATGCCACACGGCGCGAAACCATCAATTTATTGCGGAAAATATTTACTGAGTGCATAATTTCACGTAATGGACTTGTGAACTGGTCTCTACGATCCTGTGATCTCACACCTTTAGATTAGTTTTTTTCGGAATATGTGAAGTCAATATTCTGTACCGATAAACAAGAGACATTGGACTATTTGGAAGTCAACATTCGCTGTTATTGCTCATATACGGCCCGAGTTTCTCGATAAAGTTGTTGAAAACTGGGCTTCACGATCGCGTTTCATTCAAGGTAGCCGTGGCACGCATATGCTCGAAATTATATTTAAACACTAATGGCTAAAATTTATTAAATAAAGCCTATATCATAAATATTAACATCAGTTTTAAGTATTTTATTTAATATTGAATTTGAATACCTCTAAAAAACACGCTTTAGAAAGATGTGTTGAATGGGGATTTATTATTATTGAGTTTTCTTCAAGATCTGCCATTGTGTCATTATTTGATCTGTCGTGAAGATGTCTGTACTAAAAGCAGACGTTGTTTACGTTCCCAATGATTAAGCTGCAGCTATAAGCTGCTTAGAAAAGGTTCATGTGTATTCCAGCATCTTTATTAGACCTTAGCTTCAATATCGTTATCTTAAGTTTAGATGTTGTTGACGGAAAGCTCAATCATTTTCATTCAGTGTGAATAGTTCGCTCCGCTAAGCACATTTTTTTTACTCCATTATAATTCATCCAGGGATAGTCCTGCAGGCCATCGCTCTCGCTTCATAGTCATGGCATGTTGGCTAACTTGTTTGTAAAATGCTTGAACGCTATTCCTACGATAGCATCTGTCTATCTATTCGATCTTGTTTTTTTTTTTTTTTATAATTCGTGTAAGTTCAAGAGCTTATGGTGTTTGTCACTCAACCTGGACATAGTGTTGCGTTACTCATACAAGATGCACTACAAACGTCCCATACATCACTACAAAAATGTCCCAACACCTCAAAAAAATTATTTGTCCCACTTCAATTCTTGTCATAGGCAGAGGCACCTCACGACTTTTGCATTAGTACATATTGCAAGCTATCAATGGGACATGTGACAAGATGTAAAGGGTGTATTTTAAAGAGGTATAGAACTTTGAAATGGAATAAAACAAAGATGATTTTTTTAAATTGACATGAGATTGACTTTATTCGAAAAATAATCTTCTGACATTATAATTTAAATATAATTCCTGGCATATGACTGCCCAAAACAAGATTGCCGTTGATCCCAATTTTCATAAGCGAATTTTGTTTAGCGATGAAGCTCACTTTTGATTGAATGGATACGTCAATAAACAAAACTGCCGTATTTGGAGTGATGATAATCCTCAAGTGTATGTTGTGGCACCGTTACATCCACAAAAACTGACTTTTAGGTGTGCTTTATGGGCTGGTCCGTACTTCTTTATAAACGATGCTGGCCAGAACGTTACAGTCAATGGTGACCGCTATAGAGCGATGGTTACTGACTTCTCCGTTCATCAATTGAACAACCGTGATGTGCAGGAGCTGAGGTTTCAATAAGACGGCGCAGCATGTCACACAGCTCGTGCCACAATTGATTTATTGAAGGAAACGTGTGGTAAGCGCATAATTTCACGTTACGGACCCGTGAATTCGCCTCCAAGATCCTGCGATTTAACGCCGCTTGACTATTTTCTCTGAGGATATGTGAAGTCGCTAGTCTACGCCGATAAATCCGAAACGATTGACCACTTGGAGGACAACATTCGCCGCGTTATTGCCGATATACGGCCACAAATGTTGGAAAAAATCATTGAAAATTGGACCTCCAGATTAGACTACGTTCGAACCAGCCGTGGCGCTCATATACCAGAAATTATATTTAAATTATAATGGTAGAAGATTATCTTTCGAATAAAGTCAATTTCATGTCAATTTAAAAAAATCATCTTTGTTTTATTCCATTTCAAAGTTCCATACCTCTATAAGAAACATCCTTTACCTCAAATGAGGTGGGACAATGTACCACTTCACTCCCCCAAATGAGTACCTCATACAAACTCAATAAAAATGCGTGTCCTACCCAACACTATGGACGGGGTGCAGATGATTTGTGTTGAAGATGTTCGTTCACTACTCTCCGAGGGGTGGTTGTCCTAGATAAGATTTGAGAGATTCGACTGAATTTGGATTGGTTGTAGTTCACAGTAACTCTTTTGATTCCATGTCATTAATTTGTGCGTTTCTCGTCTTGTTTTAAGTTTTCAAAGCACATCTTTATTCCTTCATTTCGGTTCGTACTCGTAGAGCTTCCGCCATCTCATCTGATGATGCAGCCTAGCCACGAATGTATTCTGCTTCTCCACGTCTCCAACGAGTAACACTTATTACACTTCAAATTGGTCAGAATATGAGTATAGCAGAACATGAACTTAAAGAAATCAACTCCTTCAACTACCGAGGATCTTTATCAGTATCAGCCAATAATAAGAAGCAATGAAATATTCAGTAGGTTGTCCAAATCCAGACACAAGGGCCTTACGCCCGCCTTCCGGAATGTTTTCATAGCCCTGAAATGACTTTTGCTTGATGTTGATCACTCAATTCCAGTTCTCATTGAAAACAAGTTAACTAACGAGAGCTGTGTCTCTCTGCGGCGCCTTTAACTGCTATGATATGAGGCGCGAGGAAAATAATCCGCCAAGTGGTTTTCACGATTTGAAATCTGTTAAGCATTTATTTTGACACATACTCGTAGACAGCGTTAGGTATTTCGGTAACTAAAACTACTCGACCGCCACCGCATATTGACATTGTGACATTATACATGATCATTGCTCGTCACACTTGGACATCAACGTCAAACAACAACCACTGCATCCATAAATGATCATTTTCATGATCCATTAGGAACAGGGTGATATGGCCATTCTAACCGAAATCTAATGCGATATTTCCCACTTCGGATGCAACTTATATGATATCAGTTTTGTATCATATCAGTTCGCCAGTATCTTCTAATTCATCTGATCGTTCTTGCCATTGCCACCACCATCACCGTAGCTAGGTGAGAAATGACTTAAATGACAACCTCACACCGCAATGCAAAACAAAAGCCTTCCACCATCGCAGCCGGCCACAGAGCGAGCGAGCGTACACCACAATGAAACGTAGCACCTCCAGCAAGCGCGGCAAATACCTGCCTACCTAAATATCTATTCCTCACCAAGTCTCGGCTCGACGACTCAGCCAGACGGTGACGGAAATTTGTCGTCATCGCCATCGCTATCGCCATGAGCGCGATTCTAGCAATTCTACACTGCAATCAGCTAAATCGTACACACAAGTCGGCGTAACGTCGTCGTCGTCGTTGTCGTTGTAACCAGTGTCCTCGCCCTTACCCCAGCTAGAATCTCACCTCTCCCGAGACAGGCGATTAGAAGGTCTATGCTACATATTCGTACTTACGCTGATGCTTGCTCTCTCTCTGAGACTCGGCTATATGATCACAGATCACAGAGCAGCCCTGCAATCACAACAACAACAACAACACCAACATTTTAGTTCCCACAATATAAAATCCAATGCATGCGGAAGTAAAAGTTCAATGCTCGTTTCTGCTCCACAAGTGATTAGGTCAATAATAGCACAAAATGGCAATGGCAACTTCAACGGCTTGCCAGTGTGACTATGAGCACACATACACACTCACTACTGTGTTCTCACATACGGATATAAATACCTGCTGGGGACGAGAGCCAAGTTACAAAGCTACAGAGCTACAGAACTGCATAGCTAGCTGCCGGCTGCCCAGATAGCTAGCGCAGTCGGTTAGCTTCAGTTGGCATACGACGCGCGATTAGGAGGAATCACATCCGAAAGATTTGAATAATGCATCCCATTCGAAGTGGAGTCTCCGTCGTCATCTTCGTCTTCGTCTGGTGACGAGGATAAGGATGCAATTATTTGTGAGCATACGTGTATGTGCTTAAGCTGACAATGAGTGTCAGACGGTAGAGGTGCTGCGCGCCACAGATTTCAATTGCATGTCACATTTTTCTTCTCTTGTTTTGTTTTTGTTTTTTGGTTTATTTTTTTTTGTTTTTTTTCGGTCAACAATTTGTACGATCGGTGAGAAAGTTGACGACTAATTGCATGTGGATCGGATCAGTTGAATAGCGAGTTCGTGCATAGAAAGAGCGAATGCCTTACAGAGCTCGAAGATGCAGAAAGGTACTTATAAATGTACAAGGGGAGGGTTGATTAATTATAATAATTAGGGAACGCGATGCCTGGAATCATAGAGCCTGAAATTACACTATTTTCAATTAAAAGTACCTAGATTCAAAGTCGTTTGAATTGGAGACGATCATGTGAAGCAAATTAACGCAAATCCTTCAAGAAAGAAAGAAAGGTGCGAATGTTTTGGAATTCGAGTAGTCCTGTAAGTATTACATCCTTTAGGAGAGGAAATGGACCATGTAAGTTATGGCTCTACTGTCTGATGTGAGCATAGACCTCAATATCAAAAAGGTTTTAGGTTTCACTAATGTTCGCCAACTTTTATTGTGCACGTTTATAAGGGTTAAATGTGAGGTATTAAAGACCAAGATGATTAGGACCTCATGTAAAGTAATCTTGATTTTCCTCTATTGACCCAGAGAAACCCAGTGTTAAGTTAATAGATTTTATGACATTATTATTCGCGGTTGTCAAAACTAGACATTTTATGGCTAGCTTGTCCTTATGTAATGCTTTAAGGACGACAAAAAAATTGGTCTAATCGTGTATCCTCCCACAACTATTCCTTGCCTCCACATGCTACGAATTTTAGGACAAATAATTTGTTCGCACATCTGTTATAAACAGATTTCATTGATACATACTCATATGTGTATGTTGTCATTGTCAGCCATTCGGATATAAAGGTTAGACTAGTTTTGGTGTGTGGTGAAGCAGCACGAAGAAAACCTCCGAATTCGTGGAGGTTTTCATTTCATTTTCATTAGTTACCGCATTCGCCGAACTTATTTTGAAGGGCACAAAACGGATATTGGTTAATAAATAATTTTTTTTTTTGACAATTAAATAAAAGTCACTTTATTTTTTGAACATACATACATTTGGTTGGAACGCGGATAATAACACTTTGTTCTTTATCGAATACCCGTAAGTCGAACTTTGTTGTGATTTGGCTTGTCAGCGCCTATAAGCCATCGGAATAAACCAAAAGCAAGAAAATTGAGTCCCATACCAATTGAAATTAAAGGGCTTCAAAAGAGGCGTTCATCTATGAACAGCTGCTTCAGAATAGAAAAGGATTTTTATATTGCATTACGACAATCCTGAATGACAAGAATTATGGATTATATCGGGCCAACCATCGATATCAACGGCAAAGTCAAATATCAGTAGGTTTTGATCTACTACGAACTGCTCAAACCGATATTACTGAAAAAAACTCTGTCGACAATCAGACTGTTGATGTTTGCACTTTAATAAAACTTTTTAAAAATAAACTATATTCATAGGCACACTATTGAGTTTGACGCCTAACAATTGGCTAAATTAAATTGGGACTTGGAGCAGCAAGGACGAGAACAGGCCTAATGATGTGAGCCTATTTGAACGAAAATTTTAGAGTATATTTGTCCAAAATGTTATGGAAATTTTCAAAAGAATTTTATTCACTCGTCTACAATAAATCATCCAAAATAATATCATCAAATATTATAATATTCACTAACGCCAGCGTTTCTTTCAACCTTCGCGACACTTCTGGAGCAATATTTAGCTCCCTCAGTGATGCGTTCCACTACGACGCGCTGAGAGCTTGCAATGATGTCAATAACGTCCGCGTATCCAGGCTGCTCTTGCAGAATATAGTGCCTTCCGTGTTGAAACCGCCTGCCTCACTATCCTTTCAAGGACTAAATTGAAGAAATCACACAACAGCTAGTCTCCTTGCCGAAAGTTTCGGAGATCTGTATAATGTCTTTCAGTGTGGTGCGACACATCCGATTCCATTTTGCCGGGACTCGCAAATCGACCATCGTCGTGTAGAGCTCTGGACGACGAATATTGTCGTATACGGCTTTAAAGTCATTAAAAAGATCTGGCAAGATCTAGTCGATCTGCCAGGCCGGAATGCACACTAGTACGTGCCTATTAATGTGGTGTAAAACGACTTAAGACGTTCAGGCAGTATGTACATTGGATAGGATCTTATAGGCAACATTGAGCGGGGTTATGCCTCGCTAGTTGGTGCAAAACATAGGATCGCCTTTTTTGAATATGGGGCAGATAGAGCTGGTATGTCAATTGTCAGGCATGCTTTCATTATCCTAACTTTGACAAATGATCTGGTGCATGATCCCTACCAAAACATCGCCGCCAGTTTTAAAGAGCCCAGCCTGAAGACAATCTGGGCCAGTAGTTTTGTCGGTTTTCAGCTTATGTATAGTTGAGCTGACTTCTCCTACACTTAGCCGGGGGATTAGTTCTTCGACTGGCGCTTGGTTCTCTTTTGACCCCATCACTCTCTCTTGGCCATAATCACTATGCAGCTGTTGGAAAACTACTGGAACACATTCACTCTTTCCTACGAGTCGATGAGAAGGTTACTTTCACAATTTCGAAGAGCCTGGGCGCCCGTTCTAAAGTCGAATGCAAGAGCTTTGGCTTTTTTGTAGATATCTCTAACTTTCTGTCTATCCCGGGCCTCTTCGATATCCTTAAGCGGAGAGGCTGTGAAGGCTCTTTTCTTTTTTCGCAGTAGCTTCTTTTCCTGCATTCTTCTAGCTCTGTACTCTTCCCGCGCTGCTCTTGTTGAGCTTGAGGCATATGAGAGAGACTTTCGCCTAGCCGCCCTCTATAGTCTCTGGCTATTTCCGGTGCGTTCAGTCGTCCAATGTCTAACCTCCGTTTTGTTGGTGGTTGCAGCTCTTTGATATTAGACAACCGAGCTCTGAATCGTGGGCTACCAGATGATGGTCAGAGTCGACGTTTGCGCTCCTTAATCCTCGCACATCCAGGATATTTGATACGTGCCTTCTGTCTATCAGCACATGATCGATTTGGTTGGCGGTTCGACCATCTAGATATAGCCAGGTTGCTGAGTGTATATTTTTGTGAGGGATTCTGGTGCTTATTTCCACCGTATTACTAGCTATCGCAAAGTCTGCTAATCGGAATCCGTTATCTGTTGTCGTGTCGTGGAGCCAGTGCTTTGCGACAAAGATATTTTCCTCGCCGATGTTGGCAGTAAAGTACGAGTACGATTTTGACAGGCTCCGTAGGCTTAGTACATAAGGTCATAGAAAGCCTCTTTGATGGACTCCTCAACATCATATCAAGATTCAAACTCCGTGTGTGCATTTCCAATTTAACATCTTAACCTACCTATACTCGCGTCGAAAAAAAAAATAATACGTATACTCGCGCAAGGTCTCTGGGACCAAAACTCAAGAGCCCGTAGTTTGTCTTCTTCTTCGAATATTTTTATGAAATTTATTTCAGTCAGTAGAGGGAAATATTTTTAACGAAATGAAACTGCACTTAGTAAATAAATGGCAGTCTTCAAATTAGCCTCTTAAAAATGGTACTTTTTCATTTAGGGTACAAAAACGTAAACAATATTTTTTTTTCTAAAAAAAAAACAAAAACCAATACTTAAAGCTAAAATGTAAAGAAACAATAAAAAAAATAACATTCATCACCAGAGGTTTTTTCGCGGCAGTCGGGACAAACCATTATTGCATGTTCCATACAAAAATATGTCTTGCAAGAAACATAATTGTATAGTGTCTTTCAGTTTAGAATTACCTCTTTAAGATTTTTACTTGTATACTCGCGCCGGTTTCGCAGACCGAATAATGCTTGAAACTTATACACGTGCTCACTGCACAAAAAATTAAACCACACTAAAATAAGGCATGAAACAAATCACTAAGCTACCATAAAGCACACTGCGCTAAATTGCACCATTATTAAAATAGGTTAATGACATGGAAGCAAAAAAATTACTGTGCACTACAACCAAAGCGTGAAATTCAGTCGAATCTCTCGAATCCTATCTAGGACAACCACACCGGAGAGTAGTGAATGAACATCTTCGACACAAACCATCTGCACCTCGTCCATGTGATAAAAACCATAAGAGCGTAACTCTTGAATCTGGGCGAACCAAATCGGAACCTTTGTTAGATGCGGATTACAACCAGGCCATTTATATAGTAACTTATCGGCTTGAAATTGATGACCTTCGATCTAAGCCGTTTTCCTCCAACGATCGGCATCCATTTCCTATCCAGCGTATTTCCTGTATCGCAGTAATATCCGCCTAATACTGCATGAGAATATTTTCCAATTTCTATGCGGCACCAGGAGTGTGATATTCCTGCTGCACACCCGTAAATCCCTGTTCTTTTTCGTGCCGTGTCGTCATCGGTCTTGGGAGCCAGGCTAGTCGTTCTTTCATAACAAAAGGTTTTTTACGTGGGCGGTTTGCTCGCCGCCCGCACAACCGCCAGCCTGGTCGGGTTGATATTACGCCCTCTTGCCTAGGACAGTGGCTGCAGATATTAGTAGAGCTCCCAACTGAAAGGGAGGTTATCCAGAGGGCGCCGCGAGGTGGCTGTATGTCAACCTGATGTGAGCAGTGACAAGGATCATCGCTGGCATTTGCGAGCAGTCAGCATCTGCCCTGTATGACAGGTCCAGACCCTCCCAAGCCCGCCTTTCCAGGTTTTCACTAAGTATGCTGGAGGATCCACTGCTTTCATTGTTTTCTAAGTTCTTTCCAGTTCTCTTCACCTAAACCATTATTCACACAATAACAACCGTTTAGCTACCTATATATAAAAAAAATTCACATACGTTTACCAACACAATGGATAAAAAATCCGGCCAAATTACAAAATTCCTGTTAGTTTCTGATCACACGCCGCATAAAAAGCTTTTACTTCATAAAATACTTAGTAAGCAAGTGCAATTCACCTTCTAGAGGTCTTACTTTGACCTCTGTTTTGCTGACTTTAATCATATCCGTTTCTAATACAAATTGCAAGGTTCGTTTTGGTTTATCCTTGAGTATGTTATTGAAGTTGCATCTATTTACGTGACTGAAGAATTGCACAAAAATCAATTATTTTATTTAATTCAAAAAGCGTTCAAATCAAATTGTCCCTCATCTTCTCTGAGACAATTTGACTTTAATTGGTTTCATGGCGCAACCCTATAACTTAGGCATAAAGGACTTTTAGTTCAGTTTCGTGATCCTCGTTGACCTAGTTGAATAGTTCCTTCATCATGGCGAAGAGGCAAGCGTTGCACATATGTATATTGCCTTTTATTTATTTCGAACTTTATGTCGTTTTTGGATGTCAAAGCGTTTATCGACTAGAGTCCGATGCGAGGTTTGAATCGATTCAAGCCGATCAGTAACCATATATTTGCTTTTCTCTTCATTTACTTCTAGGCCTACTTCCTTTCCTGCCATTACGAGTATTAAACTTTCTACATTTCTTTTAACCGTTTCCTCACCATCTCTAAGTCTATAATGTCAGCGTAAATTAGAACGGATATGATTCCATTAAAGGTTAATCCCTCTCATTTTTTTTGAAGTGATCTCATTAAAAATTCTAGCCCCAAATTAAAAAGAAGTGGTGACAAGCATTTGGTGGTTGCCAGATCTACCTGAACCTCTGCTGTGTGGATATTACCTTTTTCCATTGGTGCTGGCTCTTTATGTACATGAGCAGTTTATCCAAGTATCTCCTCCATTGCGCTTCTATTCTTTCGTTTTCCGAAACGAACTCCCCATTATCGTTGCGGATAAATCCTAATCTAACCTGGTATCCTTTTCGTATAGCGTTCAGCCCTCATACATTGTTCTTGTATACATTCCGCAGAATCTTACTTACTTCTGTAGGTTCAATACCTTGTACATGGGATTTCGTCGCTATTTTCCAGGGCTTGAAGTCTTGGAACATTACGGGCTTTTACTTTTTTCTCGCATTCTTCGTCAAACTATGGTTTTACTTTGCGGGCTTTGCAATAGCCTGGTTTGTTTACGGCGGCTTTTATTGTATTAGTTTACAACACTTTTTATTGTTGACCATACTGCTTCTACCTATCTTGTTTCATCGTTAATTTATCTGCCGTCTAGTAAGGCAAACTCGTTATTAATATCGTCCTCTATTGTGAATTTTTTTTATACAATATATTGTAATACATTTCTGAGTTCCACTTTGGTGAATATGGATCCTGCTTTTTATTTTGGTGATAATTAGAATGTTGTCTGCTTCGCACTCCATTTTTCTGTATCCTTTAATGTCCTGTACGCTATTATCTATCAAAAAATGACCAATTTGGCGTTACTCCGTCCGGTGATATCCGTGTAGCCTTGTGAATTCTTTGCAATGAGTGTAAAACCTATTGTCTTAAGACTATTATCGGTTGATGAGGCATGGAGACTTTCTTTTCCTATTGTTGGTCCTATTTCCTATTTTCGCGTTGAAGTCGAGTACGATTTTCACGTCGAAGGATGAAAAATTGTCAAATTTTTCAAATATTGTTTCGTAAAACGCGTTCTTTACCTCGTCATCCTTATTTCCGTAGGACAGCCAAGTTCAATAGTATGTACAATAGTTGTAGCGAGGACCCTGAACTTTTGTAATTGACATTCGGTCGTTGTAAAATGCTACGTCCATTACGTTTTGCACAATTTTCTTGCTGAAAAAAAATCCTGTTCCACGATCGTGGATATCCGTACTCCTCAAACGAAAGTATTTCTTGTACCTTTGCGATGTCCAATTTATTCTTACTAATTTTATTGGGAGTTGTTTGGAGAGCATCCATTCTATTCAAGTTACGTATGTTCCACGAGTCTATAATTCATTATTGCACAATTACTTTCATGGGTGCTCTTTCTTCTGTAGTTCCCACCTGAAGATCCAATAGGGGAACTACATAGTTTACCTCCGGTACCCTACCCCTGGATATATTCTAATCTCTATCCCGCAGGAGGAATGAAAAAAGAAATGCAAACTAAAATACTCGCTGAATAGACGTTGTCCGGACACTAACTTGCTTTCATAGTAAAGCATTTGAAAGTTATTACTCATGCCAATATTTTTCAACTCTAGTTAATTAGTTGCACCTTCAAATTAATTTGGAGCAGCTTATCATAATCGAAGTAATTTCGAAATCAACATAAAAAAAGACGCAATCAACGTAAAAAGTTGTTGGTTTTTTTTCGAACCATTATATATACTCCTACTGTGGCTAATAATTCAAAGAATCATCCTTAGCCATGGGATATTGATTTTTAACACATCCAGCTAAGAATTGGATTCTGTGTCAAACCAAATCATTTTCAAAATCAAGCTTTTATTTTTTTCCCCATTTTAACGTTCTAAGCTTATGTACCTTTTTTCTGAAATCCCTTTTGTCCGCAGTTCTAATAGTTCATTGTCGATATCTTTCGGAAGCACCATAACTCGGTAAGTAGAGTATATCCCTTGGAGGCCAATAGCATAGGATTCTCACCCGGCAACAGCGGGACCATGAAAATGATCATCTGAAAAAGCCTTTACAAAGACAAGAATAAGCAACACATGGCAAACCCAAATGGCAACCAATTTTAGCAGAAGAAAAAATTAATGGAATTCGATTACAAGCTCGAACCGAGATGTTAACAACCCCATGTTTATCTATATATACATTAACAGCAACAAATGTTTCCGTAATAAAACTTATTTTTAACCAATTTTCTCTTTCCTTTCTTATCAAGTGCACCGAACAGCAATATACACCCTTTATTCGTGTGAAACGAATTACAGTTGAATGATGGCTTGATTATCGTATAAAGCCTGTAATATATTGTAAGAGTAAACATGAACTCAGCCAATTGGAATTCCGAAGTTCAGAGGCTTGTTGACAATCCTTCGCCAAGCCTCCCTGTCATGAGTGTGTTCCTTTCTTGTTTCGATGTTCTGTTTTGCCTCTCCCAGGTCCATCCTTATATTGTCCTCCCATCTACGGCGGTTTTCCATTATTCTTCTGATTGCCCGTCCACTGTCCATTTGTTCTACGTGTCAGTTCCGAAAAGAAATAGTTAATATGGTAAGTCTGCGATCCCCGTTCCTGATAGCTCTTAACCCGGAACAACTAAAATCGCGAACACAGTCCATCAAAAACAACAAAAAGAGCAAGCTTAAAATTAAGAACTCCTACAGTGAATAAGGAGCTTTACCGCAAAACGTTGACGGATAATTTTCTTTCCAAAATCAAATTAATTTGGTCTGGATGTTCTGGTTTCAATAGGATGGCAAAATTTCCTCCCATAAGCGTTTAAGCAATGGCGTTATTACGTACGTAATATTTAAGATCGCATTATTTTGTTTAAAGGATTCTTCCCCCTTTGAAGTCAGGCGATCTGACACCTTAAACTTCCTTCTATGGGGTTATTTGAAGGTTTGGGTCTATCCTAGTGACTCAACGACAATTAACAATTGAGGACTTAAGTATAGCACACAATGTTCGCCGGCAATAGAAGCCATGATAGCCACATGAACGATGTTGTGTTTTATTCATTACTGCCCTAGACCGAAGCCTACTTATGGTTTCACCCTATACGTTCGATCCAAAAGTAATGATAATAGAGAAAAAGGAAATTGGAGCTGTCACCAATCACTTCTGTTTAAAAGAACTGTCTACCAAAAATATACAGCAAGACTTGGTAAAAACACTAAGGAACTTTGCTTTTCCATATTCCTTAGATTCGGACGCTGCTGGGCCAAGGAGTTTAACCTAGCCAGAACATTCACTAAAGCTGAGCATAGCGAACAACGCCCGTTGGCGTCCCTCACTGAAAATAACTTGAAAAATGTTGTGTTGACAGATCAAAGAGTGACCATCATATGGCAGCGTTCAAAGAATCCTTGTCTCTGCACGTTGGATACGGAGAATGTTAACTCACGATCAGGAAATGTTTTTGGTATGTTTCGTGACCATGCATGAGACCTGGTCCACCATTGCAGGCGAGCCTCCTCACCAACGCCAAAGAAATTCAAAGTGTCAAGTTCGGTCGGAAAGGTTAAAGCATCTGGTATTTGGGACGCTGAATGGTGGAATATTTGGAAAGGAGAGCCAGTATTCGGGGATCTTACTATGCAGGCCATATGAGAAAGTTGCGGAAGATCATTAAAGAAAAAAGACGCGCAAATTATTTGTGTCTTCTAAATCGTCAGTTTCAGTATTGGAACTACGTTAGAGAATAGCTATAAACGACACGGGCGCTATCTATTTAGACATTAAAAGAACCTTCAATAAAGTCTATACTAAAGCCATGTGTTTTCTTAAGAGATTTGGTTTTTAAGCTAGCAACACTATTTTCAAAGTCTGTCAAGTCGACAACTACAAATTGATTTATAATAGGTATACTTTGCCATTTTACGATAAATAGATTAGCGCTGGAATAACGCAAACAAATTGTGTAAGCTTATTTGGAAACCAGGGTTCGGTTTACCAAACTTATCTTAACTTACGGTCGACAGTGTTGAGGAGAATCAGAATGCATTTTCGCCTTTGGGTTAATGGATACGTAAACAAGCAAAATTGCCATATTCGGAATGGAGAAAACCCAAAAGCCCTTTTCGGACGCTCTTACAACCATGAAAACTCACTGTTTGGTGTGCTCTATGGGCGGGTGAAATCATCGACCCATATTTCTTTAAGGACGATGTCCGCCATAATGTTACCGTCGATAGCACAATATGTCACACGGCGCGCTACACCATCGATTTATTGGCTGAGCGCATAATTTCGTAAAATGGGCTTGTAAACTGACTTCCGTGATCCTGTGGTCTTGCACTTTTAGATTACTTTCTGTGGAGGTATATGAAGTTTTTTTTATTTTTGTATAGGGTAAGCACAGGTTCAAGAGTGTGCGCTCTTATGGTGTTTGTCACACAATCTGGACGGTGTGAAGATGGTGGGGATGGTTTGTGTCGAAGATATTGGTTCACTACTCTCCGGGGTGGTTGTCCTAGATAGAATGCGAGAGATTCGACCGTGTTAGTTGTAGGTCACAGTAACTTTTTTGTATTTCCATGTCATTAAGGCATTTTATTTGAAATGCACACACAGAGTATGAATTTGTAGGTGGTCTAATACTGCGAGTGTTATGGCTTCTTCAGCATTTTTTGATCATCTCTCATTCACAACTGATGTTGTTGCACAGTTTTTCTGTATAGGAATTGTTCTTGGCTATGGACAAACTAGAACTACAGACCTTCCGCTCAACAGTCGTTGATGGTTACCATTGCACCATGACCACCTCCGCTATATTTCCAAGCTACCCTGAGTAATAGAAGTATCAGCAATACGGTGGACAGTAAAAGGAAAATGATCTCTTCCCTCACGTTGCTATACTCATAAATGCCACTCTGGGTAAAATTCCTCGTTAGACCACGAGCTGTAGTCTGGAGATGAATCTGGAGAACATTGCAGTTTCTATTGTTTCTGGACCAAAGTATAGAACTGTATTTCTCCCACGTTAAGCAGTGTACCACTCTCGCTCTGTACGAGAATTTGTTATCTGGGAATTGTCCTGGATCGACAAGTTATACAGTGACCCATCATTGAACAACCAGGTGAGAAGTGGAACCTTCACCTTAAAATGACCCTACGTACGCACATAGCCATTATGCACCACGTTTTCACCTACTATCGTATGGCGCTTAACGAAAAGCAGGACACTGATCGAAAGTCCAGAGAGCGACATGTATCAGAACTACTGAGGCTACAATACATCCTGACTGACAGAGACATTAACACTTCCTCTTTATTTATTCGTAGGTCATCTGCAGCGCGATCTGGCTAATTGGCTCCATCTGTTGATATAGTCTTGAGATGGTACCCCGAAATTCGATTACGTTTCCAATCGATTATACCACATTAATCTACTAAAATGGTTCGTAGATGATCGGGGATGGCCGCGCAAGCATCTTTGAAAAATGACAAGATCTATTTGCCAACAGACCACACTACTGATCTTTTCTCGCTACTCGTACTGACTGTCAAACGGCCCTTGAAGCCACTAAGTCGATTACTGTATCAGCGTTTGTTCCCAGTCCAAAATTACATCGGTTAAAATCCCCGGCCAAAGCAATTTTGAAAATAATGGGAGAACGGAAAAACTGGCTAGGAGGTGATCAGTCGTTAATATTCGGTCAGAACTGCGTTCCGATAGGGATGGTTAAGACCAATATTGAAATACATTGTCTATATGTAGGCAGTCTTAGTTGGCAAGGACTAATAAACTCCTATATACCATATACAGAAAGGTTTCACCCAGCAACAAATTTATCGTTTCAATCCACCGACCGATCGGATATTGCCTGACCAAACTTGACATCTACCACAACACAGTCTTAGCTGCAAGAACAGTATTGGTGGGGGTCCGCTACTTCGACTTTCTTCGTTGAGGATAATAAGAAGATGCATGTTTCTACCTCGTTTCGTAAATTTCTTTCTAGAGGTTCAGAAGTCGACTAGTTTCAACATCCACATCCACTTGAGATCACTGAACACCAAGACCTTATGAAGAAAAGTATTGCCCATTGACCCTGGTTGGCCAGCCTTAATTACTCGTATATTCTAAATGTCAAGACATTATCTTTGATTAAGGGTCAGAACAACTTCATATTTCCTACCCAATCCCGAAAGAGATATTAGAACGATGTAATAAATAATATTTCTTTATCAGTTCAACATTTTTGCATTTCATGTGGTAAACGCTTGCCTAGGTCATAATTCTATGATACATAATTGCATAAAAACTCTTACCCGAGTTGGCTCAGCTCGATTTGCATCTAAACAAGGAATATATTGATATATTGAAATGGGATTACTTATTCAACGAGAAATTAATTCAATGCTAGCCTCAAAGACTGTGGTGATTTAAATGATAAATTTAATTGAATGTTTATTGACAATTTCGAATACGTTTATGGTTAAGTGTTGAAGATTACCTTATCTTTTCGAGAACGGATTGACAGTCTTTTAAAAGACGATTGATTAAAGAGTTGGCCTTTGTGGGAGCTGTCATGATCTTTTAAAAAACTAATTTAAACACAAGATCGAAGGCTTGGGATCTTTCTTATTCCGAGAAACTTCAAGAATACGAGTACCTGCATGATCAAGGACGATAAAGAAGTTCAACCGGTTAACCCATATAACCCATATAAGGTAGGATTAGGACTGAAATCCGGTCGGTGTGGAAAATGTTAAAAACAAGCCAATATCAGTAAAAGCACACTTTTTAAGTAAGCTTTGATAACCAGAGCTTTTCACGTAGTATAAAGACGAGGGAGATTTATAAATATATATTTTTTTTTTTTGATGAAATTTTTTTAAGAATCTTATTTTATATATAATTTAACGTTTTATTCTAAAATAATGTTGACGGGGTCTTGTGGAATCAGCACTTATAAAACAGATTTGGAACACAAGGCTTTTCTTTGTGACCCTGTGTGAGATTCGGCAGATCAGGTTCAGCAAGGTTTTGTCATTGTTATTACCTTTGCTCTGCTTCTGTATTGTTGATAAAAAACGTGGTCACCTACTAAGCTTCTTACAACACCCCCTCCATCACCTCCACCTCTTCAGCTTTTCGCAATACCCCCGCCAGCCCCATCCCCCTCTTTCTTAGATCCACTCTTCCCTCTCACGGCCAAACTCACCAAACATGTTGCCGAACTTAGTGCCGAAGACCGCTCTGTCAAATTATTCTTCTCAAGCTCATTGGTGCCTATCTAAGTTTTATCTCATGGATCAATCCTATCTAGAAGATCGTCAATAAAGCGTTATTTTCAGATCTTCTAGTACAATCAATTCTACCACTGATGTCCCACAAGGTAATTATTTGGACCCATTGATATATTTTCGTGATCTCTCCAATCTGAACTTAACAGGTTTTATAAGGATCACCTAAAATTAAACATCCTCCAACCCTTAAAGAGCGATGGAATGCTGCAGATATTCTTTTTGTTCACGACCTTCTCAGCGGTAACATTGACAGCCCCACATTATTGCACATGATTCCTCTTAACACCACGTAACCTTCGGTTCATGTCCCTTTTCCGTATAAACACTCATCGCATAAATTATGGCTAACACAAACCAATGCCCAGAATGCTGCACAAAGTTAATACCAATCTTTTCGACCTTCACATTTTCGTCCTGTCTTAGAATAGCCCTATATCACAACCTTTCACTCTCTCCTTAATAATTTCCACCCTGTCACTGTAATAATAAGTTAATTAAGTTTTTTTATTTTTATTTCTTTATTGCATTAAGCAAATAAAGTGGGCGTAAAATCGAACGAATCAGCTTCGCCAAAACCCATCCTTCTTAATGAAACCCAGGAACAGGGATAACTTCCTCAGGAAGCAGGACTTCTATGAGGAAGGTTCGCTTCCCAAGTAGACAGAGGACACTCACATGTGCACTCTTATCGCCCTCAGAACATAATCTTCACTCTTTCTGGGAAGACGCTAGTTCTGTTATGCCCCGAAAGCAAGCTGACATTTTGCAAAGTTATAGACCAAAGTTCTTGCGTATAATCTTCTACGTAGCTGAGTGGCAGGATCCTAATAGATGAGAATGGCACTGACCGACACAGCAACAATATTTTTCTCTGTACGCACTCTACTCATATAGGTAGGTGGCATGATGTCGAATAACGTGAAATTGGTGCGATATTTGGTCACTATGACCTGAGTTGCTACTCAATTATGACTACCGTAAAATAGCCGAAGTGTGAAAAAAACAGTTTTCACAGAATTCGAATGTCGATAATAAAATTTAATAAATTATGGACGTTGTTCGAATGTAACCTTCTGATAGTAAAATGGCAATAATAAGTTAGTACGCTTAACTTTGACAAATGTCACAAGTCATGCGTAGGCTATCGCAACTGGGAACTAAAAAACCAAACATAAAAAAAATCAGCCTTTAATATGATATTTCATTTCAAGTTTGGGAAGTTCATGAAGAATGGACATGTGACTCAATAGTCTGCATGTTGAGATGTTTTCCGAGCTAAAGAATCTTACCTATTGTTTTATATGTATGTGGAGATAAGTCAAAACCGTGTCTCTAAGGGTGCCATTCTCTAATTGGAAGCTGAGGTACCAGACGGACAATGGATTTAGATACTACAATGTTTTCGTGGGAGTCCCCCAGGGATCAGTCCTTGGATCTCTTCTGTGGAACATAATGTATGACGGAAACTATTAGGGCTGCGACAAAGAATTAAGATTATTGTTTAAGTTGACCACATCGCCGTAGTTAATGTAGCGAAACACATCCACGAGGTAGAGTCCGCAACGGATGAAGCGACCGCCAGGATCACAAATTGCCTAGAGTCTCCTGTCATTGAACTAGTTGAGCAGAAGACCGGGGCTGTCTTAATAACCAGCCGAAAGACTGTGGTATACGCAAATTACTGGGTAGGGAGTCAATCAATCAGGTCTAAAGGGGCATTAAAATACTTGGGTGTAATGATCGACAACCGACTTAACTTTAAGACAAATTTCGAATATTGCAATAAAAAGGCATCACAAATGCAGGCCGGGCTTTCCAGAATGCTGCCAAACATCGGTGGACGGCGAGGAGGATTCTGCTTTCCAGAGTAATGAGCTTGATACTCCTGTACGCTGCGCCGGTCTAGACGGGAGGGAGCTCTTACAACGAAGGAGATAAAAAAAGAGCTCTCGTCTCGGCCGAATACAGGCCTTGCGCAATAAGAACAGTATGTGGTTTTCGGATAATCCCGGATGAAGCAGCCTGTGTTATAGCGGGTATGGTTCCTATCGATATCCTCGCCGATGAGATGCACAGGATTTACCTTAGGCAAACCACGGACTGTAAAGAGACCAACGTTATCCAGAGGATAAAACAAGAGGAAAGGGCAACACCTGTGGCACTGTGGCAAGCCAGGTAGGATAACACGGCAAAAGGCAGATGGACTCACAAACCGATCCCCACGATCGTAAGGCAATTACGACCTTACGCAATTCCTGTCAGGTCACGGTGGCTGTAGAAAACATCTATAGATAGTTCGCCCTTCTGCCCAGAGGAAAAGGAAGACGCAAAGCATGGAATATTCGCGGCGCTTCGCTGACGCAAGAATGGGCCTACCGATCACGGAGCTTCTAGTAAATCACATAATAAGCTCAGGGAACTACTGGCTGGAGATCTACTCCTTCATAACAAGCGTGTAGAACGAGCTAAGGAGACTCGAAAGATTAAGAAGAGCTGAAATGGCAGATACAGTACACATAGCATAAGTTGCTTGCCTAACGGCAGTCCCGCGGGGAGTATAGTTGAAGTTGTTTAGTACGTAGGCGTACCGAGTATTCAGTATTGCGAATCGTGCATACCAATAGCCCAGGCTAGAAGTATCTTTCAAATATTACACAACCTTCGGCGCAGCCATAAGAAAAAAAAAAGTGGGACATTGAGCAAGCTTGCAAGGCACCTGTTATGCCGAGGCGTATGAGTCGTTGAAGACCTTTTGTTTTGGTAATAATAGTTTTCTATTCGGTCCTCTTCCAAATGGTGTAAAGCGCTCTCAATTGATCACTCTTTAAGGTACACAAATTTAAAAGGAGGAAGTTGCTCTCGATGACTCACTCTATAAGACAAATATGCTTACATACTGTTCCGTCGGCCATCCATTTTGATCGGGCTATTCTAGCCCGAATATCTTTTTTTATCGGGCACTGTCTTTCACTAGTTGGGTTGTTCATTACTGCTAGCTGAAAGCCCATTGGTATCTATAACTCTGTTAGAACAAAGTTTTCTTCTGGATTCCATACTGAAAGAAACAATGCATGAAATTATCAGGATTAATTCTAGAAAGAAACAACATGGAATCAGCCGGGAGCCAAGGTACAATTCCAGGTCTTCTAAAGGGTGTTTTTTATAGAGTTATAGAACTTTGAAATGGAATAAAGCAAAGATGATTTTTTTAAATTGAGCCGTGGCAGTCATATGCTAGAAGTTATATTTAAATTATAATGTCAGAAGACTATCTTTCGAATAAATTTAATTTCGTGTCAATCTAAGAAAATCGTCTTTGTTTTATTCCACTTCAAAGTTCTATACCTTTATAAAAAACACACTTTACCTTAAATTTTGCAAATTTTATCTGGATCTTAGGAACCTCAGTAGCTAAGGTTCAAAAACCGTCACTATGAGCTCAGAGTCATACAATCTATAACACAACGTAGTTTCAGACTCATAGCTACTCGGCAAGTTTGGTTTGATATATGCGTACGGACGGACGCGGACAGACAGGAAAGGTACGAGACTAAAAGGAGGCATTCCATAAGTCATTTGAAATCAGAAGAAAGCAGTTCTGTTAATGGAATCTAATCAGATCAATCAGTTCGTCCATTGGTAAATGTTTTAGATTTCAGTTCAGCACCCACATTCTATTGTCCATTCTAAAGCTACTTAAGTTAATGTGATGAGCTTACCGGGGGTTGTAGGAAGACAATGAAAATTTTTTTCTTTAAAATTTATCCTCAAAAGTGATGATTTGATGTTAATGTTGATGTGTGCTAATCCCCTTATTCAACTTTGCTTAAACAGAATGCTGTGACGGGTATTTGAATCTATGTGGGGTGGATAGAGGGCTTAGCATTAAAGAATCAAATAATTAGTAGTTGCGAGACTTGCCGCTCGTAAGGTCCATATGTACGTATCGTATTATGTAGTGCTGATCAAAATACTTGGTTTTGAAGTATGAAAGTATAAAAATCACTTTAATTGGTGTTCAGCTTACGTTTCCTGCAAACGACACCGGCACTTAAGCAAACAAATATCCATTGTTTTATCACCCATTAGAAAAGTTGTCGGCTGCATTTTATTACAGCAATAAGTATGCAAAGACGTCATCTTGTGTTTGATCAAAATAGGTAACTGGTTTCAGGATTTTATATTTTTTTTATTGAGTAAAAGGTGATCTTCTTTTGTTTCGTATTGTTTTTCTTTAAAATTCATTGGTCTTAATGGCAAAACATTAAAATTTATTGCTAATATTATAAACGTGGACAGATCTATACATTTTTCCGCCGATGCATTAGAAAGAACGCCTTTATCAGAGACACGAGATGACCCAGAAAAACAACTTCAATGACGGATGATTGCTATCGCGGCAGAAATTAGCAACGTTATCATTTCGCCAACAGTCAATGCTATAGTAAAGTGAATGACTAGGAAGAATCGCCCGAAAAGCAGATAAAATATTTGGAACAGGAAGCTATTCGCTCAAAGTTTGCAAGGACCATAAAGCAGAAAACTTCCACAACATATTATGAATCGACGAAAAGTAAATTAATTTATTCGGCTTCGATTGCAAACGAAATGTTGGGTTCCAGCGGTAGTGAGTTAAAAAGTCTGGGTGAAACGGAAATATAGAAATTTAAGAAGTGGTGGGTGTTATGTGGTGGAATACTTGCCAGGACTCTGTCGCTGCTTTGCTGTCCATAAATAGTGAGATTATAATTTAACGAATAACCACTACTTAGGTAAAATATTTTAAGCACTTTATAAAAGCAGAAATGTTAGAGAGAAAGTATTGAGGAATTATGAAAAAGCAAAAAATGTGTTCAAGTCGTTTTTTTCTCCAAATAATTCTTGGAATATGCTTCTGCACGAGTAGCAAAGGTTGGATTTTATTTCTATATGTACCTGCCTAACAAACAAGTCCATATTGCAGTTGTGATTGCACTAGTCACTAATATATTGCTTCTTAGAGTTTACGTGAGCAGAACAATCTTAGATAAAACATTATACCAGCAGTCTTAGCAGATGTTTTCTAAGTAAGAAAGTACATATTTGCACTCCAAATTAATTTACTATCAAATTCGAGGCAGATACTTAAAACTAAGCACCCTTTCAAATTTAAAACATTTTCAAATCTAAGTTAACCGTCTTTTTTTGCCACAATTGCAATTAGCGATAAATTACTGATAATTTATTGCCGGGAGTTTAGTTATATTAAAAATTAGATTATAGGCTAAAAATCATAATTTTGGTTTTATCACTTATGACTAGCTTCTGACTGCTGAACCAATGTCTGAGTTTTTCTAAGTCGTAACTCATATGTGCAAATAAATCCAAAGTAGATGCATTGAAATGCGAACAAGCCATGTATGTCATCTGTACACCCGGTTTGTAGCCCTTTCAATTGTTAATTGAAGACTGAGTTAATACAAACTAGAAATAGAATAGGGTCCAACACCGATCCCCGTGGAACACCTTTTTTAATAATCACGCTATTACTCAGCCTACCATCTAACACTAACCACTTGCTTTCTACTCTTAAGGTGCGATGCAAACCAATTAAGCATGAAATCTACAAAAATCTACTGTGGTCCACAGTATCAAATGCCTTGGATGTGTCAAAAAAAAAAGGATTTTTTTTAATTAAGGCTATCATGATTAAAGTTGCAAAATTTTAAAAGTGCATCCTCCGAGCTCCGAGCCCATACTGATTTGGACTAAAAAATGAATTACACTCCAAAGAAGAGATGACTCTGCTTTTAATCACCTTCTCAAAAATGAAATGGGAAAGGACATTTTTTTTTCCTTTCCCATAAGTAATTTTTATCTTGGGATGTTTTTTGCATTTGATTCTTAATTTGTTCTTGGAGTTCACATTTTTCAATAATATTGCAGACATGCTAGGCTTAAGTCTTTTTACTTCCCGCTTTCGATTATCGATTTACTTCATACCTTAGAAAAAGATAGAGAGGCAGTCGGTCTCTGTGAAGAAGCTGCTAAAATGTAGCTTTCACTGCATTTGGAAAGCGGCCGCAAAAACCGCGATATTTACTATGGCTTTAATGGTTTTTATGGTTTCAATGGAGTTTCATAGATAGAGATTAAAGGCCCATAATAGAATTAAATATATTAGGCCGGCTAATTGAAATATCCCATTGTACGCAAATAGAATGAAATGACCATAATGGGATTATGCTCGGTTTTGTTGAATTTTCGTTAACTTAAGTGAGCTTAAGGAATGAAATGAGAAATTGGATGTAGGATTTTGAAAGCTCAAATAGCCACTAGACGGTATCATCTTTTTCACTTACAGAAAAAAATTCAAAGGTTCAAATAAAGATTTTCATGACTTAAAATATTTTCTTTTTGGCTTAATAAAAAAGTAATTTAAGAACAAAATTGGATGATTAATTTTGCGCATGTCCATGACACGCTAAAACAAAATCATTTTTTTTTTTGTTGCATGAGGTTTTTCTACTGTCGTTTACTGATTTGGGTGCGCTTATTTCGAATCAATCCTCAGATTTTTTGTAGCAGATCTAGTTAGTCCTTATTGTTTTTGTGTTGGACTAGTTTAGGTTTCCATTGCCGACGAATGCTAAGTCTTAGACATCTAATTTGGTATTCTACAATATTCTTAGTTTGGGATAAAAACAAGTACAAGGAGCATAACTGGGTTTTAATTGGCTGTACAAAATATCCCTGCTTCCTATGCCTATAAGACAGCCGAGCTTAAGCTGAGAACTGGAAAAAAAGAGACTGACTAGCAAAATTTGATTAATGTTCCACTAGTATCCAGAGACCGAGTTATATTGCCTCCTTTGCATATATAACTGGGGTTAATAAAACAGTTTATAAAAATTCTTAACAAAGACGGCCAATGTTTAAATACATTGCAAAAGTGTTCCCAAAATTGAGTAGTGAGAAAATCAATGCTAGTATTTTCGATGGCGTACAGGTCAACCATGTGACAGCTATCGAAAAATGTGCATGGGAAGAGTTTGTTTGGTCAATGCGATTATTTTTTGGGAAATAGAAAGTCTGATGACTTCATTTTGCACGTTGATGACTGATTATTGGTGGAGCAGTCAAAATAGTACTCCTAACACATCCCACACGAGTAAATCGTGAAAATTTAATTCAGAATAAATATATTTAATAAATTTTTATACCTTAAGCTAAGTGCATTTTTAATGAAAAATCCTGTCAAATCATAGAGCTGTTTCGTAAAAACGCTATATTAATTAATTTATTTATTTATTTCACAATATTTATTGCACAATTTACAATAATAGTTCAGAGATATAGTTTATTTAGGAAACTTTTCTACTGAAATGACACATTATTAAACAATGATAGGAAAAGATAACAAAAAACAAAAACTGGGGAAATAACGAAAAAAAAACCCAAATTAGAAAAGAAAAAAAAACAATAAATAAAAAAATAATAGTAATAATAATAATAAAGAAATAAATAAATAAATAACTAAATAAATAAATAAGTAAATAAATAAATAAATAGATAAATAAATAAATAAATAAATAATAAAATAAATAGATAAATAGATAAATAAATAAATTAATTAATTAATAAATAAATAAATAGATAAATAAATAAATAAATAAGTAATAAAATAAATAGATAAATAAATAAATAAATAAATAAATAAATAAATAAATAGATAAATAAATAAATAAATAAATAATAAAATAAATAGATAAATAAATAAATAAATAAATTAATAAATAAATTAATAAATAAATTAATAAATAAATAAATAGATAAATAAATAAATAAATAAGTAATAAAATAAATAAATAAATAAATAAATAAATAAATAAATAAATAAATAAATAAATAAATAATAATAATAAATAATAAATAATAAAAACAAATAAACAATAAATAATGAATAAATAAATAATTGTTATAAATAGATGGACAAATAAATAAATATAAGCAAATACTAAATAATAAATAATTAGTGAAAACATAAGTAAATATATTGCAAGAGTAACTAAATCATGTGTAATGGTTTCGATTTAATGCATTTATTAGGAGGTTTTCAGAGAATTCGCATCTAGCTCTAAATGATTTGCATAATTTTTGTATTCTGTTGCTGACCAATTCAACATTTGCTCTGCTATGTAAATCCAAAGTGGAATCAGCCAGATTAACCTTTTTCCTTTTGTTACTCGAGATTTTCTTGAAACGAATGCTTGGATTACCGATAAAAATTGCTATCAGGAAAGCTGTTTCTGACATAGTGGGTCATCATCGCCTAAGAAAACATATGCTAATGTTAACAATATATGTATAACACATGTATTCATCTCTGTTGCCGATACCGATAGCGGTTAGTTTGGCAGGGATGTTAAAACTAGACATGACTCAGAATAGCTCGTCCCTATGCACACTGTCACATGCGACTTTAAAATCGACAAAAAAATGGTGTGTGCCGATTTGGAATTCGATGGTCTTTCCAGGATCTGCCGCAGTGTGAAAATTTGGTCGATCTATTTCAAGTCCGCGCAATTGCTTGCCTACGCGGATGATATTGACGTAATTGGGCGAGCACAGCGAGACGTCAATGTGGTGTTCAAAAGCATTGAAGCAGAAGCGGCTAAAATGTGTCTTTCGGTGAACGAGGGTAAAATCAAATATATGCAGTCATCCAAAAAAGACGCCCAACACCGACATCTTGGCCAGAACGTCACAATTGACGGCTACAAATTTGAAGTGGTCAAGGACTTTGTCTACTTTGGCTCACTAGTGACCAGCGACAACGACCAGCGCTGAGATCAAATGCAGAATAACTCTTGCCAACCGCTGCTTTTTTGGGTTCAAGAGGCAATTCAGAAGTAGAGCCCTCTCTCGAAAAACCAAGCTAGCACTATATACATATGTATATCACAGCTCATCCCGGTCCTCATTTACGGCGCAGAGGCCTAGACCTAGACGGATGAGGATGCCCTTGGTCGCTTCGAGAGGAAAATTCGGCGTTCAATCTATGGTCCAGTTTATATGAACGGAGAGTGGAGGAGAAGATACAACCACGAACTGTACTGGCTGTACAGCGACATCGGCCTAGTACGACGTCTCCGGATCCAACGTCTAAAATAGCTAGGCCATGTAGAGCCAATGGGCAACACAGCTCCGGCCCGAAGAGTTTTCGAATTCAACCCTGAGGGATGACGCAGCAGAGGACGACCGAATGTATGGTGGCGCACACAGGTGGAAGGGGACCTTAACCAACCGAGATTGCGGCACTGGAAACAACTGGCTAAAGATCGTGCCAGCTGGAGACGCTTGTTAGTTGAGGCCTAGGTTCACACCGGATTGTAGCGCCATCTAAGAAAAAGGAGAAATAGTAAGAAAATGAAAGAAGATACACATTATCTGCATAACCTCTGTAATAACAGTAGGAAGCCCTTTTATTCAAAATCTGGTAATACCCTAAAAAAACAAAATGAGAAAGATTGTAATATCTTATCAATGTTAAAAACGTAGTCGCTTGGTTCCAACTCTGGTTGCTGGTTTTTACCTTAATCTTTAACCTCAATCTTGATTCATAAGTCAGAGTTCGGCAAAGGCAGAGGATAAAAATGCTCTTTTTACTTTTTACAGGTCTGACGTTGATATAATACATATATCAAACCGCTGAGTATTACTGCTAAAACAAATAACAATAAAATGTAAGAGTTATATGTATATACAAACAGATGCGGGTATAGTACATCCATTAGTCTTTTATATCGGTTTTAAGGAATCTAAAATTACTTCCGAAAATGCTAACACATGTGCTGAATTTAACAACTCCTTGATGTCAAACGAATCAGTGACGTCAGAGAATAAACAAAAATAAATGTTATACAACAAATGCCGCCTTCGGCACGATCCGTCTTAAATGTCAACAACAGATTTCGCTTACTAACCAAACTCCCCGTACAAAAAGAAGATAATTAATTTACGGCCACTCTTATGAACCAATTATTTAATATATTCCAAAATCTAGTCTCGCAGATCTTGACTACCGGCTTATAAATATTTAATTAGAATCTAGAAATATAAAAATAACCTGAAAACATGCACGATTGCATCCCAAATAATAGTTTAAAAAAAAACACAACGATCTAGTTTTTTAAATAGTTTTTCAATTTTAATATACTCGTTTATGAGAACTTTTTTTAATTTATAAATAATTAAAATATATATATAAAAAAAATATTTAGTTAAGATCAATACAAAATTGATAGTAATACATATTTGCGCGCATAGCATACATGTTTATAGTAAGGTCAAGCTGCAAAATAAAATAAAAAACACAAATCAACTATCGTAGATGATTTTTAATATGACACTTAATTTAATACTTTTGTTTTAAATTAATTTAAACATTTCTTCAAACAAGAGTTTAAATAAAAAAAAATGTATGAAATGATGTGAACAATGTAGGCGATATATGTAATGTTTCTAATTTTTATTTTTGTAAGGCAATCGTGGAACAAATATATAAATTCATTTCTCTATACAAAAGATATACATATATGCTTTTATATATAAATAGAAAATGCTAAATATGATTGAAAATAATTGCTTTTTTTTTTATTTGTATTTTTATTTTTTGTTCCTCTCCTAGTAAATGAATGAATCAACAATTGATATGATTTAGGGTTTAAATGTTTTTGAAAATAATATATTTCTTTAAATAGTCCTTTCATAAATTGTTTGTATCTAAGAGATGAGAAATTGCATTTTTCTACGATGCCGGCAGCTTGAAGTCTCCTCGCGGCCACGAACACGCCTCCAGCGCGTTCTTAGAAATTTCCAGTTCATTGTTTTAAATGCAGTTTTGCAGAGCGGATAGACCGAGTAAAAAACTTACATTTTAGAAATATTTAGATTTTTATGAGCAATATATAATAATTTGTATTAATATTGTCCAGTAGGATCAAGATGTGAACTGCTGTCTGTTCTTTTTGTGGTGCTTATGTTTTTGGTGGTGCTAGGACGGCGATAGGTGCCGGTAGGATCGAGGACTTTCATTTTAATAAGTTTGCTTTTGGTTTTTATAGGAATTGAAATAAATTTAGTTTGTCTGTTAATTTTATATTAGTTTGATGGAATCAATAGGTTCCAGTAGGATCTAAAACTTTCTCCATTTTTTGTAGGTTAAATTAAATTCAAATTCAAATAGATAATATTTTTACAATTGTCTTAATATTGACCAGTAGGGTCCAAAACCAAAGCCATTATTGAATAAATAGAAATCGATTATAGAACAAAATTATAGTAAATGTATAAATAGATCTAAGAGATATACCCCAATTTACATGCGCTTTTATTAGAACTTTAGCAAAAGCTATCTTCGGAGAGATGATAACGATTAATGGTCTTCCTAATGTGCTGCTATCGTAGTTGCTATATTCGTATACTGATCGACAAATAGTAGTTTCTACTCTAGAGACGATACAAGTGAAACCAAGTTGTCGTGTAGTGTTGTTAACCCGTATTCAGACGAGAGATACTCATCTACTGGTACTGCTGTTGCATGCGGTGAAATTGACACTGATTGGAGGAAGTGATCGGTGAAAGTCACTAGTATTGGCCAGTTGGATCGAGATTGAAAGCCATTTTTACGTATCAGAGAAAAATTTACATGAAGAAAAACAACAAAAAAAAAGAACAAAACACGATCGTAGCTCGTAGTCCTTATGTGGATGTATATACGAGAGAGCGATTTATTTTTAATTTAATCACGTCGTCGAAGAAGTCACTGACACTAGTTGCAAATTTTTGTTTTTTTTTTTTTTTTTTAATTGTTATTTTGCACGATCACTGAAAATCGAATTTTATGTGAATTATTCCACGTAAAAAGAGTATATTCTTGTTTAA
This sequence comes from Merodon equestris, assembly GCA_958301585.1. Classification (NCBI taxonomy): domain Eukaryota; kingdom Metazoa; phylum Arthropoda; class Insecta; order Diptera; family Syrphidae; genus Merodon; species Merodon equestris. Next base: position 204,583,362 of record OY284413.1, on the reverse strand, counting down.
CGGAAAGGATATCGTGTGAGAATTTCCTTTTATTTTTTGAAAATATTCTGTTTTATTTTTCCGAAATCTGGTTACAATTCAGATGTGGATCTGTCGAACGTTGTCGATCTTATGAATCGATCTTCGTTAAGTCGGGAGCTTAAATCCTAATGCGGTCGACTGTTGTATTGGTAGATGGTTTCTTATCCGAAGAGAAGAGAAAAACAATAACAGAGTCCGCATGTCGATGTGGTGGTAGAACATATGATCGATTGCGCTTAAGAGCGCACACGCATACACCCGCATATGTTGCAAACAGCAGGTGTTGTATCATTTCTCTTACACGATAACGATATCTCTCTCTCTTAAAAGAAAACAGTCAGAAAGAAAAAGAACAGAAAAAGTTAAACCATCGCCGGATGTCTGGGTATTGGTGAGTGCAGTATCTCCTTGTCTATTTTCACCTGGAATTTCCTTGATAACTACGAATTCCGATGATATGCACCTTTAGGTACATATCTAAGAGAGAATACCGTACTCATAGTTCTTTTTTTTCGCAATATAGATGTATAGTATAGGTATAGCATAAATCTATAGTAAAATACATGAAGATTGGAGATCCCTTTTTTCATTTCTGCCAGCAGCTGTCTACCGACGCACGACCGACTGGGCAGTGTATTGTTCATAGATACATAGATACAGACGATAGATATGTCTGTGGCATAGTACTTCAGTCGCGACCGAAGAGAGGGAGGGTGGATATCTTCGGTGTTTCTTTTGTTAACCTATATCCGTGATAATAGGTTAACATTTTAATATGCAGGTATCGTTCATTGCCTCAGGTAGCACGAGGCTGGACAATGTGAACGCTTATTGGTTCAAGGGTATGTGCTGGATGTGGCTCCGCAGATTACTGCTGTTTGTGATTGTAATGGTGATGGAGGTGATCGGTGAGCCCATTTGCTATTCTGTAAGATCCTGACGATCGATCGTGTTTATGGTTGGAGGGTTTCTTTCAGTTATACTTATAGGTATATGGATAGACAAATTGGTATTTTATTTTTGGGATACAACTCCGCCTACAGCAAAATTAGGTACATATGTAGATACGCATAGACACCGAAATATTGGGTTTTATAAGAGATGCAGTCATCTCCTGCTCGTGTGATTATGTATGTCAGTTAGGCCGAACTGAACACGTAATTGACATTTTTAAATTGAAAATAGGGACAAACAAAAAATATATGATCAACCACGAGGCTAAGCATGATTTTAAACGAGTTCTTAATCAGATCACATTTATTATACACTAGTTCATTCTCATCTGATTTCAACAAATATATTTTTATGTAATGTTTTTTTAGAAATATATATAAATATTAGCCCATTCAATTGTTTGCGCAATTTTTAAATTGTGACCATGATATTTTTAACAAGGGATATATGTATGTACCTACATACATACATGTATATATATAGTACATATTTAAATTTCTATTAAGATCTTGTAAGGGTACCCTATAATCTTTTTTATGTGGGCAACCATTGTTCTAAAAAAAAATAGAAAATGTTCTTTCTAATAAATAATCTCGAATCTCTTTATTTCTAGATTTTATTCTATTTTTACTTACTAGACAATAATGTTTAAATCTTTCTTAAAAATATTAAGAATGTCCAAATTTAATATAATATGAGTCTCTCTAAGTCTAACTATTAGGTCTTTGCAAAAGTTCATGCAGTCGCATGTAGGTGTTACCCCTAAAAAATGTATAATAGTTTGAGATTATAGTTTGGATTTAGTTTAAGGTTCGGATTATATTGTTCAAGTTTCTAAGTCTTGTCAGTCTTAATTGAATCCCCGAGTAGCAAAATACGTCTCAGAATATGGAGAAAGATAAAGTGCACATTCGTCACTGTCGTTTATTTCTTTTTAATCAAAATTTGTCAGCAGCTGAATAATATGTGACATTTATGGAGATACAGTACATCCGAACGTACGTCTCAAAAGTGGTTTCAAAGATTAAGAAGCGGTGATTTTGACATTGACGACAAACTTCGATCCGGTAGACCTAACAGCTGTAGGATTGGTTGTTAAGATTGGCGTGGACCAATCTACAGTAAATCGTCACCTACATGCTCTAGGTAAGATTCTCAAGGAAGAAAGATGGGTCCCAAATTTATTGTCCGAAACTCCGCAATCACACAGATTAAACGTGTGCCTCTAGTTGCTTGCTCGAAATCGTAAAAAATCTTTTTCTTATGGGAAATTGTCACTGGCGACTAAAACTGGATTTACTTAAATAATCCCAAACGTAAAAAAGCATGGGTTGACCCTGGTGCACCTTCAACATCGACAGCAAAACGCGAAGTTCACGGAAAAAAGGTGCTGCTCTATATATGGTGCGGCAAGAAAGGCGTACTTTATTTTGAGTTGCTTCAACCTGGTGAAACAGTTACCGCAAATCGTTACTGTCAACAACAGCGCAGATTGAGCTAAGAAATTCAACAAAACGTTCTTTTTCGGGTCATGGATCGCGTTCAGTAGTATTATTGGTCCACGACAACGCTCGGCCCCATGTCGCTTTGGTGACTGAAAACATAATTCTGGAATTGAACAGGGAGGTTCAACCGCATCCGGCCTACAGACACAGCACCTATAGATTTTTTCCGTTCAATGCAGCATGTGTTGTCCGGACAGCGATTTAAAAATGTTGAAGAAGTGAGAAAAGCAGTGGACAACTTCATTACTTCGAAAGGAGAGACCTTATTTCGCCGCGGTATTTCTTTGTTGCCCAAAAGATGGGCCAAAGGTGGTTCTAAATAAAGGAAACTTTTTACTAATACATCACATACTTCCAAAGAAAACAATCTAAAGGTGTGAGATCACAGGACCGTGAAAGCCAGTTCTCAGGTCCATTACGCGTGATTATGCATTCAGCAAAAATGTTTCCTACAATAAATTGATAGTGACGCACGCCGTGTGGCATGTTGCGCCATCTTGTTGAAACCAAAGCTCTGCACGTCACCGGTCCATAAGGGCCGGTCTCATGTGAACGCATACATTTAACCTCTTTTTAGACAATAAAATTCAATCATTTTAATTTTTTTATATGGTTTTATTTGTATCTTAAACTGTATAAAAAAAATGTTGTTTTCTTATTTTACATTTTTTATATATATTTTTTTAATGAAATTAGACACAAAAAAAAAAGCAGGTCACTGGTCATGGTGTTAGTGGCTGTTCATGTTGTCTGAAATAAAAAAATCGAATGGATTATTGTTCAGTAATTAAAAAAAATTGCGGACTGTAGAAAAAAATCTTGTTGTTTTTGTAATTTTTTTTGGTAAATTTTTTTTAAAAAAAATAAGAAAATATTTTCGAAAATAAGTAATACGGCCGGTAACCATTAATAAGTAGAAGAACATATATAAATTTCAAAGCAATCGGTTGAATAGTTTTTTTTTTTTTAGAACCATGACAGTTTTAGAAAATGATGTTTAGAGAAAAATGCGTTAAGGTTTCAAGAGCAGAACAATTCGCTTACGGCGCGTCGGCGACTATGAGTTGTAACTTATTTAATACTAGGAATTTCGGTCTGAATTTTTCACAGCATATTTTCGATAGGTTTTACTATCGAAATATGAAAAAAAATAAAATTTTCCAAGTGGTCACATGAGACGAGACTACCCCCGGACACCAATCAATGAATTTTGATGGTTGTAAGGGCGGGATATTCTCCATTTCAAATTCAGCAATATTGCTTGTTTACATATCCATTAAACGGGGCTTCATACGAGAATAAAATGTTGAGTTGAAAATGAGGATCAAGGTGAATCATGATTTCGGCCTATTCACCGAACCCACGCCTATAATGGTCACGCGGTTTCAACTCTTGTACAAGCTGGATCTTTTAAGTCAAGATCTTTCCCTAAAATCTTCCACAATGGTGAATGGGCATAGCTCCAATTACTGTCCACGATGGCGAATAGACACATTAGTATCCTCCTCAACACTACGCTCCACAACGGCAATAACTTCTTCTTTTCGCACTTTTATCGTCTTTGAGGTTGCCTCTTATCCACTACAGTGTACGTTTTGCGAAAACAATTCATCGTGCTCCGAATAACTTGCTCAGAGGGGCAATTATGTCGACCGTAACATGGAAGTAGCCCACGATATACACCCTGTTGGGGGCAATGTTGACTTTCCCATCTGATCCGACAAGATTACATTCATCGGTAAAAGAACGTTTTTTCCAAGAAGCAAAACTAGTTCATGGCATAATTGTGACCAAATTTCAATCGAACCTTTTTAGTTTTCTGGCTATCGAATGGCTTTTTACTTTCGATTCTCCCATTCAACAAGCTTTGCATACAGTTCTTCCAATTGTCTCATCATTACAAGAAATTTCAGGCGCTGCTCCGCCAAATCACAAAGTTCCATAACACTTAGTCTTGGATTATTCTTGGATTTATTTACAATCCCACGCTCATCACGCTCGGAAGAAAATATTTTATCTTACTTTATTAACTTCTACTTTCTTTGTTTGGAACTTTTAAATAATATTTCTTTTATATTCCCGGGCCATATTAACAATTTTTCAAATTTACCTTCGACTATCCCCTTTTTTGTAATGCTCAGTTATTGATAGCCGGGTCTCAATTGAAATATGATGCACCATTCAGCAAAACTATGTTTAACAACCCCACAATAAAGAATAATAAAGTTGAATTTAAAAATTGAGGACATACAAAATAAAGATAGAAAAACCAAATTAAAAATAATTATATATTCAATTTTAGGTGGCCCATTTTCACTAGGAAATCTTTTTTTTTTCTAATTAAATATTATTATTTTGTTTTTGTTTCATTAAGTGAAATACCTTCTTTCTTACTTTATTTAATCCTTGAATTTGTTTTTTCAAATTTATTTAAATTCAAATTTGTCACAACAAAAAATTGGTCAGTGGTGGGCCATTTTGACTGTGAGCCCACTGCTAGTAATGGCTAAACTAAACTGTTTTATATGCAGTCAATTTTATTTTTGTTAGAATTTATAATAGTTTTTAAATAAAGTAGTGCTTTCAGCCCGGGCTATGTCTAAGAGAATATTATGCAACCATGTGACAGTCTTAAAGTTACAAAAAAAGATTAAGTGTACAGAACTTCTGTTAGCACCTTATAAAGCGACCGAAAAAGAAGACAAAATTTTAAAAAATCTTGCCCTTTTGCCCCCTTTTTTTAAGAAACAAAAAAAGGTTGTAAAAAATTAGCAACCTCACGGCCAACACGAGGTTAGATACATTCCGGTTGGTTGCCAGAAGACTAGGAAAAAGCAAAAGTAATTTGTTAAAACTTATCGAACCTGGAAGGCTGTTATCTTCCCTTGTTGAGAATAAATATAACTTCAGTTCAGCTGGCGGTATCCAGTACGTGCGGTAAATATTTAAAAAATAGTGCGTTTTAAGAAGAAGCGTTCATGACATGGGCTGCATTCTCGACTTTAGCTGAAGCGAATTAGTATTTTGCACCGATTCAATTTTACAATATAGGGAACCATCCAGTGCTTTCTAACTTATTCATAATTTTGAACCATATATACTTTCAGGTGAAAAGTGTCGTAGCAAGCACCAATCTAAAAACCCTATATAAGCCCAGGTTTGAATCCATTCGAAAGTTGCTGGACTCTTTTAATGCTAAATAGTATCAAGGAGCTCAAAGAGGAAGTTGAAACCTCAATTTAGAAAGCCCGGAAAATCACATAACAGAAGAATACTGCTGAAATAATTTCTATACCCCCACTAAACAGTATTGAAGCTGTAAACAAGGTAATCACACTATGCTCCAGTTATATGATACTGATTCAAAACCTTAAATAGAAATTAGCTGCTTTGTCATATAGTTTCAAATGTTTATTTATTAAGTTCACTTTTCGTATTATACTAACTCATTAAGGCAGACGATATGAAAAACTAGAGAGACCACTGAGTTATGAGCCTAAGAAAAAAAGAAAACATATTCCGGACATTACCAAAATAATACAATATAAAAGACTTGATAGAATCTTTATTGAGGCAAATTATATTGGATAGAGACCTCTTGAAGGTCGGTCCCAAAATTTATTGTAGAGTAGACGTTCTCTGTGATTATTTTTAATTTCCTGACCCGAATGAATTTTATGCAGATTCTTTCATAAGTCTGAATTTGCACATTAAAATTAATGCTAAGGTTAGGTAACATATTGTTAAGTAAAACCTGCAATTGGCTAAAGGTTTCGACAATCAAATAAATTGGTGGCTATTGCCAATTTACTTTTTACGAAATCGTAGACTAGATAACAACCCCTTAAAGGCTCTGGTAGGCATTATTGTAAGCTCCTTGATTTTATGAATCATACCCCCGGTTGATCCAAACAAAATTCTTTTTTGACGTTGGACTGCTTTCATCCCAATCTCATCGACAAATACCGAACTATATCATATTCTTTAAGGAATGTATTCTACGTGATTGCTATAATTAACCTACTCTCAAAAACAAGGCCTACCTACCTCAAGGTATGAGCATTATCTGGCTTTAACAGATCTAGTTTTGACTAGGCTTGTTGCATTGAAAATCGTAGAAGCTTCAGTTTTTGACTTTGCTGAGGTTCGTTATAACTACAGTGGGTATGTAAATTTCAGACAGAAGAAATATAATAATTGTAGCGGGGCAGGACTGTCCATGCCTTTTGCAGAAACTGATAAACAAATAGAAAATCACCAATTTTTCCTCGTCAGACAGGGGATGTCATTTTAAGAGAGTATATTTCTGGCGGACCATGGAAAACGAATCAAATAAATTGGTGCTGAATTGCCCCCATAGAATGGGCATCGTGAATCGTGATTCTATAATCTGTCTGCAAAACTCTTGAAAAGATTAGTGGAGTCCAGAATTGATTCTGCCCAAAATGTCGTTAATATGATAACGAAGATTAGTTCTCTGTCACATACGACCATAACACTTGGATCTCAAGTTCGCTCCAGGTCAACTTATTTTATTATAAATAGAATACAAGAGTGTAATGGCTTAGCATTTATGGACATTGAGCTCCAGGAAATTGTATTCCCAATTATAAAGTTATTCATATCAGTATGCAGTAATGACAGGCGGTGGGAGATGAAACGTGCCTGAAGAGATTCATATTATCATCATAAAACGACAGACTAGAGTTTTCAATTAAGCTGCCAACATTCTTGATGGAGAGAATAGCCAAGAAAAGGATCAAGATGATTATTTTGATGAACTCCGGAAGGGAATATAAAGGAGTTGGGACAAAACGACTGAATAAAACTTTATTATGCCGTCTCTAAAACATGATTCAATACCCACTATTAGTCCAGGTTAAAAGCCAAACATTATAAGTGTAGAGATAACGATATGTCGGTTTAAGCCTTGGTTAGTGACACGCGAATAAAGATCCTATGTCTTCTTCATTTGAGATTTCTTTCACTACTCGACCTGCCATAATATAATTCTGGATAATCGTATGATATACGATACGGATGCATACATATGTATGTATATATGATAGGTGGTATATGGGATTCGCTTAGACACGAGATTGAATTTGGCGGGAAGTTATAATAAAGACCACGCCTCTTTAAGCCGTCCAGGTAAAAAGGATTTCAAGCAGCTAAGTGTCTTGTATGTGTTTTCCATGATAGTTCATAAGAAAATAATTAAATAAATAAAGCAATAAAACAAAAAATGTTGTGTAAGAAACATTTTTATAAAAAAAATATTATTTTTAACGGTCATGTGAAACTCTGAAGTTAAGAGCCTTGTTACTCGTCCTGGCCTCTTCCGCCAAACCTTCCCAAACTTTGTTTCAATATTGCTGTGGCCGACAGTGTCGAATATTTAACTTAAAGCAAAAGAAAAAAAAAGGAAATAAGCATAAAATCTTATTTCTTATCATATTCACTTAAAGTAATGTTGGACATTTTGCCTAAGAAATCTTCCATATTTTTTTCTGAGAGAACAAACGCGTTTGAAGAAAACATTTGAATACAAGGCTTTAGATGTAGAGTATATTTGGTCACCAAAAATTCTTCTATCTAGCTAGTTAATAGTCGACTACCTGGAGGATACAAAATTCTAAATTTCTAATTGTACTAGTGTTTCCTAATTCCCGTAATGCTTCTGACAAATTATTATATCTAAATTTGACAGGTAGAAGTTGCTATCCCACGGTTTTTTTTTTTTTTAAAACCACACTGCGACTTTACAGAATCTTAAATTTATTTTTATTTCGAATGAGCCAAACTCAAGTTATACAATATTACCGACCTAAGTGGCAGAGTGGGCACTGCTCCCTTAATGCTTGTTTATTTGTTTTATTGGTTTCTATACTTCTTTAATAGCCTAATGCATGGTAATACGTTGGTCCTTTCGCAATAATTTAGAATCGACTCATCGACTGTGCATTTCCTACTGATTCATTCCAACGAGCTGTTGACAAAGTCGTCCCGTTTCCAGTAAAACAACACAAATCTCGATGCTCCATGAGGACTAATTCGTCATTCACATATTCACATAAATGTGGTGTCAAACCTTCTTCGTGAACTGATAGAAAGGCTTAGATGGTATTGTGCCGATATATTAGTCAAATAACCGCAGGTTATTACTGGCAAATTCAAGGCATGAGTTTCAGGACACGGTAGGAGGAAAAAGGGGATGAATTGCGAGAAGCTTACAAATTGTCCGACATGGATCTAGCGAATATATCTCAAAAATCAGGCGAACGGGGTTCTCGAGTCACACAAAACGACGGATAAAAGGAAAGTTTACGCTGGTCGCCAAGTGACGTTGGACATTAACAAGAGAAGATGCCACCTAAACTGTCAAGAACATTCGACATAGAAGCTTTCAAAAAAAAATCCAGTAAATCACCGAAGATCGGTTTTAGTCAAATCACCAGTACTATTTCTGTCAATACATGGAAATTCCCCAATAGTCGAAAATAAGTTCTAATAAAGCAGGAAGAGACCGCAGAGACTGACGAGGTACAAGCTGGGATATGAAATATCTTGAAAATGATTGCAACCAAGCAGTACCACCTGGTAAAAGGGAGATAACGATAAAGATGATAGCTATCAGATACTCTAATTTATGTTGTCCCATTGCAGACTCCTATTTTCGCATATCACATTCAATTACTGAGTAACCAATCTCAGTTTCGTAGATTTTTATAAATTTCTTCCTTCGAAATCTTCAATAACGCCATATACCCATAATATTCGCTATTGGTTCCTCCTTTCTGTTTATTTAAAGTAAAATTAACTTAAATGATTAAAGTCAAAATAAACTTAATATTTGTTAGGAGAAGAAATGTTAAAGAGGACATTTCTAAAACAGAGTTTGGTAGGTGGTAGCCATAACTCGTTCGATGGGAGTTGATGAATCATTTGGAGCGATGTGGGTCAGTCAATATTATCGGTAAGTAGGGCATGTATGAAAAGTATGTCTGCGACCTTGCATCGTTTGTTTAGTAGTAAGTTGAATAGGTTTAAGTGCTGCTTATAAGGCGATAAATTATAGACATCAACCCAGGGAAGAACACGGACAAAACGAATACAACTAATAAATAAACAAATAAACGCACGGCCTAAATACGCGCAGTGTGGATAAAGTTAGATGGGGATCAGACTTGAGTCGCATATTCAAGAAGGGGTCTAATAAAGATAGTTTATAAGGATCTGGGTATGTAAGTATTCGCGTACTCCTTGGACCTGCGTTTCGCAAAGCTGAAGACGGAATCCGCACGTCAGATAATATTCTCAATGTCAAGGCGAAAGTTAAATTCTCCATCACAGATAACACCTCAATTAAAAAATGACAGGGGGAACATCTTCATCACACCTTCATGACATACACGAAATGCTTCGTAACGTAGGTTGCGGGAGGTAAAGAGAAGCGCTTACGGGAGTAATTAATAGCACGACATTTGCCAACGAAATAATATTTTTGACACCAAATAGCGAACCTGTTTAAGTCGGATGGGAGGGAGCAGGAGTCAACAGAGCCTATAATATGTATATTTAGAAAATATCGTGGTATTTACTTGGACCACAAATAGAAAACTTGAACTGACGGTCTTTAAGGAAAGATATGATCCACAGGATAAAATTGGAGGGGAAACCAATAACAGTGAATTTAGGAAGTATAATTTGATACGAGATTTTGTTAAAAGCCTTGCTGAAGTTTGTTTTTACAGCGTCCACTTCTTTGCAATCCTCAAATGCACACAAGGACTGTGGGACAGATTAGTGGCCTTCGACGGAAGATCTCCAGATGACCTTTCAGTCATTGAAAAGGAAAAAATCCGCGGGTATCGACGTTATATCCAATGTTGTGCTTAGGCACCTTCCACCAGTGACTGTAGAGAGGTACTGAATAATGCATATTATCCAGTGCACTGGAAGACAGCGGTAGTGCAACCAATCCGATAAGTCGGAAAGTATCAGCAAGGTCTTCGAGAAGGTGGTCCATAGGGCCCAGTTTAAATAGGTTGAGGACAATAGAATCATCCCGGATAACCAATTCGGCTTCAGAGCGGGGCATGACACTATTCATGCCGCGTCGAAACTCGTATCGGATATCCAATGGAATAAATGCAAGAACCAATGCGCGAGTACCAGTGTACTCGCCGATCCTTTTCAGCATTTACTTCAGTGATTTGATAGCTTCTTTTCACCATTCAATAGCGTATGCCGACGATTTAATCGCGTGCAAATCAGGTCCAACGATCAACGTCATTGTCACTCTCTTGCAGCGTGACTTCGAAAAAATTCAGCAGTATTGTGATGACCGGAAGTTGAAGATCAACTGCCAGAAATCAGAAACTACTTCGTTCAGAACGCCCTTGTGTAGGGCCTCTCGAGACACTAGAAAACATTGGCGCGGATTCTCAATTCTTGGACAGGATGGGCGCCCACTGGCGAAAAAAAGTGTAGTCAGATACTTTGGGATCTGGCTAGACCAGTATCTATATTTTGACAAACATGCAGATGCTGTTCTGGCAAGGGCCCGAGGCGCTTTCCCTCTGACAAGATGGCTGTTTCATTGCAGCCAACTTGATTCCAGGGTGAAGGTAATCTGCTACATGGCCTTAATCAGGCCCATGGTTGCCTATGGATGTCCCATCTGGTTCAATGTGGCAGCCAGCTTAATGAAAAGTATTCGGGTGTTTGAGAGACAATGTCTCAGGACTTGTCTCGGGTTACATAGGACACCCGAGTCTGATTACACCAAATTTTACCCGAACGAGGTCCTATACAAGAGGGCCTGGATTGTACGGGTGGATAACTTCCTGATCAAAATGATTTGAAGCCCCGTTGCGAGAGCAATGACTTCGGTCAATAGCCTAATCTCAGGGGGGTACTACCCCAATGATTTATATCACGAGAGAGTCCGCCTTAGCGGCTTTGTCCCGCCAGAAGCATTCCTCCATTTAGGTAGATGTGGGCTGATCCAGGATAGATTGGCGACCGCTAATCTTCCACGTGGGTCCCAATTCCGTGGAACGGCGATTCCTCTACGGACCCGATGTCGCGCTCAGTGAGCCCGAGCGCCTCAGGTTCTGTAGATCGGTCTCACGCCGGGATCGAGGAGACGTAGTCCGCCAACATCAACGCTTTTGGTGGCTGGGGGGAGCTGCACTTCAATAGCTTCAGCCTCATCAAGGCAGGGCTTGCCTAACACCAATGGCAGGCTTACATAGGGTAGGGTAGGGTAGGGTAGAGTAGGGTAGGTTAGAGTAGGTTAGGGTAGGATAAAACAAAAAAAATAATATTAAAAACCAAAAAAAAAAAGATATATATATATGTATGTATATAATATATATAAAATATATATTTATATATATATATATTAGTTAAGTTAGAATAAGATATGTTAAGTTAGGTTTGGTAGGTTTAAGGATTATATAAAAATATATAAAAGAATGATCATATGCTAAGTTTTTTGAAAAAAAGAAAAATTTTTCTTAGCTTAAGTTAATTATAATAATGTTAATTGTAAGTTATTTATTTAGTAGTCAAATGTTAAAATTATTCAGTTTGTTTTAGAGTGTCCGTCTAGGGCCAGTAAAATTCCTAAATTTGTAAGGATAGTTAAGCTAGTTTTAAGCATTTTTGTCTAGGGTAAGATAGATCTAAGAAACTATAAATAAAAATGAATAACACAAAAAAACAGGTTAGTCGCCTTTTAGGAAACCATGTTGATTTGCGGAGAAGATGTGCTTGAGACGAAAAAATATTGTGTGGTAAACGGTACTCTCAAAAAGCTTGGGAACACAAGAGAGTTTATGATGGCACCTCATTCTTTCGCCCCTATTTTTGTGGATTGGGATAATGTAAGCACTTTTTCAAAGCTGAGGAAAATTCCCTGTGAAATGGAACCTTAAAATGAGGTCACAAGGGGAAGGAAGGGGTGGTTATTGCATTTTTTTTTAAATTATGGCGGGAAGGCAGTCAGAACTGGATGAATAGTCGTTGTATATAACAAAAGTAGTCACGATCGGTTTGAAGGACCTATTCGGTCCAACGAACAAGTTGCTTTGGAAGAATTTCATCCTTTGCTACCCAGTCAGCTGAGTACCTATTTGACTTTATAATTTATGAATAGATCCGCTGTGTCAACACACCAAATTTAGATTTTTCCATTGATCTGAAAATTAAAACAGGTAGGATCACTAAAACCGGGCAGTCGCCCAATGTCAATTAATTTTGCGTGTCTCTAACCATGGTATGTTACAGCAATGCTGCGAGTTCGATCTGCTTGTGGTTGGTTAAAACTGCATCAGCATCAGCGTCAGCATCAAAATGGCTGCTAGGCTGAAGATGTCAAAAGCAACCAACTAAAGTATTATAAGTTTCAAGGACAAAGACTTATCGTCCTCTTTGATGAAAAATCATAAGTCATTTCAGCTTTCGATGTCAAGCCAACAGACGTTCGCCGCTTGTGTGTTTAAGTGTCAGGATGAATGGGAATGTTACCCGGGAAAGTGTTTTTCAAGATTTCGATCAGAAAGAATGGACGTTCGAACAATATTCTACACTAGTCATGACAGGTTCACTTTCGTGTAGTGTATAACATCTTTGTGTTGTAAGCTTATTAGCTCCAAACCGAAATACTAAACGACAATAGCGAGAAGAGAGTGATTAATGCAATTATAAGTTGCGTTAAGTGAGTAGGTTTGTGTAAGTCTACAAGTCATGATCACCAAGATTTCATACTTGCCAGCAAATTGTAGTTGTAATTTACATTTAAAGTAAGTGGGCGAAATTATATCAATGCAGACCTACTTATTGGAGAATATATAATAATCACAAAACCGAAAGGCCTGAATTACAGAGAATTATGAGCTATACGTATACCATATACCAAAAATGTATACAATTTTTGACTCCATCAAAACTTAAGACCCCTCATAGCATCCGCCAACTTCGGAAAAGGTATAAGTGAGGTATACATCCTCCCTGGCTTATTTTGTTAGTTTTACTTTTATAGCTTCCAACGGCTAATGCCTCGACTTGCAGGCCTCAACATATACTTTAGTTTCGAGCTCAGATATCATCGACCCTTATGACTTATGATTCGGTCGTCCTTTAGTAGAGATAAGTTTATCTTTACCATTCACAATCACATCACTCATTTCATATTGACTTCCTCATTGTCTGTATGTCTCAAATCGACTTGATTTCCCTATAAGTCCCCCTGGGCTTTCCAAGACCCAAATAAATATCCAAAGCAACACGAAAAAAAAAAAAAAAAAGAAAACTGCAATCATTGTTAACCACCTCCGACTATTGACACCACAAAAACCCAAAGCACACCGCAACGTGATGCATATCTCTTTCACTCCCGGCCCAGTCAAGGCGGCCCTGTCAAATTCTCTGGAAAAAGAAGAATGATATGGGCCATAAATTAAAACCGTTTGACGTTATATTCCCTTCTTCTTCGCCGTAACTGTATTCTTGCTTCGAGCAACTTACAGTTGGCTTTGTAAGCGTTCCATAGGTGGTATGGAACATATGATTTCTTTTGTATGCTTCTTCGTATTCTTTTCCTCATAACGGTTAACCTACTTTCTTCAACGGACAAGAACCTTTCGTGCAGGCATCCACTTACAACCTAAATGAAGAAAAAAGAACAAAGGTAACCAATTCGAGGGAAAGAAACCTGCCCAAAGCCCACTTGGCTCTCACGCACTAAGGCGTTTGAACAGACTTCGGCTTTAATTGCAACTTATTTATTTTTATGTTTTGCTTTTACATTTATAACTAACTTTTATATATTTTTTTTTGCTTGCCATGGGGCACGAAGAGCAATAGAGATACCGGAGGTCATGACTCAACTGAACTTTGATGCGAGACTCCGGAAGACTAAAGAGGGAATACCCGAACAAAAGAAATTGAATTCGATCGATTGGATCGACTGCGATAGGAGAAGAAAGAAGTGACGCGAATGGAGGTATCTAGAGAGAGTGGATTGGATGATAGCTAGCGAGCGTGGCAACAATAGAATTTTTAGAGCTTTTGTCTGGATGAGTTCCCTGCGAGCGCTTAACGGGTGCCTGGTGTTGTCGAATAAAGAACTAAACCCTCAGGGAGATGTATTTCTCTGGAAAATCCGACTATTAACTACCAATAACCGCAAAACAGGGACTCAAAAAAGAAAAACATCAAACATTTCCGCAAGGATATGCCTAACTATCGAAGCACGAGTTAATGATGCCCCTAAACCCTCTTTCAAGCACCTGCAGTGATCCTTTTTCCACCTTGTATGAATGTTAGGTATGGTAGAAGCACCATAAGACCAAAAATAAATATTTAAAAATCCTTTTTGTCACCACCGGCATCGAAAGGACACCAACATTGCTCACCAATAGTTTATTGTTCACTTGAAAAGGATTATGCGAGTGAAGATAATCAACAAATAGCACATGACATATCCCTCCCTCAACAGTGGCAGGTAGTATGTCTTTTGTTTGTTGTCTGCGGAAGACGCAAAGTTAATCCTTAAATTAATGAACTAATGTCCTGTCGGACAATAGCATTACCGCCGGATGACCACAAAAAATACAAAAAGTTGATTGCCGAAAAAAATAGTAGGCGTTCCTGAGATAAAGGGTTTTTTGCGACATTATTTCGCACCTTTCGCTACTCCCTGCGAGTTAAAAAGTGTATTTTTTCCACATTTCGTCCACTCACATCTAAGGATCAAGTTATCACAGAGCTCTGTATGCCTGGTTACATCTGTTGACAGGATCTCCTTCTATTCACCTGGAATGTAGTAACATTATTTTCCAAATGTTTTTCCTTTCAATAAAAATCAAAAGGAAACATAAATCTAATCCTTTTCCCCGATCAGTCAACATAACAATTAAAGAAAAAGGGGGGATCCTTTTCCCCGATCAGTCAACATAACAATTAAAGAAAAAGGGGGCATGAACCCTTCCATACGAATAGGATAATAAAAAAGAAAGGATAAAAAGCGCGTGCTAAGCACGTGTAAATCGATTCCTGCTTCTGCGGGGGAAATCAAATTTCATCACCAGAAAAAAAAACATCTCGTTATCCTTTCAGTTTTTTCCATGTTGTTTGTCATGAAAAAATCCGAAATCCTGTCGGCAGGACAATCGCCCTATGAATGCATTCGTGTTGACATTCATTCACCCATGTGGCGCTTGAGGACTGCAGCAGTTAGGATGTTTTTTTTTCTTGAATTTTAAATTTTAAATTTACATGTTTAATGGTCCTTCAAGATGATTGTTTGTTATGTTTGGAGCTGTTTCTATTTACATAGTAGCGGACCGCACCTTTACCGTTTACCCGCGGCCCTTAATAAAAACCACGAGAGGGAAGAAAAAAAAACTAATATTCAATCTGTCAGGAAATCGAAAGGTAACAGGACGTGGCAGTAACAAGAATAAGAATCTCTTCCGGATCCATCCTATTGTTGACGTTCGTTTCCCCTTAGTATGATCGGTTGCACTATATGATCACAACTGCTGTTGTGTTGATCTTTGACTTAAATTGATGCGCGACGTCAGGAGGATGATGTAACGCGCCCTGTCGAGAGTGAATTAGAATACACCTAGTGAAATCAAAAGGAGGAAAGCAATGTCGGTGATAGGGAAAGGTGAGTGAAGGTGAGTGCCGCTACCGCTGTGCAAATATAACGTAAGGATATCGATATTAACGGTGAGGGAATGCTTTACATTTATTCAGTCGCGATGCTTGTTAATTGATTTTGAATTCGATTTTGAGCATCTGCAGTGAATGAGATGGAAAACCGCAAAGTACCCTTGCGACGTGGGGTATACAAAGGTGCGGCTCAAAAAGAAGAACAGGAAAGTGTCGCAGATGCCTTCAAAGTAGCCAAATTTTATGATATAGTATTATAAAGTATTATAAAGAAAAAATCGAAATTATTTTCTTTATAAAATGTTTTTAAATCTTTTGTGGTCGCCTGAATGCCGAAAATTAATGTATAAAGAAAACTTCCACAGCTTATGATGCAAATGTTGATATCGCAGAAGCTTTGTGGTCAGTCTAACCCAACTCTACGTTATAAGATTCACCCACACCTTAAACACAATTCTAACTACCTACAGTTGTGCCTAGACCAGAAAATACTTTTTTGGGAGTGACGAACATACCTAGAGATATACAGGGTGTCCCACGAGCAGTGTGCCAAAAAGTTAGAGCGTGTAGGTCTGGTCAAGACAAGAAAAAAATCGTATGGGAGGGGGGTCTATTCCTCCCCGTTTAGCCGGGTGGGGCAATTTTCTAAAAAATTGACTTAATTTGGAAAAAAGAATTATTAAAAATCAACAGTTACATCCACAATGCCGTGATATACTTTTTTGTAAAGCCAGAAACCTCTTCCTTCATCTCGTTTTCAAACGAAGCTGTTTTAAGTAATAGTTTTTCAGAAATTAATTTTCAAACTCAAAATTTTGAAAAAAAAAAAAATTTCGAACTATTTTTTTTCAAAATTGTATGTAATTAAGTATTAATTTCGTAAACTGTAATCGGGCCCCGGTTTTTGAATGCCGTTATTAATGGAGAATCATATCTGCAGTTCCTACGAGACCTTTTGCCCGATTTGATGGACAACGTTCCTTTGGCCATAGCAGATAATTTAATCTACCAGCAAGACGGAGCACCAGCACACTACAGCTTACGGGTTAGAAACTGGCTGGATGATCATTTTAGTGACCGTTGGATCGGAAGAAGGGGCCCCCCACGGAATGGCCACCTAGATCACCAGATTTAACTCCTCTAGATTTTTATGTGTGGGGATTCATGAAGAATTATGTTTACGAAGTGGAAATAGTATCTTTGGAACAACTGAAAGAACGGATTGAAGTCGCTGGAGTCAAATTGCATTTGTCAAGCATAGACTTATGTGCAGCCATTAGAAGGAGATATAGATAATCTTTGCCTTCTAAAAAATGGAGATCATATTGAAAATTTATTATAATAAAACTCCGAATTTTTTAAAAATAATAAAAAAGAGGTCAATGTTTCATACATTAATTTGCCTACAAGTCCAGCCGCGTTAAAACCAAAAAAAAAGGTTTTTCTTAGAAAAAAAATGGTTCGGGTTTTTATTTAATTTCTCAAAAACTACAAAACATTTTTTGCGTCCGGTTTTCTGTTTTTAACTAAAAACTAATAAGAGAATTGAATTTTTGAAAAAAAAATTAGTACCTAATTACATACAATTTTGAAAAAATATAGTTCGAAATTTTTTTTTTTTCATTTTTTTTTTCAAAATTTTGAGTTTGAAAATTTATTTCTCAAAAACTATTCATTAAAACGCCTTTTGTTTAGAAACAAGATGAAGTAACAGAAACAAGAAGAAAGTAACTGTTGATTTTTAATAATTTTTTTTCCAAATTAAGTCAATTTTTTTAGAAAATTGCCCCTCCCGGCTAAACGGGAAGGAATAGACCCCCCTTGTCTTGTCTTGACCAGACCTACACGCTCTAGCTTTTTGGCACACTGCTCGTTGGACACCCTGTATATGCACATCTGTACAAAATTAGCCGACATCGTTTAACGATTAAGTAAAAATTAATTCAAAAGTCATGGAAAATTAATTCAAACACTTGTTTTCTGAAACTTAGTACAAAAAAATCAAATATTATTTAGCCTAAGTAGGCATAGACGAAAATAAACAAATTGATTTCAATAACATAGAATTATTCACATAAAATAAAATAAATAGAAGGCGATTGGCGCATTAGCACCTCGTTGCATCCACAGCGACTCTTAGTCGTTTGTGCATACTGTAGACAAGTTTTCGCAGAGATCTGATATTAAAAGTTGTCATTCAGCCCCTTTAATAGAAGTTTTGATGATGATAGCTCAATTTCTAATGCTTTTTTTCAAGCTCGGCCCGCAAATGTTCAATGGGGCGTCTTGAGCTGTGAGCAGGCGTAAACAAGCAGCCACATTTTGACGTTGTGAACAATGTGCCTTAGGTCGTTGTCTTGTTGAAAGTAATATTTAATTTGACTCTAGACCTATTTTGATGGCACTTTGTTAAATATTTCTTACTAGGGTTTGGGTCGACATATTGGTTCATTCAACATAAACCTTTTGATCAACCCCGCTCGCAGACATACACCCTCCTTTCATGACATTACCAGCTTGAAAATTAGCTTATTTCAATTCAGTATTTGATTTTCCTCAAACTCTTTGCTTAACGTCATTGCAAAGCAAACTATACTTGTTAAAATAACGATATTTCAAAAGCACAGAGTTTTTTTTTTGTAACTTTGGAAATTAAGGATTTGCGATGCTTAACTTTGCCCATAAAATTACCAAAGAGCCCAAAACATTTCTCGGAGGAGACACGCTGTGCCTACCCCCGTATGTTTGATCGAACGTTTCGAAGAATTCCTAGGTTGTGGCTTCTCTTCCCGATTATTTATTTTGCTATTTTGCCTCCTGTAAGTCGTCATTAAGTTCTTAATTTTTTTTCAAGGCTTCAAAAGAAGAAGAATGGGTCAATTTTTTTATTTCATAAAGCACTGTCCTCCACAATGATTTTATTTCTTTTTCTCAAAAAATTGCGAATAAAACTATCATTTTTCGCATTTTACATTTTTTTTTCTTTATCTCACGCGCTTTCACATTCTGCCAGACGCTGATGATATTTATAGCGTTAAAGAACATATCTTCTGAAATTCATCTGGGTTTGTTCGATAAACAATCTGACTTTATGAACTCGTCTAACGCAGGTCTTAGTTAGGCAAACGTTTATTAAAACACCCTAGTTTTTTAATGATTCCGGACATCTCTGCGATAAATAATTCCGGTTTAATATTTTTCCAGCTTCCACCCTTAGTTTTATTTTTTCTAAACAGCTTATAGACAACAATTATGA
This sequence comes from Merodon equestris, assembly GCA_958301585.1. NCBI lineage: Eukaryota > Metazoa > Arthropoda > Insecta > Diptera > Syrphidae > Merodon > Merodon equestris. The sequence goes on along the minus strand of OY284413.1, from coordinate 204,563,937 downwards.
CTACGATATAGGATTTTCCAACTACTCCACCAGCCTCTCGGTAGGTTTTGTTTTCGTAAACTAACTTTAAGATAATCTTTCAATTTTTTAAATAAGTTTTTCTGAGGGGTTAGTTGCTTTTGTTGTAACACATACTGTAAGTCTCCTTTAAAATTGACGTGTTTAGTTTTTGTAACAATTAGCAGCGTGGGCTAAATATGCCCTTCATGCTTATTCTTCTGGGGTTGCTCTCATTCCAGAGAGATTTCATCCAATCTGGACTTCTAAATGGCCGGAAATAATTATAATAATAAGAAATAATAAAAAAAAAAAAAATAATTAAATCAAATTTAAAAAAAAACATGTAAGCATCTCTCTCCTCACAAATTATTTTGTAAGCTACAACCAGTAGGAGGGAGCCTTGGATATGGAGGCCTTTATTAATCCATGTTAGACACATGCATATTCGTGCAGAGTCAAAATGAATGACATAAGATTGTATGGCATTTTCAAAACGAATTCGAGCATTTTTCAATCATTTGTAACTCGGAGGCTGCACAACAAAAAAAAAACTTTAGGGATGATTATATAAGTCTGAACCATGCATATGACTATTCAATTTAGGAGGAGATGTTAATTCGAAAAAGCAGTTACTTTTAGTCTTCTACATTGCAAAGCTGGGGTATGGAAGATTTATGTAAAGCTTTTCTGTCTACCCGTCTGTCCGTTAGTACGCATATATCAAACCAAACTCGCCAGCTAGCTATGAGTCTACAACTTGCCTCTGTTATAGAGTACATGATTCTGAACTCATAGCGACCAGTTTTAGAACTCTAGCTATGAAATAAAACACTTGAAACTAATGTAAATGTCTATTATAAAGGGTCCGCCAAATATTTTTTTTTTTTTTTGAAAATGCTATAAAAAAACTACTGAATATTTTCTCAAATTTCTTTTTTTATTTGAAAGTACAATCCTTCCGGTTAATAATGGAAAATAATTTCATTCAAATGGCTGCCTCGGCTGGCCATGCAGTAGCCTACACGATCGGTCCAATTTTTAAGCACATTATCGATTGTGTGCAGCTGTATTTCACCAATGGCTTCACGAATATTGTCCTTTAAAGCGTCAATTGTCTCTGGCTTGTCGGCGTAACACTTATCTTTGACGGCACCCCACAAATAATAGTCCAACGGTGTCAAATCGCAGCTCCGAGGTGGCCAAACGACATCAGCTCTGCGGCTGATAATGCGATCTTCAAAAACAGGGCGCAAAACATCGAGTGTAGCTTCGGCTGTGTGGCACGTTGCGCCGTCCTGTTGAAACCAAATGTTGCCAATATCCTCATCTTCAATTTTTGTGAACAAAAATTCGTTCAACATGGCCCGATAACGATCGCCATTGACTGTAACGGCCACTCCTTGCTCATTTTCGAAGAAAAATGGACCAATTATGCCTCTGGACCAAAATCCGCACCAAACAGTGGCTCGTTTTGGGTGCACCGGCTTTTCAATGTATGCGTGCGGGTTTTCTGTGCCCCAAATGCGACAATTTTGCTTGTTTACATACCCGCCAAGATCAAAATGAGCTTCATCTGAAAAGATGATTTTTTTGGCAAAATCGGCATCTTCTGTAAGTCGATCGCAGGCCCACTTAGCGAAGCGAAAACGCATTGGATGGTCAGTTGGCTTCAACTCCTGAACCAATTGGACTTTGTATGGCGTCATACCAAGGTCGTTATGCAAAATTCGTCTCAATGATGTCTCCGAAATGTTCAATTGTTGAGAACGACGGTGAATTGATGTTGATGGCGCTTCACGCACACTCCCTGCCGCAGCAGCAATATTCTCGGGTGTACGCACTGTTTTTGGCTTTTCACGCTTTGGTTTATCGATAGGATGCCAGTTTCTTTCACTTTTTTCACAAGATAACGAACATACGGAGCTGACGGTGCTTCTCTTCTTCCCAAAATCCGTACGCAATTTTCGCACACATTCTGCAACATTACCATGATTTTCAAAGTAATGTCGCAATATTTCCCAGCGTTGTTCAAGCGTATACACAACCATATTCGTTCAGCGGAAGAATAAAACTAATTATCTGTCAAATCAGACATGAGCTAAGTGTTACCATTCACGAAATAAGCACTACTTGAAAAAAAAAACGTTAGATGGCGGACCTTTTATGAACTTCATTTAATACATAATTTTATGCCATTAGTGCATAAGTATAACTTTGGGCATATGGCCGCCACGGCAAGCTCGAATTAAGCGCAACCGTCAACAATTTTCAACAACTTTATCGAGCAACTGGGGCTGTTATCAGCAATAACACGGCGAATGTTGACTTCTAAATCCTCCAACGTCACTGGTTTACGGCAGACACTAGTGACTTCACAATCACCCCAGAGAAAATAATCTAAAGGTGTGAGGTCACAGGCTCGGGGAGGCCAGTTCACAGGGAAATTACGTGAAATTGTGCACTCAGCAAATGTTTCCCGCGATTAATTGATGGTGTCGCGCGAGTTACGCAAATGAAAGTCAACAAACTTGCTGACGGCACATTTGTGTTACTTCTCAACCAATAACGAGGTGTCAATGGCTTTTGGGTTACGCAAATGTAGGTCAGTGAATTTGCTTGCTTTGCTGCTACTCGAAACCAAGCGGAAACTGAATGCGTTGACCCTCGATATGTAGTTTTAAGAAATAATGAATACGAAAATAAAATACGAGAGAGTCTGACTTGAGACCTAAAACAGAACGGTTGTTTTTTTTAAATTAAATAAATAAAATTGTAACTGGCGCAGTCGGTAATTTTCTTTCTAAACGGGAAAGGAAAGTGTAAAAGTGCTCAAAGAGGAACTAAAAATAAGTACCTCAGAAAAAAAAAACAATCTGTGAAAAAGTGAATCAACCAAAATAACCTAAGTGAATCTAAGCAGCATAACTGCATCAAAAACGTTATAAAGAATACAGTATAGTGAAAATCTGCTCTGCAAAATAGGGGGCAGAGACAATCGTTTAAAATTATTCGACACCAATCGCGGTATCAGCATGTTCAGCAACAACAGCAACAACTGCAGCAGCAGGGATAAAGAATCCGAGTGGAGAAGGAGATTGAATACATTCCAAAGTTTTCCGGGAACAAGAGGGAATTGACTCAATTCCTAACGGTGGTCGAGAACCACTTAGCATCTATCGACGACGCACGGAGAACGGAGGTGTACAATGCCATTTTCAACTACAAGATCACCGGCCAGGCGAAAAATTGTATTTATCAATCCCGACCAGCGTCCTGGCAGGAGACAAGGAATCTACTGGTACAACATTTCCGGCCCATAATCGACCTTAGCTGCATTCTCAACAAAATAAGTTATATAATGGTAAATATGTAGTATACTAGAATTATGTAATAAGATAGACCTAATACATTACGTACTCATGTAACGCAGTTTACGAAGAAAACTGCAAAGAAATAGTTGATTCAGTTTGTCAATTAATAGTAGTAAAAATTAAAGAAATAACAACTGGACAGTTATCCAGAGAGCTTGGAACAGAGTTCGATTTAAATAAAATAAAAACAAAATTACATTCTTACACCCCGGACGGTGAGGGGAATTTAAAGAAAAATACAAAAGTAAATGTAAGTAACCATGCAGTCAGTAATCAAAGTGCCGAATCAAATTTTAATTCAGGACAAGGAAGGTCAATAAGCCAAAATAACTTTAGTACGAACTATAATAGAAATGATTTTGGAATCAGTAGGACCACCGTATTTCATCACCAGTAGTGAAAATCAAGATAACCAGAATAGAAATGTAGGCATAAAGCAATTTCAATCGGGTAAATAATTTCAACCCTAGATCAGGTCAGGTTCGACACAACAGTTTCAATCCATCAGGTCAATATAGAAATAGAAGTCAAAACCCGAGTCCTGTGGACTTAAATAATGTTTCATCAAACGATGCACACAATCCCAATCAATATAATTCTAATAATTCTAATGTTCAAGAAATAAATAATGTAGTACCGGTAAATTTTCCAAACTAGGCCTCGGAGATAAAATTTTCTGTAATCTTACAATTAAAGACAAAACGTACAAAGCCTTAGTAGATACAGGCTCAACCATTAGTCTTATAAACTCTTCAAATGTAAATTGTTCTTGTTTCGAGATATTGGAAGTAAAAAATGTGTCCCTTAATACTATAAATAATGTCACAACAGAAAAAGTTAAAATAATAGTTACTGACGCCCCCAAGGAATTTCGAATGAGTCCACAGTGTAAAATGAAATGGTACCAAATGAGTTTGAATAATAAAGCCTATGATATGCTAATAGGTATGGATTTTATAAGAAAAAGTGTTATGGAAATAAATATTAATCAAATGTACCTGAAATTAATAAACACCGTTAATATTAAATTGTACTCAGAAGACTATGAGACAGTAGAATGCTATGAATTAACAAATTAAGACAATAGAGAAATAAACTTATTACATCTAAATAATTAAGAAAGGGAAGAAATTAGGAAAATTTTGAATCAGTTTGAACACTTAGTTTATAAAGATGGGGATCAGTTGACCAATACCGAAGCAATAATGCACGAAATTATTACTACAACCGATCAACAAATTAATTCTCGTCTATATATGTATATTAGTATCCCATTGCTGCTGGCTCTCCAGGTACATTTTGCCATTTATCGAAATATCTCCTCCATCGGGGTGCAACTCTTTCGTTGTCCGAAACGAGCTCCCCTCGTTTTCTTCGTCAATCCAAAGTTTTCCTTTGGGGGCCTTGTAATATGCTTGTATGTATTCCACATCTTCGTTTATAACACTTTTTATTGTTAACCAACTGCCGCTCAATGGAACTACGTAGAAGATTAACGTCACCGGTAATCTATCCTGAACTAGACCAAATTAACTTAAGGGGGATAGCCACTGTGATGGGTCAAAAAAAAATTTTTTTTTTCTTTTGTCTTAAATGAAAGTTTATATTTTAAAAAATGTGTGTACATGTGTGTAAAATTACAAAAATTGACAAAGTTACAGCGATTTTAGTGAGAGCATGTAGGCTAACTGCTTGTCGCTTGACTTTCGGATCAGAATGTTCAGTCTCTTGCTCTAATGTATTTAACATTGTGTGACGTAGTGGACTCTTTTCTTCGAATTTCTTTTTGTAATATAAATCTCAGTTATGCAGGCTTTAAAATACAATAGTCCCTTTCATCAATTTAAGTACCTAGAAGTTCGGCAGATGTTCAGTTACTCTATGATTTCATTGCGAGAGAAATGGACTAAAATCTTTAAACGCGTTTTTCTCTAAACGACTTTTTTCAAACTGGTCGCATCGATAACTTGGTCAATTCTTAACCAATGTTTAATTTTTTTTTTGTTTTGTTCATCTTAGTAGTGGCTAAGGTTAAGCGTAGCCGAAAATTTTGTTTTTTACTATTTTTTAAACTGTTTGAAAAAAAAACGGTCGAAAAAATGCAAATATTTTCAATCGGTCGCCATTTTGTTAAAACTCAAAAAAAAAAAAAAAAGGCTACTTATAACGATAACTACATTCATATAAATTATAATAAAATTTTTGTTTGATTTTTAAGATTACTGGCTTTTGAATAATCGATGCGACCATGGAGGGGGAATTTTTTTTCGGGCTCTACGGCATCGTTTATATTGTTGAAACTATTCAATATTTCTCAATAAAAAATTGTGGAAACATTATTGGATGTGTACTTAATAAAATAAAAAAAACCCGATCCAAAAATTCCTTCATTTACTCGGTCAAAACAATTTTTAAAAATCACTCATTTTTGGGGCCGTCACAGTGGCTATCCCCCTTAAATAGAGGACTGCCCCTGTTGCCACAAAGCCGTTAGGTCACACACTGTAATGGTGCAAGTAGTTAGGGCAGTAAGCTCAGGACCAAAGTCATTGCCCTTGCAACGTGACTTCGAATCAATTTAATCAAAAACTTGTTCACTTGTAAAATTCTAGTTACCTGATTAAGGTAAAATTTCGTATACTCAGATTTGAATATTTTATGTTATCCTAGGCAAGGCCTAAGACATTGTCTTTCAAAAACCTCAAACCTTTCCATCAATTTGGCTTAAGTTGCCAAAGCAGCATTCATATGTCAAAATATAGATACTAGTCTAGCCAGATCCCAAGGTATCTAACTGACTTTGCTTCATTAGCGAACGCCTGAATAAAAATTTAAAGCCTGCGCTTTCCCCAGAAGTTTAGAAAAAGCCGTTCTTGAAGTTGAAGTTAATTTTTTGCTCTCGGTCATCATAATACCGCGGAATTTTCTCGCAAGAGAATGACCATGATGTAGGTGGTTGGTGGATCTAGGCACCTAAAAGAGATGCAACAGAATAGCCAAGCCTTGAAGAAGCACATTCTAGACAGGGGGGCTTAGCGAAGGGGTGTCAACGAGGCTCTGAACATCAGAGTTCCAAGTGGCCGGCAATTATAATAATGGACATAGTGATAGAGCTTGATCTTTCCAACAATTTTATTAATAATAATTTTTTTCACTCTTTCCTGCGTACCCTGTTATCGTGTGTAAATAGGTAGACATCGAGTATGCTCGCAGAATAAGGGCAGGATCATTTACTGTTATAAAAATGTCCTTAAATGTCAGATTGTGTCGTCTGTTACCTGGACAAAAATAAATACGCACATTTATAGGAGAATGTACTTGGTGAAAAGAAAGTGCAAAGGTTATTTTTTATTAATCATATAACAGAAGAGATGAAAGCCAAGTGAAGTAGAAGATAAACTTGGCCCCCGAAGCTTGCATCAAAAAGGGGAGAAATATCCTTAATTTCAGTTTATTTGTATCGAATAGCAAAAACAATATGAGACTTCCACCCAACACAGAATTGAAGGCGAAGTACACCAAGAAGACCATCAAGCATAGTGGTTGTAACATTATGGTGTAGGAATGTTCCTCTCTCTAACAAAATTTGCTTTGGCAGTCAGAGCAAACGCAATGGAAATCAACATCTGTACGAGTACTGGTATAGACATGACAACACTGCATATCGACGAAAATAAAGACCAAGCGTTAAGAATTTTTAAGAAGTCCTCCTTAAACTTTTCTTTGTGGAAATATGTGTAAGCTTAGTAGAGAGTAAAGGGATACTATTCAAGCTTGCTTTCAATAAGTATACTTTGTTTAAAATGTAAGCAGCTGCCCCAATACTTCGTATTTTTTTCTTGTCCACCACTGTATGTAGTATTCTAGTATTGGGTAACACCACAGTGTGAACGAAATCCGAATAACGAGTGAAAAAAGGTTTGAAAAAAAAAACCTTTATTGAAGTGGATTCTGTCCAAATACACTATTCTTATAAAAATATAAGCAATTTACGCGTTTTTGTGAATGAAGAATGAATCCCGAATAGAATTCTACAAAGCTGCATCCCAAAACCAAAAATACTATCGTTATTTGAAAATAAAACAATGCTTGTCCGATGACGATGACTATCGTGATCTCGGGATACCGCAGAAAACTAAATATTGGAACATCTACAGAAGGTGTCATTTTAGATCAGTGGCAAAGCGCTATATTTAAAAGAACGGTTGTGATGTTTTTATTTAAGACAAAGTACAAATATACGTACTGAGATTAGATAGAGTAATGGTAAATATATTGTGTTATATTTACCAATGCCTGCCTCATGTTTTCACACGAATAGTCATTCTTTTGATGTTTTATCAAGTTTTTGCAAACATTTTTGGTAATTTTCTTATCTTTAACATATCAAAGGCAAAAGTCTTATGGTTTTTATCTGCACTCGTATCTCGGTGACCTGTTGAAATTTCCATTTCGGAGGACTACACATCCAGGAAATTTCTCACACAATTGCTTCACAAGCTGTGTGGTGTGTGGCGACATCTAGCTGAACTGATTTCGGGCAAAAAAAGTTAACCATCGTTCAGTAACGCAATCCATACACTTAAACGGTCGCACCAGCATTATTGTTAATAATGCATGGCGCAATGATACCAGCAGCCAAAAAATCTCCCAAACTGTCACTCGATGTAGATAGAGACGTTGTTTCACTATTTCTTAGACACGTGGAAATGAGCTTTGTTACTCAGAATAATCAGTCAGCGAAAGTTGGCTTTGTGAGTGGTATACTGGCTTCAGTTCTGGTGTCAATGCGATGCAAAAGTTTCTGTCTAGGGCCTTTATTGTTGTAATCATTTCATCATTTGTTGCGATATTTTCAGCTGATTATTTTTATACTGAGTTTTTTATATTTCCACCTTCTGTGAAATTGTGATTCTTCTTCTTCTTCTTAGATGCCGCTACAGTCCGGCGTGAACCTGGGCCTGAATCAACAAGCGTATACAGCTGGCATGATCTGTCGCCAGTGGTTTCCAGTGCCGAACTCCCAGTTTGTTTGGGTGCGCCACCTTAGATTCGATCGTCCCTCAGGTTTGGAGTCGAAGACTCTTCGGGCCAGAGCTGTATTGTACCTTCGCTCTACATGACATAGACATCTTCGACGGAGGCATACTAAGCTGATGTCTCTGTACAGCTCGTACAGTTTGTCATTGTATCTTCTCCTCCGCTCTCCATTTACAACGTGACCATAGATTGAACGCAGAATTTTCCTCTCGAATCGACCAATGGCATCCTCATTCGTTTCCGTTAAGGTCAAGGCCTCTGCGCCGTAAAGAAGGACCGGGCGATTTATATGGTACTATCATACATTGGTTTTTCAAGAGAGGGCTCTACTTCTTAATTGCGTCTTGAGCCCAAAGAAGCAGCGGTTGGCTTGAGTATCGCTTGCATCTTCGTCCGTCACGAATGGATCATTCTGCCTGAGAGCGGTATAAGAAGTGGTTTTTCCATATTCTCAGCATCGACCGTGACTTTAGTACTAATTGTCCGTTTTCATCCCTACAGGCGGCTCTGGCTTTATAGCCCTGGCATGTTCGTTTTAATTTTTCGTAAAACTTGCGAGCGTCGTTCCTGTAGTAGTGTCTCTCCATCTCCTCGATCTCACGCTTTTCTTCCTTAAAATAATGTTTCCCTCTCTCCCTTTCCATTCGTAGAGCTCACGTCTTGGGCATCTATATGACTCCGACGAGACATTTATTGAAGCCACAGATAATTTAAAGCAGGAGGTACTCGACACAATCGTTAGAATTCAAATTGCTAATTAATCTCATGTTTATATTCTCCTTAACAAATATTGCAACACCGCTCGTTGGACTCTTGACATGATCGTCCCTATTCATTTTATACTTTGACAACGCATTGACCTCATTTTGAAAGCAGGGTGTAAGCCAAGTTCCGCAGATAGATAGAATGTCGACATATCCCTTATCGGTAGTGTGCTTTTTCAGACTTTGAGCATTAATATGATAAATGGAAAGACTAGAGTATCTACGTCTTACAGAAGATATTCAGCATCAGACTAGTTTTGTGTACATTATCGTTAGTAGAGATAACATTCCGAGATCTAAAGAAATCGCCTTGAGTTATGTACATCAGACCGAGTACATATTCATTATTCTGAAAGCGGGTAATAAAAATGATTCTCATAGCGAAACTTACATTGCATTTGCAGTCCATCTTTGTTTTGGCTTTCTAGCATCATTCTAGCCTTGCGGAAGGTGTTTCCCTATGAAATCTCTGTATGCTACCGTCGTTCATATTTAAAAATAAAATAGTTCATTATGCGAGGCAGTCATTTAAAGCATCGTTTTTGTGAGGTGAAGCGCGTACGGTGGTTGCCACCTAGTAAACCGCAAGCTTATAAGCACTACTAAATTAATAGTTTCTCTTCCATATAAAAAAACTTTCTCTGGAAGACTTTCGAGGTATCGAAAAACAATAACTTTTGTTTTTACTGACATTTTGTGATCCATTTTCTCCTTCTGCAACGACGAAAGCAAACTTGTCGCATCACCAAAAGCTTTTCTGTATCCCAACCCAATAAAAGGTCTTGTATGAATAGCTGTTAGCACGGACTTCATAATTGACTCATGTTCCTAAAAGCCCCATCCAATTGATGTCAAAGAAATTAACAACCCAACGACATGGTATACAATTCCACAAATTGTGGTTATTTACCTGACCGCCATTCAATTGTCACTTCCGCTTGGAGAAAAAAAAGTTATTCATATCAACAACCGACCTAATTCTCTTCCTACTCACATTTCTGACAAATTTATTGTTCCTTCGAGCGATGTGTACTCGAATGTAACGGTATCTGTGAGCAAGAGTGGGAAAAAAACGAAGAAACCTACAGAATTGGCAGAAAAAACAAAAACAACAAAAAAATGCGAACAACAACCTCTGAGAGACTTTGTAACCAGTCCAGTGAGCATCTTGGAATATAGGTCACCCGACTATAGGTGTTGTTTGTCAGGGTGTTTGTTGACTCTGCGTGAACGTATTGTACCGTTAACTCGATACCACCATCATCATGATGATCACCACCATCCTATCGTCGTCGTTGCCGTCCACTGTCGTGATTATCAGCGCCGTTGGCGTCATAATCGTTCTTAATACCCCGTCGTCTGTGCGAATGTTCATATGTATGTACGTACGTAGCTCATCCCCCTTGGCGCTTCGTCACTAATGACCAAGCCTAACAAACACAACAACCAGAGGCGATATCTCGACAAAATTCTTCAGAAAACAAACAAACGTTCAAGCACGTTTGCGCTTTCGTCGACGCGCCTGCCGGTTCTAACCAGTCCGCGGTGTTACCATCGAGTCTTATGATTCATTTGAGGGTCATTATTAATTTGATTACCTTTGTGCGAATCGTCATAGTACCCCATTCCAGGGCCCGTACGAACTACGATCCGGAATCTAGGCCACGGTAAAAGTTATATGAACCGAAGGGGCATCGTCAGGAACGAAGTTAAGGCATAAAGCAGTAAGCAGCCGCTAATGCATTCGAACTTCATTTAGAATGTCAATGAGGAAATACCATAGGAGAGGTATTCCGTACACACATATGTATGTACGAACATGTTGCCCCCGAAATGACAGTGGGAATAGGTAGTGATTTCGCCCACTAGGACCTAAACAACCATCTGGCAGAACGACGACCATGATGTACGGGGATATGCCATGCATACAAAGAGAAACGGTGACTCTGGATGAATATCCATTCCCGTTCTCATTCCCATAGTCTGGTGGAATGGGAGTTTGAAAGTAGGAGGAGGACTGGTTCCCGCTTGGGTTGTGGTTGACGTTCAAGTTGTTGCCGATGATCATGATGATGATGATGATGATGGTATGTGGTACCAACACGTACCAAGAACCAAACAACCCAAGACCAAGTCCACTACCACGATTTGTAGACGATGTCCATAACAACAACAAAAAAGCAAAACAATCTTCGCCGAATGCGACTTCGATTGCAACGACTTTAACAACGACAACGAAGAAGACAACAACCACGACGATGATCATGCTGATGACGGTAATAGGCATTGGGTGCCGCGTTGTACTCAGTTAGATGGTTCTTTCGTCCCGAGAAGAGGCAGCCAGCAAGTCAGTCTAACAGTGTTTAGCGCACAAAGCGTGAGGTATTCTGCATACACATCAGTCTACACAGCTACTATACTCGAACCCGGCTTTGCTATTTTGTTGCTGCAGTTCTGCATTTGTTCATTTGTGCATCTTCTCTTCCTGGTATTGACCTAAATGTAGGTCACTCGAACGTTGAGTGTGTACAGTAAACGAAGGAGGAATCATCCTTCGGCACTACCAAGCACCAACTCATACGTATACTGATATTAGTCAGCATTATAGCTTTGGCTTCTATTCCCCAATCTCTTTGCTGCACTTTTCCGATTGCCAGTCGTACCTTGATTCTTTTGTGTTTCGTGCACCTTTCCGATGTTGTTTGTTGGGTCTTGGCAGTACCCCGATACTTGGGCGATGTGATCGGTCGTTTTATGCATTGTTATTGGCCATTTGGGTAATTACGAGTGTTTGTGGGCTTCGAGAACCGTTATACTATTGGGTTAACGTTGATTTTGATTTTCTTATTGTGCTCTTTGGAGCGAAGTGGTATTCCAAGCAAATGTCGATGACTAGCCCAGTGAAGAGGAATTGATTGGATTTATGTGGCGTGGGTGATGGGTTTTCATGAAAGACTTGGATGGACAAGGAAGGAGAAGAGTTTTGATTAAATGGACAAAAGTGGCTAAACTAAATAAGAGAACAGGAATCTTTTTTGTAATTTGTCAAACTTATTAAGCCAGGCCAGCCTTGCACAGACTTTTAGGTTAGTTGAAGATGTGATACAATCGGGACTTCTGGCTTTCGCCCAATCAATTTTGTGAGTTACAGTGATAATGATCAACATGATGGAACATAAGCATTTAGAGGAGAAACAGCCACATTATGAACAAAGGCACTTCCGATCTTTGATTCGTGGATTGCTCCAAAAGTCATTCAGTTTTTCCAACGCCGAATTCGTATGCTGCCTGAAAAGTGGACAAAAGTTGTAATCATCAATGAATATGCCATCAAGAATACACGTCCAACCATATTTCCGAAATACAGAGCCACATTTTGAAATAAATGAAGAATTCTCCCCGGTCATTATTGAACGAATTCGAGCTTTGTTTTCCCAAAGGCTCGTGGTAAAATTACCGACTGTTGAGCGGAAGGTTCGTAGTTCTAGTCTGAGCCAAGAACAATTCCTATACGGAAAAACTGTGCAACGACATCGGTTGCGAATAAGGGATGACCACAAAAATGCTGACGAAGGCATCACACTCGCAGTATAAGATCACTTCAAAAATTAATTTGAATGTGCATTTCCAATATAACATTTTAATGACATGGAAACAAAAAAAGTTACTGTGAACTACAACCAACACGACATATTCAGTCGAATATCTCGAATCCTATCTAGGACAACCACCCCCGGAGAGTAGTGAACGCACAACCGCAGTCCAGGTTGTGTGGCAAACACCATAAGAGCGTAACTCTATATCCTGCAAGAAAAAGAAAAGTACTAGGATGTAGAAACCCTCTTTAAATTTAATGATTCTGGAAAAAACTCTTCACCAGATACAAACACAGCTGCACTAGCAGATGAATTTTTTAACCCATTTTCAGGACAAGCTGATTGTACTAAACGCACATGCTACACGATCACGTCCAACTATCAAAGTAACACATTAGAGAATTCTATTCACTTAGAAGAAGGAAACCTGGTAGAGGTAGTAAATTAACTAAAGAGCTTCTTCTTCTCTTCTTAGATGGCGTTACAGCTCATGAAGAATCAAAGCCAAGCTTCTCGCATTCACTTATGTTGTGTGCGATTTGTTTTCCACACAAGTGAGTGGAATCTACAGTTTAATGCCGATTCCGAACGACGAGGGCCGAGAAGCTTTTTGAAGGCAAGTGTACTGCTGGGAGTTTTTCCAGTATCCCACCGAAGAAATAAGCCGCGAAACGAACATTCGATGTCATTGGTGTTATCGGGATCCGAACTCGCTAATTGCGCGTCAGTGGCTGCACACTAAAGAGCTTATACATATATTCAAAAAAACGTCAAACTCATAAACCTAAGCCTGGAAACTTCGACAGCACCACAAAAGCTAAAGAGGCTCTCACTAGACCGATCTAGAAAAGGGAAAGGGATAGTAAGCTATCGTCCATTAGCAAAGTCATCAGTTTGAAAGAAACTGCTGGAACATAGGGCAACTCATTGAAAAACACAATTGAACAAAATAAAATCGGTACGTCTTCCGAAAAGGGAAGAGCAAACTTCTAGGAGATTTACTTAATTTAGTAAACAGCCGCCTGACGATAAGACAATATGCCTTTGTTCTGTTATTCGATTATAACAGGGCTACGACACCTTCGACCGCAGCAAAATAATCGGCAGGAGCAGAAATTATAAGAATTGCAGATTGTTTAAAGCACTATCTTAGAGCGAGGGCCTTTGTGTGAAAATAAAATACAGTGCAGTATGAAGTTCCGCAAGAGTCAAGATTAGGTTTCTTATCGTTTATCTTGTAGACGAATAACATGCTGAAATATATAGTAATACTCGTAGTTCTCCGCCGTAACAATATAGAGGAAGCAACGAGGATTATGTAGACAGAGTTCAACGAAGTAGGGAAGTGCTGCCGAGACATCGGCCTCGTGATCTATGTACTGAAGACAAAAGCATAGTTAACATCAACATTCCGAAGAATGTCGCTGAACGAAAAAGTACGAGTATACATATGGGAATCCGTTTTCTTTGTTAAAATTTAAACTTTTTTAGAAAAACACGAATTCCTCGTGGAAAAAACTGCACATCGTTTGGGGCGATCCACGATGGAACCAATGTTTGGCCTCATCGAAAGATCGGAAGTACTACTCAGCCAGGCCATCATCGGAAGGGGCGATTTTCAGAGAATATGCCGGGTGACCTAGGACGTTCCATTTCATTGATTCTATATAAGTTTTAACAACCTGAATTGCATGTGTCTGAGCGTCGTCGTGCTGCAATAACACTGATGGTTCATGTGCTTGAATTAAGATTAATAAATGGGGGTGGTTGCCCCCACGAAAATTAAATTACCCGGTTGCAAGAACTAATAATATACCACGCCGAGCTGATCTTACCGATTATACAGCTTTGGTCCATTAATATTTGATGGGCGCCGATGTTGATGCATGGTCGTGGCGCCCCCACGATTTGTTTAATTTTGGATTGTTGTAATCGATCCATTTTTCATCGCCAGTCATTATACAAATACGACGCAGAAATCCTTTACTTTCTTTTTCGTTCGTGAAAAAAACGTCGCTCGACATCTCTCGGCTTCTACTCTTATGGCACTCGATTTCCTTTATTTTGGACCAATAGTTCGTAGCAGTGGGAGATGTCTTGTTGAGTCATATCCAGTGTAATCTCTTGTTGCCTTTGACACAGATCTGGATCCAGTAATTTCTCTAGTTCTGCATCTTCAGATTTTTGATAAATTTTGCGTTGCAAATTCTTTCACTAAAAGAAGCCTCAATATAAGTATAATCATAGTAATCATTCCACAGGCTCCAGAAGCAGATTTTTCCGAAATTTAAATAAACACTGTCGACGATAATTTTGCTGGAAAGTTGACATTTTATAAATATACATACATGAAGTGGAAGAAATAGTTTTGGTAAAAGTTGTTCAGTTTTAATAACCTAATTTGAAAACCCACCGTAAGATATTCTGTTTTATGTCGTCAGGATGTATCACAAAAATTGAAGTTGGACTTACAATGATATCCGAGGGTCGAGCCAGATCATCGAGCCATTCGACGTCGGTTTTTGGTTTTTGGGGACAACATTAATTATTTGTTACGATTTCGTTTTTTAAAAATTTTTCATTAGAATGAAAAAATTGGGAATTGGGAAAAATTTTCAGTTTAGTCAAAGATCCCATCGGAAATGTGTAAGATCTTATAGCAGAGTCAAGTCGATCCAAATATTCTTTAATCAAGTGGAGTTCGCTGAAATTTATAATAATAACCTGAGTAGTCTTTATGCTTCGATAAAAAGGAGGATTAAAGACGTCGGCACCTTAACAGAAGAGTTACTGTGAACTATAACCAACGCAAATTCAGTCGAATCTCTCAAATCTTATCTAGGACAACCACCACCGGAGAGTAATGAACGAACATCTTCGACACAAACCATCTGCAACCCCATCCAGGTTGTGTGACAAACACCATATGGGCGTACACTCTTGAACCTGCACGAATAATAAAACAAAAGTGTTCTGCTATAAAAAGTAGATTTGTTTTTTCAATTTAAGCAGGATTTTTTGCCGCTTGGCATTGACGTGACAGAGCTTTGATTTCAAGGCGATGGCGCAACATGCAACGCGGCGCGTGACATCATCAATTTATTACGAGAAATATTTGCTGAGCGCATAATTTCGGGTATGGACCTGTGAACTGACCTCCATGATCCTGTAATCTCCCACTTTTAGATTACTTTTTTGGGGTTATGTCTATAATGTCTTGTCTATAATGATAAACAAGAGACGTTGTACGTTTTGGAAGTCAAAATTCGCCGTGTTATTGCTGACATACCCCAGTTGCTCGATAAAGTTGTCGAAAATTGGACTTCACGATTGCGCTTCACTTGACTTACCCGTGGCCCGAAATTATATTTAAACGCTAATGGCATACAATTTTCTATGAAATAAAGCTAATAACATAGATATTAACATTGGTTTCAAGTATATTATTTTTTATGAAATTTATATAACTCTAAAAAAATAACCCTTACATGGCGATGATGTGATTTGAACTACTTTACAACTATTTTCTTATTTCCTTAATCATAGCATTGGATAGACTGTTTTTGAATGTTCAAAGAAATGCTCTTGTCTTGATATGAAGTGGCAGTAAAATCGCATTTTTCGGATCAATAAGTGCATTGTGTTTAACATTCATTTTCCTTAGTGTATACTCGTTTCGTACAGGCCGTCCTTTCTTAATACATATAGTGGTCATTCCTAGACCCACTATCCCCTAAGTTGTGGGAATGTTACCTCACTGATCCGATACTTTCTTTTCACATTCGATAGTGTACGCGGAGACTTAATAGTCTACAAATCAAATCCAACGATCGACGTAATTGTCATTCCCTTTCAGCATGATTTCGAGTTAGCAGAATTGTGATGACTGGAAGTCGAAAATCAACTTCCAGAAGTCAGAGAATATCTTATTTACAAAATCTTTTTCTAGAGCCTGTCGAGGAACTAAAACAAATTGGTTCAGATCTATTGGCGGAGAGTTCACTGCCGATACAAAGATTAGTAATTTACGTTGGGATCTGGTCAAACCGGTATCTATAAATTGATAAACATATTATAACGACTTTAAATTACAAGCAAAGAAATCAACCAGTAAGTAAAAAATGTAATCGACATTGCCGACAGTGGGAAGGAGCTGCCAAGAAGAAGAAAAGGAGCGCCTCATATATTGTAAAAGAGATTTAATTACGTTCTTATTTTAATAAATAAAATTAAAATAAATAAATATTCCGTATGTATGAATTGGAAACAGTTCCCACCCCTCAAGTTTAACAATATACAGGGTGTCCCACGAGCAGTGTGCCAAAAAGATAGAGCGTGTAGGTCTGGTCAAGACAAGAAAAAAATCGTATGGGAGGGGGGGTCTATTCCCCCCCCGTTTAGCCGGGAGGGGCAATTTTCTAAAAATTTGACTTAATTTGGAAAAAAAAAAATTAAACATCAGCAGTTACATCCACAATGTCGTGATATACGTTTTTGTAAAGCCAGAAGCATCTTTTTTCATCTTGTTTTTAAATTAAGCTGTTTTAAAGAACGGTTTGTGAGAAATTAATTTTCAAACTTAAAATTTTGAAAAAAAATGAAAAAAAAAATTTCGAACTATTTTTTTCAAAATTGTATGTAATTAAGTACTAATTTTTTTCAAAAATTCAATTCTCTTATTAGTTTTTAATTAAAAACGGAAAACCGGATGCAAAAATGTCTTGTAGTTTTTGAGAAATTAAAAAAAAAAAAACCCATTTTTTTCTAAGAAAAACCTTTTTTTGGTTTTAACGCGGCTGGACTTGTAGGCAAATTAATGTATGAAACATTGACCTCTT